>AP028163.1:40565894-41765894 GCA_014132275.2 Samia ricini | reverse complement strand
GGGCTGCATTGTTTTACGTTGGAAAAGCCGTACTATTGAAAATTATTTCCGTCTCATGTGCGGCCCCGCCATAGGTCGATCTGTACAAATCTGTGTCAAGATAAGACACAGATATATAGATACCTAGATAAGAATCGGAATATTAATATAATAAGAATATTTAGTTACCTCTGCGACAGAGCTTTGTATGGTCTCGAAGAGATGATGCAGCGCGTGAGTGCAGCGAGCCCCCCGACACGCGTGCACCGCCCCCGCGCGCTCCTCCTCGGAGCTCCTCAGCCGGGACTCGAACTCGCACTGCGTACGGCGCAGCGACGTCGCCCGAGCGCTCGCCCCGCTGTACTGTACACACAAACATTTTATTTACCACCCGTTAAACCATAACGAGTCTGTTCTTCTTGAATGTATTGTTTCCTAAACTCTGTTTTAACAGTCATAAGCATCTCTTCAGGGCTTAAATTTAATAGACTATTTTTATTAAGTACATAAGCATAATTCCGTCAGCGATAATAAGCAAACTTGTTAACCTCTCCACCATAGCGATATACGCATTAAAATCTACTGGACACTAATTAAAAAATTAACATTGTTGATGTAATCACTATGGATACCACAAAAGTTTGCAGCATCAAAATGCTTAAAAAGTGCAAACTTTTAAAGTCACGTTTAAAAACTTGTTATTACTACATCAGATATGTTACATCAGTAAGTTAAAATGACTCTCTCATTGATCTTAAGTTTAAGTTATTTGTTATCCTGTGCCTTTTAGATATTCAGATTTTTTCAGATTCAGATCTCTAATGTGTTTATTACCCCCGCAATCTATACATTAGTTTTGTAACTAATATTATATGTATGTGTACTTGTAGGTATGTAAGTAAAGTTTGTTTCTTTGTCCGAGGTAAACTCGAAAACTACTGGACCGATCAGCATGAAACCACAACCATTCGACGCGGAATTAATCGTAGATGGTTATAGGCTATATATTTTCCAAATTCTATGAGCCCTTTGCCATGTTTTCTCAATTTGTTCGTTTATTATTCCTTTGACGCACCATCACCTCAAAACTACTGAACATATCGGGATACCTTTCAATGCAGTATTTTTCTTAGACAGGTATTTTTTGGATTCCACCGATCCTCACTCATTTCTTTTCGATTTACTCTTTTGTACATTTTCCACTTCGATTTACGCTTATATACATTTTTTTTCCGCTAATAAAAACAAAATATTCTTACTTTTGTTCATTCATTTGTTGTTTTAAATTAGCTATAAACGAAACGTTATATGCACAGAATATATGAAACGCGGGCGGAGCCGCGGGCACCAGCTAGTACGTATATATAATTGAATACCAGCGATGCGCTGTTAACCTATAGTTTAAGTGCAGCAATAATGTTAAGGCTGAGCACAACATTTTGTATTTTGTGTGTATTTCTTTTAAAAAGATTATGTAGTGATATGGTATAATGTTTCTTTATTGTGTTGTGCGGATAGACCCTGCCACACTCCATTGGTGTTTGCATAATACTTGGATGCCCCCTTAATATCGTTTCCTATAAAGCCAAAGCTTATTATATATTGTAAAATGGAACATGCTTGTGATCTATGCAATCCGATATCTGACTTTAGTGAATCGATACATTAGAAAATCGTATGGTTATGTTTGAGGCCATGATGGCTCAATTGATAGTGTGATCGGATTTAGTATCAATAGACATAGGTTTTTTTTTTTTTTTTTTTTTGACTGACGAGGTGAAATGCATTTACGCACTACCCTTACCCATTGCATTAGTGAGACCGAAGTCCCCCAATGCAATGGGTAAGGGGGCACGGAATGACGAGTTCCGTGCCAGTGTGGGGACTCACCCGGGCGTGAAGCGCCCGGAAATACCCACTAAAACCACTCGGGGCCGTCCGCTGCATTTGGGAAGGAGGCGACACGGGGTGGCTTTCGCAGGCACCGCGTCGCCCCCTGCGGCGAACCCACCGGGCCTCGTCGTGCAATGCAAAGGGAGGTATGACCCAACGGTCAACATCCCATAAACAGAAAAACAAGAAGGGACAGAGCGGAGGCGAGCCAAGAAGAAAGAGGAAAGAACCCGCCTCCACTATGGAAGAGAAGAGAGATAGGTCCCTCCCCTGTACTAGCTATGTAATAACTCTACAATGAACCTGAGCTTTCGGTGAAGAAAAACATTCTAAGGAAACCGGAATTTCAGATCATCTACCACAATCTATCAAATAAGCCTTAAAACCTGTTGCTATACTATAGGTGTGTTCCGGCATTATCACTTGAGTGTGTATATATACCACTCTGGACCACAATGTCACTTAACATAAGGTGTGATTGCAGTCAATATTGATTTAAACAATATTTACCATAAAATGGAATCGAGTTGGTGCACTCAGTAAGTTCAAGCGAGACTCACCCACTGTTCAACGAATCTGGCAACACTTCCCTTGACGTCGACTGCCTCAGCGGACCCCACTGATGAGTCCACGTGTTTCAAGAATGCTGCAATCCCTTTCTCCAACTCCTGGTGGTGGGCGTCCAGCGACTTCTCCAGCTCGTTCTTCTGCTTCTCCATCACCTGTGTCTGCTTCACCGTAGTATCGTTCGTCGCCGATTTTGTCTGTGAAAATGTTATTGATGTGAAACATCTATAGCCGCACGTAAAACCGGTTTCTGGCGTGGCGACGCGTCGCCACGCTATATGATGGTATATATATATATAGTCTATATGCAGTAGTGTGTACGGTGCATATTACTTTTACAAAATAATGTCGATGTTTCACATCTGCCAGGCGTCCCGTGACGGCGCACATTTTTATTTTACATTTTATTTCTCTTTTTATCTAAAATGGATATAGGTTATGTGAAAAATGTAAAATAACTCTTTTTAATAATATTTTCCAGACAATAAGTTTAGGCATCATATCAAACAAGTTTGAATTTTATGCACGCTAAACACTTTTGTATCTGTGAATTTGTATGTCTTATTAAAAAAAACAAAATTAAAAAAACATCAAAAAATAAAAGAGTTAAGACAGATCGAGTTTCCTGTTAGCTCTTGTTGTCGATACCTGGGTTGTTTTAGTGTTTCCACAGTCATAAGCGCCTTCTCAATACCTAAGGGGGTGGTTTATTTCACAATCCTACCATTTCATTCGATTCGGTCCACTACTTTTTGGATGATTCGCGCACAAATTAACAAACTGACAGACAAAAAATTTAAAAAGCATTGAAATGTTATATTTTCTGTTGTCGATTCTGAACCCCGATTTTTTTGAAATATCTTCAATGTACAGATTTCGTTCACCTAGCTTTTTATTATGAGGATAGATAACTAACTCCCAAGTCAAAACATACCATATTTAATTTAGTAATCAAGTCCTAAAAACTAGGTAACTAACACTATAGTCAGCCTGGATTTTCGGTGGAAGGAAACCATAGTATCATGATGGGGCATATAGTGTGACCGAAGTCCCCCAATGCAATAGGTAAGGGGGTGCGGAAGGTAAGGGGGGGGCGCGGAAGGTAAGGGGGCGCGGAAGGTAAGGGAGCGCGGAAGGTAAGGGAGCGCGGAAGGTAAGGGGGTGCGGACTCGCCTGGGTACCTATCAGCCTTAAGATTGAGGATCTGTCACCAAATACTAATAAATATGTTGCGAGAGCATTACTTAAGAACCAATGCCTCTAGGCTTAGTGTGTGTTTACCGTCCCGGACCACATCGTCACTTAACATCGTATGAGATTGTAGTCAGAGACTAAATTCATTCGAGTATAAAGGATAATGAGACACGCATACCCGATTCGTTGCTTCCGTAACATCCTTCACTATTCCATCTAATTTCTGTTTGTTCTCTTGTAACCGCGAATTGATCGTGACGTAATTATCTGCAAGAGGAAGAATTATTTGTTTTTAGGGCATCTTGGTTTTTCTTAAGTGAAAAATTCTTTAGTAGTTTTGAACGATTCTCAGTTGGGGAAAAGCTTTTAGATTCGCGTTACCAATGCTGTGATGTCAGCCGTCAACATGCTACAGTATGTCAAGTATAAGATGGCACTGAAGAGATGAAATAATAATATTTCTAATTATGCAGCGTATCGTATGTTTTGATTATAAATAAAGTAGGTAATAGATGTAAAAACCAAACAAATATTAAATGTTAGGTTATGCTAATAATTTAAAATAAAAAAACTATGAGAATTGAGTCCAGTAAGTCTAGTAATAGGCTGTCTGGTTTTTTTTTTAAAATATTGTTAGGGTAAATTTAAAACGAGATTAAAGGAAGGAAAAAAATTCTAAATAGTTAACCATCGGGTGTACTGTATGTCTATGTATTTGCCACCTTACATAAGTAGCTATATATGTAAACATAATAACAACGAACAAACAGAACAGAACTATTGCAGTTATTGTTAGCAAACATCTATAGAATTGGTCCACAGGAAAATTCACACAAAAACACACAAATTTTTTACTTGTAAATTATTTTTTTCAACTTTTCCTTGAATTGTTGTTTGTTTACATTTTTTATTTTTTGATACACATTTTTTATATAATTTTTGGTATGTTACGCTTTCAAGTAACATGCACTGTCTAGTTTGGAGTTTATTTTGTAAAGGGTGAATGCATTTACGTACTGCCTCCATCGAACCCATCGGAGAGTAGTCTCCCCGAAGGAATCGGTGGAGGGATGTGTGGGACTCGCCCGGCGCTGGACCTCCGGGGCCACCCGCCGCATTAAGGGGGCGATGCGGAATCGGATACGCAAGCACCGCGACACCCCCTTTTTTTTTGGCGAGTCCCCCAATGTAATAGTTAAGGGGGCACGGAGGGACGACTCCACACCAGCGTGGGACTCGCCCGGACGTGAAGCGCCCGGAAATACCCACTAAACCCCCCGGGGCCGTCCGCCGCATTTGGAATAGGGGCTATACGGGATGGCTTTCGCGAGCACCGCATCGCCCCCTGCGGCGAACCCACCGGGCCTCGTCCGTGCAATGGGGATGGGGGAAAATACCTCTCCACCCCACCTCTTCGCCCACCTCTCGAGAGAGGCAAGACCTAGAAGGTCAACCATCCAGGGGGCAGGATATACTTCCTGCCCTCCACCGCGTGGCCCCTTGCGGCAGACCCACCAGGCCTCGTCCGTGCAATGGCCCAGTAGGGATGTGGGGGAAGTTCCCCACCCACCTCTCGAAGAGAGAGAGATACGACCAAGGTCGACAGTCCAGACCGCGACATCCCCCCGCGGCAGGCCCGACCGGGCCTCTTCCTCTCATCTAGCCCAGTTGGGGGGGGGGGGGGGGTTGGAGATTTCTTAACTAAGGCTGAATTATTTAGTTAACGCTTTCGAGAGGAAATAAAAATAATTTACCGAAGAAAAGTTGAAGTCGAGCCAGTTCGTTTGTGATCGACTGAGTGAAGTCTTCAACGCCGGCGGATATGCTCTCGCAATGCCTCGAAGACTCTTCTCGGTACGCTCTTGTCACTTCTAGATTACTCGTCTCCAATGATCTGTTCAGATAGATAATATTCAATGGTAAAGGTAAGCACACGACAACGATTCGATACATAAAATTACTCGTGGATACAAAAAAACTGCCTCGGTAGTGCAGTTGTATTACATACGACTGCCGTTCTGAGGTCTCGGGTTCGATCCCCGGGTCGGGTCAAGTGATATTGGATTTTTTCTACTCAGTATCATATCGGAGTATTGGAATTTGTGCCCGATATGGCGACAGGCTCACCCCCTGTTACATCTGGGACGAAACTAAGCTCGGCGGAATGGGGGTGGTGTAGTTCGCTACATCACCTCTGCCTAACCCTTCCGGGATAACAGGCGTGAGCATATGTATGTATGTACAAAAAAAAAAATTAGTAATAAACTACCGGTTAGTATCAAGCATAAATACCTTGTAATCGTTAAAAACCAAAGTAATAAATAGTATAGGCCAGGGCTTCTTAAACTTTTGTCATTCGCGACCCCATTCATGATTGCGAGTTTCTTGACGACCCCCATACAAATATAAAAGCAAAAATAAATTAATATTTTTTGATGATTTATTTATTAGGTAAAAATATACATATGAAAATATATCGTTTTGAAACATACAAAAAATTATTAAGAATGTTTGGTTACTGCTAACCAGTTGAAGGATGACTGGAGGCAAAGTCGTGGTTCACGTTGTTAGTTATTTATTATCTGATTCTTATTAGATTCTTATTTGACTCATTGACTAATATTAATTCTTGATTATTATTTGATGCTGATTCTGAGGACATACAGTGAAACTTAAATTCTAAAAGATCCCTCGTTAGTCGTAGGGCTTACAAAGATTACGGTGGCTAATCGGAAACATACAGAGTGCGAGCGAGACGGGACACACGGACTTCTCTCATACGAGGTATTAAATATATATAACCCGTGCGCCCGCGGCTCGCGCTAGTGTGCCGTTAGATGTTGATGAGGTCTCCACAAATGTATTTATTATAGATTCAAAGATAAAAGTGGATTCTGACCGCCTTAATTCGCTCGAACGTTATAAAATGGTATATATAAATATTTGACATTAAAATCTCTCGACCCCGTTTGGGGTCGCGACCCATAGTTTGAGAAGCCCTGGTATATATACTAATGGTAAATATTATTAAGAAATATAGTACAAGAGCGATGGCCGCGGGTAAATATATGGTACCGAGAGTTACCAATGTGCACAGAACTTTTAAAAAGAGAATTCCATATATATTGAATAGTTTATCCGGAGACAATAGGGAAGAAAAGAACAAAGTCATGTTTAAAATTAAGTTGAAAAATTATTTAACACATATCCCTACTTTGGCTCGACGTACCATATCCGCGGTCCGATCCGTACGTGTATTAACACCATAATAAATAGCGACACAGCGTAACCGGCGGTTACATCGAGTTTTGCGCTTCTGTCAGCCAGCAGTTCCCGTGACTGGCTAGTTTTTTTTTTTTTAGTGATGTGTTTTTAGTGTGTAGTGACCTGCGTTTGTCGACGTTTTCATAGAGGCAGGCGACGTGGTAGGTGGCCACCTGCGTCGTCGCCAGCAGCGCCTGCGCCTGCGCCGACAGCACCAGCTCCGTGGCGCCGTGGTGCTGCACGAGCTGCTGCTGCTCCTCGCACTGCAAACGCGTCGACCGGAGCAACTGCACACAAATATTACAACCGATATCAATGTCAATATTACGCATTATCATGTGGTGCCCCCTATCGTTCCCGTGTACGTCCAAAATGGCTACTAACGGGATAAACCAGGGTTTGGGCAGCAGCGTTCTCCGAGTACCACAAACACCTGACTGCGATCCGAAAATAATTAGGGTTCCGCGTAAAAAAAAAAAAATTTAACGCATAAAAAATTAAATAAAATGAACATATGAAAAATATACATTCATATCTATTAAGTAAAAAAAAATTTTTTTTGATATTACAAACAGACACTTCAATTTTATTTATTTCATTCATTCATTTTGAATACTCCATCATTTAAAAACTTATCATTACTAATAAAAAGTAAAAAAAAATGACATTCAGAAAAATAAAAGATTCATATTGTCCATTTTCTTAAAAAAAAAAATAATTCCAAATGTTTATGGTTTAAAGTCGCACTTACATTATTAGTATCAGAAAGTTTTTTCTTTGTCAAATGTAACTTGTCCTTAGTCTTGTTCAATTCTGTATCTCTGGTCTTCAACACTTGGTTCAACTCGGAGAAGACTCCCTCCATCCTGTCACGTTCTTCTTCCATCGCTCTCTTCCTCAGCAGCAGTTCTTGTATCTCCTTCTTCTGCTCTTCTTCTTTATGCAACATTTCTGCATAAGTTTCATTCGCTAGGAAGACACCTGAGACAAAAATATTTAGAGATTGAAGGAATGTTCTAATCAGTTTCTCGCAAGACAAAACTAATACGAACTAGTACGAAATACGGAAAGTGCATTTTCTCTTTACTCTATTATATCTATATATAAGCAAAGTTTGTTTTCTTGTCCAAGGTAAACTTGAAAACTACTGGACCGATCCGCATGAAACCACAACCATTCGACGCGGAATTAATCGTAGATGGTTATAGGCTATATATTTTTCAAACTCTATGAGCCCTTTGCCATGTTTCCTCAATTTGTTTGTTTATTAATTTATTTGCTCCCATAAAACAAAAGACATGCATTTATCTTTGTAATAAATAAAAGGAAAACGGGGTTCTTTTGACGCACTATCACCTCAAAACTCATACCTTTCAACGCAATATTTTTCGTAGACAGGTATTTTTTGGATTCCACCGATCCTCTCTCATTTTTTATTTCGATTTACTCTTTTGTACATTTTCCACTTCAATTTACGCTTATATACATTGTTTCCGCTAATAAAAACAAAATACTCTTACTTTTATTCATTCATTTGTTTTTTTTTTTAAATTAGCTATAAATGTAACGTCATATGCACAGAACATATGAAACGCGGGCGGAGCCGCGGGCACCAGCTAGTATATATGTATTCTTGTTCGTTAGTCTCGCTGTAACTCGAGAACGGCTGGACCGATTTGACTAAATTTGCTTTTCAAACATTCGGTGAAGTCCAGGGTAGGTTTATACGGTGAGAAAGTATGGGAGAATTAGAAAAAAAATTACAATTTCTTTTTACCCATACAACTGTTCATACCTTGCAAACTTTTAACTGTCAAATCACTTATAATAACTAAAATGCACTAAATGAAACCTCACCAGTTTTATCCCTGGCCGCCTGCAAGTCTCTCTTTAGCCTGTCAATTTCCTCGACATATTCTTTGAGAATAGCTTTCTTCGTCATTTTCTGGTTGATTTCGGGCTTGTTCTGTATGTTCTTGGCTCTGTGAGCGTACTCCAGGGTGCTCAGCGTCTCCTCCAGGTCCTTGTGTCCGGGTGATATCGTTGCTATTATGGACGTTTTGGTTCGTCCGCCGAGAGACTCTTGCAATATACGAGTCAGTTTGGATTCCCTGATAAATCAATGTATACATGTGTATTACAATAGTTATAGTTTGAAGCGTTGATAGCGCAGTGGGTAGTGCGGCCGGATTCCGCGACAATCGACGAGGGTTCGATCCCACCTATCCAACTCTAGAATCGTGAGAAAACCATAATAGCATGGTGGTAGGCATTTTCTAACAATGCCTTTTTTTTCGAAGGTAATGCATTTACGCACTTGCTGTCCAGCCTAACCCAAAGGGACGTACCCCCCAGGAAAGGACTGGATCCGATGGTGTGTGACTCGCGGCGAGAAGCGCCGTTAACCACTACCCACTAACCCCCCGGTTCCTACCGGTAGCTACCACCCTCATGTTTGAAAACCTGTCGCTAAACACCAATAGGTGTGTTCCGGCATCATCATTTGAGAACCAGATAGGTTTGGTGTGTTTTTACTATCCACCACTTCGTCAATTAACATCTGGTGTGATTGTGATCTCTGAGCTTATATCGTATAAAAAAAAAAAAAAAACTAAAATAATACAAGGTTAAATATGACATAGAAAAAACTATTTAGTCTTATGAAAGATTTTTTTTTTTTTTACAAAAAACAACAAATTTTATAATTCACTCGTAGAGCTAATATTTCTTGTCCAAATAAATCAAAATAAACTTATGATGATAATCGAAATTTTATGTGCAAAAGAATTCTATGAAATACTCTATACCTGTTAAAATAATTATAATATAAGCGTCCATACAAATAGCAAATAGAATATCTCACCCTAAAAAAAATTAAAATCTTAACCTAAAAAATACTTAAATTGTAATTAAATTTATTAACGTTTTCTTTCTTTTTTTATTAATTGTTAAGTTTAGTTAGTGTTATCAGATACCCTTTTTGGGAAGCAGTTTTTTTTTTTTAATTTTTAAATATTCACTTACTTTTATTTAGATTCTATACTGGTTACGAGTGGATAATTTGATAGAAATTTTTGGTGACAAGCCATACCTTTTTTTTTTTTTTTTGACGGGTGGAAATGCATTTACGCACTACCCTTACCTATTGCATTAGTGAGACCGGAGTCCCCCAATGCAATAGGTAAGAGGGCAAAAATACGTAAGGGGCAATAGGTAAGGAGGCTGTTCAGAGGGACAAGCCATACCTGTAGGGTACGTGGGGGTGTCGTTCCACCAGCGCCGTGATGACCCTGCCCAGGGTCAGCAGCGACTGATTGATGTTAACGCACTCCCTCGCTCTCTCCTTTTCTTCGCAGGATTATCGGAGCCGGCTTTACTGATGTTCTCGGAACCGGCCAGATCCACCAGGTTCAGTTTCCCGATCTTCATCAGCTCCTCGCCCTCGGGGCTGTTCTCTTTCATGTGGATTACGATGGTGAACACCGTGTGAGATCGGCTGTCAAGAGAATTATACATAGTGAAACGTATACATATATATAAGGCACTATTAAATATGTGTATGAATTTTAAAAAGCTTTGAAAGTGTAATGGAACGAGTATACAAGTCAAAACCAGGATGAACTATAGTGCAGAACCAACGTACGACTTTACCATTATACGAAATTATTTCTAGCCATCTAAATATATTTAAAAAAAAATGGGGGTCCTTTGACGCACCATCACCTCAAAACTATTGAACATATCGCGATGGGACTACTACCATTCGACGCCGATTTTTCTTGGATTCCATGGATCATTTCTCTTTTTTTTTTCGATTTACAAGTAATAATTTAAGTACAATTTTTCCGGTATTAAAAACAAAAGACTCTCATTTCCTTCATTCATTCAAATCAAAACAAAATAAAAAAAATAAATCTTTATTCAATTTAGGTGCTAAAAAGGCGCTTATGAACGTCTAAAACACTACCACCGGTTCGGAAAACAACACAGTCGAGAAGAGCGCAGGCGAGAAACTCGATCTGGTTTTTAAAAAAATAAATATAATATATATCATTTTTTTCATATAAAAAAAACTATACAAATCAGTCTTAACTAATGTGAGCGGGTGCGCACAGAGATTAATTCCAGACATCATCATCGTTCGCATAATGATCCACCCTGTAATAACCTTTATAAACATTTGTTTTTCACTCGCGCCTAAAGAACATATGAAACGCCGGCGGAGCCGCGGGCACCAGTTAACAATAATATAAAGGCAAAGTTTCGACATCTTCCGTGACTTATTTATTTAACATCATAATTATGGTTTATATAGCGATTTCGTACTACGCATGCGCGCACAAACACACTTGCTGCTGTCGTTTTTTTCGTTTTATCGACTTTCAAATCACAACGATACTAAAGTAGCAAGCGAGCGTTTCGAGCCGCATCGGCGGTGTAGGTATTTATGCAAGTTCAATATTATTCGTTGTTATAGTTTGGTACCTAAGTGTTTATAACTTCGAATAATATATTGCAAAACGCACTTTTAAGTGAAAAAATGTGTTCCCCGCCCTGAGTTCGAACCTCCGACTTTTTAGTCGTACCGTCTATGAGACACGCGGATTAGTCCACCGGGCTAACCAGGCTCTCAAAAATTTTGATGAACAAATCCGACCTCAGTCAGAAACGTGCTGTCGCTTTTTCGTTTCATTGACTTTCAAATCACAACGATGCTAAAGAAGTTTTCACTTCAAAAAATTAACGACGTGATATTTGATAAGACAATTTTGAGGTACAAAAACCATTATCATGGGAACATTTGAAATGTGGTTTTAACTGTACAGATGAGTTTTTGGGGGGATCTCAGTCAGGCTATTTTTTTTTAATTCATTAAATTTGTGTATTTGAATCTATTTTGGTGGTGTTTTGTGTGATATAGTTTGATTATTGTTTACAAGTTTATTATGGAAAATAATGCGTAACATTTATTCTGAGGTGTCGACAAAGCTCCATGGAAAGTTCGAGCAGGACGAGCCAGTTTTGCTGGAGTTTGTTAACGCTGATAGAAGATTGAAAATACATCTTACCTACATGGCACTGGCACAAATTGTGTGTACACAAATTCCCATTATCTAAGAAGAAAAAGAACTCTACAGCTTACCAATTGGTACAAACTTGTACCGGCAGTTGGGAAACGGTTAAATCTAAGATAGTAAATTGCTTATTTGAACTTCTTATATACATAAGAAAACAATGGTGGGCTTAATGCCTAAACCATTTTCTAGCGCAGCCAACCTTGGGGATGATGATGAAGAGATCAATGAAGGTAGACAAAAAAAAAAACAAACAAAATAAGTGTCTACAAAATAATTTAACATATAGATAATATATAGATATAGAAAATAATTTAGATGTAAAATATAATTAGATTTAAGCTCACATAAATTAATTGTGAAAGAAGATTACTAACTGCATAGCTGCATGAAATATTATAGGCATTTTTTTTCTGATGCAAGTCGAATTAAACCTCCAATGTAAAAAAAAAGGTGTGGACCCAGAGTCCGCAGAATGCTTTATTTTAATTTAAAAAAAAAAAAGGTAGACAAAAAGGCATAACAAAATCTTTAGGATATCCTAGATATAGTGTCTATATGTAGATGTCTATGTCTAGATGTACATATGTACATCTTTGCAATATGCAACATCTCCCAAAGCTACAAGTGCATAAAAAATATAAAGTATATACTTAGGCGAATTTATTAAAATTTAAACACAAATTTTCAAAATCTGAGTATGAGTTATAAATTGATTTTATGATAATACTATCTTTTGGGATACTGAAGGGGTCTTTTATTTAGAAATAATTCAAACTGTATTCCATTTAATGAATTTCTCCATTACCTAGACTGAGCATTCATGAGTGTTGATGCGACTCTCTTTCTTTCTTGCCCTTGCGCCATTATCCTGTACACCTCCTTCTTATTGTAAACCTGTAAAAAAAAAATCCTACCAATTCTATTTCATACTTCAAACTACAATTACAGTAAAAACCGTTTAAGACGAATTCACGCGGACCCAACCAAAAACGCGTCTTAAGCGAGAAAGCGTATTATGCGGGATAACGAACGTACTATTATTATGTATTATTTCGTATATATAAGTATTAAATTATACACTTGTAAATTACATTAAATACATAGTGTAATTATAATTGCGTTATTTAAAATAATAATTTTAGTTTGTCAGAGAGAATTTTGAAGCGTTAGTAAGTTTTTCGCTTAGTAACCGCGAGCCGCTGCCACAAAATATAATAGATAATAGGTAGGTGTTGTTGACGAATTTCCCCCCGTCAAAAAAAAAAAAAGAGAGGTGTTGTTGGCATATTAGGCATATTAAACGGGATAAGGAATCATATTAAGCGTTACATAATGTATGAGAATCATGTCTCAAGTTGCAGGGACTGGCGTAAAATGGGGTATTATGCGAGAAATCGTATTAAAAATCGTATTAAACGGGTCCTACTGTATATCATATACACAAATGGCTTTCATTTTTAGTGGCGAAAACATAATTAAATAAAATTAATCCTCTAGGCCCTAGGGACTAAAGTTTTCAATTTTAATACAGATGCAATAGTAACTTTAAAGGCGATTCATCACATTTGAATTAATATTAAAAGAAGATTAATAAAAAGACAGTAACAAAATTTACATTCAAGAAAAATTAAAGAATATGTATTATTGAAAAAAAAAACCTACAAATTTTTTTTTTTCTTATTAAATTCAATAATTTAATGCCTGTATTTAGCATTTAGTTTTGAGTAAGATTCATATTTAAAATTATAATTTCTTAACTCTTGAGTTTTTTAAATTTTCTTTAAAATATTTGTTTCTTTTTGTACAACTGTTAATTTTTTTTCTGTTCTGTTATCGTAATTTGTAATGTTAAAAGATAGGCGCAAAGTGTTGTATATATTTCTTTAGTTATGGCCGGAAACTGGCTTAAAAACAGCGCCGTTTTATTACGACAGTCATGAAACTGCAAATGCTGACGCTAGTCTTTATTACCACGTTTTTTTCCTTTATATAATTGTAGTTTTCTATGTAAATTCTGAATATATCTTAAATGTAGTAATAAATGTATTTTTTTCTACATGCGAAACCTAGAAGTACTAGCTCTCGAGCGATGCTGCTGGAACACACCTACAACAGGTAACACATGTTTAAACTTGATGGTGATCTAGCTAACAGTGCTAGAAAATGCCCTGCAAAGATCATTAAAAAAAAATTACAAATATATATTCTAAGCAAACTTACAGTGATCTCTTCCAAGCCGTTAACGATATTCGACCCTTTCCTGGTCACATCTTCGTATATCCTCAACTTGAATTGTCCTCGGACGTGGACAGCAAGTCAATTAACTCTTCATTGTAAAGTTCTAAATAGGAAACGCGAACCGTGTACTCCGTGTTCGTGATACGCAGCTCATCGAACAACTGGCTCAGAGCTCTTGGGATTATACCCGCCAGGGGATCCTAAAGTGTACATAGATAAAACCACACAAATAATTTTTTTTCCTCCTTTAATTAATAAAATACACTAATACCCCGCTTTACGCGCGGGATACGTTCCGAAAAAAAATCGCGTTAACTGAAATTCGCGTATATCGAGGTTTATGATTAAACATAGTCAAAATTTAATACAAATCATTTTAATCAATCACTTTAATTCTAAGAACACTTTGTACAATACATACTCTTTATTTTTTACGGAAAAATACATCTATTGTCTTTACATTATGTTTATACGCACTCTTTCGCGTAATGCGAGGCATTTGAGCGCGAAATTTGACATTCGCGTTATAGTGAAACCGCGCGTAACGGGGTCGCGCTAAACGGGGTATTACTGTATACACCATTTACAAGAAAAAATAAATAGTGCCACTCAAGAGTCAATCAAATATTAACGTAAGGGATGGAGGGACATAGAATGATGTGTAAAATTTTGCTTATGTAATACTCGGAAAGGACCCTTAAACCTATAGGTTTATCGTCACAGGCATCGTCGATGGACACTGTTAGTGTTGTGACTATAATAAATATAAAGACCAAACGGGGGTAGTTCATCAAAATACCCCTCAACGCGTTAGGCGACGCCGCGCACCCCCAGTCAGCCCGTGACCACGGTCGGTGAAACCCAGCCGAAACGTCGGGATAGAAAAAAGCAAAGGTAACGCGTGAAAACCCGTTAAAATTAACTGAACTTACTAGTAGAACTTCGAGTACAAATAGATAAGGTGATTTCCTTAGATAATGTTTGTAATTTTTGTATATCAGTATATAATTAATTTAAGAGTCTAAGAAACAAGTAAGTCATAACATTTATTGACTGAATGAGTTATTAACATATTTTATGTGAACTGATGTCACAAAATCAGTCCTTGTAGCGATCTTTGGGGAAGACCTATGTCCAGCAGAGGACAGCTTTCGGTTAAATGTCATCTATTTTGTCTTGTAGTTGTATGTTAAAAAAATGTCAAGTTTATCATGTGTAGAAAGCGTTTCAGAGTATTTAAAATATATTTTGATCAGGGGGTTGAGATATTTAACGCTATGTGGAATGATTAACTTTAGAATTCTAAGTTGTAATCTATAGATGCAATCTAGACAGGTTTTATAAGAGCATAACTAGATAGATACTAGGATACGATTGAACAAAAAAATGCATAATGTTATTTAGTTAGAATAATAAAGACGGTTTTTGTTAATGTATGTGAATTAAGAAGTTTATCAATGCAACTGAGATATGATGTTAAAAACAAACAAACCTTCTGCCAGCATGTTTCATCCGATGTGTGCTCGCCTACCATGGTATGAGTTTTGCCCGTACCAGTCTGCCCATAGGCAAAAACCGTGCAGTTGTAGCCTGCCAGCACCTCCTCGATGAGGGGGCTGACAACCTCCTGGTATACTTCGACCTTTAAAAAAAAACAGTTCTAGTTGTAAGGTACATCGATTATTTTATGTACTTAGGAGCTGTATGCCCCGCGGCTGCATCTGCGTTTCATATAATCTTCACTGCGTTTTAAATTTTTTATACGGAACCCTAATTATTTTCCCAAGAAAAAGTTAGTACTAAGATGAAAGTAAAAATATTTCTCATAAATTATAGCACGTGCCCGTAAAACTGTGCATTGAATCTGATTTTATTCAAATTTTTATGAGTTTTATTTTTTTTACGTGGGTGCCTCATTATTTTCAAACATTAGAATTACCCTAAGTTATTTGGAGTAACTTCAACTATCTATAAAAAAAGCCCCGTGCAAATCAGTCCAGCCGTTCCATAGATTATCCATTGCAAACAGACAAAAATAAAAAAAAAACTTTTGGTATAGTTATCATACATACATTTATATCTATTTAGTAAAAAAAATATTTTGATATTACAAACAGACACTTTAATTTTATTTATTTGTATGTAGTTTTCATTAATTGACAACAAAAGTTTTGTCTGTTCATTTATATATTTTTTTTAAAATCTTGTGACCCATGTGTATTTTAGCCGTTACTCATCTCGAATCTGATACGAATCGAAATGTTTGTTTGTCTTTCTGGGTGTATGACCAGATTTAAGTCAAATATGGCTTGACCGATTTTGATGAAACTTTCTACATGGGAAATATATGTTAAAGAGTTCATCAGATACATATTTTACTTGGCTTTAATTCAAAGACAAATTTTGCTAAAATAGGCTATAAAAATAACACTTACAAAGTAATAAGTAATTAAAAACTCAAAAGGGGCTTCATTAATTTGAATAAAATTTGGCAATACGAGAAGAATATGTATGTATGTCCTTCATAACTGGTAGGTTAGGAAAAGCAAAACAAAATCAGGACATCCCAGATATCACACATAGACGAAGTTGCTGGCTCCAGGTAGTTATTATATACATATTTAATTTTTTTTTTTTGGGTAAATCTTTAAATCCACTGGAATAATTTTGATCAGATTTTGTGTATGTTTCTTAGATAGAAAGAGAGGTGTTTATTTCTTATTATTTTGTAATACAAACTTTAGAAAGAAACGCAAATTTTTGTTGAAAAATGTAAACCAGGAAGCAAAGTAGCGAAGTTAGATTTTCGAAAGTATATGCTGAGATCCTTAATGTACACTTCCCGTGTAGAAAGTTTCATCAAAATAGGTCTAGCAATTTTTGACTTAAATCTGGTCATACACACAGCGAGACAAACGAGCATTTCGATTCAAATCAGATTCAAAATGAGTAATGGCTAAAATTACACATGTGTCACAAAATTAAACAAAAATTTTATGAATAATAATTTACCTGAGTAGCATTTGGTCCAAATGCCTTATCAAAGGTGAACTTCTTGGTTATACTTGTTTGTTGTGAAAACTTAACTACTACTTCTTTACCATTGTGGACATCTACAACTCCTATAGACTTGAGGTCCTTTTCTCTTTGGTTCAATGGTCTAAAAACATTTGAAAGAAAAAAAGTGTGTAATGTTGTTTCTTAATTAGTTACGAGATCCACCTTTCCATTCAACCGAAAGACATCCACAGCTGGACATAGGTCTTTATATAGGTTTTTTATATAAAAATATATTTAATTTAAACAAGAGGACTCATTATTACTAACCAAAAGGTATTTCCCTTTTACCACTCATTTTGGGACAATGGAATCTCAGTATCTAACAGCTAAAACATAATAGACAGATTACATGTGTATCATCTATTTTACTAATCACTTGATCCTGCTTTGAAATATAGGCTTGCCTAGGAAAATAACAATCTGTCTGAGTTACAAAATTACTTAGACTTTAACTAAAGAACAAATTACTTTTAAGTTACACAAATTTGAGATATTAATATGTCGATTATCCATAAAAATGAGACAATAGGAAGAGAGTAGGAAAACAATGGGAAGCTGGCGTAAACACCATGTTAGTGCTCAAGGGGTTATGGAGTTTTTTCATCTTACTAAGAATTGTCATTTTAAATAGAAGTCCAATATATCTAGACTTCTCTATTATGAATTAGGTCAGGCATACAATATGAAAATTTGAAACAGAAGATGTTATTATTTTATTATGAAAAACACAGAGAACTTTATTAAATCTTCTCTGTCCATGTGTATGTTATTAGACTGAAGTAATTTATTTGGTTTTTTAAACATACATTTACTTTACCCTAAACCAATGAATATACCAGTGCAGATTTTTTTAAGTGCAAGAAGAGTTATGGATTCAGCTATGGGAGTGACCCGGATTATTTTCAGAAAGGTACATCTTTACTGTATACAATAAACTTATAATTTATAGATGAATTATTAATTAAGTAAATTAATGTTTCGAGTACCCATAAAAATAGGCAAAAAGAAAACAATGGAAAGCTGGCGTAAACGCCAGGTAAGTACTCAAGGTAACAAGGTAAGTACTTAACTGAATTGTGAAATTTACAGTAACAAAAATCAATCTTTATCATTTCTATGTTTTTTTTTTTTTTCCACAAGTGGGGTGCAAGTGCACCCATGTATCCAACTACAATAAAACATAATGAAGCAACATTCCAAATCCTCAAACTCACATATGACTATTTAAACCCAAGCTGACTACAGCATGTACTATCACAACCCAAATACTTTGTATTTAACGAAAATACATCAGAACCTAAATAATGAACAAATAAACACATTTATAACATAACTGTTCACCTTTTGCAACAATCAAATATAGTCTCAATATTAAATTAGAATCTATACTCCACATTACAGCAAGACAATGAAGCTAAATGTTATTTATAGAGATTTCAAATGGGGACAAGGTAGTCATTTGTCAAATATATGATAAAATACATAGGCATGCACTGCTATTATATATCATGGCTCTCTCCTGTCTAAGAGTCTATAAGGATGATGTATATATATATATACTACATGCATGATTAAAGAGAGTATCTAACTCGAAATCCTTGTTGAAATCATGTAATAATAACTTACCTTTCATAAATAACAACACAAAAACTCTGTAGTAATTGTTAATGAAATTTAAAATTAGTGAGTATCACATAAAACATATTGCGATTGTCCTGTATCGTAGGATTGACAATCTGAGTGACTACATAAAATAATAAATTAAAATTTCTGAATTTCCTAACGAGTTAATTAGTAAAATCATAAAATGAGTCAAACAGTGGTAGGTACGTTAGAAGTTATAAAAAATTTTTATTTCTTTGAAATAACTAACAATGAAAGACTAAAGAGAATAAAATACAGTTATATATAAAGCCCCTTTATAACACATAAAGTTGTGCATGCGTTTTATTGTGAATAAGCTATAATAAAAAGCCAATTGTTAGATTTTAGAACATACCTTAATCTGACAAACACTTGAATATTTTGATTTTTATCTTTCCTGCATCCTTTTTCGGACGTCATCTCGATCAAATACACATACAAGATCTTAACACAAACTTTTCACAGTAATTATTTTGATATTTTTTCAGAATAAACATAAAAACTCGATAATATTTCAAAATTGTCAAGAAAAACGTTGATGAGTCGTTGAATTAATGAAATTCAAATTTTGGCTAGGGTAAATGTTGCCAGAGTAAAATCATATAACCTACCTGCAAGTTTAAAAAAGCAAGCAGCTTTGGCTTAAATAGGCTTTTTGTCATAGATTGATGAGTGAAAATTTTGTAGTTGCTATTTCAACAATTTCATGCTAAGCACGTTACACACATTTTAACTAAACAAAGATATAATTTATTAATTGTATGTTAAAAATATTTGTTGAAAAAAAAATATTTTTATACTCTATGAATTGAAACTATAATAACATGTTATGGTGGTAATTATAACACGTAGGTGTAAAAATAAAAACATTTTATTAAGTACTACGTACTAATTTATATTTATTTAATTGGTTATATTTTGCATTTCTATTAGCAACACTATAACGTTCCATTGTATTTATTATTAATCTCTAGTATGCACAGACTAGTAATGTACAAGTAATGTTATTTGTATTTTTAATAACCGTCACTTTGCTTTATAAATAATTAAATGTAATTTCGAAGACGTATTTTTCTGTAAATTAATTGTAAGTAAAAACAAATAAGGAATTATCAAACACAAACGGGTGAATTAAATTATTCAATGAAAGATTGATAAAATCTTAGTTTGTTATGATTTTTTATTTTAACGCCCTTACATGTACCTCATGTACCTACACTCCGTTCACTATTAAAAGTTCCCCGTTCAGGAGTTGGTAGCTCTGACTAGTCGGGCTGCATATTTTCCCATTTTGTGGCTCCCAAAAATTAGGGTAGATGGAGAAAGTTGGGTAAATTGTAACAAAAGATTAATTATGAGTGACTAAAATTAGGTACTCATTTACTTAAGTGTATTATAGTCTGATGTTCGAGTATTAAAACGAAACATAAATAGCAATACTATTGACGGATATTTCACACACCACTAAACTGAGGAAAGCTTTCCAGGGTTATTTTACACAGGAAACAACATGAAATAAATATGTGCAAATAATCATAACTACTGAAGAGAAAACACGAACATTGTCGTTAATATTACGTTAGTGTTCGTCAAACATAATGTCATTTTGCATTAATTATGCGAGAAAAATTTAGCTTGACAATTAAATAGGATAAATTTACTTCGAACACATTAGGTGAACTGCCATAACAAAGTAATGCAACACATAAGAAAACATCTATTCAAAATATACTTTATTTTTACGAAAAAAAAATCTTACAATCAGAATGATCTAAAGGACCTCCACTGTCACTAGTGAAGTTCAAGCATGTTACCTTCATTTTTTATGTATTTATGTCTCCAAAGTACAATATAATGTCTCTACATTAATAACTTCCATTTTGAACTACATTTTTTCTACTTGAATTCGATTAATCTTTCTCAAGATTTTGTTCCTCGAAGTCATAAAATTTTACAGCCTTTTTCTTGGTGCGTATTTTTGTTCGGGTTCTAATTTTATTATATCATTATGATTCTAATAACGGTTTTATAGGAAATATCTGCCACTCACAAAGTAAATAAAATAAACATTAGCAGATATCAATAATTACATAATGTAATGATTGCACAGATAGAAAGAAGTTGCATATTAATTTGAAATATGGTAGAATAGAATCATCTTTAAAGTTTCTTTGCCCTCTCACCCCTACTACTTTCCTTTCTTTATTACTTTCTGTATAGATAATAATTATATTTTCATAATACAAAATATATACTAAAAAAAAATATATTTTTGTTAAATTATACGGAGTTTACATAAAAAGGTATGGGAACTCAATTTTACTAGCCTGTCATGTCAACACACAAGACCGTTCTCGATTTAATGGAATAATTGGATATTTGTTTGCTTTTCTCTTTCACAAAAAGCACGAACCTTCAATACAATTTCTCTTGCATTACTTTTGAACGTCTGTAACAGAGATGAATAATAATAATCTGTAACATGAATAAATCGACAAAAATCCCTAAATTGTACTCTAAAATCACAGCGCTTGGATTTGACAGAATCGATTGACTTTCCAATGATGTTCTGTAGTGCCAACATAAAGGAAAAGGAGTCAAGGACAAGTTATATTAAACGGACTATAATCATTAATTTGCGTTATTTGACTCTATGTTATGCAATTTTGATGACATTTCGTTACACAGTTTGGTTTTTTTATACAAATGAAGTCTATTGGAAATATTAACACGAAATATAATCTACGGTGCCACAGAAACTCCCTGGATAGTTTTAGCGAGTAATCACTATTTTATTAGAGCATTTTATGAAAATTAGAAAAATATGATATAATTCTATCCATGTGACATTGGCAAAATTGTGTTTACAGCTGCAGTTAGTCAAAAAGTGAATTCATAATTTGCTATTAATTTATCTCAGGCGTTTACAAATAATTAACGTCTATTTCATAATTTTTATAATTAGGCTTTTTGGTTATACTTAATATTTAAAGCCAGTTCTTCTCGACCCGGTTGCTTTCCGAACCGGTGGTAGTATTTTGACGTTCATAAGCGGTTTCTTAAAGTCTATATAATTGAGTAAAGAATTTTTTGATTTTGATTATAAAAAGTGATCAGCATTCTACAGTACAGTCTGTTAAACGACTAGAGATTTTTAATTTGTAGGTCTGTAACACGATGATATTACAAAAGTAACAATCCAATTGATAACAAACTAGTATATAAATATTTATTGATTTACGACTTATCATTAGAATGAACAGTTATTGAATATACTTTCTACGCTACTCTGCCCCCTTGTAAATATTATAGGTTATTTATAACTTGTCTCTATGTAGACGACATTTTTTAATTTTTTATTAGTTACTAACCCGAAATCGTTTAAGTGAAATAAAAAAAAGAGACGAAAGCAGCAATTAATTATGTAAATAATATTAAAAATAGTAAATTAAATTAGGCAGCAATCTAGATTAAAAAAAAACGAACTGTAAAATGGTTCTTATTAGAGTAAAAGATACTTGCCTGTAATCCGGATTTCCAGTATTTCACAAGTGCTAACGTTAATAAATAAAACTTTAAGTAAATTAACAAAATTCATCAATATTTTTAAAAACGAAAAGGATGTTGTATTTTTATTGTAATTTTGTTAAAACTAAAATTACCGGATATAAATGAAGTCAATTTTTATCGTGCTCCGATCCCCAACTGGAGAAGCTTTTGCAATCGCTGCCAGCGCGATACAGTGGCCATGTAGAGTTATATAGGTTTATTCAAGTATTTTTTTTAATCATTAAAAACAGTTAAGTTTAATTATGAACTGTTAACAGCTGAAGCTGAAGTTCGCACCATTATCTTATTATTTCGATAAACGGATCTCCTATAGAATAAAATAGACTGAAACCTAGGGCTCCCGAATAGAAAGGGCCTCTGCAACTAACTAAATACCAGCTAATAGCGATATTTGTTATTTACAAATAGAAAATAATAAATAAAAGCTTTTTTTTTTTTTCAACCTGTAACTTCTCTTTACCAGTTAATCATTTCCCTAACTTTATAATATACATACCCGTATGTTTCAATACATCTTGCTCGCGTCCCCTTGTTTCCGTAGATAATTAGTTGCTTCGATCCTAGACCTAATCTATGAGACTAATTCCTAGACCTCTGGTCTCAAAGATCCAAACTATAGTTTGCGATCAACTTAAAATTTCGCGGAAGGTGCACAGCCGCGCGGTTGGTATATGGGGGCAGGTAGAGTAGTTTTATATATAGTATAGTACTAATATATAGATAGTTCATGGCGGTTGGGGCTCTGAAATGGAGTTAGCCTAGGCCCACAAAAAACCACGACCCGCCCCTGATTATATCTCGTGCGAGTGCTCTAAACGATCGAAGTGTCAAGGCTCTACAGTGTTCATTATTTAAGAAAATAATACATTTTAATTGATAGATCACGTAATAACTCCATTATTATAAATATACAATAAAGATATAAATAGAAGAACCATTTTCCAATAAGTAAAAAATAAAATAGTATCGAGGGTCTGATTATTCAATAAGAACCACTAGTAACTTAGCAATGCAAACTTTTTACATCGACAAGAACTAAAATAAACTGTATAAACGAGCAACGTCATTATGCGAACAGTTTTTGCGTCTGGCAACACTCATTACCTACACCATTTCCTCTTGCGCTTTCTTGAAGAAAATTAAAGAGTCGCCGCATTAATTTTATCCGTATGTCGCGGTTGTTTTTGTGTCTGTTTAACAGCGTTATGGCGGCCCTCGTTCAGTTTTTGCAATCGTCGAGAACCGCCGACGCTCGCTTCCCAGACTCCGACCGCCAAACAAAAAGTAGACGCACCGCGAACGATGGAATCTACACAAAAACTCTAAAACCCGCTCAATAACCGCCGTTGTCGATAAAATACTATGAGTTCCTTCAGCTTTTTACTCATCGCAAACTTTTTCCGCGCGCAATTTGCATCGGCCGATCGTTGACGGCCATTTTGTAGTTTTTCCCGCGCGCGATTCAGTATGACGGTCGCGTTCCGAAAATTGCTGACGGATAAAAAGTTACCGATGAAATTCTTGTTTCGAGAACGCGTATTTATGTAATGATATTTTTGTGAAGCGAATGCTATTAATATTTCATTAGATACTTAGATAGTTATTGTATTATAAAGCCTATTATTTTTTGTCTATTTTAAAATACAGAAATGGTTCTAAAATAAATTGTATTAGTAATATTTTCAAAATCATAGCCAGTTACCTAAGTATAAAGTACATATTATAATGCTTTCTAAAATATTTGACCTGATACGATGAAAGTGACATTCTCATATGACTAAATGAGTAAGGTGCACTCTGCCAAAGTTGATTAATTATTGAATAATAACACGAATGGAATGAACCGGTAGCCTGTGAGGTGAGAGGCTCGCGAGCGTGAGAAAATTCTCCTACTAGAGAGTCAATAATATCTAAGTGTGGCCACGAAATGAGGGAGTGCTTTTTTAACTACTATTTAATAAGAACTTTATTGGACTAATATATAAGGTACAATAAAATTATGGTTGTTCAATAAATAAACCACTATATTTGAATAATATTTAAATTTAAAATTTTGTATTTTTTACTAGCATTATGTTTTATTTGAAGAACCGTCTTATTTATTTTGCTCTAATAGTAGAATAAACTTATTAGACAACATTCTAATTCCCACATATATTTTATTTTGTACTATATTTTAACTTCATTGTTGTTCCATTACAAATATTACATAGATAATGCATTATACAATGTTATGAAATAATATTATATTTACAGAAAATGCGAAAAAAGGAAACATTATCTGCCTTTCGATATACATAATATAATCTCGTATATAATTAATTTCTTTCTGAACATTCTGATTTTCTAATAGACTCGCTAGAGTCGTGTTTTATTTAAAAATGTATAGTTTTAATATGTCGATTACCCATAAAAATAAGGCAATAAGAAAACAATGGAAAGCTGGCGTAAACGCCAGGTTAGTGCTCAAGGGGTTAAACACAATAATCGAACTATTTCACACAACATTTTACTAATATTGCATATACCAATAGGTGTGTTCCGGCAGCATCACTTGATAACCAGTACTTCTAGGCTTAGTGTGCTTACCATCGTGAACTACATCGTCACTTAACAACAAGTGAGATTGTGATCAAAGCACTGAGCTTATACCGTGTAAATAAATAAAAAAACAGTCAGAATGAAACATTGTTTTTTAATTTAGACATAAACATTCACGCACGTTAATTCTTATAAATGTATGTGTATGTCTCTTTTTAATGTCGCTTTTTCGTTTCATCTAATTTCAAATCACAACGGAGCTATAGAATTTTTCACTGCAAAAACTTCATTTTTGTTTCGGAAATTAAATCTCTAAGCTATCTTAATGGCCCCAAATTTTCTATAAATTATGATCAATATGACATTTAAGGCAGTACCCGGTTTTTCAATCGCGGTGAAAGGTTGTACTATAGCGTCCAGCTGGGTGTATGTCGCCGCGATGACAAACTAACGGCTAGCTGTGGGAAACTGGCGTCTGATCGATTTTTTTTTTCTAAAGGCGGCCGCGGAAAAACTTGCCCCGTCTGCTTTCCATCGCCGGACTCGGAGAATGTCATGGAAATTGTTGTTTTACGGTAACTGTTTTTTTACTATTCCCACGGTTATGATTGGTGTGCTATTTATTGTTCATGTAAGCTTTTATTTGTAAGTAGGTGTGTGTCTGCGGCTTCGCTCGCGTATGTTAACGGACAGACAGACGATGCTTTTTATATAATGTAAGGGTGTAAGAAGTAATACGATTATAGTCATTTTATATATAGCATCACGCCTCTCTCCCGCGGGGGAAGGCAGAGACTACGTCCTTCCACTTGCTACGATCTTGACACACGTCATTCACTTTTTCTACTGTCATGAGTGCTTTCATACATGTTCGACGTTTATGGGAACTTTTAAACTAGCCTTTATTAAAACGAAGCATTTTATTTATTACACGATGATGGCGCAGTAGATAGTATTAGCGGATTCTGCGTCAATGGACTGGGGTTCTAGCCTATCTAGAAAAAATATCTGCCTTTTGATTTATATAATATAATCTCGTATATAATTCATTTCTTTCTGACCATTCTGATTTTCCACTAGACTCGCTAGAGTCGTGTTATTATTTAAATTTGTATAGTTTTAATATGTCGATTACCCATAAAAATAAGGCAATAAGAAAACAATGGAAAGCTGGCGTAAACGCTAGGTTAGTGCCCAAGGGGTTAAACACAATAATCGAACTATTTCACACAACATTTCACTAATATTGCATAGATGCATGACTCTAAAATCAGCCTGAGTTTTTCGGTGAAGGAAAACATGGTAAGGAAGCCATAGCATGGTGGTGGCATATGACCATCTGGGTAGCTACTAGCTACCACCCTAAGATAGAAAATCTGTCGCCAAACACCAATACTTAAGTGTGTTCCGGCAGCATCACTTAAGAACTAGTACCTCCAAGTTTAGTGTATTTACCACCCTGGACCACATCGTCACCTAACATCAGGTGAGACTGTGGTCAAAGCGCTGAGTAAATACCGTGTAAAAAAAAAGACGTGCTTGACTTGTCCAAGATACGTTCGCCTAGCTCGTCCCTTACCAACGTGCCTGAAGTCATTCACGTACATTCGTTTGTCACTCCTCTTTACATGCTCGAAACCAACAAGGAAACATACAACAACTTTTTAATGAAATTAATCTCTATTATTTTAAAATTATCGGTCTTATTATGTAAACTGTAACGTTGATTTTATCTCAATGTATGTTGTCCATTAAAACTACAGGTGGGATTAAAGGTGAACTGTAATCTGTGAACGAATGAAACAAGTTATTTAGCTCCTATTTTATAGCCAGGTGTTTTAACATTACGTTATTTTGTGAACAATAAATTAAAGGTAATTATGATATTCTGATATAGCCTTTGAGTTATCTACAAAGTAAACACAGTATTCTTATAAGATTTTAACACCATTATTACACTACCACGATGACCATAATATAGCTAAGTATGTGGATTTTAAAAGATCGTAATGTTTCTGGGCAACGGCAGTAATGATCAGTTCATTAAGAAACTGTACGATTATGCGGCCGTTGAAATATGATGATCCGTAAGCAATATTTATTTATTAATTTTTACTAATTTTTCCAAGTTATGCGAATGCTTACGTACCTAATCATTCGGGAGGGTTATGAGCTTTGCTTACCATTCCTGACAAGGGGGGAAGGGAGTCAAAAATTTAACTAACGTAATATTGAACCTAATATTGGATATAAATACGGAAACAAGAATAGAAATTTGTGTTTCGGAATAAAAATTCTGCATCTAGTTAACATATGATAAAGAATTGAGAAAATATAAAGAGGTTGTTTGTGATTTTCCTGAAATTCTTATTTTATATATAACTATATATTTGTGTGCCCGCGGCTGCGCCCGCGTTTCATTTCTTCACTGCATTTAGGTTTTTTATACGGAACCCTAATACTTTTTCTAAAAAATCGGTAGTAGTAAGATAAAGTTAAAATATTTCTCTTAAATTGAAGCCCTTGTACGGAAAACTGCATTAAATCGGGTTTTATTCAATTTTTTATGACTTTAAATGTTTTTTTTACGTGGAATCCTAATTATTTTCAAAAAATTATAAGTAACTATTAAGCTACGCGAAGTAACTTCAGCTATCTACCAAAAAAAGTCCCGTTAAAATCCGCCCAGACGTTCCGGAAATGTATAAAATTGTATTTTTGTTATAGGTATCGTATATACATTCATATGTATGTATTTGGTAAAAAAAAATTTTTCGAGATTACAAACAAACACTTTTATTAATCGGCAAAGATAATATGATAATTTATTTTATTTAAATACGGGTCTTATTTTCGCCTACTGATAATCCAATAACATCACTTACTATTAATAAGGATTAATGAAGATTCAGTGGTAAACTTGATAAACAGTAATCATTTTAATGAAAAAGGTCGCGCTGAGGTCGTGGTGTTACCGTATTTTTCTTCTAATCACCCTAATCAGCTACTATCTTCAAGTAAAAAAAAAATGTTAACTGCATCAAACATTTGATGCTACATACAAAATTCAAACAAAGATGTTTATATTCGTCCATATAATTTTCGTACTACTTAATAAAAAACCTGTAAAAGGGATTGAAACAAAAGTAACAAGTTCAAAAAGAAATTATGTATTAAGAAATATTAGGCATGTCTGTTTTGTAATACTTGTTTCTTCTTAAATGTCTTACCACAGACATATCATCGTCGGCCGCGCTTTATATTATAGATGTCTTTTTTTTTTTTTTGCTAAAAAACAATTTCCAAGAAACCTCTTTGGATTTTGTATAGAATTAAGCTTTTGCCAATCAACTATTATCATTTTTAATCTGTATACCGTAGTCGAACATGCGATCGGGGCGCCGTTTTAGATTTTGCCACGATCGGCTTTTATCACATTATTATCCATGTAGTTTGGAGACATCGTTCATATAAATAAAAACTTTTTCGTTGATTTTCAATGTATATAGATGTGTCTATTTGTTCTTAAAACTGGAATTTGTTTTTTTTTTTCCGTTTTAGGACTTCTATCTGAGAATCACATTGAAAGCGCTTCAGCAGTGTTTCAAGTGATGCGTATTTTTATACACCGATAACTTACACTATTGCCTTATTATACACTAGATATGTGCCCGCGGATGCGCCCGCTTTTTATATATTCTTCACTGCGTTTTAATTTTTTTATACGCAACCCTAATTCTTTTCCTAAAAACTGTTTTAATACTAAGATAAAATAAAAATATTTCTTATTATATCTTATTATCAAAACTGTACAATGAATTGGATTTTATTCAAATTTTTATGAGAGTTAATTTTTTTACGTACAATCATAATTATTTTTCGAAAATTAAGAATAAAATTAAAAGATAATATTATGAAAATCAAGTCTTTAAAAAATTCAATTTTCACGACTTACGTTGTCCAAATCTCAAGTGATATATCAAAATTATGAATCTACTAGAGATATGTGGTTTTTTTATAAAACTCTTATAAAAAAAGACGGTAATTCTCTATCCTGTACGATTGACTCTCGAATAACATAATATCTCTCTGGACCTAATTCTAAAGTCGTCGCGAACCAAGTTGTGGGGTGAAAATATTTTCACTAAAAACATACAGACACAAAGTTTTTATAATACGTACATTAGAAAAAAGGGTTACTTAAAGCTATTATAACTCAGTTGGTAGTGCGTTCGGATTCCACGTCGTTGGAGGCAGGTTCGAAGACACCTAGCCAACTATATAATCAGTCTAAGCATTCGGTGAAGAAAAACATCGTGTGGAAACCTTAGCGTGGTGGCAGGGCATATGCTAATGGTCGCCTAACTAGCTACCATTATCAAGTTAAAAATATTCATCGTTATTTGAGTGCTATCATCTTACGTCACGTCGTCACTAAGCAGCAGATGAGATTGTCGTCAAATGTTAACCCCAAAAAAGACAACTTTTTTTAACAGGTGCTCTCGCTAATAACGTTAATTCCAGGACTATTCTGGATTGTATATACACTTTTATAAGCTCCTTCTTCGTCAATATAGATAATGTCTTTGAAAAAATGATCAAAATACGTTTATTAGATATATTGCTTGAGCGAATCCGCAGTCATAGCTAGACTGCGTAATAAACGAGATGTGACTAAGTTTCGCGTAGATAGTTAGGTAAGTAGGTACTTAAATAAAATAAACTCGCCCTGACCGACTCTACGATAATAGTCGGCTTGTAATAAGAACATGTGCGATTTAAAATTAATAAAAAACCTCTACTCGTCGACCCTCAAGTCTCTGTACCCTTCCAAATCCTTCACGGAACACAGGCGCGTAATGTACGCACACATTCGGCGTAGGCACACGAAAATTCGTGATTCCGAGTGCTTTATGTTGTTTTTTTTTTTTTATGTACACAATCCGAGGGCAAGGAAAGCAGTCGTGGGGCCATGTGGAGGGGTCGCGTGGGGTGCTGGGCGGGGCGATGCAGCTGCACGCGGACGTAGGGCTCCGTCTGAGTCTCCGTCAGTCGAGACGCGCGCGTCATTCTGCAAACGTCACGGCCGACCTTCGAATTTTGGCGCGTAAATAACTACGCTGACTTCCTCCGTTACGTAAAACGGAACTTTTCTAACAATAGATTTTTTTTTTAATTATATTTAATATTATTATTTTGTAGGAAATGTGATATTGATATGAGATATTGTTTTTAGAAATTAAAGAGATAACATGTAATTTATTTATTTGGATAAAAGTTTAAAGTATAGTTGTGAAGTTTTTACGTATAGGCGGGTGTTGGGTTGATGTGTGCGAGCGAGAGGGGCGATATGGAGAGTCCGGGCGAGGAAGCGGGACGGAGCGCTCCCCCCGCGTCGCACCCCGCGGCCGGCCCGCAGTCAAACGGATCCAATAAGATCATAGGACGCAACGTGAATGGAACCAGTAAGTCACTTGATGCAATATTCAGGGGTCCGTAAACAATAAATTAATAATCAATTTATGGTTCAATAAATTATAATCGACATTATTTAATAGTGCGCTAAAACAATTTTTTATCACTGTTAACACTGAAAACTAACTTCAATATGAATTTTGACCTTAGATAGTAAATTTCTACGTGTTTTATTGTAAAAGTTCCACCCACCAACCGACCTTAATTTCAAACAAACAATCTATAAGTTCGCTCCTTTACATTTAAGTCTCAAGGTTGACTTAAGTTAATTTAAGACTGAAGTCTAAGCTTAAAAAGCCTAAAAATCTTAATTTGTGTAAAACACATCTATCCTCAAAAATTTGTTTGTATTTCTTATCAAAGTGTAGGGACTGTTATTCGAAATTTATGCGACATACTCATCGTAAAAAAAGAAAATATTTTATTCAAACGGATTACCTACGACGAAAACGAAATAAAAGACAACAATGTACTTTTAAATAAACCCGATTATTTTGTAAGATATTATTTAATATTACTTTGTAAATTTGTATTTTATTTTGTGAAAATTATGTTTTTTTTTTTTCTGAAAACTTATTACTAACGTTTTAGACTAGGTATTAATAAAAAAAACAGAATAGGACTTTATTTATTTATCCTTTTGTCCGAATCGTAACAAAAAGTGATGACTTAAATTTGAGATACCTACCACCATTTATGATCCTTATGATCAAAGTCGGACACATATATAAATTATGAATTATATATACATTAGAATAAATAACAATAAAACTGTTCATGTAAATTTAACACGTGGTGAATTAAAACATCTTTTGCGTTGTAAAAATATTATAGTATTGTTCAAATACAAATGGCCAACCAAAAGGGACACTGCCGGATCACTTTGATCATCGTTGCCACCATTTAATAACTATGTATTCTTTGACTGAAAGCTCAGAATCATTGTAGAATAGGATAGGTGGATTCGAACTTACGTCCATCGACGCAGGATCCGACTTTACTAGCACTGAGCCATCGTCGCTTGAAACACGAACTCTTTATACATATTTTGTGAAAGTATATTATAGAATATTTACAAACTATTATTGTAACTTCAATAACCTAAACGCAGCGCAAGATCTTTTATAAATCGTTTTATTCGACGGCGATTACAACAATTTCACTTTAATACAGAAAAAATAACAATCAATAAATACGTACGTAATCCCGAAGGAATGTTTGTGACGAAAGTGACAATTTTTCACGATGTAATCCAGGACACTAAGCCTAGAAGTACTTGTTCTCAAGTGATGCTGCCGGGACACACCTATTAGTATTTGGCGACATGTTTTTCAAACTTGAGGGTGGTAGCTACCCAGGCGGGCATTATTAGAAAATACCCTATACTACCAAGCTATGGTTTCCTCATGATGTTTTCCTTTACCGAGAGCTCAGGCCGATTTTAGAGTCGGATAGGTGATCGGAGACATCATTACACCGCGGAATTTTCTCTAACTAAACCTATCTGCGTGTAGCTTAGTGTGGAGCCCAGTATGATGCCTGTTATAGTACAAAGGTACAAGAGTTTCCCCATTGAGGATCGGAACATGTCCTCGCCCGCTGCCGGAGGGAGCCCTGTCGTTTACAAATTATTTTACATATAAAAAACTAAGCAGCCATATAGGGACTGCCGACAAAAGTGAAAACAGGAGACTTCGGAAAAACTGTTTTTTAATTTTTTCAATTTCATAATTTAAATCATTAACCTAACCTAACATTGAACCTATGAAATTAATTGTTTGATTTTTACATCTATTATGACGCTCCGAGCAATGATTTTGTACAATTTCACATAGTTTATTCATAATTGTAACATCCGATAGCTGCATGGTTTCATATTTGTCTCTGAACGCCAGCACTTAATAGGAAATGCGGTCTGGATAGTAGGTATTTCAGAAATCTATTACTAACGCGTTGCGCCTCAACGAAAGAATTACAAAACACGCAAGGGACAACTGCAGCTCGGGCTGATGTTACCGTATGCAAAATAGACGAAAACATCACTTCGTAGTACCCTGATTCCTCCCCCAAAACTGACCGATTTTTAATTTTCTTCCAGTTTTAGAAAAACAAAGATTTCGGGTATGCCTGTACATTTTATTTTTAAAATTTTATCCATCAAATTTGTTTGAAGTACGTCTCAAACTGACGGAAACAACGAGATTTTTTTTCATTTTCGAAGGCTCCTAGTTTCTACAGTAACTAATTTATGGAAAAAATTAAAATGGCGTACGGGCATGGCGGTAGTGGACATATATAATTTGGTATAAAAAATATTTACCATAATGCAGGATAATAATAAGCATAATGAGGAAACAGGGGACTACGTTTGTATACGCAATAAATTCCGCTAGGATATCCTCTTAATCGCCATCGTATACTTGAATGTACTGTGAAACATACTGTAACATGTCGACGGCGGACGACATAACATTGGTGACTCTATAAGTTTTTGCTCTACCGAGAATCTCTCGACGCCGCCAATGAAGTTCCCACTTTAGAAATATAATATCAATAAATCATAATAAGATACCCAATATTTGAAGAGTAATTCACTTGAACATACCATATTGGTATGTTAAAATACTAGCTAACGTGTGTCTCGACTAAAACCAATTGTATAATTTTCACGACATATTAATTAATTACTGTCTGATACAACAATCTACATGCTCTATTTTTTTTTTCAATATAAATACTCGCATCATTTAAATAGCAACGTTTCTCTGCCTGTCTGTTTGTCCGTTACTTTGTTTATAACTCTAGAACCACTAAACACGTTTTTACAAGTGTGTGTGTTTTTTTAATAGATTAAAACATATATTCCCTGAACAAATAGTATGCTGTGTACCGGTAACGTTAATTGACATACTATGACGTGTTTTTAGTGAATTAAGTTTAAAAAAAAATTGTAATCTACACGTTTGGTGTCTTGTAATATTTTAACTAATCATTGCATTATAAGAGATATATAATATGGTGGTTTTACAAGCGAAGGCCGTCGTATGGTTTCCTCACGATGTTTTTTTTTTCACGAAAGCTCAGGCTGATTTTACAGTTGGATTCGAACCCGCGTCCATTGACGTGAAATTCTGCCGAACTGTCCACTGCGTAATCAACGTTTCATCGGAATTAATATAATCGTGACTTAAAAAATAAAAATAATAATATCACGATAAACCTCGGTATGAAATAAAGCAAAAAAAAAAAAAAAATAGTCAGAAACAAAGAAAGTGGCATACATGCGATGGGAATCGAACCCGTTGCCGGTGTGCAATTTGCGTTTTTCTACGCTACCGGCCCCGCCGCTTTGTCTCGCGGTGCCTTTTTGCGCCCCCGTTCTTGGTTAGTATACGACGGCATATTAATCTTGATCTGTTTTATATAGGTTACGTATATTATTATTGATATTATTTTAACTAGCTGTGTGCCTACGGCTGCATCCGCGTTTCATAAACTTTTGCTGCGTTTTATTTTTTTCATAAAGAGGCGTAATCATTTTCCTGAATACATTTTAGTATTTAGATAAAGTAAAAATATTTGTCATAAATATAAGCACTTGCCCGTAAAACTGTGCATTGTATCGGATTGTATTAAAAAAAAACTTATGAGTTTTATTTTCTTTACGCGGAATGATTATTAATTTCAAAAATTAAAAGTACCCTAAGTTAGGCGGAGTAACTTCAGCTAAAGTTTCAGCAAAAAAAAAGTCCCGTCACAATCTGCCCAGCCGTACCGGACAAAACGAACAAACAGACACACATAGACAGACAAACATTCTTTTTTGGTGTAGGTATCGTTATTTACATTCATATCTATTTAATAAAAAAAAAATAATGTTGACATTAAGAAGAGACAATTCAATTGTATTTATTAGTATAGATTATACTCATTATTTATTTCATATCTGTAATCTCATTTAGTATATACTTACTAAAACCTATCAGGCAATACATCATCGTCATCATCATCATCACACCATTATCATCATAATATTATTACGTAAAGCAAAAACTTTGTACCCATTTTTACCAAAATTGCGCGGACAGAGGAGTATGAAATTTCACACCCTTATAGTTTGTATAGAGAAGGAGTGCAGAATGCTAATATTTAAAAAAAATTCATTAAATTAATAAAACAATACAGTTCACACACTGCCATTAGTTTAACACAAACACGTCTATCATTATCCGTTACGATTACCAATGCATTATCAATCACATGTCAGACTTAAGAAGATTTTACTAAGCAATTGACAATGAAAAAGCAAACAAAATTGTAAGCGTTTTTACGAATTATGGTCGAATTTCGATCACAGGCAAACACTAGTATGTGTAAAACAGTAATACAAATTGGTTTATTAAGAATTCAGATCTAAATACTTTGACGGACAGATAGACAGAAATATTTTATAACAATTATTTACACTATTGCATTTAATATTTTTACTAATAACGAACGACACGACTAGCAATAAACATTGATGAATTTGAAAAAAAGATCTCGGATTATGTTCGAGGAGCGTAGGGGTTATGTATTAAAAAAGTATGTATGTACTTATGTACGCACGTAAGAAGTTATACTTCTTTGATCTAATCATAGAAAAAAAAGTAAAACGTTGACAGCTAACTTTAGGGTGTTGGTTGTTTTGAGACGGTGTGCGCGAGCATCGTAAAAATTTACTGTCAACATTTTTACCTAACGCGTCAAAAAAAGTATAACTTCAAAAACTATTAGTTACTTGAATGAAAGTGGTGTTTGCTTTTTTTTATTTGGGAGCTTTTCCTACAGAATATATTAGCTCCTTTCATATAAGTATCATATTTACATATTAGAACAAATCAAGTGGAAATAACTGACAAATTTGAAATGGTGAAGACAGTTGGAATATTGTCAATTAACGTCTACCATAGTCTCAAATGCCAGAGTAACTTCAAATATGTCTATTAGCTAAAGCCTGCATTTAGGACCTTTCACCACAATGGAGTTTGGTATAAGAATGCGTTCTAATTACAGGAGTTTCTATTCATAACCTCAAAAACACAATGTTAGTCATAGAATATCACTGTATTAGGTAACACAACATGCCATTCAATATCGGATATATCACAAGAAATGAGATCGAGAAAGAATAATAAATCAAATATCAAAACATCTCGCGCAAGCCTAATGAAGATATTGTTAAGAAAAACACACTCGACTCGACGTCGACGTAGGTACATAATCGAACGGAAAAACCGTGGAAAACGAAGAAAAACCGCACTCGCATTGTTTCGAAAGAAAAACATTTATAATTCTAGACACGACTAAGTATGTATACAAGTAAATAGCTATCGTTGTGGTTACATAATGTAAATTAGGTCGTAGAATCATTTTATCGTAACATTTTTACCTGAGAGTCGTTTTACTGTACAAAAAATAATCAAAGACATTTACTATATATCTTAGTATCCATATTCTATTTTTACTAATTACCCTTTTTTTTTTTTAATTAATCAATGGCTTAATTAAAATATTGCCAGCTAATGTGCTGTCGTATTTTTTTTACTAGCATCACTTTTATTTTCATAATTTGCCTAGGTAATAAATAACCACTACGAATAAAATTACAATTAAATAAATTATTTTCTGTAATCGTTTAGTGATAGTCGTGTTATAAATCAAATTAACAGTATTAATAAGTCAATTAATTAATTGGTGGTTATTTTTCTGTCAACTTCGTTCGCTATTATTCTTATAACTTCTTTGCTATATAGCAGAATACTAGAATCTAACCAGAAAGTATATCTATGATTTTAAAAATATATCATATAAATCGCTTCATTGGTTCTCAAATCACAAGTCATTTTAAAATATATAATAACGATAAAGTTTCCCCTCGGAACATAATATTCTTTGCCGCTGGCAAATATAAAAACTATATGGCACAGAATCGCGTGACCGCATAAGCAAAAATAAAAATAGTCCTTACAAACAGCCTACAATGTATAAATGACATTATAAAACCAGACATTATGTTAAATGGACACGTTAATAATGCATACAATGAAAAAGAAATGGCCGCCTTATTATAATAAAGTTTGAAGCGGCGATAAGTCACTGCGGCGGTAGCGTAGGCCCACACGTGGGTCAATCTTGTAACGAAATTAAGTTTTTATTTTAATAAAGTACACTGATACAAGCATATTGATAGGATATAATGTTTTCTACTGTTGGTTATTCGTAACATCGTGAAGAACGCATACGATCACTTAAGAACCAGTGGCTGCCTCTAGGGTTAACTTGTTAACCATCCTGGATCGCATCAACACTTATTAAAGAAAACAGGTACCAGATTTTAGAATATAGTAAACATATTTCTGGCTGCTGTAAATGTTGTATTTTTATTGTATCACTAGCATTATGCCCGCGGCTGCGCCCGCGTTTGATATGTTCTTCGTTGCGTTTTAATATTTTTATACGGAACCCTTATTATTTTCTTAAACATTTTTTTGTACTAAGATAAATTAAATATATTTCTCATAAATTTAAGCACTTGCCCGTAAAACTGTGCATCGAATCTGATATTGTTCAATTTTTATGAGTTTTATTTTTGTTACGCGGAATCCTAATTATTTTTGAAAATGAAAAGTACCCTCTATTTACCCGGAGTCATTTCAGCTATCTACCAAAAATAGTCCCGTCAAAAACCGTCCAGGCGTTCCGGAGATTACCCGGAACAAACTAATAGACAGGCAAAAATTTTAAAAATTGTATTTTTGGTATAATTTTGTATATAAATTAAATAATTTTGACATTAAAAATAGACACTTCAATTTTATTTATTTGTATAGATATGAAACGTAAGATTTCTCTAACTCTAAAAAGAATTTTATTAGAGGCTTCTCTCTTAATTCATGACTACTGTACACATAACTACAGCAGTTTTGACTCTTACAATTTGCATATACTCGTAGATAGGTTTTCTGTGTTTTTACGGTTTGAACGAAATTAAGCGGTTCTCAATTTAATATCTACAGTTATGGATCTTGGGAATTTTCTAAATTATTAACGTCACTGTGATTTTTATATGGATTAACTCCAACGTGAATAATATTGTAGGCGTCGCCTACTTTTTAATAATATAACTAAGAAAGATATTTAAAAAAACGTATCATTATTTTGAACCTCTAACTAATCCATATTCTTTTATAATATAATGCATTTTATCGTAATTTATTCTACGTTTAAAGACTATATTATCAATATCAATAGAGTATAATTAGTGTTTCACATCAAATTTGTTGTGAAAGTTACTTATGATGAGGCAAAAAACGAAAAGTTACTTAATTTTAATGTTTTCCTTTAAATTACTTATCTTAAATTATTGTTAACTAATTGTAATTTAATTTGTTATTTGAAATCAAGATTGAAATGATAGTTAAGTAGACAATGTAGGTAACCTACGCGCGTCCCGGTCCACACAATAACTTTTCACTCATTTAATTCAAATAAAGAACACCCGGTTACGCAAATATACGTTCGGAAACGCGTACAACAAGCAGCGGTTTCTTATATTTTTTGCCGTTCCTTTCATTCGTTCCTTTCTTAAAGCTTATACTTACTTCACTACCGTTTTGAATATGCAAATATGTTTAATTGTTTTTTTTTCTGTCTATTTAGTTTGTGTTCGTTTTAAGGATGAGTTGAGAATTGGAATGATGCATCTGTCATTTCTGATATTACGCGCCGCTTGCGGACTCGAATGGGTAACGACAATAATAACGTAAGGTATTTTTTTTTTGTGCCCGTATAAAAATACATTAAGAGACAACTGCGGTGGCGATGATGCGTGGGTTTTTTTACTTGTGCCGTCTAAGTTGTGATGAAATGTCTCGGGAGGAATGAGGTTCGAATTTTTTCAGTCAACCATAATGCGTCGCTGAATTTTCATGAGCGCAATATTTATCTTGTTTGACGCCATTATGGTCGCCAGTGGTGGCTGTCGTTGCGCCCTCCGTCGCGATATGATAAAAAAGGGCCGCTTACATATACATGTATACATTAATCGGAATTGGTTTTTTTTTTTTTTGATACCGTTGTTAATTCCGCAGATAATGGCTGAGTCAAATGACCGGGCGGCAGCAAGAAGCGGGAATTTGAGCGATGCCCGCGCACTCTTTTAAGCTTGTTTTTGCTGGGACGGGTTCGGACCGCGCCGGCAGTTTTCGATGTTTTTTGCATGTTCCCGATGAAAACCGTAATGGCATTTTATCGTGCATAAGAGCGGAGGGAGTCATTAATTATTTATAATAAGCGGCTAGCACCGAAACGCGATTTTTATATTCAGAAAGTTGCATTTTTGAATTTTGCAATGTATTTTTTTTGCGTTTCGATTCGTTCGCCTGTTCGTACTCTTTTTGGTTGAAAATCAATGTTGTTCTTTTATATTACATTATAATTGACACGTTTAGACAAAGTAAAAGCGTCTTACACTATTGAACCTAGATATAATGGCTTCGAGTCACAAGATTGATGAAATACTTTATAATTTCTTTAGTTATCACAGTATAAACTATTCGCATTAAAAATGAAATGGCCGTGTCGAAGACTTATGTTATTATTGCCAATAATAGAAATGAAAAGTTCATATTAGATTCTTTCAAGATAACTGTTTTTAAATGAAAAAGGTATCTTAATAATCTAGCAGTGAACAGTTAGTTATGTTAGGTATGTTCACCTATATTTCTATCTATGACTCGATTACACGTATTTATTATAGTAATTTAAATTATTTATATATGATTATCTTAATGTAAATACATATTTTTAAGTAAGAGATATTTCGTTAATTTTAAACTATCTTCTTTCTAATTGAATTTTGGTATACTTGTCAAGCTTACTTCACTTTTATAATGAATAATTAGATACTTTAATTCCCTTGGGTAAATAGGTAACCATATAGTGCATGTTATGGAATTACTTTATTTTTATAATTATAGATTAGTATGAATTTGGCTTAATAAAGCAAAAAATGTGTAATTATGGACTTAGACAATTTTTACAATGAGCGAAACTTATTAGAATTTAATAAACGGGCAGAGTTTGGAGCGTAACCTAGTTACCGGTATAAATGAAGAGTTTAACCCTTTAGCCGAGTCGTTTCTGATTTAACCCGTTCGAGCGGACAGGTACGATATGATCTTACGGACAGCTGCCCGGCAGATGTTAAAGCGAGTGATGGACGCGGGCAGGCACGGATTCAGCCAGCGAGGGAGTCAGACCCCCTATCACTAATGTAATTGAATGTGTTATCAAACAGACGAACGAGCTGAAAAAATGTTTACAAGAATGCAAAAAAGACTTTATGATGTTCTAAACAACTCATATTCATCACAATTTAAGTCTTAAAATAATAAATTGTATCATAGTAAATGTACTGTTAAGTAATATATAATAAATAAAATAATAATACATAATTATTATTTAATGCATAAAATCTTTTTATGCGTTCAAAAGTTTAAACAAAGTATTAATAGATAACAAGCTCCTTTTGATATCCTTGACGTAGCTTCTTTATTATATATTACGTAACTAGCTGTGCTCGCTGCTCTACCCGCGTAAAATTCCATCTTTGTAAATCAAAAAATAAGACCTTAAATAAAAAGTTTCATGAATCTAAAATTGACTAATTCCCATATCAATTTTCATCCATTTTTTTCAGCCACTTTAGGATAAGTTTTAAATTCTTTTAAACGTTATATAATAATATTCCTCCAAGATATGGACTACTTACTTTATAACTAAAACCTTAAATAACTAAATAACTAAAACCTATTTAACCCCCATACAAATTTTCATCTCCAACCTTTTTACCAACTTTAGGGAGAGTTTTAATTTTTTTAAATCGTAAATGTTGCTCCGGAATGTGTCCGGTAATGTCTAGAAGTGACAGCCTTCTCTGTTCATCTACTAATAAACTTTGTAAATATTAGTTATAAAGTTCCAAAAATATCATGCAGAAAAAAAACCAGATCGAGCTTCTTGCGGTTTTTCTCGGTGACCGGGTTGTTTTCCGATCCGGTGGTAGTATTTTGACGCTCATAAGTGCCTTATCAGGGTCTAAATTGAATAAAGTATTTTTGTTTTTATTTTGATGCGTGCATAGATATATAAAACCATATAACCATGTTTTTTTAGCAAAAATCTGATCCACAGAATACGTCGATTACTTATTTTAAATTATCGTCATCGTGAGATTATGACCAAAGTTTTATAGTTCACCACGGAAAGAGCTTGAAAGCAACGTACTCAAACTTTAGTATGACATTATATCCCCCGTAAAATTGTCCTAGATGTTTCTCTGTTCAAATATGTGTTTACTTCATGGATGTTTTTTCCTTCAAATGAGACATCATCCGAATTGGGTTTTGTATAACTCTTCATAAATATATCCCCGGCAAGGTCGTTGACCTAAGAGAATCGGGTTAGTATATCAATAATATCAAAAATCAACTAATCCCGTGTTGACAGATGATATAAGTTAAAACTACTGGTCGTAATAATTTGATGCTAATGTTATACCAATAAAATTAAATGTTCATTTTGTTTTCTTTTCGTTCAGATATATATTGTATTTTTAACCTTTCGTTATTACAATTTTAAATCTGTTACCTACTTTTCTTGTCAACTGGTCAATCATATTTATTACTCAATTTCCTATATTCATCTGTACAGTTACTAATGAAAAATACAAAAAATTGAATAAAACTAACAAACAAGTAAAAAATAAAGCAGGATGTGAAATAATTTTGTTCTCAACGACTTCAGTTGTAAATTAAAACGACAAAAAGCAAAATCGTAATAGATAAAAACAAAACCTAACCAAACCAAAGTGTTGCTTGCCACAGAGTATAAAATTAAATATAATGACGACACATGTCACTTCCGATTCAATGAAATCACTTAACCCTTAAAAAGTTCCGAGCCCAAAAACCGATAGGACAATTAAAAAGAAATAAAACAAATCTTACGTTGCCGCGTAGATTCGGGACGCGGCGCGGGAACATTTGTTACCCTGAACCGGACAACAGGTGGCGTGTCTGTTGCGAGACGCACAATTTATTATTACGATACGATGCTTAATAAATATTTCTAGAAAGCGTGAAATACAAGTCAAAACATATGCTTTCGTACGTTAATTAATTAGGAGAAATTGAAAGTTACACACAACCCTTTTCTTGCAGTATTTGAGTGTTTCAAACCAAACTTTTGGAACGTCGGGGGTTCCGGGTTCGATTTTCACGGTGATTGAAAGTTCTTTTATTGAATATCGACGCATCTATTTCTTTATTTAAAAAAAAAATGTTTATCGTTCAAACAGCTGTTTAGCAAAGGCACGAATACAATGTTGGGAAAAATAATTATCCCAATTATTATAATAAATGCAATAAGTAAGGAATCAATATTTAGATAAATATGAACTCTTGGTTTTTTTTTTATTTATCTGTAATATAAACTACTGAGACTACAGACCTCTCTGGAGGAAGCCTCTATACACCGTATTATTTATTATTATGGATTTGAATGGATGAATGGAAATAAAACACATTTTCATATTTTATTAATATTCTTTTGTATACTGTTTATATATATATTTGGTAATATATTTTTGTTTTATTTTAAATAGTAAATAAAACATTGATTGATTAAATATGTGAACATTATCATTATCAATCGAATGACGTCCACTGTTAGACATAGGTCTCCTTCAAAGGACCTCTTCACAACGATCAGTCTTGCGCCACTCGGATCTAGCGGATTCTCGCGACCTTCACCAGATCGTCGGTCCATTTTGTGCGGTCTATCCACGGTGTGTCATCTGGTACGCAGCAGCCATTTGAGAATCTGTAGTCCCCATCGAGCATTCTACGAGTAATATTCCCAGCCCATTACCACTTGAGCTTGGGAATTGTTCGGGCAATGTCGATTACTTTGGTTCTTCTGAGAAGTCCCATAACTTCCCGTGGGCATCCAAAAGACGACTAAATGATTAACCAGGGGATTGGCAGCAGCTTCATCTGATTACCCACAAATACTTACCTGGTTTCAATTGCCAATCTGCCTGCCCAGTGTGCAATTATAGTAATTACTCGCAAATGGTCGTTCCATAATCTATACTTCATTAACATTTATTGTAAGACTAGCTGTACACGCGGCTGCGCCCGCGTTATATATACATATATATATAGTTCACTGCGTTTTTAAACATTTTTTTATACGGAACCCTATTTATTTTCCAAAGGCTTTTTTGGTTCTAAGATAATTTAAAAATATTTTCCTTAAATTCAAGCACTTGCCCGTAAAAGTGACCCTTAAATCGGAGTTTTTTTCATCAATTTTTTTTTTACCTGGAACACTAATTATTTTTCAAAAATAAAAGTAGCCTTAGTTAGGCTGAACATATTTAGCTACCTGCCAAAAAATTGTCCCGTCAAAATCGGTCCACAATTAATAAAATTTGCTGTTTCTAGAAATTATGTGCATTGCTTGGAATTTTTTTGATGAGTATACCTCCTATATATATATTTAATGTTTTAAGTAAGGTAATGAATAATAATTTAGGTACAGGTTATTTACTTGCTTTTTTTTCAACTTATTATAGGATTCAAAGTTATGTCTATAAACGCGGTATCTGTGAATTAAATCCTTAATCTATGAAACACTAACATGTTTGAAACTATTTTCATTGAATAGAATATCTTAGTGTTTATTAAAAGATTTCTTTATGGTTCTTAGAATCTCATATCTGACCATTAAATTTAATAAAAACAAAACTGTAACAATAGTACCCTTTCTGTAAGGGAATCAACCCTCTTTTACTCTGCACAAAGAAACCATAGACTCTGGAGTAACACTACACTCGTGGTCCAGTAACGTGTTTAACGCTTTTTGTCCATCACGTCCTCTCATTAATCCAAAAACATCTTCCCGGAAGTTTAAAAAAAATCAAAACATTAAAGGGGTCATTTATTCCCACAGAGAGAGCACCTTACGGGGCAGTGAAAACAAACTAATAATTTTATTTTTAATACTGACAACCCTTCCGTGTTTGTTTTTTTTTTAACTGAAAAAGTCCTCCTCTGACACTAGTCCATTCAGCCTCTTCCGTGAGAACGTCAAATATGAATATAGAGAAAAAGAACGTACCTATAGAGGTCGGATAAAAAATTAAATGGGGGCGCGAGTGGACAGTTGTCTATGTTAAAAAAGAGTTATTGCTAAGGAATGAATAATAAATGGCTTTGATATCGGATTATCTTGATTTAAAATTATAAAGGTTGGGACTTTGTACGGTCTTATAGTTTTAAAGACACGTCGCTTTAGAGTTTAATAGATTTACAGTTATGTTAATTGTATTCTGTGTGGCTATATAAGGAAAATTAATGCGATATTTATAATAGAGTAAATTGCAAAAAAATATATAATATATGATGTGAATACAAATAATCTATTACTTGTCAATTTTAACTAAAAGAGACGCGATAAAACGTTGTTTATTGAGGCTAAAATTAAATACTTTAATGAATAAAATATTATTTTATTCTATATCTCGCTTTATATCAGTTATCTTAGACTTAGAATTACTATAATTATTCTAGTATAACATGGATCTGATAATGAAATAAAAACGAGTTTCAATAATTTGTACAAAGAAATAAGATTTGAAGTGCCTATTTGTAATAGCAAAATAAATAACAGTTTTTTACTAAACCCATATGAATCTATTAAAAAAACATTTTGTCTATCTGTCTATTTCTTTCAGATAATCTCCAAACACCTTAACCAATTTTGATGGGACTTTTTCTGGCAGATAGTTGAAGTTATAAGGAGAAATTTCGGCTACTTTTATTTTAGGTAAATGATTAGGATTCCGTGTAAAAAATTAAAACACATGAAATTGTGAACAAATGTCATGATTCGATGGCGAGTTTTACTGGCAAGTGTTTGAATTTGTGAGAAATGTTTTTGCTTTCTGTTTGTAGTAACTAAAATAATTTAGGATCTGTACAAAAAAGTAGGGTCCGATCTTTCCCAATGATTATTTAAAAACTATATTACTAAATGAAGAATTGTGCGGAATAGAAAATATGATACACGGGTGGAGCCGCGGGAACAGCTAGTTCAAAAATATTCTAACAATTGATTAATATTTTTTTTATTCGTTCGTTCCTCCCATACCTTTCCCTCAATTACAGGTGTTGTTATAAAAACTCGACCATAGACTATAGAGTAATATAAGTGCCCGCGTTTTTATATTTCGTAATGGCGTTTTTGTCGAAGCTAATTAAAAGTGAGGTTAAGTTTTTTTTTGTTTTTTTACTTTCATAAAGAATTTGAAAGAGTTATTTATTTTTTTCTATAAAAAATATATTACTACGTAGGTAGTGAATTCTAGTTCATTCTGGTTTCTTGATCCCTCGCCTTGGCTATTTAGGTTTGATAGTGTTTTTATATGTTTTAAGAAGATACGAAAAGCATGTGACGAAGAAAGTGATGACTATGGAAATTAAGGGATGGAGGGAGTGAGGACGCCCAAAGAAAAGATGGATAGGCTGTGTGAGGGAGGATATGAAAGCGAAAGGGGTGAACGAGGATATGTTGTCTGATAGAGATGTATGGAAGAAGAAGACATACTGCGCCGACGCCAAATAACAAATTGGGAGCAGGACGACGATGATGACCGTTTTTATTTGCACAAGTGTTCACCTAGTCGGCCAAATTGGATCATAATCATTATTTATTTATTTTATTACGTAACAAAAAATTGAGGAAGAAACCTGTTCCCAAAAATATTGAAAAGATCGTTTGACAAACAGAGAAGGAAATTAATTGAACTGCTTTATGTTTGCCTATTATTGTACCCGATTTTGATTAACGATTTATTTGTGGAAGCAAAAATAGTTAAGAACGACTCCTGGTACTCGCGCGCAGGATAGGTTTATACAGTATCAGAGAGCTAATCATAAACTACCATGTTTCTTTCACTACATCAGTAAATTATGATATCCGCTTCGCTCGCATATATTAACGGATAGATAGAGATAGGCGTTAACTTTAATATAATTTAACGATAACCATGTAAGGAGAAATCACTATAATCGTAATTTTTTGTAGTTTTATTCTGATTACTTTCCCTATATACTTTTATTGAAGGTAACAAAATCTGACCAGATAGTATATCCATTAAAAAAAGAATCATGTGAATAGGTTTAATGATCCTTATGAGCTAACTAACAGACAGATATACGTTGCCTTTTATATAATGTAAGGATTTTGCTTTCGTGATATCTTATTCTACAGTCTGTCTATTTAAATATAAATTCGTGATTTTAAAACAACTGAAAGATATTAATTGCCTAAAGATGATAACGGGGAAACACTTAATCTATTCGGAAACGTTTAAATAAAAATAACTGACTAAATTGAAAAGCCACAAAACCCGTTTACCCCGAAGCGCCACTTAAAACTTTTACACATGTCCCTATTATGATGCGAATGTTTAATTGTTGCCTTCAGCCGCCTTGAATGTGGGTCCGGTAGTTAGCACCTCACCTACGTAATAGTTTTTATGGGTTAAAATATAAAAAAAAAAACTTATGTATGGAAATTATTGACGTGGGGTTTTTTCGACCACCTCCGGCTGCGGTCGTGTCGGAATTCTATCAGACTACTAGGGCTGTAACGAATATTATTCGACTTTTAAATATACACAAATCAATAAAATTGAAGTGTCTGTTTGTAATAAATCAAATTAAAAACTTCTTACTAAATACATATTAATATATAATCGATACCTATTGAAAAACACAATTTTTAAAATTTTCTCTGTCTGTTTGCTTCGGGTAATCCGGCCGGACGGATTTTGTCGAGACTTTTTTTGGTAGATAGTTGAATTTATTCCGGGTAACTTAGGCTACTTTTAATTTTAGAAAATAATTATGGTTCCGCGTAAAAAAAAACTTCTAAAAATGGAATAAAATCCGATTCAATGCACAGTTTTTACGGACAAATGCTTGAATTTATGATGAATATATTTACTTTATCTTAGTATTAAACAAAAATTAGGGTTCCGTACAAAAAAAAAAATGCAGTGAAGGATATAAGAAAGCTGTATTTCATTTACGCGAGTGTGACAACCCTACTCGCGGCCTCGGTGCGCGCCATCTGTCAGTCAGAGTACACGCGGGTCAACCCGTTCGCTACCCGCGTTTCTGTTTGTATTGTCACTCACACTGGTCACCATGATACGTTTATGGGTTTTTAAAACATTTCTTAACCTTCAAATTATACATTTGAGAACGTAAATAAACCTATAAGAAAATAAAATAGTATCGAATATAGGTTACCGTTTCGTTTTATGATACACTATTTGTACACGGCCCCCGTTGTAATGCCACGAAAATATCTCTTTTTGGGTTAGGAACCTTCTCGAACATATGCAAAACAGCTTACTTAAGTTTCATCGCAATCGGTTGAACAGTTCAGCAACACAAAATACAAACACCTTTACATTAATTTTTATATATCTATACATATAGTTTTTAATCCAGGAACCTTCTCGGACGTTCACAGAATAATCAACTAAATTTTAATAACTTCAGGTGACCACACGTTAATCTTAGAAAAACTGGATTTCAAATGATGCTTTAGTGCTTGTAACCACATATCATGTTATGGTTACATCACAGTATTTTTATTCACTAAAAACTGAGGGTGATTTTAGGATAGCATTTCAGCCCACGATGACCGACGTAGTATCCCACTATACTATGATCAGGTTGACTGGCCCTAGACTCATCGGATTCTTTCAAATTAACAATTCTGAATTATATCTATACTAATAAATAAAATTGAAGTGTCTGTATGTAATATCAAAATTGTTTTTTTTTTACTAAATAGATGGTATAGATTCGCTACATATACCAAAAGTAAACTTTTTAAAATTTTTGTCTGTCTGTTCCGAGTATCCTCCGGAACGGTTAGACGAATTTTGACGGGACTTTTTTTGATAGATAGCTGAAGTTACTGCGGGTAACCTAGGGTAATTTAATTTTTTTAAATAAAAAGGTATCGGAGCAAAAAAATATTTAAATCTCATAAAAATATGAATAAAATCCAAATCAATGCACAGTTTTACGGACCAGTGTGGTTGAATTTATGAAACGTGGACGCAGCCGCAGGAACACAGCTAGTCATAAATAAGATTGGATAAGTTAAAGTATTTTTATTCTAGTATCAATAAAAATATTGTATCATTTTTTCTCAAAAAGTAAAGTGATATTTACGAAAAATCCATACATTGATGATTTTAATAGTAGATATGTCTTTTACTTCTATTTTAGTATTTGTTAGAGGATGAAGAATCAGCACACCGGTATGAAAAGACGTTCTTGTTTTCGATAATTATATATATTTTCGATAAAATTCGATATATTTTAAATAAAAATTTAACATAAAACTATAGGTATTCCGTTATTAAAAATTATATTACCATAGCAATTGTTTTTAAGGAACACCTTATTTTAGGATCACGAATTTCATAGAACTATTTGGATGCCATCAGAAAAAATTAAACATAAACAAACTCTAGAAATCGTCAAAATTTTGCACAATACTTCATAGCCCATATATCTCCATAATGTAGGCATCTAACCTGATATTTTTTAAAGTTAACATACTTATTTTTGAATTAATCGTCGCCCGGTTACTAAAAATCGACCATTAAACATTATGGAAACTTTGAAGGGAAAAAAAACGTAACTGCTTCCAAATTTTTCTTCCAATTATAATTTATTGTTTTATGCCATTTCTAACGAACTAATCACAGAGCTTGTCGCATGAGGAAATGTTTCGAAATTTATTTTTATTGATAACACTAAAGCTCATAAATAAATACTAAGTGCAAAAAATTAAAATCGATTAATAAACAGAGAAGAAAAGTAAATAATCTTTACCTATAAGGTAATGTAGAGGTAGATTTCCCCGCATGACTTTCGGAACGCCATCTATATTATGTCCTTTGTTTAATTTCAAAAACGTCGTTTATAGCATAATGTGAATGTAGAGCCATTTCTAGCGGTTACTTAGTTAACAAAAACATTATTACAAAAACCTTTACCTAGTCACCAGGTATTATATGATTGTTTCAAAAATAACATAGCAAAGAAACACTAATTTGCATACAAGAGTAAAATAAATTTCTTCAATCCACTTGATGCTATAGACGAGATATAAAAAACATATTAAGAAACCTTCTAATCCCAGACGTCACTTCCGCTGATAAAAAACCCACAAAAGACAATGATGACTCTACGATTTACATACGAGATTAGGTCAGAGAGGGCTCACCGCACAGTGGTTCGTTCTATAGTTTACAAAGACATATTTACGATTTATTAAATATGTTGTCTTTTATTTTTTTATACCGTATAAGCAAAGTAATTTGGTTACAATATCAACTGATGATAAGTGACGATGTGGCCATGTGTACTTTTAAGCTAGATAAGAAACATAATTACCATGGAAGATGTTTCGCGTACAGGTAATCGTGGCGGTTAATCATTATGTGATTTTTAACTATGTAGATTTTTCATTTTACCACGATTTCATCTGATTTTAAGTGACGATGTGGTCCAAGACGGTAAACTCGCTATCCCTGGAGGTATACTGGTTTTCATGTGATGGCTGTTGGAACATACTTATAGGTACTTCGCAACGTTTTCAAGCTTGAAGGTGGTAGTTACCCAGGCAGTCATCATTAGAAAATAGCCAATTTACCACCAAGATATAGTTTCCTCACGATGTTTTCCTTCTTCGAAAGTTCATTACGAAATATGTTTTTGCCACGTCCGTGGACGGAGCATCCGAGCATACTACCAATCTGCAATCTTAGCTAAAATTCAGTATTCAGCATAGCATCAATTGACAGGGAAGTTAATGATTTGCTTATTTTTAATAACGTGCCGAGAGAAAGTGGCTCTGAATGGTGATTACCTAAGCAGTATTTACTTTTTAATGTTCGTTTTTATGCAAATGTAAATTATGCCAATGCTTACCTAATCATAGTGAGGAGGTAAGAGCTTTGCTTACTATTACTGACAAGAGATGAGCTCAAAATTTTGTGTATGTAATACTTTAATGATTCCAGGAGATATATCTTCTTCTCTTATATTTAGCAAACAATGTATGTTTATTAGATTATGCTGGAACTTTGGTAGTTCTGCATACGTCTGTAAAGGTTTTTTTTTACTTTCTGAGAGACATTGCAACGTTTGGCGGGCACAGCTAGTATCATATAATGATAAGATAATATTGTGGAATTTTCAAAGCATTCACGAGATACTTTTATTTTTCTGTTGCCTCACATACATTAAAAACAATTTTATTTCAACTATAAGACTAGTCCAAAAACAAGAGTCCCTCATATTTATTGCTTTTTTAAATAAAGTAATTAAATAGGGTGTAAATGTTTTGTGAAATGACTGTTTTACGAAAGTTGGTGCCCTATGTCCAACTTTTTGTATAGAGACGAACCACAGTGCGCCGTTGTTTTTATATACGCATCGAAAGTGAGATTTGTGGGCAGGTGGGTCAGACTGCGGTACACTTTTTTTTTCTATTAATTAATCACAGTTGCATCTGTTTCGTAATTACCGAATGAAATTTGAAGGGTTAATCAAATATAATAAAGAAATTAGGAATCAGACGGGCATGTGCTTGTGTTTTTTATGATGGAGTCGAAATAAGAACTTTTTTCTATCATTCTTCTAATTGTAATTAGTCATAATAACATAAAACTTTTTCGAAATGCTTTATCGAGAGATAACAATCAGTGTTCGCTTCGCTTTTCATAACCCAAATAATTCCTGATTACTAAATATAAACTCGAAGTTAATAGCAATAATTACCATTAACTAAATGCAGTGCAAGTAAATCATTATTGTTACTCAAAAAAATAAAAAATTGGATAAAAAATAATACCATATTTATCTTTGATCATAAAGGCTATGTTTTTTTTGTGTGTCCGTGTCAGCTAGCTCATAAATAGAGAAGTACTAAATCGATTATTTTCCTTTTTGAAGGAAAACTTTAAGGCCAAGTATTCAATAAGCGTCAATATTTGTATAATATAAAAAGTATAGACGTGCGTCTAGTGAGAGAGAAAGAGACAAATATAATAAGCACGTTATATTTTTTGACTGTAGAATTTTTATTTTATGAATTTTGCTTTATCAAGTTCTGATTGAAAAAAAAACAGTCAATTGCTTAATAATAATATAAATTAACATACTATAATTAAAATTATTATTCGTTTTTTAATTACTGTTTCACTTCTGCCTCGTATACTCTATACACACGCCTTATTTTCTATCATATGCAAATCTCTTATCAGAATTTATTTTAATATTTTGATACGTACTTTAGTTCACTTATATTAATAAACATCACGACAATGATAATATATTAAATCGACATGAAAAATCATCAAATTCTATTGCTAGTTACTAAAAACAGACAAGATAATACGCGAGCGGAGACACAAAGCACAGTTAGTTGACAATAAACTATTATAATTCAATAAATTGGACAAGACTTAAGGAACTATAACAAAAAAGTTGATGATTGTTTTAATTACGACATTTTGTTGGTATATTTGAATGCTAATTATATATTTAACGATTTATTAACATTATTTTACAGAAATTAAATAAGAAAAGCTGTGTTAACGAAGGATAAATTACGAACGTAAGTAACAAATAATACTCGCTCTATCAAAAAACTTCGCCGTTAGTGGGTCATAGACAAAAACTTTTTTCTAATACTCTCATTACAGTCTGAGACATGCGCAAGAGAATTTCGCACGGAAGTCTACACGGCAAACAACAAAAAAAAAAAAACAAAAGCCATTTTTTCCCTACGACAACCAACCTGCACAATAAGCGCATATTAATATTCATAAAACGGAGACATTATTACGCATATCAATCATACGGTTGATACAAGTGTTAAAAAGAAGCTAATCGAATGCGCGAACACATCCCGCCGCATTTGTTTTCGGCCTCTCCCGTATCTTGCACTATCATTAGCGCCTTTCCGATCGGTCTCCGTTCCTTATTCAAATTTTTAAATTATAATAGAATGTTTTCGTTTATCCCGCCGAAGCGAATTATTCTTTTGCCGGGTTTCTTTTATCTGTATTCATATGGTGAGCCATAGACAACGGGTCGAGGGATGTTTTTTTTATTATTAAGTGATAGTTTGAGATTTTAGGGGCTAATTACTTTCGTATTTGCGGTATGAATTAGGTGACATTTTCGCACGGTACAATCTTGAGTGTTGGGTGTCCTCGTAAACGAATAATTAATTAGTTGTCAAGTCATTTGTCATTGTACTTATCATTGTTTTGGAAATTGCGGCATTTTATAAATTCATTAATTTGATTAACAATCTATAAGTGAATAACAATTACAATAAACACATCAATTGAATCGTTTTCATAGATAAATCATTTTTAATACACATTTCAAAAGTATATATTTCAGGCTTTTATAAACAATAGAATTGTTTTATTCATGCCATAAAAAAATTACGATGATAATTGTTAAAATTATATTTCAAGCATTCCTTCAGAAGTTGAAATACGATCATGATTTTATATATTTATAAAATATATATTGACATTAATATATATATATATATATATATATATATATATATATATATATATATATATATATATATATATATATATATATATATATATATATCTTCATATTGGAATAAATCAAACTATCACATGTTTATTAGTTTATCTGTATCCAATTTATAAAATGTCAACCGTTTGAAAGTTCGTTCCCTTTGTACCTTTTTATAAGAACCTAGGTATATTCCATTCATAATTTCATTCATTCTTCGAGTAAATTGCTTTTTTCCGTATTATTATTATATGATTATTATAATATTTTGTATTATTTTTTTATTAATGATATTAAAACAAAGGATATATTGAACTAAACAGAAGCTGATTAAAAAAGTAATTATTTATTTACTTTAAAAGCATTTTTATGGCTTATTCTTTTGAAGTCGGTTTTTGATTGTAAATAAAATAGGTTTTTTTTCTACTTTTTAGTTTAAGTATATACTTTTAGGTGTTGCTGTGAAACCTACTTAATAGATTTGGAAACAAATATATGAAACACGTGTAAGCGTCTATAATACTCGATAGGTTTTCTCGATTTCCTTGAGATCCACTGATCAGTTCCTAATTTAATGGAAACGGGACCACCTCGAGCACCAAAAATTTGCAAATCGGTTCACAATTCACGAAGAAATCGTGTGACAAACATAACGGACGGATTGATAACCTCCTCCTTTTTGAAGTCGGTTAAATATAATTAGACATGCATTAAGCAAGTGTGGTTACGTAGCCAATATTATCAGAGGACCTTACGTTTTGTATGATTCGTACACATTCAATAGGCCTCCAGCCTTAGTTAATTCACAAAACCACGTTTTTTTTAACGATCGCTTCTATCGTGAATTCTAGCTACGATATATAATTTTATTATGAAACGATACAAACGGTTGTCGGCCATGTTACCAAATATAGATTGAGCTATTGAACAAGATTGATACGACGACTTCTGAGTAAAGGTTTATATTATTATCGCATATAACTATTTTTTTTTCACCTTTTGATATTATAAATCGTCTTGAAATTAGATAATTTCTTTCTCTGTTCACTTGTTTGTTTGCGCGTGGCTCTTTTATTTTACTAGGTAATCTATATCTTTCGGGAAAGTTCAAATAATTATTGTGTGATTTTTTTTTAAATCAATTAAAAGTAAAAACCCGGTACTGATAAGTCCGAGATTAAATTATGTTTCTTTTTTTGTTTATAAACAGTTGATATCAATGAAAAAGTGTCGTTTAAACCAAAGTTTTATAGTCTACAAGTTTGAGAGTACGTTATTACGTTAAATTTATTACGTTATTAATTACATTACGTTAATAATATTATAAATGATTTAAACACTCACACAACGTAACTTAATGTGTCGAGTACCCATAAAAATAAGACAATAAGAAAACAATGGAAACCTGGCGTAAACGCCAGGTAAGTGCTCAAGGGATTAAACAATATCCTAGTTTTATTTTCTGAATTTGTAATCCAAAAACCTCTCTTGAAAGTTAAAAACTATTTGTTTTCACTAATAATATAATTAACTAGCTGTGTGCTCGCGGCTCCGCTCGCTTTTCACGGAACCCTAATTAATATCCTATTTTTTTTTTGAGAAAGAGTAAGCAAACACACAAATTCAAACACTTGATACTAAAACGGTGCATTATACAGGATTTTATAAAAAAAATTCAAGAGTTTTAATTTTTTACGTGGAACCCTAATTAAAGTCCTGACAAAATTCGTCCAGCCATTCCTAAGATTAGCCGGAACAAAGAAATAGATAGTCAAAAATGTTAAAAATAGTGTTTTTGTTATAGTTACCGTACCTATATTAATAAATAAAATTGAAATTAATGTATACACGATACCTATAACAAAAAAATACAATTTTTAAAATGTTTATCTGTCTCTTTGTTCCGGTTAATCTCCGCAACGGCTGGACGGATTTTGACGGAACGTTTTTTGGTAGATAGCTGAAGTTACTCCGGGTAACTTTGAGTATTTAAATTTTCGAAAAAAAAATTCCAAGTCAAAAATTAAACGAAATCTGATTCAATGCACAGATTTAAATTTTTAACAAGTATTTTTACTTTATATTAGGTAGTGCTAAAAAAATAATTAGAGTCCCGTATCAAAAAAATAAACGCGGGCGCAGCCGCGTGCACACAGCTAGTATAAATTAAATGTGTTTAGTAAAAAGTTGTTATTTTGATATTTATTACAAACAGACATGTCAATTTTATTTATTTGTGTAGATTAGTCCCAAACGCATTCATGAAACTGAGAACATAGATGATTTTGTTCTAAAACAATTTTAACAGCTGTTAACACCATCTATTATTATATATATATTCTAATTATTGTAATTTATTTCTTGTCTATACTGTCTATACGCCCCCATTCTATTTAGTCTATGTTTGCATTAATCCTTCTTCTTCCTATTCAAAAACGGAACGGCAACACGCAACCGCCGCCGCTGTCTCTGGTTATAATATTCCAAAGTGCACAATAATTATCCGATTATATGACTAAATTACGAGAATATAGAACAATCATAAAGTGAAGTCAGGTGGAAAGTTAACTCTGAACCGGCTAGATCGAAGGTACACCACCAAAAGGTATTTAAATCTCATTCCCATTAAAAAAAACATCATTTTCTGAAAAGTTAAATATTGTTTAACCAATATTATAGTGAAAAGATGTTACGTGTATTTTTAAAAGTATTAAAAAATATACGTACTTAATTAAAAAGGGCTTTCAGTTTAACCACACTATACCGACTAAGAAGTAACCTTCCCACGATTAATAAAGATTTGCATACGAAATAAAAAAACAAGAAAAAAACATTGATACATGGATATACCTGAGAATAATAATTATTATAAGACCTAAAAAACTTCTAGCCAGCTCAAAAAAAAGGACGAAGACTCCGTGAGATATGCATAAAATTAACTAGTCTCCAGTGAACGTATGCAAATGTGTTACGTGACCACTTTTTTAAAATAAATTATGCAGAAAAAAAAAATTCAAAAAATTAAAAAAAAAGACAAAAGTCCTCGTAGTAAGTAGTTAGTTACACCACCCTTGAACAGCGTGATGGAGTGAAAAAAAAATTTGCATAGGTGCTTTGGCGATTTTTTATATACACAAAGAGATTATGTTAATCTATTTTTTGGACATCGCAACAACTTTCTTGTTGTGTGTCTGTTTTTTTTTCTTGAAAAAAACTATCGCGTCTCTGAGATAGTAGGGTTGGACGAGTGAATCCCAAGAAACAATAATTCTCAAGACTTTTTTTTAAATAGAATATATTAAATTAATTTGAACTATTGTTTTTTTAAATACTCGCACGGTATAATGACTACACTTCTTATATATATAGGTACATACATAACATAACGTCCTGACATACGTTTTTCGTTTCTTCTACTTTTATAAGCATTTTCATACACGCTTTTCTGTTATGGGTACTTTTAGCGCGGGCTTTTTTTGGAACATCTTTGATCTGATCGAGCTGATTCAAGAACGCGACACGCCGGAACGTACCACTGTTACGTTTTAACTATGTGTGTGGTGACTAAGGTGAGCACTAAAACCCCTTCGCAAAATCTCGCATTCGTGCTTACATTGGTATTTTTTTTTAATCTGATTACACTTTTGCTTCGATCAAGTACTATCTTTGGGAGGTACACAGCAGTGACAAGTACGGCAGTGATGATCCTTCGATAATCAAATCTCTTTCTATATATTCGACCACTCTTCTATGATTTTTTTAACGAGTAGAATCCGGTTGTCAAGCTGCCGAATTCTTAAAGAGGGTGCATGGACCAAAAGACCCGGTAACCTAAGAATTCCCGGGGGAAAATTCGACAGGTCTGTTCTGCTATAGTCCGGGGTTAGTTTTGCATTTTTTTTCGACACCCTCAAAAAGCAAGCTATGACGTGCTCCACTCAGGGAATGGCCGCAGTCATAAAACCGCTTTTTAACATTAGGTTCTATTTTTACGAAGGATGGAACCTTTTTTACACCCATGATATGACAATCTATAAACTTACTACGGTAAAATATACTAATTTTCTGCAAAAAACATTAACTGAAATGAAGTGAGACCGATTTACAATTTTCAACTTTATTAAAAATTAACCTATCGAGAATGTACTTAAATATCTTTTCTTTCATAAAAGTCATGTATACATAATGCCAAAAAACGCCCTAAATAAATTCCCATTTATAAATAATAAACATATAGACCCTTAAATATTTTTTTGCCGATTTTTTTTTCTAATGCACATAAAACTTTTTCTACCTGAACCTAGGGGTGGAGTTTCGGTCACCCCATATTTTTTTCTAACAACAACAACAACATAAAAACCAATAGTGTACTGGCTGTAAGAAGGGTGGCAACGTTTTTTTTTTTATGGCAACCTCGATCGATAGTTTTCCCGCGCGCGGAACCGTATTGGCGGCGGGAACGACCCGTTTCGGCAACAAAGGATTCCTTAACCCTTTATGTAAAATGTATTCATCAATTTTTTATATTACTAACGGTCGTTTCTTTTAGGAGGGGTTGTTAATAAAGGGGTCTAGTTTTTGTGGGGTAGGTAGAGAAGTACCTCACGCGATTTAGTTGGATTGTACGGGCGCACGTGAATTATTACGACAAACAGATCGTTGCCGTAGGAGTGATTTTTAGGCATTTTTCAAACAACACGTCTTAGTAGCAATGTAATATTAAACCTTACCGAATTCTTATGATTTTTTTACTAAAATATTTTATTTCTAGACTTATTTATACTTCTATACTAATAATTAAAATAGAATTGTGTTTGTAATGTCAAAATAATTTTGTTCTATATACATATGAATGCATATACGATACCTATACCAAAAACAGAAAATTTTTAAATTGTTGTCTGTTTGTCTGTTTGTTCCGGGTAATCTCTGGAACAGCTGAACCAATTTTGATGGGACTTTTTTTATATATATGGCTGAAGTTATTCCGCGTAACTTGAGTACTTTTGTTTTTAGAAAGAAATTAGTGTTCCGCTTAATAAAAATTAAAAGTCATGAAATTTCGAATTAAGTGTTTGAATTTATGAGAAATAGTTTTACTTTATCTTCTTAGTACCGAAAAAAATAAGGAAAATAATTAGGGTTCCTTATAAATTTTTTTTAACGTAGTGAAAAACATATGAAACGCGGGCACAGCCGCGTGCACACAGCTATGATATATATTTGACATTTTTACATAGGTTTACAATTACATTACCTGTATATATATATATTACGCCCACAAGCATGAATAATATGAGATGAGATAGGAACAGTATTCCTGCCGTTTAATTTCTTCGCTCGTGTTGTTTGCAATAGTTGACAATCTTTTACGACTTACGTCTTAATTTACTAACACCTAGGTTTATTCTTAAAACCTATTTTATATTTGGTTTGAAACTTTATAAAGGTTTACCCGCAACTGCTCACTTCTAATCTGGAAAGTCGTAATCTGTAATCCTACGATTTAATTTATTTTAATAAAGTTATATGACATCTTTGTTTTTTTTTTTATATCTATATACTTAACTAATTAACTAACTGTGCCCGTTTAGTATTAAGGTAAAGTATTGCGTTGGTACGAAAAGAATTCGAATTTAATGTTAGCAACTGTAACGACGAAAGACTTTTAACATTTCATTTTTTTTTCTTTCGGATTTCACGTCCATAGAAACGCAGGCTTGATTTCACCTATCTCACTCTATAGTCTATAACGAACCTGAGCTGAAAGGAAACATCATGAAAAAACTATAGTATGGTGGAAGAGATTTTTTATAAATGCCCGCCCGGGTAGCTACCTCATCCTCAAGTTTACATATCTAGGTTATGTTCCGGCAGTATCACTTGAGACCTCTAAGATTATTGTGATTACCAACGTGAACCACCTCATTCCATGCACTCAACCGAAATACGTCCACTGTTGGACGTAGATCTCCCCCAAACTGAAGAAACTGTCATAATCGCCACACTTGGCAGGTGGGTTGGCAATCACAGTGTTTGCGGAGCTCCGAGGATGCTGCTACCCATCCCCAGGTTTATCCCTTACTCCCTTTTTACGACACCCACGAGAAGATATGGAGTATTAGAAAAGTATTAGAAAAACAACAAAGAACTGGTAACGAGTAGACGTTCTTTTGCAAAATAAAGCGAGTTATTTACGGAAAGTGTCTAGAATTGTAGGCCATAAATTGGGTATAGTCACGAATCTTTGAATAGGCTCAAACCCACTACTAGACAAATGTCAATGATAATGAAAGTATAAATTCCTAGAACATCGAAAATAGATAAAAATTGTGTTTTAATTTTAAATTTTAATTCTCTCTCAGTGGTCGTCACATCAGCTCCTGCCAACGAAGCTGAGCTTCAGCTGTACCGGGTCATGCAGAGAGCCAGCTTGTTGGCTTACTATGACACTCTTCTTGAAATGGGTAAGGACTTTGTTATACAGTCTAAGCTCATCGTGACGTTTTTATACTGTGGCGCTTTGACCACAATCTTACCTGATGTTAAGTGACGATTTTGTTTAGAAAGCATACCCAATTATCGAAGAGAAAGAGAACCGACAGGAAACTAGATCTGTTTTTTTTCATAAATGCTTTTTTAAAACTATACAACTCATAGTTACAAAGTTTTTAGTAGATGCATAGATAAGGCTGTCATTTCCGGACATCACAATCGTTCAAAGATTACGCTGGTAAGCACAGGAAGCCTAGAGGTACTGGCTCTCAAAAGATGCTGCCAGAATACATTTATTGTTGCTTGGCGACAGGTATTTACACTTGAAGGTGGTAGCTTTCCAGGTGGAAAATTTAGAAAAAATACCCTACCACCATGCTATGGGTTCCTTGTGAAGTTTTTTATCATTAAAAACTTAGATATTATATAATAGCTTTTTATAGACTTAGATAGGCGAGTTCGAACCTGCGTCCGTCGATGCAGAATCCAAGCGTACTAGCAACTGAGTAACTCAGTTAATTTATTTTCTTTTTTGACTTGTAAAACATGTATATTTTATATTGAATCATTTTTTTTTTGAGAATTATGTAACAAAAAATTTAGTTTCCCATGAACAAAAAGTAAGTAGGTAGCCCTACCTATTGTAGACTATAAGAGAGAAAATTTTTAATTCAATCAAAGAAGATTCGCGATGCAAATAACTTTTTTATAACTCAACGATTTTGGACGCGAAGGGTTGGCCGAATTATCCTATTGTTTTTTTTTTCTCTCATTCTTAATAATCCCCTTTGCGATATGGTCACGTAAGACATTTGCATATAAACCTGAATAATATTAATCATACGTATTTTATGTGAGTTAACATTTTTTTATAGAATCACACGTTTTTTGATGGAACAATAATTCTAAATGTTCCAGTAGTTTAACTCGCTAAAGTTATTTAAATCCAATTTTTTTTCAGGCCAATTTTTGTATTTGTAGTTTACGTAGGGGCGTCTTAAATTGACAGTGCAAGGGGTGCGACTGACGGTGGGGTTATAGTAACGCCCGCGCGCACAAATTTAGAAACAGTTTTAAAATTGATGATTTTTCTCTAACTTCCAAAAATGTATAATTAAATCATCCCTATTATATATTATTTCTGTATATAATTAAACCTTATAAATTACTGTATCAATTTAAATTTTCCAAATTATATATGTAAATTAATCTTTCATTTACACCAAGCGAAGTAAGTGGGTAGTAGTTAGTTATTACATACACAATGGCATCAACAACATATTTTCCTTTTATCTTTCTTTTATTTTGCACTTACTTCATAATAAGATTTATTCTTGCTTGTTTTCTAGGCGGGTGACGATGTCCAACAGCTCTGTGATGCTGGTGAAGAAGAGTTTCTCGAAATTATGGCTCTTGTTGGCATGGCATCGAAACCATTACATGTGAGACGGCTCCAGAAAGCTCTTCAAGAATGGGTCAATAATCCAGCACTTTTCCAAATACCAATAGTTCCTAACCTATGTCCAACCGAAAATCCCTTCATTCAGTGTAATCAAAGGCTACTAAGTATGCCATCTACAATTCCTAATGTTTTACCCAGAACAGTAGCCTCTCCTGAGAGTAGTAGACCAATGTACAGTCCCTCTCCAGGTGCCCCTGATAACAGTTGCGGTTCAACGACTTCTCAACCTAATGTGAGTCCAACAAACACATTTGCCAAAATAGTTCTACCGCCCTCACCTGCCCCCGCTGCTCCAGTCACTTCAACAGCTTCAAGATCCTTCTCCCCACAAAGTGCTTGTCCTCCAGCATCAGCCGGGTCTAGTCCTAGCTCTGTCACATCTCCTGTGCACCTCACACCGGTTTTGTTAGATGTACATGTACAAAAGTTGTCAGCGGCTGCGGAGAAATTGAGCAAACATTTACCTCAGTTAGAACCAAAGCCACATAATACGAAAAAAAAGATGTGTAAAGAGTTAGAACTGGTGATGATGATGCCGGAATCGGACTCAAGGAGAATGGAAGAAATTCGGAAATACGCAGCGATATATGGAAGGTTTGACTGCAAAAGAAAACCGGAGAAGCCATTAACGTTGCATGAGGTGAGCAATATTTTTATAAAACTTTTAAAATTGTAATAGAAGAATGACAATAATTATATGTGTATGTTGGATGGTATAGGTTTCTAGTTATTCATAGAAGGGAAATGGACTGTTATGTTTTTTATTTGTGAAATATATTCCTTTTCAATCAAATAACTTTTCGACTTCGTTTGATTACGTAATTAATTAAACACCAAATGATTTCCCTAATAAGTAACGTAAAATAATTCTGACAATATTTACCAATATCGTAACTTATACTCTGAAATCTAAGGAAAAATAAGTAAGAATAAATATTATAAATTTCAGGTAATGGTAAATGAAGCGGCCGCTCAAATATGTCGATGTGTCCCAGCACTGTTGACGCGAAGGGACGAGCTGTTTCCATTAGCTCGGCAGCTTGTAAGAAGAGCCGGTTTACATTATTCAAAACATGGGTAAGAAAAACATTATTTATAATTACAGCCGCATCTCATTTTAACCTGAGATTTCTTCTTCATTTGTAATTAGTACAAGTAATAATATGCAAATAAAACTCAACAAGACTACATGTTTTTGTCCACTAAATCAATTATACATCAGCGTATGAGTATACAAAATAATTAAATAGGTATATATTTTCCAGTCTCCCACCTACAGCTTCAACAGGGGAAGAGCGTGAACGCGAGAGAGAGGAAGAGGAGCCAGGAGGCAAGCGACCGCGGCAGGTCACCACTCACGTAGACCTCACCGACTAGCTCTCATACTAACAAACAAAAACTTAACTCATATACAGATAGGGCTCTGGAATGTCTTCTGGAATTATCTATAGATCGACGGTTTTTCTATGGTTTTAATATTTATTTTTATCATCTTCAGTGGTCTTCTCTAGTGAAGTAGTTTAGGAATCAATTTAGAACTTACGCATTCAGATAATTTGTAGTAATTTTAAAACTGCTTCTTCATTTTTTTTGCAAATTCTATATTATCATCCTAATTATTAGTTTGATTCATGTACATAATATATTGTAAATTGAATTTAATTTATTTAAATTATTTCATGCTTCAATTAATTAATTATTAAGTCGTGTTATGAATTCAAGTAGAACTATCATGGACAAATTTAATTATTTCTTAAACATTCGCAAAATTCTAAAGCAACCGACAAGGCATTTCCAGTTAACATTCTGGGACATAATACACACTAATAACGGAATGGGATAATAATATATAATTCTAACTAATAAGAAAATACACTGTTAACCTAACATAGCCAGAATTACATTGAAAGTATTTTAATAGTATATAGAATCTTATATAAAATGCTTTCTTTCGTTATTTCTAAATCAAAAAGGATAACTAAAACTTCGTAATCATACTAGAATTACTAGAAAATATGCTAATTAGAAACAAGACTACTTGGAATATTGTAAATTGGATACACTCTCTTATTGGTATGGTCCTAATTTAGCACGGTTTCGTTGAAAAAAAAACAAAATAAGCTTTTAAATCTTTTCCAAGTATAAAGCCTTGTAGGAGGACTCTTTTTATCGATCATAAATACTATAAATCCAATTATTGACCTTACTAGATTTATTTTTCTAGGTAAAACTAGTGGTGACAAAAATCAAGGTGTATTATTTTGTTTAAAATAAAAACTACTACAATTATTGGTATCTCTTTAGCTAAGGTGAGCATGTCGAAAGCTTTCATGAAAACCACTTAAATTCTGTATACATTTTACATTTATTTGCTTCAGATACTTTACTAATTTGTATATAATTTTTTCACGGTAAGTATGGATATTTTTTTTTCTTTGTAAATATTGTATTTGCTTGGTCGTATTTAGTAATCGGTGCTGTTAATGTAGAAGATTCATGTAATAAAAAAAATATGTATGTATGTATATAGTTGATATGCAAATTTATGCTAAATAATAATTGCCTGCAATTTGACTGGTAGCTGCTATAATTTTGGGGACCTACAGTGAATTAAATCTATTCGATCGATAAAAGACAGATAGTCTTAACCGTATCATATTACTAAAAGCTTGAAGTCAATATAGGTTACTACCATATATGTTGCAAAAGTTAGAACAAAATATTTTCCAGTTAATTCAAATTAAAAATCTGTTAACTGATCTTAAAACTCAAGCTATTTTTTTTTTGTTGTTAAATCATATTTTTCTTTCGTTTTTAGGCAAGTTTGAAATTTGAACATTTTTCATTTATCATTTTACAGGACATTGATGACAGTAATACCGTCAGAGCCAGTCCAGACGTAAACCGGAACAATCACAGGTATTTTTCTACTTTATGATATGAAGTAACAAATGGGCATCCAGTTCTTCTGATTGCATGCTTTTAAGCAAATTCTTTGAAAAACAACACACCAATGATATCCGTGGCTTTGTTGCATAAGTAGTTATGTGTGTTCTTGCGTTGATGTTTTTTTAGTCAATCTTTGCTCTTACTATTTCGATAAGTTTATGGTACTTACTTACTTACTTATTTTAATGTTAGAATGTCTGCTGAATCTATCACATACAAACTTAAGCTCCTTCCTTGAGCTAATGAGAACTAACAAATCTTATTAGTACCGAATGGTTTTTAAATCATTCTAAATACTTAATATCATAGTAGGACAAATTAAATTTGCCCAATATCAGGTAAGTATTAACTGACCTACTAGAATATCTATTTAAATCAAAATTCGGTTAAATAGTTTTGATACTAAAGTATGAAATATATGATGTAACAATATATGATGGTAGGGTATTTTTTCATCCCATTGGGCCTTTGCACGGACGAGGCCCGGTGGGTTCGCCGCAGGGGGCGACGCGGTGGCATGCCTTGCAATCCCGTATCACCCCCATTCCAAATGCGGCGGACGGCCCCGGGGGGTTAAAACTAAAGTGGGGCGCTTCACGCCCGGGTGAGTCCCACACTGGCACGGAGTTCGTCCCTCCGTGCCCCCTTACCTATTGCATTGGGGGACTCCGGTCTCACTAATGCAGTAGGTAATGGTCTTGCGTAAATGCATTTCCCCCCGACAAAAAAAAGGGTATTTTCTCATTACTGTCTAGTTAGACAGTAATGCTAGCTAGTTAGCTACCACTAGCCTAAAGTTGAAAATTTGCCGCTAAGTATCTATGTGGGTTCCGGAGGCTGGAATTAAGATCCAGCCCCTAACTATAGTTTTGGCATATTTTCTGTACGTATTCAGCCGCATCGGCACCTAATATCACATAAGATTACGCTAATAAGTTCAAATTAAAGAAGATTCCGGATTCTGAGCCTGTTATTTATGTTTACTTTGCTATGGCGCAGTATAAATCCAATGTTCGCTTAGTGATTATTTATTATTTTGATTAGTTGGTGGAACGTGAAAGCTGAAAGTGACGACGCCGACTCCAGATGCTCCTATTCGAGTACTAGTACTCCACCGCCGGTGAGTTGCTTTTTCCAGGCTTTTGGGATTATTTTGGTGCTTTCTAAACTGAGAAGACTAAAAGCTTTTCGAGTGGAATGTTTCTCGGTTTATGGCTTATTATCCTTATTTGCTCAAATATTTTTAAATATCCCAGACGACTCTGCTTACTTTATTGGAGAAGTCAATTTCATTTGAATACCTTCATGAACTGGAGAGATGATTTTATTAGTCATCCTGACTAAGCTTGTAATCCTTAAGCTTTACGTTTGTACAAAAACAGCGTTTTACTATCTCTTAGATTTCAACGGAACTCCAGGCTTATTTTCTGTCGCAGCACCTTAATCTGTGCTTCCTTAATGCTATGCCTATACAAAATCATCAGCTCTTTTAATAGTCTAAAAAGCACTTATTAAGGGGCACGATTTAACAGATTTGGGTATATAATGAGGAGAGTAAACTCACCCAACTGTGAAGGTTGTGGAAAAATCGAAGACGCTCAGCATCTGTTGATATAATGTACCCGAAATGCGGGGCCTAGAAGTTGTTTGGTTTTTGACTTAAGTTTATGTTATTTAGATATAGTCATGTTCCATGGTGTTCAAGCAGAACTGATGTCCGATTCTGCAAGTATGCTATGGAATTTTATTATTATTACACATAGTAAAATATTGGGTATGCTCCGATAGGGCTGGCATACACTAATGTGTAAAAACCCCTGTTCAAATAAATGAATTACAAAAAAAAAAACGTATCTTACCCGTATTTTGAACACTGAATTACCCTGAATAATTTTGAATTATCGAATCCGAGAGACTTCCATAGCTTGTTTTCAAGTGTTTGGTAGTGTGGTAGTTTATAAATAAATAAAAGGTCCATTAAAGAACCCATGTAACTTGTTAGTAGTGTTCAAATACGATTATGTGTGTGCAGGATGATGCATGTGATGCTAATGCATGCAGTGTCATTGTATATTAAAAACTGGTCCTTTGAGCAAGTTTTCTGCGACTTCATACAGCTAAATATTACCATTCAGGTGATGAATAACATAATTTAAACATGGTAAAATATTTCCAGGAGACAGAAGAGTCCAGACCCCAAGTGGTGGCAGCTCGTGGAGACAGCATCATCGCGGTCGCGAACCCAGCGTTAAACGCACCTCACGCACTCCACGCGCCGCATCCAGCCAGGAACCATTCCAACTAACCTTTAAGTATTTCAACAGAAATTTAACCCGATCGTGATGACGAAACGTTATACATGAAACAAATATATAAGTAATTTTGTGTTGCTGTTATTCCATTGAGAATTCTTATAGTTTTAACCCCACTACATTATTATAATTTAAAAATTTATTAGAAAAAAAAAAAGCGATTTTTTTCCTACATCAAACACATTCTTTAATCAGGATCTCTATTTGTATGATATTTCAACTGGGCATACACACTGGCGCAACAAAACTATCTTGAAAGTTAACATTAAAATAAAAGCAAAAATGTATTCGTTTCCCTTACTGATCTCTAACACTTAAGAGAAGAAAAGGATAGAAATTTCGGAAAAAGAGATTGCATATTGAAACTGGTCGTACATAATATTTTTGTATGGTATGGTATGTTTAGTAAATTCCTTCAAAATTTTGTTTCGCAACTATCAATACCACGTTTAACACATAATCTAAATTTAAAGAGCGACTTAGAAGCGTTCAAGTACCTATTTGTCAAACTTGCAAATCATATTAGACCATCCCACTTCAGTACTCCATATCGAAATTTCATTTAAAAAACAGAACAAAGTTTATCTATTTCTAAAATTAGAATTGAAATCAGAAAATAAAGAATCTCTAATAAACATAGTATTTGGAAACTTGGGGTTTATACGTCATTATCAATTGGTGCTACTATCAGTTCACAATTTTGGTATGAATCCGTGGATTTATGTAAAATTTTGAGGTTATCTTCAATCAGTCATTTGGAGTCTTCGTTTCTAACTGAATCTTTTACTATACAAGTTAATTTAAAAGAGTATTGAGAGATTATATATATTTTGTAGCAACCTCTGTAATTCATGTGTTCTGTGTTAGATTTATTTTATTCTTTACATTAAAACCATGGCCGCTTATTATTAACTTTGAATATATCTGTAATAATACATTTTACTGAAACAAAAATCTTTACAGTGCAACTTACAACAAGTTAACCGTTTTAAGGACATTAAATTACCTAATTAACAATCCTATGATTTTCTCGTCTATCGCAATATTAGAAGAATAATAACCTGGAAGTTTAAAAGCTTCTTAATAAATAACGAAATGTTTAATTACGTTTTTAATAAAAAAATGCGCTTAATCAACCATTTAAAAGTCCCTTAATTATAAGTTACACGTTAATGATTTAGTGAACAAGCGGAATTAAGTCTTGTTTTCGTTTAGTGTCCTCTCCCTTTCACGCACCGCGCATTTCTCCGGTAGGGGTGGCTTATGAGTTAAAAAAATTGCGAAACAACTGCTAAACGATTTAGCTAAATTCTAATAAACGATGGCTTACTTAAAATGTATACTTACTACATATTTATACTGAAGCACTGAATATAAATTTAAAATATTTTTAAAGTTGAACACACTTCACCAAAAACGGAATAAAATATTTATTAATGTATTTTTAATGAAAATATAGTCTTAAGTGATGCCATAATATGCCTTTTAGTTTATTAATAAAATGCGAGAGAAAATTTAAAACTGACTTTCTATTAAGCTTTAAATTTTCTGTCTTCGGTAATATCTATTAATTACCCACAGGACATCTTTGAAAATTGTTTTAATCAGAAATTACGAAAGACTCTTGAAATTTACTTCAAGAGCCTTTCGTAATACCACGTAATTGCGGTCAAGTACATAATTAAGTAGCGGATGAATTCCAATTTGCTGATCTTCGTTTCAACAGATTTTATATAAAAAACTTTTACTGGTACATCCTTCACCCTTCAATTTAACCGAAAGACATCCGCTGTTGGACATAGGTCTCCCCCAAAACAAGGGGGATTGCCATAATCGGCATGCTTAGCAGGCGGGTTATCGGTCGCAGTTAGATGTTTGTGGTGCTCAGAGGATGCTGCTGCCCATCCTCTGGTTTATATCCCTCAGTCGCCTTTTACGACTGCCACGAGAAGATATGGAGTGGTACTATTCTTATCCAGAACCACACGGTATTATTTTTGCCAGTACTTTGGGTCAAATTACTTCAACTGACATTTCTTCAACAATGTAAAAAGACTGGTCTTCTCTGAGATTCAATACATTTGCTGTTATAGTTAACAATGTATGCGCAATTTTTTAATATATTTCCGCATTTCCATTTCTAGGTGTGTTATTATCTGTAATGGCATCTTCACTTTAATTATATGAGAATATATTCCAACGCATTATACAATTTTCTGTATAATGTATTAAAACAGCATTACTTCCGTCCCACTGTTATTCTTAGATCAATATAAAAACCTTGTAGATCTCCATTTACAGATTTATAAATTTCTATTATTTTTATTGCGTCCATTTTTCTTCTTCTTCTTCGATTATGGCAATTTGTGTTCAAACAATTAGTGCCAATATATCATGTAGGTAAGATGTATTTTCAATTCTGTATCAACGTTACCAAGCTCCAGCAAAACTGTGGCTTATCCTACTAGAACTTTCTATGGAGCTTTGTCGGCACCTCAGAACAAATGTTATCAACAAACGCGTTATCTTCTATAATAAAATTAGCTTGTACAAATAACTAGACTATATCACATAAAACGCCACCAAGATTACATGATATAGAGTAAAATACACAAATTTAATGAATTAAAGAAAATAACCGCTACATGACAGGTTGAGATCCCGCCAAACAACCAAGGAGTTCCATTTATTCCTTTTTAAGAAAAAAGCAAAGGTACTAGTAGACCATGCAGTCAAGTCAGACGTTAGACCGTAACAAATGTTGGCCTTCTGTCGCGACCACAGCGGGAATGATTGGGACATTTCATAATTCACGCTCCGTATCATTAATTTCACTTCACTACACTTATGTATCATAACTACACTATATCACGTAAAATGCCACAAAAATTACATAATGTGTAGTCAAATACTGCAAAATAATGTATTAAAAATAAGGACGACAACATGACAAACCAAAATGGCGCCAAGCACTCCAAATTTCTATTACTAAATACATTATTAAAAATCTATAAAGAATATGAAACGCTGATTATTATTCCTTAGCTTAATCTAAATTAACAATAAAAATCATTAATATAAATCGGATTCGCTAAATTGACACTCATAATGTCCGTCAGCATCTATCAGCTCTTTGTTTCTTACATCTGTAAACTGGATCACGTATCCAGAATATAAAAGAGTGTGCGACGTTAAATTTAACTAGATAGTATAACTGTTTCTATATTATTTTTTATCACTATCAATAAGGCTCAATAAAGGCTATAAAAAAAAAGTTAGTTGATTGAAAAAAGGAGAATTATGTCTTGAACTGTTCCCATAGATAATAAAACTAACTATAAGTGAAAAATAGAAATTAGTAATTTTAGAGATATTTTCATCATTTATTTTCGTTTGTAAATACAGTTCATAATATATTATTATAATAAATACTATATATAACTAACTTAATTGTATAATAAATGATTTACAAAACCGGCATTGCCTTAATGTATTCACACTCAATTACCAACATGTATATTTAAATATAATATTGTTTATGACAATGTTGTTTTTTTTATTTATTGCAAAATATTAATTTATGTCCTTGTTTGTGCGATATTAAAAGATTTCCCGGTTCTATCTGTAAGTGTCGTAAATCCCAAGTGTTATTATTTATTTATCATACGGTAATTTATAACTGACTTCAAAAGCACTCACACATTACCTGTATATTGCATACTAGCTGGTCTCTGCGATTTTGCTCGCGTAGTTCCCGTTCCCGTGGGATTTTCGCGATAAAAAACTATCCTATGTAACTAAACTAAACTAAATAGGCTCCATACCAAATTTCACCCAAATCGGTCCAATAGTTTTTAAGTTTATACATACAAAAATACAAATCTTTCCTCTTTACAATATTAGTGTAGATAGAGATTATTAAAAAAAATTTTTTGCACGTACCATTTTTACAATACTTTTACTGAGTTAATATATTTACTCATCAGATGGTTTTTGTATATAAATTATGTTTTTTTTTTGCGTATGACTTATTTTTAACTAGCTAGTACGGGCGAACATCGCACCGGCTCAAAATCAATGTTTTGTCATTAACTTAATTAAATTTATTTGCAATGCGCGAGGAAACTTCTCTAGTCTGAGAGACGAACAAAAACAAAACAAAAAATATCATGAAAAAAGCTGAAAAAAAAACTGAAAGAAACGTTTTTAGTTGTTTAAAGATATTCCTCTATTCGGGATGGAGACAATACCAACAAATCAAAGATCATAAAAATCGGTCCAGGTGTAACTTAACTGACTTTGTTTTATATTACACAGGTATACAGATTAGTAAATGAAACCTACTTAGAGGACAAACGTATTAAAAACAATTAAATCACTTCAAATAAAGATACGAAAGAGTCGACAATAATTCACAATGAATTCGAATAAAAAATACAACACAATAAGTAAGTAGTTCTTTAGTTAGACAAAGTAGATAGGTACGCACTATTTAGATAGGTAATACATATCTATAACCTATTTTATTACCTGAACAATAAATCGGAGCTTTCGGTGAAAAAAAAATCGTGAATACCATAGCTGGGTATTTTATAATAAAGCGTGGACAACATCGTCACTTAACATCAGGTGAGATTGTGATCAAAGTGATAAGCCTAATATACGTGTTCCGATAGCACCATTTAAGAGCCAGACCTTCCAACTTTAGCGGCTTAGATTAAATGGTCAACCATCATTAATGATGTTGTGTTTAAACGTTAACTGTATTGCCCTAAATATAATTATAAAAAAATGCTGGAACCCGATTGTAGCACTACCTGCCTTAGCTTACTTTATATTCAATTTAAAAATGTATATTTTTATTTAGGAATATACAGTGCTGGATTTAGGCCTAAACCTATGAACCCCGGGCCTAGACGTCAAAATTTGAAAGCAATTCTAATGCAAAAACACAGTTTTTCTATGAGTGTAAAAGATTCAATATATGTTATAAACAGATCAATTAACGGATGAGGATTTTACGTTCATTGAGTAATTGCTTGGTAAAGACTACTTTTTTTATTAACAAAAAAAAATCACTGGTTAAAATTTATTTTACGGCAACTGAAATATTTAAAAAGTAGATGTTTTAAATTGTCTCAATGTAACAAATACCACCCGGTATATTAAAAAGGCCTAGGGCTTCAGCAAGCTTGGGGTGCGGTGTCAGACAACCTCCTCGTGGTGCACCCTGGGCAACGGCAGTCCTTCTGACTGCCGGCTAATAGTCTGACTGGGCGGCTGGGCGAAAGCCCACTTTTTTGTGGGGGGGGAGAGAGGCGATTACTGCGGTCGCAGTGATCACTCCTCTTCCCTCCGGAAGGTAATGCCTCTTTCAGAGGCGGGCGAAGAGGTGGGGTAGAGAAGTTCTCCCCCACCCCCGCTGGGCCATTGCACAGACGGGCCTGGTGGGTTTGCCGCAGGGGGGCGACGCGGCGACATGCCTTGCAACCCCGTATCGCCCCCTATCTCAAATGCGGCGGACGGCCCCGGGGGGTTTTAGTGGGTATTCCCGGGCGCTTCTCGCCCGGGTTTGAGTCCCACACTGGCACGGAACTCGTCACTCCGTGCCCCCTTACCTATTGTATTGGAGGGACTCAGGTCCCACTAATACAATAGGTAAGGTGAGTGCGTAAATGCATTTCCCCCCGTCAAAAAAAAAAAGGGCTTCAGCAAGCTTAAATTCGCCACTGGGTGTATTATACCCTTTAACTGTTTTATTCATTGACAAAATATTGTCTTCACAAACCCGGAATTAGTATGTTTGTGTGACTCACTATTGGATATATAATTGTGATGATGTTACAATTTTCGTTTTATTGTTGAAACTAGCGACTTTCCCTGTCTTCACACGAGCATATAAAAATATCTAATCGAAAATAAAATATAGCCTATGTTACTCGCCTAATATAATGTTTTCTAATGGCGAAAGAAGTATTAAAATCAGTTTCAGAGTTCAAACAAACAAACCTTGCCTCTTTATAATATTAACAGTCAGTATATATACATAATTCCATTGAAAAGAAAAGCCAAAGTTGCCTTGTATGATTTTGTCATTGATAAAAAACAAATTGGAAAGTGTCCGTTCCTAAAGTTAGGAGAATTGTTTTTACATACGCTCCCAAAAGTTTCAAAAAACCTTTCTGTGGCATCGCATTACTTCCCAGACGCAACTGGCACATATATATATAAAGATAATACATACATACATACATACATATATCATCACGCCTTTCTCCCGTGGGGGTAGGCAGAGATCACGTCCTTCCACTTGCTACGATCTTGGCATACCTCTTTCGCTTCCTCTACTTTCATGAGCGCTTTCATACTTGCTCGTCGGTTATGAGTACTTTTTACCTGGCCTTTATTTAACACATGATTGATTTGGTCTAGATACATTCGCCTAGGTCGACCCTTACCGACTTGCCCATTCACCCTCGCCTTATAAATTAATTTCGTTAATCTTTTCTCATCCATCCTCTCTACATGCCCAAACCAACTAAGCATACCTTTCTCTATTTTGGTCACCACATCCTCTACCACACCACAGCGTTCCCTTATCATACTATTCCTGACTTTATCAATCGTCTTCACTCCAGCTATACTTCTCAGACTTCTCATTTCCACTGCGTTAATCTTACTTTCATGCTTCTTCTGCCAAACCCAGCATTCACTACCATACCTAAGTGTAGGGACCAGGACTCCTCGATGCACAGCCAAACGCGCCTTTTCAGTCACTTTCTGGCTGCGCATGAAGTTACGCAGGGCCCCATTCACTCTATTCCCTAACAAAACTCTTCGCTCAATATCATCGTCACACTTTCCATCTCCCGTAACCTTTGATCCCAAGTACACAAACTCTTTCACTTGTTCCACTCTGTCTCCTTCTATCGAAATTACGCAATCTGTCATACTTTCTTCTCTTTCAAATACCATTACTTTCGTTTTACTAACATTCACTTTAATACGTAAAGATAATACGTAACATAAAAACTGAAATAAAACTTCTCATTGTATGTGGTCGCACTCGATCTGTGATATGGAGTGACTTGCGCACGCGCATCAATTGTAATTCAACAACTATCGCAATGAGGTCAGTCTGTGAGATACGCTTCGGCTATCGAATCCGCAATCGCTTCTAAGTAAATAACACATTTTTCCTCGTATTTATTTACTACCAACTTGTATAAAATATAGTTATATATATGTCATGAGGAGAGATAAAAGTCACGTAAATAAAAGGATGTTAAGTATGAAGGTGGGTGGATATAGAAGTAGAGGAAGACCGAAGAAGGTTTGGATTTTTTTTAACACAGCATAGGCTTAGCGCTTTAACCACAATCTCACATGATGTTAAGTGACGATGTGGTCCAGGATGGTAAACACACTAAGCTTAGAGGTACTGGTCCTCAAGTGATGCTGCCAGAACATGCCTATTGGTATTTCGCGACAAGTTTTCGAATTTGAGGGTGGTAGCTACCCAGGCGAGTATCATTAGAAAATGCCCTACCACCTTGCTATTGTTTCCTCACGATGTTTTCCTTCGCCGAAAGTTCAGGCCGATTTTAGAGTCGGATAGGTGGGGATCGAACCCGCGTCGATTGACGCGGAATCCGGCCGCGCTACCCGCAGCGCCATCATCGCTGCATATATTGAAGAACCATGACTAAGTTATTATCGCCTCTATTCGTAATCTTTTCGAGTGTCTGTCCGTTAATTTATAATTTGAGAACCGTCAAATCAATTTGCATTATTATTTTTCAATAATAAATACGTGTGTTCTTTGTTCAACCCTACTCATCAGAACACTCAGCTTGCAATGCGTGACAGACTAAATATCCTGGGAATGGATATTCGGAGTGACCTAAACCTCTCAAGGACCCCATCGAACATGTCATCTCCACAACATCTCGGAGACTCGGAATCCTAAACAGAGTGCGACGGTTTTTCCTGCCCGACCAGCTGTACCTTCTTTATAAGGCCCAGGTTCGGCCGTGCATGTAATACTGCTCGCACCTCTGGGATGGATCCGCTAAATATCTCATCGATGCCTTAGACAGGTTGCAGAGGCGGGCTGTCCGCATTCTAAACGATACAGGTATCACCAACTCCATAGAACCGCTTCAATTGCGCAGGGGCATAGCCTCTCTAAGCGTATTTTACCGCTTGTATTATGGCGAGTGTTCTGAAGAGCTCTTTGAGCTGATCCCCTCCTCTCCATTCCATAACAGAACCACGCGGGCAAGACTTCGGTGTCACGGTTTTACGGTGACACTCATAACTTCAAGAACCAAAAAGTTTGCGGACTCTTACTTTTGTCGCACTGTGAGGTTATGGAACCGTCTTCCTGTCAGCGTGTTCCCTCCTTCATATGACAATGGGTCCTTCAAAAGAGGCGTGAATGGGTATTTATGCAGGCCAGCATTACAGCGGTGACTGGCAGTGAATTCTGTTCAGAGTCAGTCGCCGCTGTTTTGGATTGTACTGTACTTACCATCAGGTCCAGTGCAGACACTGTGCTGTGCATTATAAAAAAAAGAAACGTTAAGAGGATAAAAATAAATAAATCGACTATAGAGTTACAAGAAATACGACTTTTACCTAAATCATTGCACATATGAATTTACTAACTTGCAACTGTAACTTGGTTTACGTTATAGTTACTATAGCAACGGTTACCATGGCAACAGCTTCTTTGCTTGTATGAGTGGGAGAGAGGGAATTGAAAATGATGAAAAATGAATCAGATTTTCATAAAAAGGAGTGGCTTTGTTAAATTTCTTGTCAACTGGGTGTGTGGGATCTGGTGATGAGAAATCTCTCACATATGGACGGTATAAGCAATACAATCCTCAAGAACAAAAAAGAAATAGGGGATTTGATATCAAATGCAAGATCATACAATATAGAACATTTTACTAAAAAGTGTTATGTTCTATTAAAAAAAAAAAAAAGGAACAAAGCATAAAGGTTAGAATGAAACCAGTTTCTAATCAGACACTTCACACTGGCATGTTATACATTCTTTATTTCATTTTATCTATCAATGGTTTTAAATAAAATGTCATAATCACTGTTATCAAAAAAACAAGGGGCCTTTTGCGATATGTAGCAGTTATTGTCTTTAATCCTTAAACTTGCTTATTTCAAACCCTATAATGTGTTATTTTGGTGATGTCTGAACCCTATATAATTATTTTCCTTTGTTTTTCGGTACTAAAAATAAATTAAAAATATCTCAAATATTCAAACCCTTACCCGTAAAACTGTGCTATGATTCAGATTTGTTTTTTTTTTTTTTTTAATTTTACCCTAAGTTACGCGGAGTAACTTCAGCTATATCTACCAAAAAAAGACCCACAAAGTCACCCTTCAATTGAAAATTTATCGCTAAGAGAGCTAAATGTGTTCGTCGTCATAACTTAAAATGTGATGAGATTGCCATCAAAGCGTTTGGGCCTACCGACAGTATAAAAATAACAAATATAATTTTGTTCCCATTTAGTAACTTAATGTATGAGATACGAGACATTGATCCTCAAGTGAATTGATAAACATTGAATTAAAAACCATTACGGAGATATAAACATATTATAGAATATATTCCTTACTAGCTGTATCCGCGGTTTTACTTGCTTGGTATTTAGTCAATTTTCTTCCCCAGGCTATGTTCTCCCCCCTGGATGCTATTGTCATTAGTTCAGTAGTTTTTACGTGACTCGTTAACACATCGTGATAATTTTTCGTGCATATTGTTTATTGATATTGACAAAAATCGATGTCAGTTGACAGTAGAATTCGTTCGACCTGTTAGCAAGGTCGTCTAGAGGCCAATGAATCAGATGAGTCTATTAGATTTGTAATAATACATCCGCTTCGGTCTATCCCGTGAAGCGTATTTCTACAAGAATTGAAACTAACATTCTAATAATATAGAAACGTACGTGATGAAAATTAGGTCTGACAGATAGCCCCATGTGTAGGGGATGTCTGGAAAAAGAAGAGACTGCTGCCCACGTGATCCTGGAATGCACGGGAGTAGTCAACCAACGGGCAAAAACCCTCAAGCAAATGAGTTCGCTACAGGAAGCCTGTGATCGCCCCAGGAGGCTTCTGGAAGGAGCTGGGCTGGCTCGAGTAGCTGGCTGATCCTGCACGCACAATGGACCGCCAATGTGTCTAAGTGCGGAAACAGGAGCCCACCAACAAGTAACAAGTAAGTAACGTGATGAAAATAATATCAGGGCAATTGATAGGTCTATTATAAACTAGTTGTACCCACAATTCCGTTCACGTGATATTTCGTTTTTTTATTATAAATATGTAATATCTTTGCTCTTTATTCTTGTAATCTGTGAGAGTGTTCAAAGAAAAGGAATGCAAGTGTGTAACAGGAAGTGCCGCAGAAACGCGCGTTATCTGATTTGACTAATGAACTAATGTGATTTTTGGAAGCGATGATGTCGCAGTGGGTAGTGCGGCCGGATTTCGCGTCAATCGATGCGGGTTCGATCGCACCTATCGAACTCTAAAATCGGCCTGAGCTTTCGATGATGGAAAACATCGTGAAGAAACCGTAGTATAGTGATAGGGGGCATTTTCTAATGATGCCTGCCTGGGTAGCTTAAATTTGAAAACGTGTCGCTAAATATCAATAGGTGTGTTCCGACAGCATCACTTACCAGTACCAGTACGTAGGTTTAGTGTGTTTACCATCCAGGATCACATCGTCACTTAACATCAAGTGAGATTGTGGTCAAAGCACTGAGCCTATACCGTGTAAAAAAAATGATCGCGCGCCGTGCTAGAGTGGTCCGTCATACGGTACTAATCATTAGGTTACTACTGTTAACCATCAGCTGTACCCAATTCATTTATTATTATTAATTTTTAATTATTGTCGACTCAATTGGTTTTTTTGACCATTTGTTTTACTTTTAAGTTTTAATCCAATCAGTGACACAAATTATGGCCTTAATAGTAGCATAGTTGTATAGAATAGTAATAAGTATAAAACATAGCAAAAAAAAAAAAAAAAAAAAAACATGCTAAAATAAAAAAGAATAAAATAATAAAAACAAAAGAGCACTTAAAAACTAAAAATAAAGCAGTATCAAGGTCCCTGGTCACGCCAGGGGAGATGCCGGAACACAAAAAAAAAAAAAAAAAAAACCATCAGCTGTGCGCTTATAACTGCAACAACTTTTCTAGTAAAGTGAGCGGTTATATAAACTAATTTTGTATGTCATAATACATAACATAGGTACTGTAAGGAACCTTTTTATTTATTTAAGAAATAAAAAAATGTACGATTTAGCTAGGTTCAAATTCCGCGGGAATTTTTATGGTATAGGTAGCAGCCAAGCCGAGGTTAGAACCCTTGTGCTAGTTACTTTTTGCGGCTGAGTGCCTTCAGCACTCGCTCCCAAAGTCACGGTGAAGCCGTAAAGGCTCTTCCGGTCAACAGCGTTAGCTAGGTTAGGAAAAAAAGTAAATTACATTTATATATGCATGGTATATTAATAATAAGTCTCTGAAACAAGTGCATGTCATTGATAAAAAATGCAACAAATAATTATTCGAATAAATATTTTAGTATTTAGCTTTTTTACATTTTGCAGTTAATTTCTGTCGTTTTTCAACTTATATTTTAAATTTTGATGTCCGATATTAGATGATGATATACGACTATATTATAAAAATATCTATAGCACGCTAAGCCTAGAGGTACTTACTTATAAGTGATGCTGTTGGAACAAACCTATTGGAGCTTGTCAACAGGTTTTCAAACTTTATGGTGGTATCTACCCAGGAAGGCATTATTAGAAAATGCTCTACCAGTTTGCTATGATTTCCTCGCGATGCATTCCTTCAACGAAAGTTCCGACTCATTATAGAATTGGGTAGAGGAGTCCGAATCAACGCGATATCCCACCGCATTATCAACGGAGCCATCATCATTTTAAATCATGCCTGTCTGTTTGTCCATTGTTTGGCGTATACCAACTTGAGTATCACTGTAACGATTTACCTGATTTATTAAATCATAAAAATATTGCCTGATCAAATTATGATGATAAAATTACCACAAGCATATTGGTTTATTCAAAAATAACATTAATAATAATTTTGCGAGACCACTAGAGCGGGGCCACGCGTAAAGCTAAAGAGATAATAAAAACAAATAACCCAAACCAAGTTTATTAACATGTAAATATTAATTAATGATAACAAAAACTATAATCTACGAATATAAGTAATTATCGTGTTGATTGATTAGGTTTTTTGTCTACCCGGTATTTAATTATAAACGTCCGCCATATTTCATTACCATTTTGTTCAATACAAACGACATACATTACTTTTGAAAGCCACGAAAACGTCGTCGTATGAAAATCGACAGGGCTGTATTAAGAAGCAGAAGAGATGAATCAAATAGGGTACCTTTTTTACACGCTGCCAGACAACTAGAAACTCATCCAACACGCAAAATACATGGATTCTATCCAGAAGAGACAATTTTTTTTGTTGTAAACTTTATGCTTTTTGCTTGGAATAATTCCGCGGATTTAAAATGCAGCTATCAGGCAGCAAAGGTTTGTATCATTTTAGAGGGTTTGTGCTAGCTGCCAGTTACTAGCTACAAAACAGCTGTTGGCCTAAAATCTAATAAAAATGCTATGGTCATTCTCGTTTTGTGCTCTGATAGGGAACTCGTTAATCTGTAAAAAATCTTTTTTTCTCTTCCGGCCGGCTAAGGAATAGTACCATCCTATATCGTTTCCGTGGGTGTCGTAAAAGGCGACTAAGGGATAAACCAGGCGATCGCCATTATGGCAATTTCCCCCTTATCTCTGAGGGAGACCTACGTCCAGTAGTGAACGCCTTACGGTTGAATGGATGGGTGGATTTCTCTTTTTACATAAAACAATATTAACAAAATAAATAATCAACGATAGAAGCTGTTATTATTGAGTGTGCTTGTATGTATGTCTGTTAACAACGTGTAAGTACGTGTAACGACATTATCGTGTGGGATACAATTTCGCTAAATTGGAACTTACTTCAATATTATGTTAATAAGATTAGTTGCTATGTTTCCTAGTAAGTTCAAGTAAAAGGTATTTTTTATTAAATTTCACTTTAGCGAGTGGGTAGTTTTTTGTCTCTCTATGATTTTTGTTTTATAGCATAGGATTTAACCAATAATAGCTTCTACTAATCAACTCTATTCAGGTTCAGGTCAACATATCAGGTTTTGTCTACACTTCGAGCTAGTGTAATTACAATCATAAGCCAACTCAGGCACGGTCGCAGCCAAATGTTTTGGGGGGTAATATTTGGGATAATTACCTAACGAGTTTTACGTATTTTTCAAAATTATTTCGTATACCTACATACTTTGATTTCATTGTAATTCATTTAAAGCTTTCGTAAATTGTTAAGAGATTTGTCAAGTCGACGTGTACGATTTAATCGGAGGTCAAGCCCTCTAAGACACCAGCTCTCACACTCACACAAATCGTAAAAGTTTGTAATCGATAATGTCCGGAACGGCTGGACCGATTTAGACGGGACTTTTTAAAGTATATAGCTGAAGTTACTCCGGGTAACTAAGGGTACTTCTAATATTCGAAAATAGTTCCGCGTGAAAAAAGCTTAAAATTTTGAATAAAATCCGATTCAATGCACTGTGCATATACAGCCAAGTGCTATAAATTATGAACATAAATTTGATTTTATCTTAGTAATAAATTTTTTTAGGAAAATAATTATGGTTCCGTATAAAAAATTAAAGCGCAGTAAAGAATACAAGAAACGTGGGCACAGCCGCGAGCACACATCTAGTGTATCATAAGAGTTTGAAAAAGATTCATATATTTCCATGAACCAAAAGTACTCTTAACAAAATGCTAAGAAAAGATTTAGTCTTCTAGTGTTTATTATAATATTATAAGTTGTAGTTATAAAGGTATTATATTAACTGCCTTGGTTGATCAGTTGTAATACGGTGCGATTGCCGTTCTGAGGTCTCGGGTTCGATCCCCGGTTTATTTAACATTGTTATGCTATTTCAGATTTTTATTTTATGAACTGTTTCCCAAAAAATATATAATAATTTCTCTTATCCATAACACAGCATTTTTTATTTGTTCATAGCAGGAAAAAAAAAAAAAAAACGTCACCTATCTACTGACACCAAGATATTTTGTAGAATTGGTCCCAGTTAAATACCGATAACTGCATAAATAATAATTATGGGAAATACGTGTGACCTGAATGTCAATTATCAGAATGTAATAACGATGTTTTCACATCAAAAGTAACAAAAATAGTCTTTTCACATTTGGCTCATCCATAACAATCATTATGATAATCTTTAAAAACCTCCAAAGTAATGCCCTTGATACCAATATGGTCCAATTTGTATTTGACTTTGTACTCTGAACTATATTACACAAAGCATTACGTAAAAAATTTACAGCTCGTTTAAAATACATATTATATAAACTATCTACAACGATACATTTAATAAAGAGCCAAAAATGAATTTATCATTATTTAAACAATAAATATATGCAAGCGCATGTGCACAGCCGTGTGTGTGGCGTCTCCAGAATACCACCACATCCCGTGGGGTGTCGTAAGAAGCGACCGAAGGTAAAACATGGTCATATATCTACGCCCGGACCGTAGGTGGCGGCTTAACCACTATAAATAGCATCCCCAAGGAGAGTTGACGTCAGGCAGGCGGCCGGCCGTAAAATAAATAGCCAAAACTTAAAGCAACATGGATTCGAAGAGGAAGACAAATTGCGCTGACCCCATTTAAAAACGGGATAATGCCAGCGAGATGATGATTATAATTGTTGAAGTGGTTGTTTTATTTAAATAAAAGATAGAAATATTAACATTATAGTTTTATTTTAGAAGCACATTTTACTCATTGCAAAAGACAAACGACACACAACAAAATAACATCACGGGAAACTTCCTCAATTTAGTACTAGATGGCGCCACTTGTACCATTTGAACGTTAATAAGTTTATAAAATTTACCTTATTACAACAAGCACATGTGCACGTGTTTATGTCAAATGTAAGTATGTATGTGTGTATGTAATGTGTAAATGTAAGTTTGTCGATATGTGTATGTAAAGATAAACTATGGATAAGCTATGGATAAACTTTATGTTATTTGTTTAATAGAGAGAGACTTTCATTTGGTATCTGAAACTGTTTTTTAGATATAATATAGCAAATGTAGCATAATGTCTATATCTATATTCTCTCTCTCTCTGTATATTCCGCCTTTTATTAATACTTTATTTTTAATCTATATTGTTAAAATGTCGCATATTGTGCTCGCCTATTATTAGGTTTTACATTATCTTAAATTATACTGGAATATTATTATCATGTAACTTTGTTGGTGTGCCAAATAAAAAATATAATAATAGTTACTTATAATAATAGTTAATTATAGTCTACTAATAGTTCCCACAAGCCCTCCACTTAATTGTTCTTGCTTACTTTTCATTTAAATCTTAATTCGTCTCTGCACACCGAGGATATAAACTAAGGACACACATCGATCAAACGAGTAACTATGTCACTGACTATGCTTTTTTAAATTATACCAAATGATCTGTTGCAGAAAACCCCAGAGGTTTTACGAACAGATTTTTTTTTAGTATGTTTTGCGGAAAATCCTAAAATAAAAACACTAAATTATTCTGTGATCTTAAACGAAATATTTTATGTTAATTTCTGAATTAGTAAATAAATAATATATATATTTATATGCTTCAATATTAGCACACAAATGGTGTATCTTTGTCTTTTTGTCTGTGGTTCAAAATAGAGGGTTCAAAATCTAATAACAACTTTTGATCTTTCAAATTCATAGTAAGCTTCACGGTTAATTTATGACATGGAGTTATTAATTATTTTTTAAATCCTAGGTCTGGCTAACAATTATAGTTAAAGCTATATACAATAAGTTCAAGTATTATGTCAAGCAAGTTTTAATCTCAAAAGGTTATTACAGGGTGGATCATTACGTGAACGATGGAAATAACCCACATCTCTGTGCTTCCACTAAAAACTACGATTTGTATAGTTTTTTATGACATAAAAAAATTATATATATTATATTTATGGAAAAAAAAAGAACCAGATCGAGTTTCTTGCCGGCTCTTCTCGACTGGGTTGTTTTCCGAACCGGTGGTAGTGTTTTAGACGTTCATAAGCGCCTTCTTAGGGCCTAAATTGAATAAATAAATTTTGATTTTGATTTTGATTTTGATTTTCCGGCACCATCATTAAAGAGCCAGTACCTCTTGGTCAATCGTTTCTTTTCCTATGTTAGCTTGATAAATTGACTCTACAGCACCTAATGATAAGTAATGTACAGTTGAAAAAATCGGCGACCGTTGATGACATTTACACCAACACTCGTCACCGTAATGCAGACTTGCTAAGAAACTCCTTTATGTATCTTTTGAAGGACCCTATATATAATAGGAATACGTTAGCAAGGAGGATTCGATATTTGCAATGTATGACAAAATTTTGACCCTATCATCACTTAAAATTAAGTGTGATTGTTGCTAAATGTACAACTTATTAAGGAGCGTATAAAGCGACGATGTTTCAGTTGGTCTTGTGGTTGGATGGACATAAGTTCGAACCCACCTACTCCTCTCTATAATCAGCTAGAGCTTTCGGTGAAGAAAAACATCGCGAGGAAACCATAGCATTGTAATGGGCGTTATCTAATTATGTCCTCCTAGCGCGACCATTCTCGATTTAAAAAACCTATTGCCAAACACCAATAGGTGTGTTCCAGCTTCATAACTTGATAACCAGCACCTCTAGGTTTAACGTGTTTACCATCCTAGACTACATCGTCAGTTAACTTCAGGTAAAATTGTGGTCAAAACTCTGAACTTACACAGTACAAAAAATATATAAATATGCAAAATTGATCTCAAATTCACAGGTACATTAAGTACATAATATAAATTATAATTAAATAATACAAAACTAAATAATGGTACCTAATCATTACTATTACATAAAAAACTATAAACAACGAATGCCGTCTAATTTGCGGCCTGACGGGAAGGTTTCCAGAAGACTGGCTACATTGGCACTTTGGATGGTAAATTGATTATTTATGTCTTAATTAATTTCTGAACGTCAATAACGTAATAGTTGCAATAAAGAATAGCAAACTTCTAGAATAAGTAAGAAAAATCTCAATGGATCATATGTACATGTATTAGAAATATTATGTTATTCGTCGCCTATTAGAATTGAATCACGGACCTTGAGTGAATAAACTTTCCCCCATTCACGGGCGATTACATGACGCAGTGGATATTTGTACCGTGATGCATAATTACACGATTGAGTAACCATTGACTAAATTGTACATACATTACTAAAATAATTATATATATATATATCTATGTAGTAATAATTGGTAGGTACTTTATTTGTCGTGTTACATTTTTTTTCTTCAATCATGGAGAATAAAGTTAAAGAGTAATGTCTCCGTGTTGAAAAAAAGTGTTCGTCGTAAAAAACGTTAAATTAGGATGGCGCTACTCCAGCAAGAAGACAAATTTCAGAGCTGTTTTTTAGGTTATATTTCCTAAAAAATGTTTTGTACTGCGTAAATGCATGATATTTGGATGCAACTATGGTTTCATTAATTACTTTAGTCTCCGAAAATAATACATTTTTCATCTTGGCTCACTTCAATCGGTCAACGACTGGTATATTCATACCATACTCTCAGCCTACGCTGGCGCCATTTTAGCTTCAATCCGTTAACAACTGATTTATTTATATAGTAACATTTGCTTACTCTAGTGCCATTTTGGAGATTTTTAGAACTGTTATTTACTGCTTATAATAGCTGGGTACACATTTATTCTCCATGAACTCAATGAATGTCTTCATACATATTAACGAATTATTTGATATTAACACGTAGTTAATTAATTTGATAGAAAATTCTAGATTTTACAGCCCTTGTAGCATCGTCTATTGTTGTGATACAATTTCTAGATTCCTTTGAAACCCACTTTCACTTCGTAATAATAATAATAGGACTTGTAATTTTTTGCAACGTATTGATTTTGTATTGTGATTTTTGACAACTTTTCACGTACACTTTTTACCTACATATAAAAATAAATAAATGTCTATCTATCGGTGGTTTTAAAACATAACATGTGAATTAATTAACCGATTTACAACTACAGTAATACCCCGCTTAGCGCGACCCCGTTACGCGCGGTTTCACTATAACGCGAATGTCAAATTTCGCGCTCAAATGCCTCGCATTACGCGAAAGAGTGCGTATAAACATAATGTAAAGACAATAGATGTATTTTTCCGTAAAAAAAAGGGTATATATTGCATAAAGTGTTCTTAGAATTAAAGTGATTGATTAAAATGATTTGTATTTTTTTGTATTAAATTTTGACTATGTTGATTCATAAACCTCGATATACGCGAATTTCAGTTAACGCGATTTTTTTCGGAACGTATCCCTCGCGTAAAGCGGGGTATTACTGTACTTTTAAAATTACATATAGATCTACCGTCTAGACCCATTTTTGTATCTATTTATTACGTAATATATGGAAAATATTTATGAGGATAATGTTAAATTAGGTCGACAAAACAATGAATACCAACGTGTTATCTAATGGGTAATACTTTAATATTGAGTACCTAAGCAATGTAATATTGAATGGGCATAAAATGTAATTAATAATTGTATATGATAGGAATTGTTTATTGTGAGCACGACTAGTTATTATGAAAAAAAAAAAAATGTATTGTATATCATATAAAAAAATTTAGTACAAAAATAAAAATACTGTATTTAATTTAACCTCTGTGAAGGTGCTTATAAACGTCAAAATACTAGCATCGGTTCAGATAACGACCCTGTCATAAGAAGAACCAGCAACAAACTCAATCTAGTTTATGTATTGATAAATATACTTAAGTACGTTTTTTATAAAGTAGATGTATGTAATTTCCAGAAATCACTATCGTTCATGTAATTGATAAAGACTTACAAAGTACTAATAACCTTTTACAATTAAAACTAGGTACTTGAAATAGTGCCTGAAGTTATAGCGAGGTATATCGGTAACGTGCTTTGGGACCTTATTGTATGTAGAACCTAACACTATAAGATATAAATATATTTACTTAGTCTAATTCTATCTTTAACTTATTTTCATTTTTTTATAATTAGCTATACTGTACAACATCATGGCCTGAGCAGATACAGGTGAAACCCAAATTTTTGTTACTAATTCCAACAGACAGTAAGTTTTTGTCTATCATTAGTCAAAAGATTTCATTCCTATTCGGATACATTCAACTGTAGTAATATAAACCATATTATTGTAAACATTCTCATTATCTTATCTTATCTTATCATTATAAAAAATAGGCACGATTTTATTCAATAAAAATGCAAATTCATTCATTTAGATATTCCTTAAAGCAAAGCCTGGTCTATTTGATTAGATATAATAGACACTGGACATATAATACCTTTGGTTTTCTTTAGTTTTTTTTAACTGTCATTAAACAAAAAATTGCAGGATAATATATAAATCACGCTTCAACGCGAACATTACGAAATTAACTATTATCCTATTATTTATAATAATAATAGACATCCACAATTATTATCCATTGTTAAACTCGACGTTTTCAATAAATCATCATTACGTTAATGTCGGCCACAGATACATACATATATACATAAAAAAAAAACGTTACAAAATAGCATTTAAATATAACGTTACTCAATATTTAAATTAGCTGATTTCAAAGATAACCTCAAAATGTATTTCTAAATTTTTATTCTATGTAACATTTCGTACAGTTTAAATTTAGAATCGGGTTGGATAGGTCATAATAAATACGATAATATATTTTAAAAATAAACATGACTATACAAGAAAGTACTATTTGCGGTTTGATCCAAACTTTTCCGGTACTTTTAATATTAGCACAGAATAATAATAAATGTTTGAAAACACCTTTCGTTTATAAACCACCGAGCCCGACCCAATCGCCTGAGTATTACGAAGCTCTAGATGCTTTATTTCAGACATTATACGGGCACGATTCTCATGGGCATAACCACGGTTATGGTAACCCGAACGATTACCCTACCAACTATGGTGGCTCTAACGTTTATGGTAATTCTTATAATTACGTCAACAGCCATACACATCCCGCTCAACCTAACCCCTGTTTACAAAACGTGTACGTTAAAAAATGGCAGCAGTCACCAAGTAAACCGTGTTACCAATACGTGAATACAGGTTATTTAGGTAATCCCAGCTATGGTAACGTCGGCTATACCCACCAGAGTTACCCTAGTTACGGTTATAAGAGAAGCGGTAACTTGTATCAAAATGCAAGCGGTAGCCAGATATACGCAGCGAAGAGTTACGCACCAGATCAAGTTTACACCACGACTAATAAGAACAAGGTTGTCGTTAAGAAAACCAGAATCGGCGGGAGAAGAAAATCGGAGAAGTTACGAGGTATGAATAAAATATTTTTCAATATTGATTAGTGTTCGTTTTGAAAGGCGACCATAGTCATTATAAATTGTTTCACTATAAAGGTAGCCATTAGCTCTACTAAACAAAAAAAAAAAAAAAAACAAAAAGGAAATCAATTTATAAAGAAAAAAAAATTCTTGAATTACATTGTCATCTTTGTCTATGTATGTGTAGATAAGTACCTATATTATATAGATTGCGTCCACCATACTTTGTACTCTACTAGCGATTACCCACGACTTCGTCTATGCCTTTTATTTTGATTTAATATGAAATGTGCTGATTTTGTTTAATTTTATATAGCCTATTTAGTTATGGAACGGTACATGCCTTCCGGACACGAAATTTCACATCAAGCCCTTTTTGAGTTTTTAATCTAAAAAATATTCAATTCTATAAATTATATTGATACTTTTTACATACAGTTAAATTATTTTTATTAATTTAGATTTAGGTAAATTCTATCAATAGAGTATTAACATATACTTCATGCATACAAAGTTTTATCAAAATGAGTCAAGCCGTTTTTAAGTTAAATCCAAACAGAATTTTTGTAATAATCATTGTGTTTTAAGAATTATTATGGCCTATCAATTGCTCCTTGGCGTATAATTTCCGCTTACAAAGTTTCATCAAAATCGGTCAAGCTGTTTTCGAGTTACATCCGGACATACCAGATAGCCAAATTTATGTTTATAGTTTATAAACACAGCCCTTTGACTAGTCTCACTTCATGTTTGACATAATGTTCTATTACCCGTTCGTAATACCACAGTGTCTCAAGACAAAAGTCTTCGACCAGTGTGTACTGCGACTGATGACTTACGGCACTGACACATGGTCGCTTACAATGGACCTAATTAGAAAGGTCAAAGTAATCCAAAGGACAATGGAGAGGGCTATTTTCAGAGCTACACTGCGTGATAAAATCGGAAATAATAAAATTCGTGAAAGAACCAAAGTAACGGACATTGGCAATCTAAAGTGACTGAGAGCTGGGCACTTTGATGTAGACTCTGATGACCGATCGGGTCAACCCGTTCTCAAAGTGAGACCTCTCACTGAAGGACGTAGCGTGAATAAGGCCACCTACAAGATGCACCGACGACCCGATGAAGGCAGCAGGAGTCCGATAAAAGCGGGTGACACAAGACAAGTCATTGTGTTGATTTTTAGGAGAGACCTATGTCCAGCAGTGGACTTCTTTCGGTTGAAATGAATAAATAAATTATATTATCACTTGATTTTAACCATATACTTATAAATTGATACGAAAAGGACAATTTGAAAGGGCATTAAAAGTTAAAAACAATTCGCAACGAAATCGGTTAAAGAAGAAATATATTACGAACGGAGTCGATAGTCAATGTTAGTTATAAGTTAATAACCACACACACAGAGTACATATAATAATAACCTTGCACCTTGATGTCGGTTAGTTAACGCGCGTGTGTGATTTAGAAATACCACAATGCCACAGATGACGAGTTCAAGGCCGACCGGTGTCATTTTAAACTAACATGATCCCGAGGCTTTCTCTGTTGCAGAGTTGCAGAAACTGAGAACAGAGTGCTGTTTGGGTAACTAAGTAAATATCGCCTGGCATCTAAGCCATATTTAAAAAACAGCTTTTAATATTATCATTTGACATTATTGCCAAATATTACTCTTAGTACGGATTTAAGAAAAATCAATACTTACATATCCACCGTCAAATCTTGTCACTAAGTTTGGTCAGTTAAGGTCTGTCTTAAATTTTCATCCATAACCTTCAATGGAATCTCTAAACAATATACATTATCATTGAAACCTTAATAAAAAAAAAAACAATTCTTCATTTCAAAATCCTCCTTTTTAATTCCATTCTCTCCACTTCTGAATTAATGAAAATCTGTCTAATATAAATTACATTAGTTTATAGTTCTTCTTCTTCTTAGTTAATGGCAATCTGTGTGTACACACAATTTGTGCCAATGTCATGTAGGTAAGATTTTCAATCTTGTATCAGCGTTACCAAGCTCCAACAGAACGGTGGCCTATCCTGCTCAAACTTTCCATGGAGCTTTGTCGGCACCTCAGAATGTATGCTACGCGTTGTCCTCTATAATAAACTTAACTTGAACACAAGTTAACTAAACTATTTCACACAAAACGCCACCAAGATTACATGATATAGAGTCAAGTACACAAGTTTAATGAATTAAAGAAAACAATTGCTACATGTCAGACTGAGATCCCGCCAAAAACTCTAGTTTATAGTTATATATTTTTTTTCTAATCTTCAAAAGAATGTAATCTTTCTTTAGTAGAATAGTAGCTATTTTTCTAAAACTTTACAGGGAGAAAATAGAAGTAAATCGAAATTCGTTTTATTATTTGAATTTATTTAGCTTGCGCTACACGCACACATAATACCATCAATGTTAGGAGTGATAGGATAAAAACAAAGCAAGTATACGAATTGAGATAAAAAACCACTAAATAAAAGATCTCGATCAAGAAAAAAAAACCTCCCTCCAATTTGTTATAGAAACTTTTTATACGAACAGACTGAAAATGTTCTTATAATATTTTATGTTTTTAACCATAAAATGTTGTTTTTATTTTAAAGTTTTTACGTCGTGGTCAGTTTAAATTTATTATCCAAATGGATCCTTAGAACAGACATTGTAAGATTCTATAACGATCTTAATAGATATTATATAAAACATAGATATGTATGATGGCTGGTTGCCTTATATATTTATATATAAATATATATATATATATATATATATATATATAATTATTTTAATAGACATGGACTTTTATATGACTCATCAAATTTCATTGATATTTAATAGGATATTTATGTTAGTCCGGGTGGCAACACTCATAATTTTGACACAAATACCAGATTAACTTAAAAGTTTAAGAGGATATGCGGGTGGTGCTTATTCTATACAAACATATTACCTTGTTTCATCCATGGATAATAACGTTATAGAAAATATTTGTGTACCATATAATATAGATATTCACCGCCGCCATGCTCATTTTTACGTTTCAATTTTCTTCATAATATAATGATTATAGAAACTAGGAGTAAAAATGAAAATAAATGCCCGATATTGACGGATTTGACGAATAAAATAAAAAAAAAAAATCGGTCTAGTTTTGGAGGAAGAAACCGGGGAGGAAATACAAAGTGATGATTTCATCTATTTTGCATAGTATAATCCCCCCAAGCTACAGTTGTCCCTTTCGCGTTTATAATTCTTTGTTTGGGACACAACGCTCAAAAGATAAATTTCTGAAATGCCTATTACTTACATTTTTCCCGACCGCGTATCCTCATCAGGGTCCATATTACACATAGCGATTCCAATAGATTTTAAGATATAACTGCAATTAATAAAACATATTCTGACTGATTATTATCGTTCAAAGCCTTGTTTGATGAGACTTGGAGGAAATCACTTATAACTGTCACAAAAAACAACAAGTATTTACCAAACGAAACAAACTGCATACATATGTGCCTGCCACCTTCAAGCTTGAAGTAAATTATCTTTATATTGAGGAAAAACATCAAATTGATAACTACGTTTACCATAAACATTGTAAAAATGTAGACATACCTTACACATTTTCATCTATCTTTTTGATAGCCATAATATCTACTTTTAAAGGTATATCAGACCTTCTTCTTTCTATATGATGTTTGTTGGTTAGGTTTAAAATCAGAATCACATTTGCTCCCATAGATACTCGGCGCAAGAATTTCAATTTAAAAGCGATTGTTAGGTGCATATAATCCTATCAACCTTAGACTCGGATTAGCGTATAACAAATGAAATAAATGCTAAAAATTAGGGTCCATTCATCCATCCAAATAGGTCTTGCGCCACCCGCATTCAGCGGACTCCCAGGACCAGGTCGTCGTCGTCTTTCTTCTTGGCCCGTCTCCGTTCTGTCCCTCTCTTCCCGTTTCTGTTTATGGGGGGCAGGAAGTATATCCTGCCCCCCGGTATGTTTGACCGTTGGGTCAGGCCTCCCTTCGGGAGGGCGGGCGAAGAGGTGGAGTCGAGAATATTCTCCCCCATCCCCATTGGGCCATTGCACGACGAGGCCCGGTGGGTTCGCTGCAGGGGGCGACGCGGCGACATGCCTTGGCAACCCCGTATCGCCCCCATCCCAATTGCAGCGGACAGCCCCGGGGGGTTTTAGTGGGTATTTCCGGGCGACTCAAGCCCGGGTGAGTCCCACACTGGCACGGAGCTCGTCACTCCGTGCCCCCTTATCTATTGTATTGGGGGATTTTGATCCCCCCCTAAATACAATAGATAAGGGTAGTGCGTAAATGCATTTCCCCCGTCAAAAAAAAAAAAAAAAAAGGACCAGGTCGTCGGTCCACTTTGTAGCGGGCGCACATCCACGGTCTTCCAGTTGCCGTAAAACAGTTGCCGTGTGGTGCCGGCTAAGAATAGTACCACCCCACATCTTCACGTGGGTGTCGTGAAAGGCGACTGAGGCATAAACCATGGGATGGGCAGCAGTATTCTCTGAGCACCACAAACACCTGACTGCGATCGCCAGCCAAGCGTGGCGATTATGCCAATCAACCCCCTCATAAAGGACACACTAACAAATTCTGCTAATTTATCTAAATCAAGAAAATGTTTATTTAGTTAGGAATTACATATTTTGTATCTAAAAAAAAAATCATTGAGTATAACTGGGAATATATAAATTTCGTTTTGTAAAAATTATGTCAACGACTAATCTACGTGTCCATTGGTAGATATGAGGTACGTTTATTACTGCTGACAAGAGGAGATAGAGGAGATTAAATATCTTTTAATTGGGCCTTAACTAAGAAAGGTTATTTTTATTAATGAAGCATTACTATTTTTTTTAATACAATTATTGACCACAAAACATAGCCACTATAACGATGACGCAGGCGCGGCTCACCTCGGAACGCCGCACGCTGCTTTATATATTCTCCCGATGGTCAAGTTTGTCCAGCATTCGATAAGTTAAAGTCATTTCCCGCGCCGGTATCACTCGCAAACTTAATGTCTACATTATAAAATTATCACTTTTGAACTTAAAAAAAAACAGTCGTGTCTACCGTATAATCTCTTCCGCGCGTGCATCTAATGACCGTATGTCGCGATGAAGGCGTTTTGTGTTTTATTCTGTGTTTGTTTTTTATTTGTGCAGTCAGTGTTGTGTCAATTTAGTGAGTATTTATCGTGCGAGTATCTTTTTTTTCTTTTACTTCTATATTTTTAATTGTTTTATAAGCTATTGTTTTGATGAATCGCCAGCCATATTGTAAAATATTAAATTCTTGATAATTACAAAAGTTATTTCCGCATAATTTGAGAACGATTAAAAATGTACAAAAAATTGTTTTTGCGTTTTAAATGAAACATAAGTATCTTGGAGACTACATAATTTAATTATGGTTGGTTTAAAAACTATGGAACTACGTTGTTTTATGAAACATAGAATATTATTAAATTTATTACGTAAATTAAACACATTAAGGATTCATTGAAACCTTTCTAAATTCTAAACAATTTCGCTAATAATGTCAAGGTACCATTATGTATATGATAAATACACGATAAAACTGGTTCCATATCCTAGATACATTATACTGAACGATTTTAGTTTTATATATCACACAATTTCTTTAAAGTATTTGTTTTTTTTTTAATTATTACATGAGTAAGTTTTATTACAAAGATAATTAGCGAAATACGTACGAAACAGACGTAAAAACTGTAGTTTAGATTTAGACCCCTTTATATTTATGGAATGTTTCTAGCCTATTTTTTCACTAATACGAATAAATAAAGATGTGAAACACATGATTGTACCTCTTTTTTTCTTTTTTCTTTTTTTTGACGGGAGGAAATGCATTTACGCACTACCCTTACCTATTGCATTAGTGAGATCGGAGTCCCCCAATGCAATAGGTAAGGGGGCACGGAGGGACGACTCCGTGAACACACATGATTGTACCTAACATTTGATATTCGATGTCTTAATTATTTAGATACAATTATAACCGAATTTATGAAATGGCTGTTCGTTAAGATAAATAAATACGTATAAATTAAATTGATTTGTAGAGGTCGAGTGCAGAGGCATTCTATAAAGACTCAGGGCTTTGGTCACAATCTTATCTGATGTTAAGTGATGAACATAATATATAAACTAAACTTAGAGGTACTGGCTCTCAAATAATACTGCCAGAGCACACTTATAAGCAATTATTTGGCAATATATTTATAAATTTGAAGGTGGTAGATATCTTAAATAAAAGTTATCTTATGTATCTGAGGGTGACAGAGTTATGTGTGGGCGTATTAGAACCATCGAACAAATAGTGAAAAACCAGTCACAGTGACTCATACTCCATGATAGGTAATAAATCATCTACTCAGAGATTATTAACTAAGTTAACAGTTTTATATATGTCAACATGTCGGCTGATTGTTCTTGGATTATATTAAAAATCAAAATATGAAGTGAAATTTAGAGTCATTTATATTACCATCAATAATAAAATCAAGTCGAATAAATTTTAGTAAATATTGTAACACTTTCAAATAAACAACTATAAAGTAGGAAAAAATTATATATATAAATATATGAGAAATTATTGTTTTATGTTTAAATAATCTACAACGTACAAATTATTTTCAACTTTTAAATTTGTTTTTGATGTCTGTTCACAATAAAATGTTCTGGCATTCAAATTAAATGCTAAAATCTTCTCATAAGTATATAGATTATACCTAATAAAAGAATCATAGAAAACGTTGGCGAAATTCTGAATAAATTATTCATATAAAGAAAATAATATAGAAAGAAAGAATGTCAATTTTCAAGCACCTACATCATATATAGTACAATAGACAATATTTCTTACAATTCATTTAATATTATACAATTTGTTTAATAATGAAATAAGATTCTCTCTCGTCCTGGCAATTAATAAATACATGCTAATTAAAGAAATCGATTTATGCACTGAACAATAGAAACATACATTCGGACTGTAAGTTAATCTGTGTCCTATCATTTAGTTTGATAAAAACATTACGTACCTCTGTGAACTGTGTCATTAATCTATTTTTTTATTGTTAATTAGATAACATAATTATTATTCAATGTTGTGATTGTAAACGTAATTATAGTAGGCATGTGCGTTCTGTGCTCGATTTCATTTTATATTCCCCTTTACATATCGTGTAAATTACGTTACAGTATAAATCATAAATACATTATAGTTTTAAAACTAAACGCAGACACTTTAATAGTTATTTTTAAATATGCATAAGTTATTTTGTACCTCACATATATCTACACCTCTATGTATAAATAAAATTGACGTGTTTGTTTGTAATGTCAAAATAACATTTTTTTACTAAATACGATATCAGAAATATATTTTTTTTTAAATTTGGGTCTGTCTGTCTGTTTGTTTGATCCGGTTAATCTCCGGGACAGCTGGACCAATTTCGAGGGGATAAAAAACATTATTCCTATTATAACATGCTAAATTTGAGTGCTATACAATGTTTTATAAAGAAATGTTTACGTGTGATTTACCTGCGTAAGGAGAACGCTGGCAAAGTTTCTAAAACTTTTTCATGAGTTTTCCTGTCTCCTCAAAATTCACGTACTATATACATATTATTAAATTTTTGATGCATTTTTGTGTCATAATCAAACTATATCAAATAATAGAATAATAATATAAAGGTTCCGCCAAAACTCCAGAAATAGTTCTATGTGCTTTGACATCTTTAGAATAAATAATGTAGCTATCGACAAGTTTTTTTTTTATATTACAACAAATATAAATTGGTTATATAATAGTTATTTAAATATAAAGCAAGTATGAATTTAATAGTTAACGCAATTATAATTCTTAAAATTACTTAATTAACAGAACGGTCTCATGAAATCGATTAGATTCTAAAACACTAGAACTAAATCCCGAGAACCTAGGCATTTATAACGCTATACGTTATATAGCTTACACTTTAAACTTATTTTTTCATATTTGTATATGTAGCCATTCGAGAATCCGTTGCCCTCATCGGGCATCGGTTCTGTCCATTTCCAGTTTTGTTTGGGAATGTTGGCTTCTTAGATACTTCTGCAGATCTCCACATTCTTGATTCGATGACCCAATGAAACTCCGAGCATAGTTCTCTCCATTGCCTATTACGTAACATGCTTTCACATTAACACATCGTGAGGAAACCATTATATGGTAGTAGGGAATTTTGTAATAATGTCCGTCTGAGTAGCCCCAAGATGGAAATCCTTTCGCAAAATACTGATAGGTGTGTTCATGCAGTATCATTTGAGAGCTAGTATAGACTTAGTGTTTTTACCATTCCTGACCACATCGTCACTTAACATCAAAGTACATGTATAAACAATTTTAAAACATCTACATATGAATTTCCCAATACAATGCAAAGTTGATAAAAACTTTTACTCAGACAGGTTAAACCAGTATTTTCAATAACATTTTTTTGATATAAAATGTGGTAACACTGATTAACATAATGTACTCGAATGTGTCGGGGTTCCTTTTTCAATCCTACAATGTTCTTTTTATTTGAGTTACATTTAATGACTGCATTTCATTTTATGTTAAATAAAGTATATTCAAAAAACAGTGACGACACTTGATAGGTGAGAATTTATAGACAGTTCACTAAGGATTAATATACCCCGCCCACAATAAACAACTGTTGCTATGGTAACCTTTGTTATGGTTGGCTTTGATTTAGATGAGTTTTTTTTGGCGGCACCTCAGTCTGACATGTAGTAATTGTTATTTTTAATTGAAAAACTTGTCTCATTGGACCTTATATTGTGTGATTTCGGTGGTGTATTACGTGAACAGGTTAGATTGAATTCTATTATAATCTAATTTATAATAATCCATCAGGTTGTGATAGTTGTCAGACGGAGAAATAGAAGTCTGAAGTAATTTAATTTGAAATAAAATTGAATAAAATTATTAGAGGAAAATAAGAAAAATAAACTAAATTAATAAATACATGTAGGTGTTTAGTTAAATATTGTATATGTAAAGACAATAATATAACATAAAGAGGGACAACAACGTTTCGGGACATGCCTGAGATGCATTGGAGACTTAAAAAAAATCTATAATAATCCAAAATCTGTAATAGTTCTTTTATTAATTTTCTACATCCAAGTTGTATAATATCCTCGTTTTTATTTATAACAACGTCCGTCGTCATGACAACCGTAAAATCAATCAAAAGTCATGTTCGGATACCATGTCTAAATGAAGCGTTTATAAAATATTAACAATCGTATAAATAAAGTAACGAAAATATAAGTGAAAATAATCAGTTGGGATCATTTAGAACTGTAAGTTAATATACGTAATATAGTTTGGTCATAGTGTACAAGTGAAGTGTATTGAAAATAATGGCACGAAACGTTTATTCTAAAGTGCCACGAAAATCTCTTGGAACATTCTAAAAGGATTAGCATCGTCTTGCTAGAGTGTTATATAAGTTTGAACTTCAGTATAGGCAGTATGGGCACATTGTACTATTGAACCAATAATTCTACTGTTACTTGGTTTATGTGAACGAAACCCTGAGCGCAAGTTAGTATACCTACAATGCAGTAAGAAAGAACGTATATTCTTATATGGAAACGGAATCCATACATGCATCCGCGTGCAGCTAGTATTATATATATAGAGATTAGCTAGATGTGATAATTTATATTTACGAATATTTCGTATTTCTTATTTAAAAGGTTGTTAATATCTAGACGCGATAAGAGAGGTTAATAGAAGTGTTTACATTATTTAAAAACATAGTAATAACAATAGCCAAGCATTGTATAGAATGTACTCGTAAGTTAAAACCCCGGCATAAAATATACATCCAAAATATGCCAACACATTGAGAACTATCAGCCTTATTACTGGTAATTTTTTGACAAGACAATAAAGAATAATCAGTCGACATCGTTCGAAAAGTATTCTATGAACATCAAGGGAATGTTGTAATCATAATATGTTTGCAGAAATTTCCTAAGTTGAAACACATACTCTAGTCGGTCATATTTTAATTCATATATTTGTAAACAGGCCGTTTTTTCAGACATCTCTCATTGCATATCTCTTGATATAAGACGTCATCGAGGTCAAAAACTTATAAAAAAAACTTATCACAGAATGATTAAAATAAGCGGCTCGTATATATCACACACTTTAACGTGAACTGTGGTCTTTGATATTTATTTCCCGTAAATTATAAATAACTGATCGCCCAATTTTACAATGTTTTATTGACGCGTGTAAACTCTGCATAGAGACGGGGAATTACCGCCTGTTATTGTTGATGAATCCGGTTTATTGTAAGAGTTTTTTTGATGGTTTCCAATTATCTTTATTATAGTTATGAACTGGCCTAAGTTAGCGGTTTTGGTTGTGATTCGTTTTTTTTCATCGGCTTTATGGAATTATTTTTTTAATACAGGCCTGACTAGCTACCACCTTTAAATTTAAAAATCTATCGCCAAGCAAGCTGAGAGATAGGTACCCTAGGCTTCTCGCGGTGCATGCATAGCGATCCCGTGTTTGCTCCTACTAGGTGGCGTGAGGTACCGGGGGGTTTAGTGGGTAGTGGTCAACGGCGCTTCTCGCCGCGAGTCCCACACTAATCCTGTGTGACAGCCTCTCGTGCTTTTGCGCGAGAGACTGTCACACATCTTCAGACGTGTTTTTCAACCAGATCTGGAAGGGGGGTCCCTATCAGATCTGGCTGGACAACTAGTGCGTAAATGCATTTCCCTCGAAAAAAAAAAAAAAAAAAAAAAGGTACCCTAGGCTTAATTGTAATAGTACAATAACAGGTCACATCACTCAACTCAACTCAGATTGCGACCAAAGAGTTACAAATCGCCACCGTTTAAAAAAGAACCTGGAACCATTTTATTTTGTTTAGATCGGTGTTGGAATGGAATTTTGGTGTTATTTCTTCTAGATACACTTTTTGTTTCTTTTCTTCTTTCTTCTCTATCTCTTTTCTACATTGTACGTTTAATCTATAACTAAGGGCATGCGGTGTCTTTTCTTGTTCTTGATTAGTTTTGTAATAAAGTTTGCTAACAAACACCACCAAACTGATCTGTTTCTTGAATCTAAATACGAGATATGTTGGTAGATTTATGAAAAACGTTTAACATCATTTTTATTATCATTTGTTAAGTCATTATTTTGACATACCTCATCGATAGTTGTGGGTCCTAATCTTATAGAGGCGTTTCATACAAGCCTCATTTGTAGGTTTTGATTGTTGGTAACTTCGGTCACCATTATCGTCTAACGATAGTCTATAGGAAATAAAAAAGCAGTTGGTTACAAGCGTTACAAATATTTATTACCTTTCAGCATTTCAGATTTATTGAGTAATGTACGATGTGGTGACTTAATTAATTTATGGTGACCATAGACTTTGTCGTCATTGTTCTTAAAACTCAAGATAATTTCAAATATTTTCGTTTATTTTTTTAACTAGCTAACGCTGTTGACCGTAAGGTCCTTTACAGCTTCACCATGACTTTAGGGGCGAGTGCTGAAGGTACTCAGCCGCAAAAAGGTAACTAGCATAAGGGTTACCAAAGTGGTAGGGATTTGGCTTGGCCGTTACCTGAGTGTAAAAAATTCCGCGAAATTTTAAACCTAGGTAAACGCTACATTTTTAATTTAATAAAAATTAAAAAAAGGTTCCTTACAGGAACTATTTACCTGCGTGTTATCTGCAGTGTGTTTATATCCTAGTGGCATTTATTCCAAACAAACGTAGTCCTCTGTTTCTTCCCTGGATAATAGCATTATGGTAAATTTTTTTGTACCAAAAACCACCACTGCCTTTTCCGTACGTTTTCTTTTTTCCATATATTAATTATTGTAGAAACTACAATCCTTTGAACATGAAAAAATGTTTGATTTTTACCGTCATTTTTAAACGTTCAAAGAAATCTGATACATGAATCTTAAAAAAAGCAACAGCAAAACATACAGGCATAGCATAAGTCTTTATTATTCTAAAACTGAAATAGAATTAAAAATCGCTCTACGTTTTCGTCTATTTTGCATAGGTAAAATCAGCCTGAGCTGCAGTTGTCCCTTTCGTGTTTTTTTATTTTTTTTCTTTGGGTCGCAACGCGATAGTAATAGATTTCTGGAATACATACTTTTCCGCCGCATATCCTCTTAATGCATGTTCAGTGTCACTGTGTCGCGCTGGTAGCCTCCCCAGTTGGGGAACGAAGCACCTCTTGGGCCGCCACCGGAGGAGGACCCGGAGTGTGTGCAAAAATATTTTCATGCGTTCACGGTAATAAATAGAAATATTTTAGATATATACGAGACTGGCATTGTTGATCCGGACAGACAAATTTTATTTTTTATTTCTAGTTTTACAACATGTTTGTTATCGAATGAATGTTATAAGTTTTTGTGGTGTGTGAGTTTAATAATAGTATAGATGATCTAACAAAACAAATCGTAATGGCCGCGCGCGCGATGTCGACAAGTTTGCGGTGAAGGGGCATTTATTTAAAAAAAAACTTTGTCTCGTGGCTCACTCTATATAGAAGATATTTTATTATTTAAAATTATTCAATTATTAGTTCAGAAGGCAATATGCTGATGTTAATTTTATTATCGATTTAATTGAGTCGAGTTTTTATTGATTGTTTTTTTTTTATATAAACGGTCTCCAATACGAGGGCAGGGAAGAGACTCTGGAGCTAACACGAGAGACCACGAATACCCATTAAACCACCTATGATTGTAGTAGCAGAAATATCCGTCCGATGTGACAGGCTAGGAGACGTTTTGTCCATACTGCCTAATATGAAGTTCGAACTTGTATCAACACCATAGCGAGACGATGCCAATCCCTGTAGAATATTCCATGGATTCTCGTGGCACCTCAGAATAAACGCTTCAAGCACATTATCTTCAATTCACTTCACGTGTGCACAATAACTAAAAAAAAACTATACTACACAAAACATCAATAAAATCATGCAATATAAATGTCCTGTAACAAAAGTTATTGAATTAAAGATAGATATCAGCTACTGTATAACAGACGGAGGTGCCGCCGCAAAGCCAATAGCGCCTTTTACCTATGATTGACTGATTGACGTGGTTTTCTACCTTTGGAGTAATTTTCAGAGAGGTTTCAGTCCCAGTTCGATCAGACAAAACCCTTAAGATTACGAGTTTTTGACGGTAGCGAAAGGAACGATATCCATCCCGCCTGCCTCAGCACAAATTGAGAACCCGCTGAGCCTCCCCTTGATCACTTCCATGTTCTCTCTGAAACCAGAGGAATACTGGAAGGAGCGCCACCGTTCTAAGTATCACCTGTCATCAACCTTTGAAAACGACCGACACTAACTCCTGATTGGTTCTACCAAAAGTTGACGGCATAAACCCGAGATGCACTGGAAGGTTACTGACATCAGATATAGCACAGATAACCTTCCAAAATCACCTTGTACACGAACATTTAAAATACCTTAACTTAAACTATTTTAAACTTAAAAACTCAAGCCATTTCACACGTTTTCATTCAACTTAATTTATCACGGTTCTACTGCACCTATAATGATGTTTTCTTATATATTTAACATATTCCCAACTTGTTCGCTAATAATTTTTTTTTTTTTTTTGAAGGGGGGAAATGCATTTACGCACTACCCTTATCTATTGTATTTGAGGGATCAAAGTCCCCCAATACAATAGATAAGGGGGCACGGAGTGACGAGCTCCGTGCCAGTGTGGGACTCACTCGGGCGAGAGTCGCCCGGAAATACCCACTAAAACCCCCCAGGGCCGTCCGCTGCATTTGGGGTGGGGGCGACACGGGGTGGCTTTCGCAAGCACCGCGTCGCCCCCTGCAGCGAACCCACCCGGCCCGTCAGTGCAATGGCCCGGTGGGGATGGAGGAGAATAGTTCCCCTCCACCTCTTAGCCCGCCTCTTTAAGAGAGGCATGACCTAAGGTCAGAAGTCCAGGGGGCGGAACATATTTCCGCCCCCCATAAACAGAAAAGGGAAGAGTTGTAGAGAGCAGTGGCGGGCAAAGGGAAAAGGGGGGGAAGAAACCCGCCACTGCTTTAAGGGACGTAGGTCCCTCCCCTTCACTCGTCTTGTCTTAGTCGTTGTTCGCTAATAACCTAATAGTTTGTATGCTCTGCTGATAGACATTTCAACGTCTCAAGAACACTAACTCAAAGGACTATAAATTAAATACCGTTAATATTTACGGTTCGATATATCGAAACTGATGCATATAAAGCTATATTCAGCAATTATTTATACGGTTTTTAACAAATTATTATTGTTTTGATTGTAAATTATGTAAATATGCGGAGTGGCAGAGTCTCGTGTTTGACCGCCATCGCGTTCCGGAATCAAGCGTATGAGTAGATGTAGGCCGGTATCATCATGCTGATTTTTGATACTATCCGTATTCGTCATCGTTCGTAGATTGTATCTGTTTATCAAACGATTTTCTTTTTTCTTTTTTTTTTGTTTATTGATTGAGCTTCAAATATTAAAATTTCTATAATAATTATGGTCGAATTTTCACAACTGAGTGAACATTAGCAGTAGTAAATTAATTTACCTGACGGTCTGCTATTGACTTATGACCAATATGTGTTATTTTTTATACACTGCATCGATTCCGTGTAAATATACACTTGTACGATATTTGCATTACAAATGTGTACTTTAAAAAAAAAAAACACAGAGCTATGAAGTATGTTCGAATCTACGTATCATGTTTTATAATGAGCCTGGACTTTCGGTAAAGGAAAACACTGTGAATAAACCATAACAATTTTACCTACCTTTCAGGAAATCTGGTAACAAACTCCTATAATTTATACCATGGGAGAGTTAATTTGATCGATCGACATAGTGATGGACAAAATCACACGCGCCGTTTTAAGTTAATCCTAGGAGATAACATACATCTCAAATACAAGGCTCAGTTATGATTGCGTTCCTTATTGTTAGTTAAACATAGTTATTGACTGTCATAACCACAACCAGCGATCTTTCTGCATTTATTTTGACACTTTTTTCTCATAAAAGTGTATGCAGTTCACTCATGGTAGAGGTGAAACTTTCAAAAAGTAAACCTACAGGAGCCTATATTCAGTATAAAACGCCTTTTCTCTCTGTAGACAATAGTGGAGAAACTATAACGTACCGTACAAATAAGATACCACGAATATAAGAAACACTGTATAATGCATTATACCTCATTATCTCACACGTTAAATAGATGTATGAGTTTCCCTATTTTTATTATCACTTTTTCGTTATATGAAGTATCAAATAACGTAGTTTGAGAAGTTTTCACATCAAATATATTATGTTCATATACTACATAAGCCCCAAAATACTGTGAATCAGTTGTAAAGTTTTAAAAATTAATCCACGCAGACTTAGATGAGAGAACTAAATGATAACAAAATAAGCCATATTACAATAAAAGGACAATACACGATAGGTAAAGGTTTAAAAAAGTCGATACATTCAAACATCTATCGCATCCATTAACGAGATATAAAAAAGGCCTAAACATAAAAAGATTTATATTTATATCACCTCAGGTTTCTTCCCCCAACGTGAAGAGCGCGCCTTTACACCGTTTCAATTGGGGCAAGTGCTGCTTCCTAACGTAAATAGGTTTCAAGAGAGCGAATAAGTAACCTATTCAAACTACGACCAGAATCAAACAGGCCCAGTGTAGTCAACGACCAACCGAACAATCAGTTTCAACAGCCGAACAATCAGTTTCAACAACCGAACAACCAGTTCCAACAGCCGAACAACCAGTTCCAACAGCCGAACAACCAGTTCCAACAGCCGAACAACCAGTTCCAACAGCCGAACAACCAGTTCCAACAGCCGGACTATTCTAGTGGCACAAACCAAAACCAATTCAATAATAACGGTCAAAATTATGACAGTGCAGTTATGTTTCCCTCTCAATACGATCAATCTGGATTTACGCAAGAAAATCAGCCAGCAAACAACTCACCGAATCAGGCCAATTTTCCTGACGACCAACAATATCAAAATAACAACAGGCCAGTAGTTTTTCCGACTCCTCCACCAATAGAAACAAATCAACCTCAAAACAATTACAACCAACAATCACAGTTCAATCAAAATGGAGACGGGACACCTGAAGCAAATCAAAGTAAACCCGAAGAAAATAGTAATACATATCCAACGGATCAGAGTAATTCCGGTGTCAATCCGGATCAAACGGTATACCAACCTAACCAGGTTAATCATGTAGAGCAAGGAAACGGCTATACACAAGACCAAGACAGTTTCAATCAAGGCCAAGACAATTTCAATCAAGACCAAGGCAATTTCAATCAAGACCAAGACAATTTCAATCAAGGCCAAGACAATTTCAATCAAGGCCAAGACAATTTCAATCAGGGCCAAGACAATTTCAATCAAGGCCAAGACAATTTCAACCAAGGCCAAGACAATTTCAATCAGGGCCAAACAACTCAAGGTAATTTCATCACAACTGAATCTACAAAATACAGTGAAGGAAGTAATCCAAAGACGTCCACAGAAACGACAACGCTGGCGCCATTAACACCCGTGCCCAACTTCGAGAGCAGGAACTTCGACTTCGGACCCTCAGGAATATTCGGCAAGTGTATATATTTTTTATAAAATTAACTATTGTATTTTATTATTATCTACGTGTCCTGCAAAGCTTGATGTTAAGCGTTAACATCAAGGGTGTCATTAAAATTGAATGTTGCATGAAGAACCATTGAAAGAAATTTAATGTGTAATGTTCATAATAAAGTCTTACTAAACCATAATGTTAATAATCTGGCCCAGTGGACAAATATAAGAAAGAGTAACGTCTCTCTGCCTGTTTCCATGTGTCTAACTTAATAACCATTTAATCCATTTACATAACTCTTTTGTTAATCGTAGATTTATCCTGTATCTAGAGTTTAATACATACTAGATGTTCCAACAAGTTTCTTTCCATCTCAGTATCAACCAGTGTAGTGTTATTAGGTGAATTAAATTAAATTTATCTTTTAATGCTCTAGTAAATTTTACGAGTCCAAGATTAATAAAACTCAGTCAATTGTTATTAATTGTTAACGTTGTTTTATATCTGAAAAAAAGGGCTAAATATTCCTATAACAGAAAACACACGTATTACTCGGCCGGAGGTTTTATTGAGAAGGAAGGAAAAAAACATGTGTTAATATCACAGATAGTTACAATTACTTACAGTGTAAATAAGAATATAGATGTTTTATTATATTATATTTTAATGTTTCTAACACGACTAAACTAAGATAAATATGTAAATAATACAGATTTTGTTACTAAAAAAACCTGTATTAATTTGGAATGAATTAGGATTTTTCTTGGAAACTTAACCGGTCACGTATTATTTTTAATTTTATTAACTCATTATACGTTATTATCACAACCTTGATCGTTAGATTACAGAATAGGTGAGATCGACAACCATTGACATTGACGAAATCCTCGAAACCTTCAAAAAAAATACGTGATTCACTTAGACACGTTGAACGTCAGTTTGATCGTAAAAAATAACATACAATTTTGAGCAAGTTGTCAAAAGAACAGACGTGTCAGTGTTCCACACTGTTGAACCCACAACATTGTACGAGAAATTTTTAATAGCCTTTATTTATGTGGGACAATCTCATGGAATCCTGAGCCTGAACTTTCGGTAAAGGATAACACCGTGAGGAAACCATTTTCTAATAAGGCCCGTCTGGGTTGAAATAAACACAAAACAAACGCTGCAAAAACCAGCACCTTGGTGTGTTTACCGTCCTGGGCCAAATCGTGACTTAAAATTAAGTCACATTTTGGTCAAAGAAGAAAATTGGGATATCTTAACGTATTTAAATAACAAACCTTTAATCAACTAACGCTCGTATTATAAAATAAGTGTATTTTTACACTTTATCGAATAATTCCGTACTTACGTACTTCGAAGTTCATTTTATTTTTCGTATTTATAAAAAAGTGTATGCAAAAAATAAATAAGTTATTTTTTTTTTACTTGGCATATTTACTTGAAAGTTTTCCAAGAAAGTTCACCATAAGGTTTCGATATTTGTTCGATGCGCAAAAATTTACTACGAACAAGTTACTTCATATATTAAAGCCATTACTTCAGTCATAGAACTTTATATTTGAAATTTGAAATTTATGTGTCAAGTAATTTTTAGGAAAGGGGCCAGTATAAAGTTTTCTTCTATGAGAAAATACATTTTTAATTATAATTTATGGGACCCTATAAGCATTAATATATAACCATTGTCGTACAGAGAATCAATGTGAACTTAGAATACAAAATAACATGAATAAATAATTGTGCAACTTGACATATAGAATCAAATAAGGACAACTCGGTCAATGACTTCTAGACCTCAGTGGTAACAGTTTCGGCCACCGTTTCAATCGAGATTGGTTTGAATTCTACAATAAGTCTAAGATTTATATATAGCATGATTATAGGATATTACTATTGCTCTCGTGGCTGTGTAAAATGAAAAAAAATCTATACCTCCATTTAGAATCAGACCATTTAGACTTAACTTGAATGTTTCCTTGAGTACAGCGCTTAAATCAAAATTCTAAGAAGATTTTTTCTGTCAAAACATACATTCACGTGAATCCGTTTAAAAATATTTCCTTAAATAAGATAAACTAATGATGAATTTTGAGAGCGTATTCGTAGGAACCAAGGTCAAGGTCACCAGTCGCATGAGTCAAACATAATAATGCTATGTGACTTACTGAATACAGTAAGAGCCACCACTGACACCGTAATATATATTTATGTTTGTAAAATCAAGTAAAATGTTTTTTTAAATACGTCTAACTAGAGACTATTTATTAAAATCTATTTCATGCTTTAAAAAACTTAAAATTAATACTATCTTTATATATATAAGTCTTCTGTGTTTGTGTATGTGACTAAACTCCTCCTAAACGGCTGAACCGATTTTAATGAAATTTTTTGTGTCTGTTCCTGAGAATTCGAGAATGGTTTAGATTCACAATTTAGTCAAATGGATAATGTTTATTTAATAAACGCGAACGAAGTCGCGGGCACGGCTTGTCATATATAAAAGAGAAGTGATTGTTAATTGGCATACAAAATAGAGAACCACTGAACCGGCATACATGATTGTTTTCTAAAATCGTACATATATTATCTAGTCAAGCTAAATTTGAGAAAAGATTTGATTTTTATTATATTTGTTTGTAATGGATAAATTAAATAATTTATGGACCGAAATTAAAAATTTCCTCACCATATAGAAAACTAATTTAACATGGATTATATTTATTCAAATCAAAAAGTACATTCATTTATATAACACTTTATAATTAAATAACAAAAAACTAAAATAAAAGTACCTGATTAGTACTATTACCTCTATAAATAATGAATGACGTCCAGCTCGCCGCCAGACGGGAAGGTTCCCAGAAGGCTGGCCATATTGCCACGTTGGTTGGCAATGCTAATTCGCTGTGCCAAATATTGGCTCGCCCTCTGGTCAGGTTACATTTGGTATTACAATAAATAATAGAACCCTCATAAAATAGTTACAACAGTGTAAAATTGCAACACAAAGTGCTAAAAATGTACCTAAAAAAAGTAGCTATTAGACGTGCGCTGTACTAAATTATTACTATTAAATAAAATAAAAGTTTTATCTGTATGTTTATAGTACGCGTCGATAATTACAAGCAAGCCCTGGAGGATATATGTCTAACTATTCTAATTAGGTAACGGGTTTTTGTACGAATTAGTTAATAAAAAAAACAAGGTACAAGGTAATGATAATGACATTCGTAGCTTATATAAATTAACTAGCTGATTGCCCGCGACTGCGCCCGCTTATTATATATATTCTTCGCTGCCTTTTAATATTTTTTTTTATACGGAACCCTAATTATTTTCCGAAATAAATTTTAGTACTAAAATAAAGTAAAAATATTTCTCGTAAACTCAAGCATTTGCCCGTAAAACTGTACTTTGAATCGGATTTTGTTGTTAATTGGAGTTTTAATTTTTTTACGCAAAAACCCTTATTATTTTTGTCATTGATATTTTTGTGTAATTAATTCGTGCCATGATTTATTAGAAACAAGAAAGAGACGCCATCGTTTAAAATTATATATATCACAAATAAGTCTGTTTTGAGATGACTCAGCCGTGGTTACCTCCATTACATATTTTTATTCGGTAATAAAACTTCACTAATTTATGTGATAACTTATTATTAAAGCTCTTCATTTTATTAAAGTTTTCATAATAAGTAATTAAGTTAGTTTTTGCCGATTCTCTATAAAACGATCAACACGGTTCACCTTCAAAACAAGTTCGAATAAAACATCATTATTACAAAAAAATATTATTATTTGAATGGAATTGATTCGTCACTTTATAATTTTTGTGCAAAATTAACTAATTTACAAGACACATAGATACGTTCACTGATCACGCTTCGATATTTAATATGTTACATAGAGTAACATGATTCAAACAATTATTTGTTTATTGTTAACTAGCTGTGTGCCCGCGGCTCCACCCGTAATTCATATATTATTCACTGCGTAATATAGTTTTCAAAAAATCTTTGGTAAATAATGTTTTATTAGTGCTGTCTATTGAATCATATTTAGTTTGCAATTTCAGGAGTTTTAATTTTTTAAGACGAACACTAAATATTTTCGTAAAATAAAATTAACACGTAGTTACTTCAGCTATCTACCAAAAAAAGTCCCGTCGAAATCGATTCAGCCGTTCCGGAAATTACCCGAAACAAACAGACAAACAACAATGTTAAAAACCGTATTTTCGGTATAGGTGTCGTAAATACATTCATATGCATTTAGTAAAACAAATAGAATTCAGTTTTGTTTATTTGTATAGAATTAATAACCTAAAAGTGAATTCAATATCAAACACTCCTATGATAGCGCCGGGCCGCCATTATGATTTTTATTTAGTCAACACAATATCCTGTCCCCAACATAATCAATACATGTACTTGAGAATTCTAATCAAAGAAATTACATATTAAAAACTTATATATTTAAGAGCGTAATATTTTTTTTTAATATTTCATAAAAACTTAACTTTATTTAATACATTACATTGTGAGCATAATATTTGATTAAATTAATCTGGACGGAATGTACTCGGAATACAATTTTTTTTATAAATCAACTCATAATTTAATTATAACTCATCCTGTTTCTAAATACGTACCTGCTGGTCGGAACGACACTGGAGCGCATATGAATATGCATGGCTAATAACTTGTAATAATATTTATAATTAATTACTAATATTTGCATGGCCTTCACTTGAATGCGAATAACAATTACATGGTTCTATATCCTTAAGTATTATAAAACGCTTGGTATTTGTCTCTTTGTCAATAAATCAAAAACCACCGAAGTCAATTATAATTTTTTGTTCTTAATTTTGACACACGTCTGTCTGAAGGCTGTAGTCGCGTTGCTACGGGGCCCTAGATCAAAACTAAACGTCGATTTCCCAGTAAAAAAAACACAATATGCAGTGTATAGGGTTATAAATTTAGTTAATCATTAACCCCTCGAGCATCCTTGAGCGTTTACGCCAGTTTTCCATTGTTTTCCTATTGTATTCTTATTATCTCATTTTTTATGGGTAATCGACATATTAATGAAACAGAAAGAATTTTGTATTTACCCGAGTCCCACGCGTGGTATCGTTTACTTTTATATCGCTGCCAGACCAATTCGCAACTGTGGATGAATGATACTCATGCTATTGGAAATACAGCCATCCATTTACTGATAGAATGGAAATAAAGACATCTACTGATGGACGTAAGTCTCCTCCAAAGATTTGCACAACGGCCGGTTTTGCGCCCCCCGCTTCTAGCTTCACCAGGTTGTTGGTCCACCTTGTGTTTTGCATACCCAAATGCATACAAATAACTGTTGGTAAGCAATGGCTCCACAGGTGCGAGGCCATCGGCTATTACGGACGCCTAGCGCCACTTCTGGGCGTGGAATCACTGAGTCATCAATACTAATCTAAACACTTCACTTACAGCAGAAACGTGTCAAACAGTCGAGAATGAGATAGGCAGCTGCATCCCTCTCGCTCAGTGCGATCCCTACTGGAATATGTTAAAGGAACTTAAAAACGATCCATCCACTGTTAACTTACTAAGACGAGCACATTGTGGGTTCGAAGGAAAGAATCCCAAGGTAAATCAATTATCTACGTATTGTACCTAGTGATAGTAGACAAAAATGATGTAAACAGGTATACAGTCCATCTCATATTAAAACTGCTACACAGAAGGGTTGAAAAATACATGGAAGTAAAGAGTAATATCCATTGTGATTCTACAGTATTATTGACTTCGTCGCTAATTTCTATGTTTACTTTTAAAAAGGTCCTTGAAACTAAAACAAATTTTAAAAGCACGATCCAAAAGATTATAAAGAAATGTATGAGTAACTGCACAGTTTGCAAATACGGTTTCGAAGATAGTATGAAGAGAACTTGGAAAGCTTTCCTACATACTTGTATGTAATTATAGAAGAGAGAGATCAAGTCTATCTTATTTCCAAACGATACCATTCCTGAATTTCCAAATTTAAAATTTAAATGTGTTCTTATCTACTTTTTAAAATGTATTTGTCTCTTAGTCGCCATGGCAAAAGTTGCAATGATAATTGTTTTAAACAAGCGGGAAAATAATAGAAATGTTAGGGTCACTCATAAAATCGATTATATATGATTCAAATATATTTTGTTTAGACTAAGGATTGTTTATAAAGCAACAAAGCCAATTATGTTAACATGCTAAACCTAGAAAAGAGGCAATCAAGTGAAACACCCAATAATCTATTGCTTCGAGAAAGCATCTTTTTGCCTGTAGTGTTCCCAACAGATAAATAGCCAAACAAACATTAAAATATGCTGTGAATTCATCACGTATCCATTCCATACCATAATCGTTTGCTCTTTTTATAAAAGGAGTAGTAAAAGGTTCTTCTACTCGATTCTAAGAATAATTTTGAACCAGGTCTGTTGTCCACGTCCCGGATTACCGACTTCCCCTCCAGAAACCACGAGCACAAGCACGAGTACCACCACGACAACGACGACGACCACAACACCAGCACCGGTTCCAGAACCTTCGGGAAAGAGTCTGCCGGAAGACTTCGTGCCTTCGTTCCCTGAACCACCTGTATGTGGAGTTAGCAATGCATCGTTCAGCCGCGTCGTCGGAGGAGTCGACGCGAAGCTTAGTAAGTTTGGAAGTATTTTGATTATCTCATCTTGTGAATCATTCATCAGACTGAAAACTAAACTAATTTTTAAGCGACTTCAAAAAGGAGGAGGTTATCAATTCGTCTGTGTGTTTTTTGTATGTTTGTTACTCGATTTCTCCGTCATTTGTGTACAGATTTGCAATTTTTTTTTCTTAATCGATTCTGTACACTTCCGATGTGGTCCCATTTCCACCAGATCGGGATCTGATCATTGAAACTCAGGGAAATTGAGAAAACCCCTCATATATTATAGACACTTAGACGTGTTTCACATATTCGTTTCCAAAGCTATGAAGTAGGCTTCATAAGGCCTAAAAAGCACATACTTAAGCTAAAAAGTAGAAAAAACAAACTTTTTTCATTAAAATAAAGCCGACTTCAAAAGAATACACTAAAAAGTCAATAATTAATTACTTTATGAATCCGCTTCGTTAATTTTGGAGTCAGTGCCAGCTAGCTATCACAATTACATATAAGCTTAACCCCTTGAGCACCTTCCCGGCGTTTACGCCAGCTTTCCATTGTTTTCCTATTGTCTTTCTATTGTTTCATTTTTATGGGTACTCGGACACATTAATAAAGGACTCGTGTGATTTTAAAGGACACTTAATCATAATTGAATGTAATTAGCGACGTACATTTACACCACTTTGTAATCCACAAGCTGGTACCGTTTTCAAAATTAACCAACCTGATTAATAAAGTAATTATTTCTTGACTTTTCATAACATAACACAACATAAGCTCTCGCCTGTTATCCGCTAAGAGTTAGGCAGAGGTGATGTAGCGAACTACACTACCCACATTTCGCCGAGCTTAGTTCCGTTCCAGATGTGACAGGGGGTGAGCCTGTCGCCATATCGGGCACAAATTCCAAACTCCGGGATGATACTGAGTAGAAAAAAACCCCAATACCACTTGACCCGACCCGGGGATCGAACCCAAGACCTCAGAACGGCAGTCGCACCGTGATACAACTGCGCCACCGAGGCAGTCTTTTCACTTTTCAGTGCATTTTTATACTGTATTCTTTTGAAGTCGGTTTTGTTTTTAAATAAAAGAGTTTTTTGAGAGAATGAGAAATGAGATTTTATGATGTTCAGAAAGTATTTTATGTTGCTTTTTTTTCTCCTCATCCGAATCCAAATTTAATTTATAAATTATATTTTGGTTTTTCTTGTTTTTATTTTTATTTAATAGTATTATGACTTTTGCAATTTATAATCTGGATCGAAACCATATTTGCTATAAATATATTTTACATTTTAATATACGGAGTAATCTGAATAGATGTGTACCGTGGCATACACGCTTTTACGCTACGGTTATAAGTAAAAAAACTATTTGTCGGATTTACATGATTGTTTTTTTTAATCATTGATTTATTACTATATACTTATATTGATAAAAAAACCTAAAAAACAAAATAACGAGATTTTAGTCTCAAATGCAAGATCACATAATAACGTACCTACAAACATATAACTAAATAGTGTCGTGTGATATAATTTAATGTTTTTTTTTTTTTAAAGCAAAACATGTAAAAACGAAACCAGTTTCCAATCGAAGATATTTCGTATTACCATGTTACAAATAAATACCTTAACATTTTTTTTATTTCATTCTATCTACGAATGTTTTCAAATAAAATGATACGTCAGTCACTGTTACAATAAGTAAGTTCAAAATCAATTAAAATATCTATGATAACTTATAATTTTCTCTACGTTATGTAAAAAGATGTTCTAAATGCTTAACGGCCATTTTCTCAAAATGGCGGTCGCGTAGGTTGGTGTGTTGAGAGTTTGCGATTTTATAAATTGTATTTGTTATCTTACAAATTAGCAAAACTACTTATTTATTTACATTAAAATTCAAATCTCGTATCAAAAATACATATAAACTAAACCGATACATAAGAAAAGAGCCAAAAATGAATTTTTCACTGTTTGAAAACTAATTATATGTGTGTGTGATTTTTCATTTGATTTCTAAAACTGTTTTTAAAAATATATTTTTGTTATGAAGTTTGAGCTTAAATAGATCGTATATCACTGAATTGTTTATTATAAGTACGCGGAATTCTGCTCGTCAAGTTATTGAACCCATAGTTTGTTCGATGCTTGGGAATGTGAAATAGTTGTGTGTGTCGAGTGCGTGTGCTTGGCGCGTGTAGTCGCAACATTTTGTTGATGAGTCTAGAACATTCGAGCCCGCCTGAGCATACATCATATAATAGTAACATGTCTTGAAGGATTCGCCCATTACGCAGTGATAGTAGCTTATGTTTTAGACAAGCTAGCTCGTAATCCTCGAATGGCAATTTACAACGGAAACTTAAAAATTTTAAAAACTTTGTCTGCAAGCGCTCCATAGTATTTTCATGTGTCACATATTGAGGATTCCATACTTAATTCTATTAAACAATTTCGACCTACTAAGTACGTGATTAAGATAATCATTTAAGTTCATAATCTACTAAAAATTAGAAATATACTAAAAGTGGTCAAACTGCATCTACATACATACTATTTTTAACCGATTTCAAAAAGTAGGAAGCTTTTTCTGTATTTTTTTAGTGTTTGTTACGCGATTTCTCCGTCAATTGTGGACCGATTTGCAAATTTTAATCGAAGGAATATACTCCCGAGGTGGTCTCATTGTCACCAAATAAGAATCTGACCAGTGGATCTCAGCGAAATCGAGACCAGCCTTCGAATATTATAAATACTTACACGTGCTTTATGTATTTGTCTTCAAAGTCGAACACTATACCCAAAAGTACATACTTCAATTAAGAAGTCCAAACAGAACTTTTTGAATTAAAAACAAAACCGACTCCGAATGAATATACTATAAACATGGACTAAAAAGTAAATAAATAATTACTTTATAAATCTACTTCTGTTACTTTAATATATCATTTTTTTTAAATAATATTAATAATTCTGGAGTTGGTATCAACTAGAGTTAGCTAATGTACCTACTCATTTATAAATAATGACAACTGCCTAAACTTTATCACAATTATATATAAGCTTAAACTTATCCTAAGGACTAATTTGATTTTAAAGAACAATTATTACCAATGGGTAACAAATAATATATATGGCAATATGAGATTAATGTTTGTAACAGTATCTAAAAGTTAATGAATAAGAAAAAAATATCTTATAATGATTTGAAATTCGATTTATTTCACCTGTAAAAGTCTGATTGCGCAGTAATGAACACACCGACTACCGGTGGCCAGACAGTCCACACGCTGTTCAAGAGAAGATTGGAAAAGATATAATAAAGAACCAGGTTTTTTTCTGTCAAAGTTGCTAGCTCTCGGTTTATTGTTTATTGATGTCCAATTGGACGTTACAGATGATTTCCCGTGGATAGCCGCTATCGGGTACACGTCTAGACGCAATTCTGGCACTAGATGGCTCTGCGGGGGATCGCTGATCACGTCGAAACACGTGATGACAGCCGCACACTGTATACACAATCTTGAAGACCAGCTGTGAGTAAACATTATCACAATGCATCAATCCCCAGGGACTGTTCAGGTGTTACTTACATATGCAACATTAGAGATAATTTTGCATCCCCTACCTTGTTTGAAAGCACGGAACATAGGTAAACTGTTTTTTAAATGTTTAAATTATCACATGAGTAACTAAAATTTTAATAATTTTATTCAAAATCAAAAAATTAAAACCAAAAAATCTTAATTCAGTTTAGGCCCTAAGAAGGCGCTTATGAACGTCTAAAACACTACCACCGGTTCGGAAAACAACCCAGTCGAGAAGAGCGCAGGCAAGAAACTCGATCTGGTTCTCTTTTTATAAATATACGATAAATCATTTTTTTAATATGAAAAACTATAGAAATCATAGTATTAACACAATGTTAGCGCGCACAGAGATGTGGGTTAATTCCAGACATCACTATCGTTCACGTAATGATCCACCCTGTAATAACCTTTTGAGATTAAAACTTGCTTGACATAATGTGAAGTATCCATATATGTTTGATACAAACTCCTTTATATATTCATAGAGATATATAAAAGTAAGTGGTTGCTTAGTTACATAGAAATAAAACATTACGAATATATAAAAATGTTTTATTAAAATAAAATATAATTAATATAATGTTCTCAAATTTAACATGGTAGCAGAGCGTGAAATATTAATATATTGTGTTTTTTCAAAATGTCACTAACTAAAATTGAATTCTTGACCCGAGACAACTACGATACTTGGTCGATTCATGCCGAAGCAGTCCTTGTAAAACAAAAGTTATGGAAATACGTCGAGACTTCGTTGACCCGCAGATTCAAGTTTAGCTGACAAAGAAGGTAATAAACTGGCTAAAGCCGAATTAATTTTGATAATTGCTCCTTCTGAGTTGAAATTAGTTAAAAATTGCTATACTGCGAAAGATGTATGGGACAAATTGAAGTCAACGTATGCAAGTAAAGGGCCGGCTAGAAAGGCATCTCTATTAAAACAACTGATTTTATTGAAGTTAAACGGAAATGATGTTCGATCTCATTTGGATAACTTCATGGACAAAGTTGAAAAATTAGCTGACATGGATGTAAACATAAACGAAGATCTGTTAACTATTATGATGTTATACAGTCTTTCACTTGAATTTGAGAACTTCAGAGTAGCTATAGAATCCAGAGACACTCTTCCAAAGCCAGACGAGCTTAAGATCAAAATAATTGAAGAAAGCGACGCACGTCATAGTCAAAGGATGTCTATAAGCGACGATCCTGAATCCATATTACAAGAAGAAACATACTATGCTTCTTGTAAAATTTGCAAACAAAGAGGTAACATCTTTAAACGCAAAAACCACACAATTTGTACCAACTGCTGGAAGAAAAACACTGAGAAATTTAATAAACACAAGTGTTTTAATAAAAACCATTTTGCTACTCAGTGCTTGCTCACACGAAATGAGAAGCCTGAAAACAGTATTTGAATTTTAGACAGCGGTTGTACGTCTCACATGACATATCAAAAAGATTTATTTCCGGCCATAGAGAATACATCTAAAAAATTAAATTTTGCAACAGAGGACCATACAGCCGAAATAAAAGGAATTGGGACAGTCTCTATTCTAACAACGGTAGGTAATGATACAACTCTCACTCATTTGAAAAATACGTTGTATGTGCCTAGTCTATGCACCAATCTTTTATCCGTTAGCAAGATGACAGATGCTAAATGCTCTGTACATTTTAGTAAAACAAAAGCGACGATCACTAATCCTAAGAATGGTACAACTCTCACTGCATTTAAACAATCGGATGGCCTTTATTACATAAAAACAAAAAGATATAAATCTCATCATTCCAATAACCTTGCCAATGATAATGATGTTACAGTTAAAATGAAAACAAAGAAAACAAACTCATCAAATATCAACGACTGGCATAGAAAACTCGGTCACATGAATGCCAAAGACATGCGTATTGCACAGAAGAACAAGAACTTAATTGGCTTAGACTTTGATGCTTCTGAAACTTTGACTGAATGTGAAACATGCATTCAAGCAAAAATGCATCAAGTACCAGTTTCTAGTGAGAAAACAACTCAAAGAACAACACACTGCTTAGAAATCGTATATAGTGATGTTTGTGGACCTATACAAACGCCAACAATAAGTGGAAATAGATACTTCGTTACTTTTATAGACGACTACAGCCGTTACAGCCGTGTATACCTAATAAAAAATAAAGACGAAGTATTGAACAAATTTAAAGAGTTCAAAGAGTTATCCGAAAAGCAAACTGGGAATGAAATAAAGTTCTTACAATCAGACAATGGCACTGAATATGTGAACAAAGAGTTTGATACTTATTTAAAACGCAATGGAATACAAAGAAGACTTACGGCACCTTACACTCCAAGTCAAAACGGAGTTGCTGAACGGAAAAACCGTACCCTCGTAGAGAAAGCGAGAGCAATGATGATTGAAGCAAAGGCACCATTGAAATTCTGGGGCGAAGCAGTCTATACTGCAAACTATTTGTCTAATAGAAGTATAAATAGTGTCATACAGAATCAAACACCATTTGAAAGATGGGTTGGTAGAAAACCATGTATTAATCATTTGTACGTGTTCGGTAGTAAGACTTTTGTTCTTAAAAAAGGTACTAATGATCATAAATTTGCACCGAAAGCTATTCCAGGCGTGTTTGTGGGATACTCTGAAACATCCAAAGCATTCAGAATCTTGATACCTTCGAGAAATAAAACTATTATCTCTAAAGATATTAGAGTAATGAAGACTATGTATTATGATGCTCAAAACACAAACGATCTCTCCACATTGTTCAATACAGTTACACAAATTGAACAACCTAAAGAAACAAAGTCTCAACACGTACCACGCAAGCAGGTATGTGTAAAGTTTGACGAAATAGAAGATCAACTTGAAGTTGACAGTGATACTGATACAAGAGTACTGAGAGAGAGAGAGATCAAGGTACATGCTTACAACATGATTTAGTCGAAAACTCAAATGAACCAACAGACATAGAAAGTGAGAGTGAATCACTCTCTGGTGATAATGAAGAAGGCACCACTGCGCAAACGAGGTCTTTGAGAGATAGATCAACAATCATAGCACCTAAACGCTTTGATGATTTTATTTTAGCAGCTGCTGAAGAAATTGAAAATCTCAATAAGCCCAAAGAACCAGCTACGTTCAAAGAAGCGATGGATTCTCCTGACAAACAAAAATGGTTAGAAGCCATGCAAAGTGAAATGACTTCTTTGAACGTCAATGAGACCTGGGATCTGGTTGATCTGCCTAAAGGACGAAAAACCCTACCTTGTAAGTGGGTGTTTAAAGTAAAAATGAACCATGATGGTTCCGTAGACAGATACAAAGCCAGAATGGTTATAAAAAGGTTACTCTCAACAACATGGAGTAGATTATGATAAAACATTTAGTCCAGTAGTTCGTATGACCACAGTTCGTGCATTACTTGCAATAGCTGCTCAAGAAAATTTAAAACTGCAACAGTTTGATGTTTCAACGGCGTTTTTAAACGGAGAAGTAAAGGAAGAAATCTTTATGGAACAACCTGAAGGCTATCGGGATGGCACAAAAAGAGTCTGCAGACTTAAACGTAGTCTTTATGGTTTAAAGCAAGCGCCGCGTTGTTGGAACACATGTATAGCCGAATTTTTAGAAAAGTCTGCTTTTAGACAAAGCGAAGCAGACCCATGTTTGTATGTCCGAATCCGAGGATATTCCAAAGTCTTTATTGGTCTTTATGTGGATGATGGACTTGTAGCTTATAACACAAACTGCCGCAGGAAACGAGTTTATCCAGGAATTGAAAACAAGATTCAAGATAACAACTAAACCGGCTTCATATTTCCTTGGAATGGAAATTAACGTTACTAATGACAAGACAATTACTTTAAGTCAAAAGGCCTATACAAAGAAAGTTTTAGAAAAATACGGCATGATAAAATGCAAACCAGCACCAACACCCGTAATAAAAGAAAATGAAATAGAAGAGAAAGAGAATATCTATGCAAAGTTTCCATACAGACAAGCTGTTGGTGCTTTGGCATACTTATCAGTTGGCACGAGACCTGATATTTCTTATGCTGTCAGTTTTGCATCCAGAAATCTTGATACATTTACTAAGAAAGATGTAATGATGGTAAAACGAATCTTCCGATATTTAAAAGGAACCCAACAGAAAGGGTTAGTCTTTAAGAAGACATCGACTCCACCACGTCTAGACTGCTACAGTGATGCAGATCATGGAGGAGATCAGACTACAGGAAGATCAACATCTGGAATGGTTTGTCTATTATCTGGAGCTGCCATTAGCTGGAGGAGCCAGAAGCAAACGACGGTGTCTATTTCTTCAACTGAAGCCGAGATTATAGCCGCTAGTGAATGTGCGCAAGAGATTTTATGGTTGAATCGGCTAATTGGTAACCTGACTAAAACTGAGAAACCAGTACTGAACATAGACAATGAGTCTGCTATAAAACTTGCACACAATCCAAAATACGAATACCATTAGCGTACTAAGCATATCAAGCTAAAACACTTCTTTGTGAGAGAATGTGTCAATAATAGCGAGTTTAATGTCAGGCAACTCAGCTCGGAATTGCAGTTAGCTGACATGCTGACTAAACCATTATTTGGCCCGAGGTTGCTTGAATTAAGTTCTAGAATAGGACTAAATAATTTATAGATATAAATTATTCAAACTTCCGAGGATGTGAAGTATCCATATATGTTTGATACAAACTCCTTTATATATTCATAGAGATATATAAAAGTAAGTGGTTGCTTAGTTACATAGAAATAAAACATTACGAATATATAAAAATGTTTTATTAAAATAAAATATAATTAATATAATGTTCTCAAATTTAACACATAATACTTGAACTTATTGTCAGGTAAATCGGTAATGTTACTTGGGATCTTATTGTAAAACCGAATACTATTACCTATAAAGCTTTTATTATACTTACTTAACCTAAAGCGTGGTTCCGGACATCTTGTCTTTACTTCTAATATTAAAATTATGACGATCATTCACTAGATCTAGATTTAGTGAATGATCTAGTGATCACTAGATAGATATTAATAACATGAAACCTATCATATTATAACATTTGTCTAATTTTTACATCTATTGGCGTTTCGAGCAATAATTATGTACAATGTATTATTAATCTCTGGTGTGTTCCGGCAACATAACTTAAAATTCAATTCCTCTAGGTTTAGAGTGTTTACTATTCTGAATCTGTTAACTAACCTCTTGAGCACTTACCTGGCCTTTACGCCAGCTTTCCATTGTTTTCCTATTGTCTTATTTTTACGGGTACTCGACACATTAATATTAGGTGAGATTGTGGTCAAATCACTATAGCCTATATAGTGATTTTACTTGGATTATTTATCTATCGTTATCATAATGAGAAATGGTCGGGTCTATCTGTGGTCACGGATCTAGAAATCACCCACACGGTATTCGCAATACAAAGAAATACACAATTTGAATAACTCATGGTCACTTTGCTTCCGCGTTACGCGTAGGTACACTTATTAAATACAATTCCGTGTTGCTATTTTCTTCTAGTATTATTTACGGCTAACAGTTATCAGAAGTAAACGCAAATTAGCCGTCCCGTGATATAAAAGAGGTTTAAAAAAAAAAGTTCCAACGCAAGTTACCTATTTACCCGATAAGTTCAATCACTATCTCACGCAAAGTTACATATCAAAAATCATTTACTACAGGATGGATTATTACGTGAACGTCATAGTTATGTTTTTATATAATTATAAATGACAAGCTTCAATGCCCGTGGATTCAATCCCATGGTATTCAGATAATTTGTATCCTATGTTTTCCACCTGGCTGCAACATGTGTCATTACTAAATTTCATCGAATTCGGTTTAGTAGTTTTTTGGGTGATTGACGAAGAACTTAATAAACAGAAATAATAAACGATCGAAATGTGTTCCGTAGTCGATTCTGAATCCTGATCGCGAAGCCTAAAATCGATCACTTGATATTTTAAGCCACTTTTTAAACCCCCTGGTGAGACATTAGATTAGTGAGATTTTACCCTACCCCTACCCTTTTTTTACACTCGGAAATGCGTTTAGGCACCGTTCTCCCATGAGGGGGGCAGGGAGGGTGTGTGGGATTAACACTAGGGAAGGAGACGAGTACCCACTAAAAAACCCTATGAGTGACCGTCTCTACCGCCACATAAGGAGGGCAACACGGGATCGCAAGTATACTCCCCGGACGAATGACCTAGCCCGAAGGCCAAGTTTCTACCCGCAAAAGAACTAGTCCCGGTCAAACAAGACTAAGTCCCCCGACGGCTTTCCCAGTGCAATGGAAGGTCAGGGCCCCGCCCCTTCACCCTTGGGTCAGCCTACCCCTACCCCTGTCTACTGAAAGCTACGTAGTTTTTTCAAAATACAAAGTATCTTAAAAAAAAAGCAAAATGCTATCTTTCAGTACAAATATAATCTACATTAATTCTAGAAAACATTTCGGTTTAGACATCCCGCGTTTACGGGTAAAATAAATACACATATCTGACTGCACACCCGCTTGTGATATTTCGTGATTTTCCGAACACCGATCTTTCGAGCCTCTCATGATTATTGGACGATCCCTAACATCAGATGATATAGTAGTCTGTTTTTTTTACTACTCATATTTATTTAATGTATCATATTTATTTTAAGTTTAATCGTTATATATATAACTGGTACAAAATTCAAAGAAATTATATTTCAATCACGCGTAACGTTACTCGCATTTGCACATTTTACCCAGAATATGTCATTCGGCATATCTGAATTGAATCACATAAGACGACGTACGACTGCAGCGTCTATCCTTACGGCCTTATCAACGATGTTATCAAACATTATAACCTCTGCGCTCGCTCGAAAATTGATTCCAAAAACAATAGACCTCTAAAGTTCACGTGCTACATTTAATGTTACCAAAGTAAATCATGCATAAATTAAAAATAACGAAGGTCAGTTTTGAAATATAAAAAAATATCAACCTGTGTCTATGCTAAATTTGTCGAATATCAAGTAGGGAACGTTACATAGGAACAAAAAGATGCGCCGACGGCGCAGCGGATAGTGTGGCCGGATTTTGGGTTAATAGTGGTCAATAGCATGGTGGTAGGGGATTGTTTAATAATGCCCGCCTGGGTAGCTACTATCCTAAGTTCAAAAAAACTGTTGGCAAATATCAATATATGTCAATTGAGAACCAGTACCATTCTGGACCAAATCGTCACTTAGCATCAGGTGAGATTGTGGTCGAAGCACTGAGCGTACTGTGTAAAAATAATAATAATAAAGGTTATACTAGGCAGTGATTCTAAATTTGCACAATTTCCCTCTAAAACGATACGTTCTGTAGCTTTTTCTAAACTGATAAAGTAAAACGACTGAAAACTTTTACGTTTATAATTTAAAGGACTAGTAATTAGCTGTGCTAAAAGAAATACTGCATTTTATGTATGACATATGAAATGGTAGCACGCACAATGGACCGCCAATGTGTCTAAGTGCGGAAACAGGAGCCCACCAACAAGGTAACACATCACAAATAATTCAAGGCTCTGCGTTATTGTAGATTATCCTAAAAAAATTACAGACTAAACATTGTTTTTTCCCATAGTATTTGCTAATCGGGTCTTAATATCTATTCGATTAAATGTAATTCTTCTTCTTAGTTAATGGCAATCTGTGTGTACATACAATTTGTGCAAATGTCGTGTGGATAAGATTTTTAATCATGTATCAGCGATACCAAGCTCCAACAGAACGGTGGCCCATCCTGCTCGAACTTTCCATGGAGCTTTGTCGGCACCTCAGAATGTACGCTACGCGTTGTCTTCTATAATAAACTTAACTTGAACACAATAACTAAACTATTTCACACAAAACGCCACCGAGATTACATGATATAGAGTCAAGTACACAAGTTTAATGAATTAAAGAAAACAATTGCTACACGTCAGACTGAGATCCCGCCAAAAACTCCTTAAATGTAATTGATGTTGACGTTGATGTTTTTAAAAGGAAATGTTGTTGACCTTTACCGATTGAAGTAAGTCAGAATAAAAATCTCGCAACGAACAGTCGTATTTCATTTTATATCAGCAGCTAGTGTCCTTTAAACAAACTCAACATACACTAACAGTAATTATATGAAGACTATCCGATAGTAAGTTAACGTTGTCTGTTATTCAGATACGTTGTCCGCCTAGGAGAACTGAATCTAGCCAGAGACGACGACGGCGCTTCCCCCATAGACGTACTAATCAAATCTAAGATCAAGCACGAGGACTACAACGCCACGGCGTACACTAACGACATCGGAATATTGGTGTTAGACAAAGAAGTAGAATTTACAGGTGATAATCAAGAAATCTTTACTTAGGGCCCTCACTATATTTCCTTTATTCTGTTATTTAAGTTTCAACTGTGTCTTTTTACTATCAAAAACTTTCTATTGTATTTTCTCCACAAAAAAAAAATGGGTGCGTGTACTTATGTACGCGCGTGAGAAGTTATACTTCTTTGGCATCATTAAAAAATAGTTTTTAATTGCATGCAAATAATTAATTACAATAAAATAATAGAAGGATCGGAAAAGGATAATCAACAAAGCTCATTTTAAATTTGATGTTCAATTTTAATTTTTATCACAAACTTTTATTAAATCTATTTCTTTATTTGGTAAATATTAAATAACCAATAATAAGTATTTAACATTAATAATTTAATAATATTTAGTGTTAATTATATCAAATAATAGTATTTTAATTTATATCAATAAATAATACATACGGATAGTTAACCTCAATTATATTGGAGCACTTGAAAAAGTATATAAGCACAATTTCTTTCACTAATATTCACAAATAGTAAGTGATATCAATCAAAATATTCAATTTAAATCACTACTGAATATAATTTATTAGCACATATATAATTCGCACTTGTATGAAACTAAAACACGTGTTGTGAATGTATAAACTAGAAACATGTTGATGGTGACGAGCGTACCAACATGCGCGACTAACGAGACTTAATGAGCGGTTAAGCAGACAACTTCACACTGTTAATTTAGTGTCACAGATGCGCGCGCATCTTAAAATTTCCCTCTCATCATTTTTTCATAACGCGCCTAAAGAAGTATAACTTCAAAAAAAAAAACATTTAGTAAATAAATAAAAATGATAATAATTACAAAGTTTTCTTAAAAATAATTTTACTTGAATTTGGTACCATTACAAAGTAATGTAAAAATACAATTTCTTCCATTAAAATAACCATTATCTGTTATTATTCGTATCTTTTTACTACGGAGTTAAGTAACTCCAATTTTACAAATATAACATATTTGAGAATGATAATTTTTAAAGCTATTTGAAATATTTCCTGTGTAATTCAGTCTTAAATTATAATAATAGTATTTTGGTAATGTCTGTACCAGTGCTGGGCAAGGACGTAGCGTTTAAGGTAATCAACAAGCCAGTCCGTGGGACATTGGCGGTTTTATTGCCTGAGAAAATATATAGTTCTGAGGTCATTTCTTTAGAGTTTTAGTTTTCTATATTACGCCTTCTTTTACCATAATTTTAAATAAATTTGAATTATAAAATAAATGAGAATTTATCTCTCAACAGTTCACTCATTACAATTTGTAACAACGATTAACGCATACATAATTAATAAAGGTCCCTTCCACAGATATGATTAAGCCAATTTGCATCCCCAAGATACGGAGCTAAGGGCGAGAAATTACGAAAACTACAACCCTCTAATTGCGGGTTGGGGCGATACTGATTTTAGTAAGTAGTTTACATTTTTACTATACCTAGTCTTTAGTTATTTATATTAATGACAATTAATTCATAGCTAATTGATTCAGCAAATGTAAATAATAATAATCTATTCTTTCCAGCAATATCTTAGTTAATCCCTTAGTTAATTACTTAGCATTGTTTTCCATGCGTTGTCAAAATTTTCGAAACTCGAGTCCAGCTCTTTCCAGTCAAATTACATACTTTACTAATTAGGCATCAACAGGGGGTTATGTCTTGCTTATTTTTAATAACCTAAAGGATGAGGGAGTCTAACATAAGTAATATTTACCTATTAGTCATCATTTTTTGAACAAAATTATATCAATGCTTAAATAATAATGGGGGAAGAGATTAGAGCTTCGCTTACTATTGCTGGCAAGAGGAGGGGGAGGGGGTTAAAAATGACTAAAAGTTTTAATTAAGTAATACTTAAACGAATCCCAAAAGATGCAAACCCTTATTTAACCCATTTCTTCCTATACATAAAAATAGTGGAATAATATAGTATTTTTCATCATCGATTTTAATTGAAAGTAGTTCAAATAACACAATAAACTTAAAAAAAATTGCAATACGACGCCCCTTTTGGACCCCACATAATGTTGCGCTGGCGTAACGTTGGGAGGTTTCCTGGTATTTTTTTTTATTGTAAATTAATTTCTACTAAATCTTCAATATTATTAACTATGTCAAAAACCTAACCAAAGTTGTTGGCAAAACCATATGTCGCTAAATACTCCTTATAAAGGTGAACTTCACATTTTTTGCAAATCCAAACAGTTTAGATTTTCCAGACTTTGCACCTTCATCTTGTTCGTTTCTTATAATAAAATAGTCGATTCTATCCTCCCTTACTGCTCCAGGCAATCTGTTTTTGCGGCCAAGGGATGATGTTTTTCTTCTGAGATTCTTTGTTTATATCGGGTTCAGATTCATTTTCAGCTTCCAATTAATAACACAATTTGTGATCTGAAGCCAATTTGGCTGGTGGTGGAGCCTGTTGATAGCTGGTATATTTTCCAGGCATTGACAATAATTACTCTATCAATTGCATTAAACAATAATGACCACCACCATTTTTTACCTCAAATTCTTATTCTGTAATTTGCAATAGCATTGTCACCAAAACCTTCGCCACGTTTTATGCCTTAGTCTTACTCGTGGATACCATTCGGTCGGGAGTACTTACTTACTTACTTTCCTTTCTGTTATATTTTTTAACTTTTTTGAGTGGTTCTATAGTATATAATATATAATAAATCTATAAGTGTACCAATCACTGTCACAATGGAATCATGCCACCTAAAAACAAATATCTTGTTCTTGACATCGAATCTTTAATCATAATTCCCTTTTAGCTCCTTCATCAAAGCTTTTCTTGATTGCAGTGGACATGACTGCCCTACTAGCTACCCTAGCCGACTTTCTCTTGCTGTACCAGCTGCAGCTTCTTTTCTGTCAGCAAGTTAATAATGTAATGACTTGTGAAAAAGTAGTTCAAAATTTTTATATGATTCTGAAGATCTTGAACAATGCTCAACACATTCGTTACAACCCTAAACCTAGATATGCTTCTGTGGAGCCTCACTATAAGGGTCAAACTGATATACATATTCCCCAGCTGAGGCCATACATCAGTTTGAATACAAATTTCACTGGTTTCCCTCGTATTATAGTAGAATAACGTCAAAATATGATACCATCTCTTAATTAGCACACTTCACAATTAACTTGAGATCTTATTTTTGACTGTACAGATTATAATTAGTCGTGAAGCGAACTTTATTTTCCGAATTCCCAGCGTTAATAATTCGAGCAAGGGAACCTTAATATTGCGAACCTAAGCGGGGGAACTCCCAGCGTTGCGCTAGCGCAACGTTTGTGTAAACCACTTAGTGCTTGCTCATAGGTCTTATAATTAAAAAATATATATGTATATATATTCACACATAGCCCACATATATTGCCTTTAGGAATATGCACATAGTGGTTGTAACTTATTTTAATATTTTTTTTTAAAATATTGAAAAAAACAGGCATTCAATAAATTCATTTTTTTTCATTTAAATATACAAACAGATAGTTTAAGTATACTTTTTAACACGTGCATTAGGATTTATAGATAAAAATTTCATTTTGATTACATTTTGTGAAGTAAAGTTACGTGTTGCGTATACGCAACATTGGAAAGAAAAGAAGTTAAATATGGTAAATCTTCTTTTTGGTCGGAATGTTACCGTTTTTGGACAGCGTGTGTCCTTCCTTGAAAACCAGGGAATTTTCAGCATGTCTGTGTGTTTGTGTCGCTCAGGGGGTCCGTCGTCTGATCATTTGCAAGTACTGCAGCTGCCGGTCGTGAGTAACGACTTCTGCAAGGAAGCGTACGCGAAATTCAAAAATCAGAAGATCGACGAGCGCGTCCTCTGCGCCGGTTTCAAGAAGGGAGGCAAAGACGCGTGCCAAGGCGATAGCGGAGGACCGCTTATGCAACCTATTGTGAGTCTCTCTCTCTCTCTTGTCTTATTCTTCATTTTACAGCCCGTCAATTATAAGTTGGCGTTTCATTTTTTCATTATTATTACCTTGTTCAACGGCCCTGGGTTCAAGCCTTTTTGCTTTTTTGCAAACGCTTTAGTATTGCCACATCTAAAATATTTTCCCATAAATAAATAAAGATATATGAGTACTCAGACTCCGAACTATATTTGGTGTATTATTAATTTTACTTTTAAAAATGTTTTCTATAAACATAAAGTTTTAGGCTAATTTATGTCTACTATGGGTAAATTCGAAAACTTTATCTGGACACATTATATTGGTAGCTGGTGAGAGCTGTCAAAATTGCAAAAAACATTTCATTGCAAACTAGAAACAAGTGCAATAGAAACATTGTCCAATTGTTTGTTAAAATATCGATGCAAACTTTTATCTTATCCTTATAACTGGACTAGTATGAAGCAGTAATGTCTACCCATTATTGCACTACGTGGACCGATGACCTGAAGGTCGCGGGAATCCGCTGGATACGGATGGCGCAAGACCGGTCGTCGTGAAGGTCATTGGGGAAGACCTATGTCCAACAGTGATCGTCTTTCGGTTAAACGGATGAATAGAAACAATAACAACCAACTATTTAGTCAGACGATGAGGTTAAGCGGTACAACTTTAACCAAAAACATGAATATCGTATTAGATATAAAGTAGGAACGATTTTCTAATTACCATTTATAAAGTCGAACTAGTCCATAAGAACTAGTTCCTCTAAGAAATCCAAAGAGATACCCCTTTTCCAAAATGAACTGATGATACCTCAGGACCTCATAGCCAAATTGTTGTCAGCCAAAACTTGTTCACGTTTATTGACTTGCCGAATGCTTCCACTTGTACGAACTTGTGCATGCTTATCGACTTGTTGAGTTTTTAAAAGTACAACTATGATATTTCCTAGTAAAATATTAGTAATTCTTGTAACAAGTTGGTACACGTAACGCGATACAGCATTTTTAAATTTTCAAATAAGAAATTGTATTGTAGGAGTCTACTTTTAGACCTCGTCGACCCCCAAAATCAGTTTTCGTTTCGACCCTTGGGAAACCACTTTGGGGATGCTTGCTTTTTTATACGATGTATTTAATCTCTCAATCTTTGGTTCTCAAGTAATTCTGGTGCAACACACTTATTGATATTTAGCGATAGGTTTTCAAACTTGAAAGTGGTATCTACCCAGGTGGGCATTATTAGACAATTCCCCTACCACCATGCTATGGTTTCCTCACGATTTTTTTCTTCACAAGCTCAGGCTGATTTTAGAGTTAGGTAGGTGGGCTCGCGACGCGGTGACTGCGAAAGCCACCCCGTGTCGCCCCCATCTCAAATGCGGCGGACAGCCCCGGGGGTTTTAGAGGGTATTTCCGGGTGCTTCACGCCCGGGCGAGTCCCACACTGGCACGGAACTCGTCCCTCCGTGCCCCCTTACCCATTGCATTGGGGGACCTCGGTCTCACTAATGCAATGGGTAAGGGTAGTGCGTAAATGCATTTCCCCCCGTCAAAAAAAAAAAAAAAGGTAGGTGGGCTCGAGCCTTTGTCCATTGACGTGGAATCTGGCAGCACTGCCCACTGCGCCATCATCGTTGTAATATATCGGAGAGAGAAAGCGACAGATGATTAATGCTATAAATTTGTTTCGTTATATTTCAGTACAATCAAAAAGATTACAAGACCCATTTCTATCAGATCGGCGTAGTGTCGTTCGGTAAGAAATGCGCGGAAGCCGGTTACCCGGGCGTCTACTCGCGGGTCACGCACTTCGTACCCTGGATACAGAGCAAGGTGATCGGGAACTGAGGACTACATTGACTGAAGTAGATTTTAAGGTTGTCGTTTTAATATTTTCACAGACGCGGATCCACTTTTTGTACAGTTTAAAAGTCAATATTAAAGTTTGTGACTCTCGTAGTTTAAAAATTTCTCCTACGAACGTGAAATAAAATTTTCAAACATAATACAGTGAAAATTTTAAATCAATCAAAAGTATTCAATATAATATTTTATGAAAATAAAAAAGTTTACCGTCACGGGACGCGTGCCGACATAAACCTTAAACGTCATGTCGTTTGCTGTCACGACGACTCGCACGTTTTATTGCCAATAGATATTACAAATAAAGAAAATTTTAATAATATCATTTTATTTATAAAGATTTTGTTTTGCTTAATAAATTACTAGAATGTGTTATTTTTATGTACTGTCAACAACAAATAGTTTCTTTTTAAATAATACGGCCACTGGACACATGTCTTTTAAGCCTAACTTATTAACAGTAAACTTGTTCATTATATGTACCAACTTAAAATGTTTATTTACGTATTGTATCAATTTAATTATATTTATAATGGCGTTATTAAATACATTACATTATTATTTCTTCAATTTCATATAAATAGTGTATTTGTTTGTATTTTAAATTGCTAACGTAAGCATTATTTTTAATAGTTACCTAATATCAAAGTATTATTATACGTAGTATTTAAATATGAAATTTATTATATGTTATAAAGCAAAATCAATGCTAATTTTAAAGATGAATTTCTTATTGGACGATATGAATTTGATTTTATGAAACGAAAATGTGTAACGATAAATAGTTCCATCATTAACGGATAGATGTCACTAAATAATATGCCTAATGGCTGCAACACGTTTCATGTTAGTACGAAATAAACAAACTAGATGTCACTAAAACGAAGTTTCACTTCTACCGCGTGTGAACTCACGCTTAAATTTTTTTTTATAAAATTTCATCAATCTGTTATATATTCGATTGATGAAGGCGAAGCAAAGTAAAAGAATCAACCATATTATTCTATATTATGTTATGTTGAGGAACTAATCATTCATAATTATTATTTTTTATACAAACAAGTTTTGAAGAGTTGTTTTTTTTTTACCCCAGTGCAAGGATATTATTTTACCGCCGACTCCATTATTTCTTTAATTTAGGTTATCAATACAACAAATTGAAATTTTACATAAACTTCTTCTTCTTCTTAAGTTATATAACATTGTTATTTTAATTAAAATATAGAATAATGAAATCTATGATTGATATAGGTAATTAAATAGTGACTCTCTAATATTTATAATTTATCTATTAATTAATCTATACGACACGGACTAAAATGTGTTGATATGTCATATAGAATATTAAATATTACCTATAATAATATATTTTAAGTTTTTTTGTCACAAAATAAATTTTCTATAACATGGTTTTTTTTTTATACCACTCATTTTTATTGTATTAATTTTATAATAAATTATAAGAATTACTTTTATTTTATTTTAATTCCTTTCGTCAATATATCTGAATATTCAAAGTCTGATCATCCTGGGTCTTTTTTTTTTTACGTGGTTGAAATCTGCTCGTTGAACGCTCGGACGTGTGCCGAAAACCAAGTTTTTTGCACACGTATGATCCTCGCGACAGACTGGATCACTGAGGCACACCCCTCCGCGAGAGGCGCTCTCTTTGGTGCCCGTGTGCCAGGTTGGCCGTAACCGACTGACTAAACACTCCACGTCCCTAACCAGCGCAAAGATGCCAGGGCCTCCGGAGGCACATTATACATGTATTCTGCAGAGGCCCTGACAGCAATCATCCTGGGTCTCACAAAACTTAGAACATATTTTGTGTTAGGACACTTTTTTATCTCACCAGTTATAGTCAGGACTAAGGGTTTCTAGGTTTTCCTTACAGAACTCATTTACTTGCGTGTAGTGTTTTGTAAAATGGTGTCCAGTGTGATGTGCGTTACGCTAATGCATGAACAGTGTCAATATATCGCACTAGGGAATTTACAGAAGGGAGGGGAGATGGTTATTGCCCGCTGTCCGATTTAGTAAGGGTTATTCAGCGAATTAATCTCCAGGTTACATCTCCAATCTACTTGTACTAGTTGTCATTTTTAAACTAATTAATATCTAGCAAACCCATAGAAATAATATCATCAAAATAAGTCATTTCGAAGAACAAACTCTGTTTTACAATTTATTACGACCATGAATACAAGTTATTTAGTTTCAACTATGTAATATTTTTCTAACTTTCAACGCTCTCCAACAAAATGGTGGCCATTTGTTATACAACAAATTGGTTTACAATAGCTTTCCAAAGCAGTTTTGAGGTTTGAGAATACTCCGCGTTATTGTTTTTGATTTGTCATTGTCGGCACAATTGTACTATAACTAAATTACACCCCATAAAATGTCATATACGAGGGGTGGGTACCACACAATAAAGAAAATACTATTATTCATGGCTAAAGTTTATTATATGAAATATACAAAATGGATATAGGTCTTATGTAAATATTATAATTAACACAAAGCGTTGTATATAATAGCGGGCGCGTGCGTAGGCGTTGTTGGCGCGTGTCGGTAATAAGCGTATGTATAATTCTCGTGGGCTCTTTAGGCAGACCAACTGTTATAGTCTTTGAGGTTATTTTTTTTTTTTGGAAACTAGCTAATGCTGTTGACCGGAAGGGCCTTTACAGCTTCACCGTTACTTTGGTGGCGAGTACCTATATCTCAAATATATGTGTCCAGTTCGTATCCGGTAGAAATATTTAAAAAATAAGCCCTTAGAAGTAGATAAGATGATAGATAATGATGGAGAGGCTACGAAACACAGCAAAAAGAAGAGATCGCGAATATAAGAAACGCTTTATAATGCATTCTCTCGCACGTTGGATACATCTGTATGTGTTGGTCTCTTTTTAATGTCGCTTATTCGTTTCATCGAGTCTCATATCACAACGGGGCTAAAGAAGGTTTCTCCTCAAATATCCTATAATTCCAGGTATAACCGTAGTGTGTTAGCAACATATCTGCCCACCCACAAACAGATAAATCGTTGCGATAAAGTGATGTATAACTGGCTCATTAAGCCCGTGGTGATTAAATTGATAAGAAACAGATATCGAATTGTTTCCAGTATATAGAGACCGTGCAAAATCGATAGGTCGTGCGTTATTAAATCAGTGACTAAAATAATAAATGTTTCTCTGTGCGGAAATGTAGATGATGTTTGAACGCAAGTCAAGTAAGTTTTAGGAATTTGTATATTATACGTTCAAAATTATTTCCCTTAAGACCTCTAATTGATAAGGTTTCCGTCTACTGATGTCGTAGAAGTCGTCATCGATTCCTATTAGGTTTTACTAATTGCGTAGATAAATGTTCATTCATGTTAATTTTTACAGTTGCTTCAGTACTTTTAACTCTATGCATTAGCGTTATATTATATACACGAAGCTCGATGAGGTCGTACACCTTTCAAAATCCTCGAGATTATATTTGAATTCTAAGGCACGCTAAAAATTTTGAGAGATAAGAGCAAGGTTTTGTATATATTTTTACGGGATGATAGGGTTTTTGTTCCCTACTGGGTACTGCGTCCACCCTGAAACGCTCACGATGAAAAAACTGACATAATGTGTGTATGTGATAAGGGAGTATGGTGTGATTTAGTGATAAGAATAGAGAAAGAAATGCTTGATTAGTTTGGGCACGTGTAGGGGATGGATGAAAGGAGATTGTCAAAACAAATATACAAGGCGAGGGCGACTGGGTAAACCTGTTAAGGGGCCAGAACTAATACGTTTAAAAAAAAAGGCCAGGTCATAAATACGAAATATGAAAGCGCTTATAAAAGAAGAAGTGAAAGACGTCAGAATCGTACCAAGTGATTCGTCTTGATTTTATGTGCGCGTCGCATCGCGGGAACATCATAGCCTTTAGCGGGATGATATGATATTTGAACTCAATGTGATGGCGACAACTATATACTTGTGAAAAGTCCTTATTAGTGGCACGTTAAAATACGTCGCATCCCAAATTGGAACAGTGTACATTAAGAGTTAAGCAAAATCACAGCTCGAATATTTGTGATATTTAACATGATATAGTTTGTGGTCGTGTTAAATGTATTAAAATTATTGCCGTGAATTATGAGCTGTGTAAACTCTTTAAAAAATTCTTGCTGGATTAGCTCCCGTGACGATTCAGAGATTACTCCACAAAGGATACACCAATGCGTCTCACCCAGCAGACTTGTTTGTAGGCGCGGACTCCGTAAGGGGGCTATAGCTCTGTAGCAGTTTTCCCGTGTCCACTATTAGTTATTTTAAGATACTACGTAACATTATTACGTAACAAAATCCAAAATAAATGTAAGATGTGTTCTATGTGGTTGACCGTGCACTAATGGCTAGATCACACAGCGGACGGGCCGGACCGCCATGACAATGTTTTTAATAGAAAACACCGCGTCGACGCGACATCTCCAATAGTAATAGCATACTAGCGTCTGGGATTGCCCACTGTATGGCGAACTCATTGGCTATGCAACGGGAGGTGTATAGGAGAATACTTGGTTATTACCCACTTGACACTGGCTGAATCGTGCAAACATGGTGCATGGTGGTAGGGCATTTTCTAACAAGCCTGTCTGGGTAGCTACCACCCTCAAGTTCGAAAAACCTGTCGCCAAATACCAATAGGTGTGTTCCGGCAGTATCACTTGAGAACCACTATCTAGGCTTAGTGTGTTTACAATCCCGGACCACATCGACACTTAACATCGGGTGAGATTGTGGTCAAAGTACTGAGCTATAACGCGTCAAAAAACCACATAATTACATTAATTGCTAAGAAAAAGAACACTCCGTTAGATAAAGTCTAAGATAGTTTAATTTTAGATGGAAATTGTGGGTTTGCATTTACACTAGCTATTAACTCCTTGAGCACTAACCTGACGTTTACGCCATCTTTCTATTGTTTTCCTATTCTCTCATTTTTATTATTATATTATATGTCTCATATTTAATCAACATATTAATTCCGAAACGCGATGCGGACTTACCGAGTCACTATGATGCTTTTTAAAAATCTATCGCCAAATACCAATAAGTGTTTCAGCAGAATCATTTGACAACCAGTATTAACTTAATATGTTTACCATCCAGGATCAAAATCAAAATTTATTTATTCAATTTAGGCCCTAAGAACGCTTATGAACGTCTAAAACACTACCACCGGTTCGGAAAACAACCCAGTCGAGAAGAGCGCAGGCGAGAAACTCGATCTGGTTCTTTTTTTATAAATATAAGATAAATCTTTTTTTTAATATAAAAATACTATAGAAATCATAGTCTTAACACAATGTTAGCAGAAGCACAGAGATGTGGGTTAATTCCAGACATAACTATCGTTCACGTAATGATCCACCCTGTAATAACCTTTTGAGAGTAAAACTTGCTTGACGTAATACTTCGATCGCAGCCGCTGTTCACTGGCATTTCTTGGAACGCGACGCTTTATGGTGTATTTTCACCATGTAGTCGCCAATCGGACACAAAAGTTCTACCCCCCCAGTTCGTGTGTAGAAAACAAAATTTATTGTTTTTAAATGTTAATACTTGAAAGTTATATCGTTGTTCGTGAGAAGAGACCGCTCATTTAAATGTGTTTAACTTTAAGATAATTCTAGAGATAATAAACGAAGTCACAACAAAAATTATCACCATAGCGTTGTAATGATGTAAATCATTTTAATTGAGCCATTGATTTTTTTAGACATCAATGCTCACTGCATAGAGAAAATAAGTAATGGACACGACAGCACAGCTAGACCAATATGAAAATGACATCAAGTAACATTGCGTTTAAACGCTAAGTGTTCAACGTGTTATTAGATCTTTCCACTTAGAGACTATTGATAATTGATTACTCATGTTTTCCAGCTATCCATAAGCTATGGTTCTTTCTGCGTACAAACATTCTGACGTTACATCGATTCGACTTGTTCCTTCAGGGGGCTTTATTGATCGTAATTCTGCTGGAGAGTAACGTGTACTTGTTGCTGAGGAGAGATGCTGATGCTGGGAAAAGCTCTGCACTTGTGGAAGGTAAATTTAAGGGATCATTAGAGATGATAGTTGTAGAATTTGTGCGTTTGAATGCCATGGTGGAAGTCCTGGGTTTTAAACCTTCTAATTGAGTGTAACTAATTTACTTAATTTAGATAAATTTCGTTGATAAAATAACTTTATTACGATGGTATGGTCTGTTGAAGACACATGCTTTAGAATTTTATTTCCGATATGTGCATATATGCTCATCTGGTGTTAAGTGATTAATAAACCAGACCTGATAAGCCTAGAAATACTGATTCCCAAGTGGTGTCGCCGGAACAGACCTATTGATGCCTGGTGATAGGTTTTTAAGCTTAATGGAATCAATAGAAAATGCCGTACCACCGTGCTATGGTGTCCTTACGATTTTTACCTTCACCGTAATCTCAGGTTCACTATAGAATTGAAAAGATGAGTTCGAACTTACGTCCAATTTCACGTTATCCGCTACGGCTATCAGTTACACGCTACCGCTATCCGTTACACGCTACCAACTAAGCTATCATAGCTCCGTGATCATAGCACGACGGCAAGGTTTAGGGTGAAACCTATCATTAAATTTTATTAGTTCCGAAAAATGTCTCGTATTACCAACTCCCTAATTGAGCGAATTACCCTTTTTACTACCAGATTGGGTGCTAATAGCAGGAGGATGTTTGGAATTTTTCATGGGAGCGGTGCTCGCTTGGTGGGGAGCGGGACAACGGCATTTGGCGCTCGCAGCTTGGCTTGGAGTCACTTCTATCTCCGGCCTTCTGGTCCTAGCAGTCCCATTCGCATACTCAGACCCAGCAAATGTGGGTAAGAGTTTTTATTAATCGTTTAGACATTGCAAAACCAAAGTATAATCTAAACAAACACTAGATTCCTACTAGTAAGGAACAATATACAAACTATAAATAGCAGTGGTCTTATTGTCGCCAACTATACATTAATTTTTAGAAACCCCTCTCATTGCATCTGATATTTATATGCAATGCAATGAATATTAAAGAAAACTGATCCCCTAAAATCAGTTATTAATTGATTACTTACTGCTTTTCTATATCAGGACTATGTACGAGTGTATGTTCTCAACCAGGCCATTTGCGGGAGCAGTTTTGCCTCAAAAATATTTCAAAGACGTGATATAACCTTTTACAGGTTCTTCCATTTTTTTATGACCTTATTGACACAATCCAAATCCCTGTGGGATTAGAATTACGGTTTTATGACCTATTTAAAAGGATGACGCTATATTTCTTGCAACTTTAACCTTATACATATCTACTGGTGTAAAGTTAATTAGTCTAGCTTAAGTACATTAAAAAACGTCATTATGCAAAAAATATAAATATTAAGGAAAATAATTAGGTATATACATGCTATGCTTTCATCTCTATATAATAACTCTCAAGTTAACCCTACATTCTTTCCAATCCATCCATGACCAGTCTATGCACATATTTAAATATAATCTACCTTATAGGTTAATGCTAAATTTAAGTTAAATACTGAAGTTTATTGCTAAAACTAAAGGACTGCACGTCAACAGATTTTTTTTTTTTTGCTTATTTGATTTATAAACCAGACCTGTAGTATGCCCCTTAAAAATTGAACAGAGCTAAAGTAATAAATGTTAAATAAAGTATAGTCCAAGAAAGCTAACGAATGTCGGATTAATGTGAATCTACCGACACTCGCTATCATATTCCCGGCTAAAACCTATGGGCAACTTCAAATTTAAACTTGTTGATTGTGGAATCCTAAGCACTACTAACGTGTTATTATGGAGGTTTCTCAGTATAAAAAAAGGAGAAAAAAACATTTATTCGATGCTGAATTACGGAATATAAAACACAAGAAAAAGAGATACATTACAGACCATGATACTTTACTAAAGCATGTACCGTATTCAAAGTCGAAAAGTGCACCAGCTCAATGCTACAACAAATTTGTCATAGCGCTGGTTTTCAAATTAATTTTAGCATGTGCTTAGTTCTCGAGAGGAAAACTGTAACACTTTGCAAAAATAAATATGCTCTTTTCATGAATATTCCAGAACTGTGCGATGGTGCATCTATAATAATGTACTCTCAAAGTAACTCGGATGAGAACGTATCGGCCCGCACCTCGCTATTGATAACGACCGCACTGCTCTGCGCTTTAACCAAGGTCAGCATATGGTCGCACGGCCTCACGTATTTGGACGACCACGAGCCACAAAACGGACCTTATTTCTATGGTAAATAATCTAAATCCTTTGCGTTTCTTAGTGTCTGTATTTTCTGCATAGTGTATCTATTTCAGAATTTGACCACAATTTCAACTGATGTTAAGTGAGAATTTGGCTCAAGATGGATAACATGATGATGACACACTAAACCTAGAGGTTCATAGACGATACTTCAAGAACCTACCTATTTAATCTTGCTTTTCAACGTGAAGGTGGATACTTAAGTCAATCGATTAGCCTTACCGTCAGGCTTACATTTTATTAATTCCTTTATATATTTGAGCTCATCAAAATGGCATGCATTTCATCTGATTTTAAATTAAGAATAGTCCAATAACTTTGACAACATGCGAAAGATCTGAATCTATAAACAGTTGGCATCATTTTGCCGGGCTGCATCAATCGCGATTACAGCCTCTAGGTATTTCTGGATGTGGCACACCCACCATCTCTGCAGCTAAATAAGCTGTACAGGTCAAGGAGGCTGAAACGCAATATTTCCCAGTCCCAATCTCAACACTCTTTTGACCCTCCCTCAGACCTAATCAGCGCTCACGCACGTCAGAGGAGCGGTAGCACTTAACAATACATTTAGCGATAGCAGATCCCACTTTCTTGATTCGACTGGCAAATCGATCAACCAACCGGCAAACAAGCCACCACAACGCTTGAAATTTAGGTCAACATTTTAATTCTGTATATAGTATTGTTTTATACCATTAAAGTGGCAAACAGGAATGCGATCCGCCTGATGATAAGCGATCACCATAGACCATGGACGCATGCAACACCATAGGTATTAAGTTTGCGTTGCCAACTCTTTCTCTATTTCATGGGAAATACGACCACAGGGAGCTCAATCCCCATCCGGATAGTTCGCAGGAGGAAACTCCTCTGGAACCGCACTTTCCTTTACTATTTTGGCTTCAAGATGTGAGCGTGAACTCCCTGCCATTGGCGAGTCGTACGATGTTAGAAATTAGGTGTTGGCATTTATCGTTCAATTCATCCGAACACAAAATTACAAAGCGCTGACTTTTAAATCACGCCCTAAATAAATTTATACCAACATACTAATTATTCGTCAAACAACCGTTGAGTCTTATCGGTTGTTTACGCTTTTTGAATATCATCCAAAATGTTATCTGATACTTCCAGTACTTAAAACATTTATATGTTTCATAGATAATAGATATTTGCTCGATCATGATTTTATATCTGCGTTTATCTGATATCCAGCCTTCGTCGTATCGTTCGGTAATTATAGTCATAAATACTAGGAAATATAAAAAAAACATTATCTTTTAATTGTCATATTTGTTTTATGAATTCATATAAGCTCTATCGTCCTATACTTTAAAAACGTCTATAAGACCATTATTAGGTTTTGGGGAAATTAAAAAGACGGATAATAGAAGAGAAGGTGCGAATATTATGATAGATGAGTGGATATTTCAAGTGGATTAGATTAGAAATTAGTATATCAGAGGATGCTTGAAAGTAGCGTCAGTCACAGAGAATTTAAGGAGTAATACCTTGGCTGGTATGAACACCTTTCATGACATCACGAGGAGAGACGAAAGTCACGTAACTAGAAGATTGGTGAGTATGAAGGTGGATGGATATAGAGGTTAGAGTAAGAGCGAAGAAGGTATGAATGGATTTTGTGAAGTATCACTTAGGTTTAAAGATGTAATTGTAAAAAAAACATGTCAAAAGTACACGGAATGTATATCGAACAAGAAAAAGATGATGATAATGTTGGCATCGCCTATTCTCGTTGGCAATTGATGTATATCTTGATATTTTATGGAATAATAACAAAATTTAGGAAATTATTTAAAACATTTATTTACGTGCGTGCCTGCGGCTTCGCCTGCGTTTCATATACATATGTTTCACTGCGTAATCTATTTTTATTATATACGGAACCCTGATTATTTTCCAATTTTTTTTTTACTACTAACAAAGTTAAGATATTTCTCACAATTTCAAATACATGCCAGTAAAACTGTCCAGTGAATCTGATTTCATACACAATTTAATGGGTTTTCATTTTTTTTACTCGGACCCCTAATTGTTTTCGAAAAATTAAAGTAGCCTAAGTTACGTGGAGTAACTTCCGTCAAAATAGGTCCAGCCGTTCCGGAGTTTACCCGGGACACACAGACAATTATTTAAAAATTTGTATTTTTGATATAGGTATCGTATATACATTCATACGTATTTTGTAAAAAGTTGTTATTTTAATATTACAAAGAGACACACCATCTTTATTTATCCGTATAAATATTGTCGGATAAGAAGCGTGAAACCTCATTACCTCATTGGCACGCCGACATACCGGCCGTAAAGAACAAATCTAAGAATATTTAAATATATATGAAAAATATACATGTTCTAGAAGTATTCATTTTTGGTATAAATACTTGTAATTGGTAACAATAAAACATTGAGTATTATATCTTCATGAAATATAGTTTATTTTTTCAACAGATATAGACTAAATGAACAAGACAACCCGCGTTAGAACTTATGGCATATAATATCACACATATACTTTTGAGTCAATTATTTACATTCTTTTTAGACCTTCGGGATTAGACAATATACACACTGCTATAGTGGCTTATTCTGCAATATGAAATATAAGAACGAAATGATGGTGACAGTTGCTACTACACCCTTATCTCCTTGACAATCACTGATGTCCTTACCATTAGAAATGCATTAAAATGTAAATGTTGAGCTGTTTTTAAACACCTCGCGTATCTCTCAAGCCGATTACGTTATATGCAAAACTAAAGTTGTGGACAATAGCAAACTTCATACCCTATAAAATAAACATTACAACCTCGTGCAGGTATTTTGATTTCCATCCGCCTGTCCCTGGGACTGAGCGGTACCAATTGGTTGAGACCCGGTTCGGTGCGTGAGGACTGGTGGGTAGCACATCTCTCGATTTCAATGCTCACCCTCATGTTTGCGATCCTCTTCACATTGTTCCCGAGGAAGATGCCACAGTGGAAAGACGAAGAAATCCTCGTGAACACTGGTAAGTTGCACAACTTTTTCAGGAAATTATGGTGAATTATTAATTCAGAATTAAGTCCTTAAACTTCTATATTTAAAGAAAACGAATGCAGAGAATACACATTGCAAAATTCGAAAACGTAACTGTGTTTTTGTGGATTTAATCAGGAGAACTGAAGACGTTTAAAATAGTTCCGCTCGGGGCGCGAAAATTAACAGTTCAGTCCTCCATTATCCAATAATTTGCTGCTTCTATTTACTTCTTATCAATTTCTTATAATAGTAAGCTCTTATTTCTTATTATTTAATTTAAATTCCTATCACTCTCTAGTTTATATACAGCAATATATGTATTTATGTAAAAAAAAATAATTAAATGATTGATTCTCAGAATTCATCGCATCTCTTCAGAGAGTGTCGACAAACAAAGCGATCATATTACAGACGGTGGCTCTCTCTTTTCTAACTACAGCTATTTTCTGCTTCGTGCAGTACGATAATGCTTTTGTTCAGGTAAACTTACCGAAACTCATTTAATCAACTATTTACAAAATTCTCATTTTAAATCATAAATGTATTGTCTTATAAATTTACGAACGAGTAGAGACTACAGGCATCGCTAATGACATTTTTTAGTAAATATAATAAATGGTTTATTATTATTAATATATAATACTAGTTGTGCCTGGGGCATCACCCGCTTGGAATTCAGACAATTTGCATCCTATCTTCTTGGGTGCAATATATGTCATTAGGATAGGATAGGTCAATAGGATTTAAGTAAATATAAAGATTCGGCATAACCAAAATGCAATAAAACACATAGATAAGAAATAGAATAAGATGAAAACAATAAAGGCATAAAAAAAAACAGTAATAGGGTAAAGCCACAAAAAAAGTACACAAAACTCGGATTATGTCTGAGGTGTAAGGGGACTAAATAAATAAATAAATAAATATATATTTGTCATTACCAAATTTCATCGAATTTCAGTACAATAGTATTTGCGTGATTGGCAAACAAATTAAAAACAGTCAGACAAACAAAAAAGAAATATCAACATATGTTCTGTAGCCGATTCTGAAGCCCCGCATAGTAGTTTTTTTTTTACACATCTTCAATGAAAAGATTTCGACTCGATAGCGTTTTATTATAAGTATAGATTACAGAGTAATACATTCAACGCTTCAATGATCAAATTGTAATGATTTAACTGAACATTTTATAAATGTATTTAGGGATATATATTTTTTCCAGGCTAGATACTACGTGGAAGCAATTAGGGAAGATCCGAGAACATCCAGAACTCTCAGCGATATATTCCGTTCTTTAGTAATAATTTTCTTTATTATGGTAAGCATGTTTTTTTTTACTATGCTGTTAAAAACTGTTAATATAAAACCTTCATGGGTTTTTTACATACACTTTACATATTACATAAATTATCTTATTATAAAATTTGTAAAAAAAAAATGGTATGGTGTGTTTTTTTTTTGCATCGCCACAGCACGAGTACTGGTCTTATAGTGTTTACAAACGCTCAGATTCGATACCAAGCATGCAACAGACATGGTGCGGCGGGCAACACGACTTACCAGTCGTCTTTCCACAATCAGTTGCGGACGTCATGACTCCGATATTATCCAAGGGCAACAAAAGTTGATATTTACACAAGTAATGGACAGAATTGCCTTTTAGAGTATATATTATGACTGCAATTTTTTCGCGTCTCGATAATATGGAAGGCATTATGCATGTAACCGACTGTGCGCACAAGACATCTGATAAGTTCGGTCGTACACTGTACTATGTCCGTTGTAAGTTTTCCGTATCGACTCTGGTCGTCTGTTAACGCTTTATTTTAATTTCTTTATGTATTTTTATTATTTATTAATCGAAAAAAGGAGTAAAATAACTTTGTCTATGTATAGGCCTTTTAAAGCTACATGAACGGCTTGAAAACGAATTGATTGTGCGTTTAATCTCGTTTCTGATTTACAAGTGATTTTTTTAACGTCCATATATTTAAAACCGATTGGTTCGTTGAGGTTGCGTTCACGTTCCAGCGCTCGCGCCGTGTAGACTCTGAGCGTGGCCAGTCTATCTAAATTACAATCGTTTGTATTTCAGATATTTAGGGTGAGATTTTCAGCGCGTCGTATTGACGGTGTTAAAGCCAACACGTCGTCACGTGTTGGGGGAGTTGTTGCTATTTTCGTAGCTGTCTTCTTCGCAATACTCGCCATTATCAGCTGTGACACGGGAGTTATGGAAGGCTTTGAAGACGCAGAATTCAAGCAGTTAGAATGTAGCCAACAGTGTGGGTAAGCCTTTTAGTATTTTTAGTTGAAAGCTCCAATCTAACCAGTACATACATATATACTAAGATATATTTGATAAATGGCAAAATTGCAAATATAAATAGCTCTAAAAATGTTAGAACGGAGAAAAAAAACCCTAAGATTTGTAATCCCACTTACAAAATAATTCCTCGAACGCTGCATGGAATTTTTATCTTCTGGAAAATCAGGTTAAATCATAGAATTATATGGTACTGTAGCCAGTTAGGAGTGATGAGGGTTATGCTTGGGAGGCCAATTATAGAAGGATGGTTGGAGAGACAAATGGTTCTCTTCTGCGACAATGGGATTGTGAACAGAGCCAACAGAGGGCAAACACCGTGCCCGGTCCTGTCCAATACAAACAAATAGGTTAACCCTTTCAGGACCATAAGTAGGCGGAGAGTAAATATTACCATACAACTGTTTCTTTTAGTTTTTTAAACATAGAGTATAGGAAAATCACAAAATGATGCATTTGTAAGTCAATCTCTTTTAGAGTTTTGTGGGAAACATTTTTTGAATATTTTTCAAATCGAAATTCGAATATTGTTATAATTAAATAGACAGCTGCCAATTTTACAATGGGAAAAATGTTTCCCCTGGCCGTGAAAGGGTTTAATAGTGCAATTTTACACCCCTCTCCTCCCAGCACCATAGCCAAAAAGGTGATTTATGTACAAATGATAATCTATTTAATATAAACCCGTATGTATAAATATAACAGATGCAGTTCGGAGAGGTACGGGTTCAGTCCGGTCTGTGGTTTGGACACCGCCACGACTTTCTTCTCGCCATGTAACGCCGGCTGCACGGAATATGAGGACCTGAACGGATTCCTGTAAATATTTACTTGTAATTGTTCTATTGAATGGAAATGTAGTAATGGATAGTACCATAAAAACATTATTTGCCAGCGATTTTTAGAAACTCTATTACGTAATGAAGAACATATAAAACACAGGCGCAGCTGGAGGCACACAGCTAGTATTACATAATATAGAGTCGAATACTGCTCATTAAGAAATGAAATGAAAGGAAGTGGGTCTCGGGAACTTAAACTGATCTAAGTTGATGCCTACCGCTGCCGTATGCATGAGAGAAAGGGATGCCAGACAGACTGACGCCGTAACGCGTTACGTAAGGAAGATGTTTACCCTCCCATAAGGAGTTATCACTTCAAAACAAGAAGCAAATTAAAGATTCTGCCATTGTAGAGTAATTAGATTTTGGAACGAATTAAATTAGCCGATGAGAAGCTGTCGTTTGTTGTTTATAAGAATGGTGACATATGTGAGGTACACGTTTCCGCCAATGTCAAGTGTTTTTTTTGTAAATTAAAAGGACCCTTAATTTAGATCACAGACTATTTCTTCGTTTCAAGTGGTGAATTTGTACTTGTGGAAAATTTGTACCTTGAAACGTGATAATGACTATTGATGAGGATTTTTTTTTTAATTCAATACTTTTGTCTCTATGCAGTTCAAGATCGGTTCGCTATCCTTTTGCATTTTTTTTCTATTTAAATCATTTGTACATGTTATTATCAGGTCTTAGCAGAAGAATTTCATTCCCGATGGTGTTTGTTTAGTACTCATATTTATTAAATACTTTTTTTGCAGTTTATTCCGCAATTGTACGTGCGGAGACCAGCGCGCCGTCCGCGGCTCCTGCACAATGCAATCTTGCAGATTGGCGTTCAGCGTTTACCAAGTCTTCTACACTATCATATTAGCTGTTTCAGGTTCGAATCTTATTACATTTATTACTTATGCACGGCCGCATTTTTTAGAGTAGTTATAAGATAAATGTAGAATATTCGACTAAATTTTTAAGGAAGAAGAAACGAAATGGTTGTAATTGAACTCACTTATCGTATTCTCAAAAAGAAACGAAGCTTTATGTGGAAGAAATCTATCAAATAATGTCTTGTCAATGTCTTGACGTGTATGATAGAGATGTATGGGATAAAAGCATACTTCGCTCTTGACTCCAGGAGCTTCGTTCCTGATGCAAGGCATGGCGCTGGTCAGAGCCGTTAGAAGAATCGACAAGCCCATCGCTGTCGGGGTTCTCTTTCGCAGTCGTCGCTCTGCTCTCCTTCGTGTTCGGACGTCTCTTATATTTACTTATAAGTTGTGAGTACCGTCTATACATATAATATAACGTGTGTTTAATGTTATAAATATTTTGTTTTCACATTCAGATTGAAAAGTATATTGAAATTTTAACTGAAATTTATAACTACACTTATCGGAAATGGATTGACGATATCTAATTCGAGGCGAAAGTTTATCATAACAGTCTTTACAATGTAGTTTCAGTCTAATGACAGCTGTCAAACGTGTCTCGCGTGCGCTGCTGAAGAATTAGTATTTCGTTGTAAAGTATAATATGAAACTTAAGGAATTTTAAAGAAGTACAGATATATCTGTCATACGTGACATTAACTGTCAAATGTAATAAAATATGTAAAGTAATTCGATTTGTATTATATTTGCAAGATGGAAATCGATCGATATAAAGACGTGACTGTTCGTATAATATCCACTAATAAAGTATGACGGTGTTTTGGCTGCATTTCACCGTAAGAATACAACTTACTGACAGCTGTCATTTCTAACAATCAACTTTTTAAGGACCGTAGTTATATTATTCGCGCGGTCTCTGAGACGAATGACTCATTTGAAGCTTGTTTCGGGACATTTTAATTAGATGAAGCACGTAGTGACGCTTCTATGATGTCAATAGTGAGTTTTATAGTATATATATATAATAATATTTTTATTTGCTATGGGTAAGAAGGTCATGCTGGCCGTTATGATATTTTCTTACATGTCAAATAGGTTATCAATTATAATAGTATTAATAATTATATTTTCAGTTCGGGCTTGTAAAAAAAAAAAAACTTAAAATGTTGTTTCTTTATTCAAAAGCAACACGTCGTTTATTTTAACCCCTTGAGCACTTATCTGACGTTTACGCCAGCTTTCAATTGTTTCCCTATTGTCTTATTTTTACGGGTACTCGACACATTAATTGTCCTTTATATATATATATATATATATATATATATATATATATATATATATATATATATATATATATATATATATATATATATATATATATATATATATATATACAAAAAAAAACAGGTTAGTTACACCATTAATTACGTAACCTATCGTATGTTTTGATTATAAATCAGCTATATAATAATTACTCGGAGCGCCAATAGATGTTAAAAACCAAACAACTGTCAAAAATGAAATGTTAGGTTATGTTAATGATTTCAATTAACAAAGTGCAAAATTTAACCATTAAACATATTTTTTTTCCAAAGATTCGAGTTTTCAATCCTGTCGGTATTTCCCATGACTTTTTTAATTTTTTTTTTAGCCTCGAAGTCGAGAATTTCTCGAGGACCTCGATTAGTGTAACAAAAATTATATTTCATTCAGCTAACATTTCGTTACAATAGAGTATAAACCGAAGGATATCACCGCGTCAGTCAAATTGATTCAACAGTCGACTTGATTATCGTATACTCCGTTACATACATTATATTAAAAGAGGTAAAGGCAATGGACGCGGATTCGAACCCATCTGTCCAACTCTAAAATCAGCCTGAGCTTTCGATGAAGGAAAGCATCGTGAGGAAACCATAGCTTGGAGGTAGGGCATTGTCTTATCATCCCCGCTTGGGTAACTACCACCCTCAAGTTAGAAAACCTGTCGCCAAATACTAATAGCTGTGTTCCGACAGCATCATTTGAAAACCAGTACCTCTAGGCTTAGTGTGTTTAGTGTTTACCATCCTGGACTACATCGCCACTTACTAAAAATTTTAATTAAAAAAATTTACTACCCATACTCAGGGCTAAGTATTTTAAAATATTGTTAACTGTTTCATTTTAGCTTTAACCTGTGCGTATTCCAACAACGGTTTGTGCGTGTTCCACGGTCAGTCGGTCTGGACGATGGCTGCCACGAGCGCCGTCATGTCGCTCGCGTCTGCTGCCATCAGCCTCCTCACCAGCAAAGTACCACCGGAACCCACCACCGAGTTATAACACATAACACGTTTACTTTCCAGAGAGAACGTTTTAGTCTAAGAGTTATGTTCAAATACAAGTCAATAATGCCTTCTTACTTTCTATTTTATTTCTAATATAAATCCTATATGTTCCCAATAGGGGACTAAAATATTCAGATCTCATCAGAATACTTCCTGTCGTATTACTTTTACTTAATATTTTAATTTGCGATTTGTCCATTCATTCAACGGAAAGACGTTGGATTTAGGTCTCCCCCAAGGATCTCCACGACGATCGGTTTTGCGCCAACCACATCCTGCGTATTCCCGCGACCTTCACCAGATCGTCGGCCCACCTTGTGGGAGACCTACCCAAGCTACGCCTTGCGGTATGTGGTAACCAATTCGAGAACCCGTTGTCTCCCATCGGGCAACGGTTCTACTAGCAAGGTGCTCAACCCATTGTCATTTTAGTTTGGCAATTCTAAGTGCAATGTCGATTACTTTGGTTCTTCTGCGATTGTCATTTATCTCATTCTCTCTAAGGAACAAGTTTCAAGAATATGATATCCTAACTTTGCCCTCCCAATACATCTTCGATAACTTAATGCATATTCGTAAACATTTAGACAAGCTAGATCTAGTGAATGATCGTCATAATTTTATTAATAGAAGTAAAGAAAAGTTGTCCGTCCCACGCTTTTGGCTAAGTAAATCTAATAAAAGTTTTATAGGTAATAAAAAGTATTCGGTTTTACAATAAGATCCCAAGTAACATTACCGATTTACCTGACAATAAGTTCAAGTATTATGTCGAGCAAGTTTTAATCTCAAAAGGTTATTACAGGGTGGATCATTACGTGAACAATAGTGATGTCTGGAATTAACCCACATCTCTGTGCGCACCCGCTAACATTAGCTAAGACTAGTAAAATACTTTTATAACTGTTTTATCTCCATCTCAGTGTAAAATATAATAAATAAACGTTTACTTTTTACAGAGAAACTCAGTGTTGTTTGTTCTACATAAATTAGAAAAAACCTCGGTATAAATAACCTTATATATATTCTTTACATATTAAGATATATATAATTGGGAACATGTCTTGCCTTCCAGCATTTTTTTTACATAAAAAAACCCAGTTCCGAACATTTAGTAGCGAAAATATTCATTTAAAAGCTTAACCAGCAAGAATAATAAAACATTATTTCAAATTTTCAAATAAACGGATTAAAATTAAAATAATGTTTCTTTCTATATTCTAAATCGTTTTATCCATATTTACGTAAAAATGAAATATTAACCCCTTGAGCACCTTCCCGGCGTTTACGTCAGCTTTCCATTGTTTTCCTATTGTCTTTCTATTGTTTCATATTTATGGGTACTCGACACATTAAAGAAACGGTAATTATTAGGTTACTAACCGTACGAAAGCATAGATGGCGAGAGCGGCAAACGGAATGAGTCACGGGAGGGGACGCACATTCCTTCCACGTGACGAGTTAATTTCCGGACGTTTATATCTACCAATAATTGATGATATAATAATAAATAATAACTCAACATCCTTATTGTGAAGTATAGGAATTATTTATTTACAATTAGAATCGAGAGTAAAGCTATTATAAAATAAATAAAAAACTATATTGAAAATTCCATTTTTTTATATATGATAATGGCACATGATAAATTACATTCATCTTAAACTATTTCGTAGCTAATTATATATAATTTTAAACAAAATTTTCATGTAATTTTTTTTTTTTTGTAAAAACTTAATTACTTTAGAAAATTTAGTTCTATGATTTATTTAATTAGAACAATGTGATGTAAGTATGGTGTTAAATATATATTCCTTAAACAAACACAAATACATTACTGTATTTTATTTATATAAATGTATTTTATAAATTTTAAAGTAGGTACGGTTCTCAAATGAACAAGGGATGACACAAATATAAGAACACACATTGAAAAAAAGATTGGACTGCGAAGGTCATCCCAGTTAGCAATACATTTCTATTATTTTATTTACAAACAAGACATAAAATAGCGAAGATTTTTGCGCATGAATAAAAACGTAATTTTTGGCATAAAAACGAAAATGATCGTCGATAAGATTCGGTTCTAAAATAAATAAAAAATTAATTCTACATACATTAAGACGTTAGATGCACAATTATCTAAATATATATATATTCAAGGAAAGGGTCTACATAATATAGGAAAATTATAACAAAAGATATCTGCAAATTTGAAGAATTAATTTTTTATATAAAAACATTTGCATCTTTTGAATTCAATGTATGTTTAAAAAAATTACTACCTATTATATAAATTCATTATAATAATAACCAATTCTTACACTACATTTATTTTATAATATTTGGTGTTTTATTTCATTATTACGCAAATAGTTTATACTGTTGTAAACTGTACTACTTACAAAGGATAAATTTGATGACCAATAAATCTAATACCTCTAAATACCATCAAAACATCTTCACAAATGACCTTGATTGAGAAGATATGAATTAGGTATTGAATTAGATCAGATTCTCAACCACTGTGCCGCGGCACTTTTGTGTGCCGCCAAATTTCAAAAGTGTGCCACCAAATTTTGCAAATATATAATAATGTAAATATTATTAAATTATATCATTTAAAAAGAAAAATATTTTTAACAACATCAATTCAAGTATGCAAGGGCCTAATGAAAATATCTTAAACTCAACCGATAAGCTGGTGGTATTCAAAAAACAAATAACTTTATGGAAAAATAAAGCTCAGGAAGGCAATCTAGAAAAGTTTGAGTCAGTCCCTAAAGACAGTTATAAAACTATTAAATTAATTTTTGTTGATCATTTGACAACATTAGAGGAGAGAATTATTCATTATTTCCCAAAATTAGATATTAAGAAATTTGATTGGGTTCGTAATCCATTTCTCATAACGGATACTTCTGTATTTGACTTAACTTTGAATGAAGAGGAAGAACTCATTTTGCTTTCCAATAATGCAGATTTAAACATATTATTACAATTTTCCACAGCTTATTTGTGTGAATTCGGATTTTCAGCATTAGCCAACATTAAAACTAAAAAAAGATCAAGGTTGTTAAATGTATTCCACAGGGGTCGGTGCTCGGACCGCTCCTGTGGAACGTGGGCTATGACTGGGTCGTCCGAGGCGCACTTCCGAGTGGGGTGCGCCTCATATGCTATGCGGACGACACCTTAGTCGTAGCCCGGGGGGGGAGGTGGGAGGAGGTGGAGCGCTTGGCCACGATGGGAGTCGCCCTGGTGGTCAAGCGCATCGAGATGCTCGGGCTCAGGGTGGGGGCAGTTCGGGTTGGAGGAGGGTCGGCCGAAAAGACCGAGGCCCTGCTGTTTCACGGGCCTCGGCATGGGCCGCCCCCTGGGGCGAGCATCTCGGTGGGGGGGCACCGGATCCGGGTTAAGGCCCAGATGAAGTATCTGGGCCTTACCCTGGACGGTAGATGGCGGTTCGAGTCCCACTTTAAGGGACTTGGACCGCGCATCGCCGGTGCCGCGGCGGCACTGGGGCGGCTCCTCCCGAATGTGGGGGGGCCTGGCCAGAGGTGCCGCCGGCTCCACGCAGGGGTCGTGCGCAGCATGGCCGTCTACGGGGCACCTGTGTGGGCGGACGCTCTCAACGCCCGTAATACCCGTGTGCTGCAGTCAGTGCAGCGCACGGTGGCGTTGAGAGCGATACGCGGTTACCGCACGGTGTCCGTGACGGCGGCCTGTGTGCTCGCCGGCTCCCTGCCGTGGGAGCGAGAAGCGGAGGTGCTCGCTGCCGTGTACCGGCACTCGGCAGCGAGGAGGGATGGTGGTGGGTTCCGCTTGCACCCGGCTGAGGTGCGGAGAGTTAGGCTCGAGGAGAGGGAGCAGCAGATGAGGAGGTGGGAGGAGGACCTGGTGGATGTGCGCTACGGACGGCCTACCGTAGACGCCATCCGCCCGGTCCTCCGGGAGTGGTTGAGGAGGGGGCACGGCTCCCTCACCTTCAGGCTTGTGCAGGTGCTGTCCGGACATGGCTGTTTCGGATGGTACCTGCACAAAATAGCCAGGAGGGAGCCGTTGCCAAGGTGCCACCACTGCGACGCGGCGGAGGACACGGCGCACCATACCCTCGCGGAGTGCGCCGCGTGGGAGGAGCCGCGTCGTGCAGTGGTGGCGGCGGTGGGGCCGGACCTCTCGCTGCCGACCGTTATCAGCGCCATGGTCGGCAGCGAGGAGGTCTGGGGAGTGGTTACCTCCTTCTGCGAGGAAGTGATGTTGCAGAAGGAGGCGGCCGAGAGGGCCCGTGAAGAGGATCCTGGGGCGGATCCTCGGAGGCGAAAAAGGCCCAGGGGGCGGTGGGCACGCTACGTGCGGAGTTTTCTCCGCATGTAGGCGTGCCCGGGGGGGGGGGGCAGCGTTGTGGCGTGTGCCGTTATGGGGGGGTCGTTTGTGTGTGGGTGGCTTGTGCCGTATTTCTTCTTTGTGTGTGTGTGTGCTCTGTTCTTGTTTCTTTCACTTCCTTCGCTCTCTTCAGGCATCCCTCTCCTTCCTACGTCTTGTCGACAAAGACAAGATGAGTGAAGGGGAGGGACCTACCTTTTCTTAAAGTAAGTGGCGGGCTTCTTCCCCTTTGTCCCTTTGCCCGCCACTGCTCTGTCCAACACTTCCCTTTTTCTTTTTACGGGGGGCGGGAACTCATCCTGCTCCCTGGAGGTTGGACTCCACGTCTTGCCTCTCCTGAGGCGGGCTAAGAGGTGGAGGGGAACTTTTTCTCCTCCATCCCCACCGGGCCATTGCACTGACGGGCCGGGTGGGTTCGCTGCAGGGGGCGACGCGGCGGTGCTTGCGAAAGCCACCCCGTGTCGCCCCCATCCCAAATGCAGCGGACGGCCCCCGGGGGGTTTTAGTGGGTATTTCCGGACGACTCTCGTCCGGGTGAGTCCCACACTGGTGCGGAGCTCGTCACTCCGTGCCCCCTTATATATTGTATTTGGGGGACTTGATCCTCCAAATACAATAGATAAGGGTAGTGCGTAAATGCATTTCCCCCCGTCAAAAAAAAAAAAAAAAAAAAGGTTGTTAAATGTAGAAGACGATATGAGAGTAGCATTGTCATTTTTACGACCAAATATAAATGAAATTATCACAAAAGATCAAGCTCAAATTTCGCACTAAAAATATTTTTATTTTTAGTAAGTAAATAATTTTTATCGTTTTCTTTGTGTGCCGCCAAATTTTGAAATCGTGTTGCCTCAACAAAAAAAAAAAAGGTTGAGAATCACTGAATTAGATAATCACGTGATATTAGTAGCTAATAAGTGAGAAATATTTCATGCATGATATATAATATTATAAAGGCTCGAAACAACTAGTGTAAACTCCTCAACTGCCACAAATGGTATTGATAAACTGTCGTATCAATATGATTAGTAGTAAGGTATAGCGAATTATATTTTGATTATTATATTTATATAATTATATTTATGTTCAAGATGTTTGCCGATATTTATACCGACCTATTATTTGACAGTTTCATTATTTAATCACAGTGAACAGTGGATTGTTTAATGCTATGTACCTAAATGAAAAAAGTGCAAAAATATCTGTTCTATCACTGTGAATTTTATACATACATACATACATGTCATCACGCCTTTCTCCCGTGAGGGTAGGCAGAGATTACGTCCTTCCACTCGCTACGATCTTGACACACCTCTTTCGCTTCCTCTACTTTCATGACCGCTTTCATACATGCTCGTCGGTTATGAGTACTTTTTACCTGGCCTTTATTTAACACATGATTGATTTGGTCTAGATACGTTCGCCTAGGTCGACCCTTACCGACTTGCCCATTCACCCTCGCCTTATAAATTAATTTCGTTAATCTTCTCTCATCCATCCTCTCTACATGCCCAAACTATATATATATATATATATATATATATATATATATATATATATATATATATATATGTTTTTTTATATATATAAAAAACATCAAATAAATATAGACTAATAAATGTGAACAAATACATTCGACACTAATTTTAAATTTTAATATTTTAGTTTTATATGTATTTATACATAATAATTATTTTTTTCTGTAATACATACTGATTTTACTATTACTACAAAGATAAATTTAAAACGAAATTGTTTTCATCGACCCGGCTAATATTATTTACTCTTTGATTACTTTTAAGGTGAAAGTAAATGTGTGAATACGTTTTCATTTATATTTTGAAGTAATAATAAAAGTAAGTAAAGTAATAATAAAATATTTAAAGCAAGATATTTAAAAGTAAAACCGTTTGAGTTTAATCCTCTTAATATACTTTGGATTCCTAGAACTCAAAAAAATGTTAAAACTTATAGAAACTATAGGAATGGAGCTACGTTAATGAATCAACTTAATAATGAAATCATTTTTGTAGATTTAATAGCTATTTTTTTAATCATTTTCTTTTTGGTGTGACAAGTATGGCGACCGTTAAATACTTTAGATAGCATTTAAATTACTAACATTAATATCTTGGTTTCACGCACAAATAAATAGTGTGTTTTTATAAAAATTATTAATCTCCATAACATATAATAAATATAGGTATAGTATTATTTATGTATACGTTTGTATGTTAATAACTGTCACACGATTGTACTATTTTAATAAAACGAGCACTTAAGATTTAGCAAATGCATTAAGACTTTGTATATATACATCTACTAGATATACAGTGGCTGTTTATGAAATCGACATCAAGTTCAGTCATTGTGACTGGTTTTTCAAATATTACTATAGGCACGACACAACTCAATGTTTTCCTATATAATATTTTGCTATTTAAAGTAAATGGAAAAAAAATTGCTATAAACCCCAAAAAATAAACCTATATGAAACACCACAATTACTTTGTAAGTTACTTTTTAGCATTACTTATAACTAAATTAAATTATAGTACGACCAAAATATCTTGACACTTATAAATTAATTTAACGCAAGGAAAATTGTGTGGTTATTAATTTTACAAAAATATACTATGAAACATTTACTTATATTTTATAATGTACGTTTCATTTATTAGTGTTCACGTTACGTGGGTGACAATCTCATTCGATATTAAGTGATGATATCACCGCTTTTAGCGCCCGTAGAGCTGGGAATTGGAACACGCCTACCGGAGGCGGCATCCGGTACACGGAGGTAGGTATATTTACCTTCATATTATCTCTAACTCAATAATGATCGTTAGTAAAACGCAAATTAAAAGTTTCAACGTGCAAGATATTTCAATCGCACTGTATGCACACTTTAGTTTACAGATATTTTGACAATACATGTGTCCGTCACGTTTGTCAATTTTTTTTTAATTCAACTGACACAAGCTCGTCAGTTTAATGATCCAATATACGCAGGTTACCGGAAACTATTTTATTCTCGAGCAACGCCCCAGAGGGTATGTCAATGCGGTCGCCATGATTAGCTATTATGATCACCGTACCCTGGATAGAAAAAAAACCACGATAGATTCAAAGATTCCAAATATTCCTTCAAAGAGTTATTTATTTATTTACAAGAAAAGGGAAGGCCAGTGGTCAATACAATTAAGATGCATGGATTTATAAAGAAGTCTAGAAGCCATCATTTAATAAAAGTGAAATATTAGAATTTTTAAAAAATAATATTGTTTATTTGAACCGACAGACAAAGCATCCAATCGTCAGTTTATTTTTAGTCTATACTTGTGTGACGTTATGAAGTTTACAAGGAAAAAATTACATTAAAGATGCAAAAATAAACAAATATAAATAAAATAGTAGAGATCTATTACGGAATTAATAGATTTGTTTTTTAGGTTAGAATTCAGATAAATCCTAACAAATATTAAGCGTCGAAATTACCAAAGCTAATACAATAAGATTCTTATGTTTGTCAACAGATTTCCAATCGAACTTGTTAATCCGTGATAGTGTCTCGGTTCAGACAAGTTTAACAATAACGCTTACAGAAAATAAGTATAGATTAATTAGCCTATATTACTCGATGACGAAAAACATAACAATAAAATAATATAACACAAAAATAGTCTGAAGAGTGAATATAAACAATGTTTTTAGCATGTACGGTAACTGGAATGGCTGTTTATTTTGTACCAATATTGTCACTGAAACATTCTAATGCGATTGGCATTTTAATGCTTAAATAATCTGTGCTAATTAGGAAATCACATAAATATAGGACCCTCTTTTAATATATTAACATTTCAATTTATCCGGGTAATACTAACACAATAAAGTGGGAATGATCAATAAAATGCTAGGAAAAGAGCAAAGTTTAAGAATTGAGTAAAATTATGAACAAAGTCAAAGGTAGCGAAACACCAAAATTTGCTCACCTTCAAAGAGACTCCTCTCCCAAACGTGACATCTCCAGAAACCGTCAAATGATCCAACTCGAGCAGGTCCGGTATAGTCGCGAACCGGTTCAGGAACTCTTTGACCTTCGCGAAATGATTATCACCGAGCTTGACTAAAGGCGTTGAAGGGAACATCCTCTGGGGAGACATCACCAGGCTGCCGTGCGACAGGCTGTACAGATTCGACATCACCAGCAGCAGGTCTGACGTCTTCTTGACCGGGAGGAACCGGCTCCTCGGTACGTTCACCCCGATCCCACCTTCGAAACACTTCATAGCTGCCCCAACCGCCGTCTCCAATTGTATAACATTCAAGCCATCAGCCAAATGTTTGTTGTTCACTATTATCTCCATATTAAGTGAACCCTGGTCTACAACTCGTTGGATCGCGTCCAGTTTAGCCCACAAATTGTTCGTGTTGAAGAATTTGAACTGGCTGACTGTTTTAAAATCGTCCACATGCTCCTTCGGCACTTGAGCTATTTCCAGCAATCTGAGTTTATCCTCGTACTGTATCAAGGTGCCACCTTTGACGTCAGCCCTGGTCTTGTCAGTGACTTCCATGACGAATTCTGACACGGGCTTCTGAGGGTCGGTGTTGAGGAGCAAGTTGAGGATGTTCAGATCGACTGTGGCTCCGAGGTTATCGATGTTACTGATGAAGCAGTAAGTGCGACCTTCTTTAATGAACTTCTGGAGGAGGCCGGAGTTGTAAAACGATTCGTAGAAGTCACCGTGTCCAGGTGGGTACCAGCTGGAATTATGAAATTATCTTCTCATGATTTAGTGGTAAAGTACTTGGGAGAGACACTTCTACTGTTTATATGGAAAAAGTGACACAGTGGCTCGTTTGACATTATTGGGAACAGTTTCTGTGTAAGTTTGGAAGTCAGAATTTAGGCAAGAGTAAGATAAATAGCGTGTGATAATAGACACAGACGGACAGTAAATAATTCTTGTTCCGTATTTTTGTTCATTCGTCTAATCAGTCAATAAATAAACGTTGATACTGTTAAGTAATTACGAACTGCCCTACTTATAATTGTTTCCAAGAACCTGTGCGAAGTACGGTAAATGAGTTCAAATGCCATTTCCTTTATTACAATTTTTTTTTATATACTATAAGGGGCTTTGATCATAATGCCACTTGAATCTAAGTGGAATTTAAGTTTGCAAACTTAAGGATGGTAGCAAACAAGGCAATACTTTAGATAATGTCATAACATCATGCTATTTTATTAGGTTTTTTTTTAATTAAGCTCTGGCTTATTATAGAACAGGGCAGGCGGATTCGAACCTACTTTCATATAAGGCAATATCCATGCTATCACAATCATAAACTGCACTGTTCAGATAGTCCACATGACACCGCAAGTTTGCCCTGCTTTGGAACTTACGCTTCTATATCTTCGTGCACGTCAGCATTCTTAGGCACCGGCAGAAGCGAGTCCCTGTTGATACGCGGATGACAGGACTGATTGAACGTGTGGATGTCCAGCTTGAGACCTTTGTACTTCCTGATCACCTTCTGCGTGTCCTCGTCAGTATTGAACGAGTTCATCAGGACGAGTGGAACGTTGCATTTGTATATTTTGTTCAGATGCTGGAATAATATATAATTCATTCTCGATAGGTCTCGTGTTCAATGTAGAGCTTGTGCTAGAGATGCACCGACCCGATCCGCTCTTACAGAAGATCTAGCGATAGTTCAGATCGTATAAAAGCCTACCGGCGTTTGGAATTTTGTAGCAGATCGATTCAATAAAATCGAAATCGGTCGCCAAAATTGTAATGATCATGATCTATAAGCAACATAACTATCATGTTAACCCCTTAAGCACTAACCTGGCGTTTATGCCAGCTTTCGATTGTTTTCCTATTGTCTTATTATTATGAGTAATCGATATATTAAGCAAGTTACTAATATATTATATCGGAATATGATCAGAATATGAGATTTGTTAGCTTTGTTTAGCACAAAGGTTTTAAGGGTTTTAAAGATTAGGAATCGATAATTTTAATTTACTGTCGATAAGAACTATTTAAAACTTTCGTTCTTTATGAAAATATAATATTTTACTTAATTACTGATACCGATATATACTGAAAACTAGCTATAATTTTTCAGTTCGTCTATTTTAATAGATCTTTGAATAACCGAATTGATAACATGAGATAATATTACTCAGAATGGCGATACCAAAGTAACACAGTCGAGCATCCCTAGCCTGCGTAAGGTTTGACCATAACCTACTTTCCAGCCTGGAGAGTGTGATTGGCAATACGGCAATACGATTGCTCACCTCGATTTGCTGCACGGTCAAGTCCAAAAATGTGAGATCGTTCCTGACTTGTATGACAGATTTGGGTCCCTTACAACCCATTGAGGTTCCCAGGCCACCGTTTAGCTTCACGACGACTAACTTATCTAGCATCTGGTGAACGATGTCTGTTGTTGGAGTCGACAGGGTCGCGTAGTCGATCACAGCGCCCTCTGGAAGCTTTTCTATCTTCTCCCATGTAACTGACGGGCCCTCTGTAATGATAATTACAAACTTTGATAAGACGTTTTATTATTACCGAATGAAGGGCTTAATGTTTAACACGGATTTGAGGAAAGTTTATTCTAGTCCATAACTATTCACAATTCATATTTGTGGTGGAAAAATTTACAAAATAAAAATACTAACAGATATAAGAAACCTTTTGATAATACGCGTGTCTTAAAAAAACTTCATAAACAATATAACACTTTAATTTGTGATGTCTTTTTTTTTTGTTTGTAAATGGCAAAAGTCGTACAAGAAAAGGCCCCCAACACCGTAGTAACTAAACACAATATTGTCTTATACCATTGCTTTTAATCAATTTAAGGCACAATACATGGTTTTTTTTTAGTTTGCAATTTTTATCTAAGCCATCTATCAATTCCCACGAAATATTAAAGACCGATTTCAAAGATATGAACATAACATACTTTTTATTTAATTTTGAAATCTAGACAAGATTGCGGAGAATATGTCTTTAATTTTAGACTAGGTCGCGACAATCATGCACATTGTCATAGTGATTTTGATTGTTAAAATGCCTCACGTACCTGGACTAGCAAGTTTATATCCAGAGCTTCCTAGAGGCTTGATCGTTGTAGACTTTACTTTAGGCTAAGTTAGTTTAGGCTTAGTCTAAAAAACGTTTTTCGGTAATAGTGTTTGGTTTTACAACTAGATCCTTAAGCACATTACCGATTTACTTAACAATAAGTTCAAGCACTCATTTCAATAGGTTATTACAGGCTCTGAGGCAGAATCATTGCGTGAACGATAGTAATGTCTGGAAATGACGCATCTCTCTGTGCTTCCGCTAACAACGGTTATACATAACTATAATTTATAGTTTTTATATAAAAATATATATGTCTATTCAAATTTAAAAAAAACACAGATCTAGATTCTAGACGTTTCTTCTGGACTAGGTTCTTTCTCGAACCGGTTGTGTTTTAACGTTCATAAGCGCTTTCTCAGGGCCTAAATTAAATAAAGAACTGTTTGATTTTGCCTTTATTTAAATATAAGATATCAAACATGATTTTGGCTAGCTTGAATAAAAAGTTTATTAATTTCTAAGCTAATTCTAAAATCACTCACGTTCAGCCAAGAATCTGCTGAATAGATTCTTGAAGCCGTGGAACTCCTTTTCAACGAGCGGCCGCCTCGGTTCAGGAACGGCCGCCAGCAATTTCTCTAGTTCCACTTCGAGTCGTGCGAGCGCATCGCGCTTGGTCGCCTCCTTGAAGTCCCTAGACCCTGACGGCGTCCGCTGGTGGCTGCGGATCTATAATGGATGTTGCAATTACAATCAATTTTAATACACCAGCTATCATCTAATTCAAAAGAGTATTAAAATAAATCACGATTTGGGAACAAATTTGAAGATTTGTTAGTTCAGAAATGTATTGTTATCGCGCTGCACCCCATTGAAGGAGTTATAAAGCGTGAAAGGGACAACTACATCTCAGACTGATTATACCTACGCAAAATAGACGAAATCATCACTTCGTATTTCTCTTATTCCTCTAATAAAACTAGAGCGATTTAATTATTTTTGTCGATTATAAAATAAGGCATTCCTCTACGATTCTTCAAATTTGTTTAAAGCGCGTCTGAAAACGAAGGTCAAACCATGCATTTTTTCTCATATTTAAATGCTCCTAATTTTTATAATAGTTAATTAATTTGAATAAACGTTACCCGCATTTCCTTTTTAAAAAAAGACAAAGCGATGACGAATGATAGTGTGATCGGTTCAAATCCCCTACAATTTTGACTATTCGGTGAGGACGTCTTGTCAAAAATACACTTTATAGATTATTTGTCAATTACAGAAACATCCACATGAATCCACATCCGGTGTTCCACAAGGATCTCATTTGGACCCATATTATTTCTTATTTTTATTGACAACATTGTTAAAGAAATTAAATATTTTAAATTATTATTTCCCGATGATTTCAAAATGTACAAAAAAATAACTAGTTACGGACTCACAACACCTTCAAGAAGATCTTAACAATGTACAGAATTGGTACAAAATCAATAGCATGTTTCTTAATATTGAAGCGACGATGGCGTAGCGGGTAGTACGGCCGGATATCGCGTCAATCAACACGGGTTCAGACTCCAGCTATCCGACTCTAAAATCAGCCTGAGCTTTCGGTGAAGGAAAACATCGTGAATAAACCACAGCATGGTGGTAGGGCATTTTCTAATGATGCCCGCCTGGGTAGCTACCACCCTTAAGTTTAAAAACCTGTCGCCAAATACCAATAGGTGCGTTCCGGCATCATCACTTGAGAACCAGTACCTCTAGGCTTAGTGTGTTTTACCATCTAGGACTACATCGTCACTTAACATCAGGTGAGATTGTGGTCAAAAGCACTGACCCTATTCCGTGTAAAAAAAAAAACAAAATGTAGTCATATTCAATATAGTCGCAAAAAGAAAAACAACATTAAAACATCATTATTCAGACTATGTCTAGATTATGTCTTAAGTGGTTCTAGTCTAAAAGAATCAACAGAAATCCGTATTCTTGGTATAATATTTGATTTCGAATTGCTTTTTGTTAATCGCATGCACTCAATCACAAATAAGGCCTTCAAAATGTTGGAATTTATTTCCAGGAATTCTAGAGATTTCAAAAGCTCAAGTTCTAAAATGATCATATATAATGCCCTTGTAAGAAGTCAGCTAGAATTCAGTTCTATCATATGGAGTCCCATTTACGAAGTAGTGCACGTTGTTAATATTGAAAAAGTATAAAAACGATTTTTGAGACAAATATGTGCTAAACGTAATGTTGTCACACTTGATACCAGCTATGAGGAACGCTTGAAGACGCTAAGCTGTCACTCTCTTCAAGCCAGACGTTCCTTTGTTTGAGATAATGTTTTTGGACAAGTTATTAAATAATCAGATAGAAAGCCCGGAAATTTTACAAAACGTTCCTATTAAAATACCGCAGAGAAATCTCAGCCTCTGAGCGTATGTATCTTTCGCTACTAACTTTATTCGAACGAATTTAGGCAAAATAGTCTCCCATTTGGCGTAATTTTAATACATTTAATAGCATTTACTGTCAAAGTCCGGACATTTTCTCTAGTTCTTTGGCTTCTTTCAAATCTGTTATTTATAAGAATTTTTTAAAATGTTTGTAACTTTACTAATATAACAACTTATAATTTATGCTTAATTAATCCGTAAAAAAATGCACGAAAATATTATATGCTGTCCTGGCCTTTAATAAGGTACTACATTGTTATGTTTTATTTGTTATTTTCTTGTGTATTTTCATTTGTTTGTACTCTGTCGGTTTGCATTGTAATTAAATAAATAAAAAAAACATGAAATAATGATTTCAAATAAAATAATTTATGTAATCAAACAATAAGTAGCCATATTTCCCTACCACCCACTTCCTAATACATACTTGTTTTTTTTCATATCATTTATGTTTTTTCTTACATAAAATCTGATGTGTCACGATAGTTAACGGATAAACTCGACACTCTTCGACGACCAACGACGCGGTGCCGATTCTGCTATGATTTGCAATTTACACTAAAATTAAAAATATTCGCAAGTCATCTAGTAGTTACGTACGTCAATGACAAACTGCTGTTTACTGTTGATTATACAGTTAGTATTTTTTGGAGATTACCTACCGACTTATCACTACCACAACGAAGTGTTTTTAGTTAAGGCATGGCAAAGAAGCAATCACTAATGCAATAGGTAAGGGTAGTGCGTAAATGCATTTCCCCCCGTCAAAAAAAAAAAGGGCAAAGAAGCAGTGATACTATCCGTGGATGAGATTAGGAATTTATAGGGGTGGAATAAACATCATGGAGACATTTTCGCACGGCCACGTTTATTTAAAAATCCATTGAATAAGTTATTTCACTGGGGTAATTGTAAAGGAATGTATGTATATATATATATATACAGTTGTATGCAAAAGTTTCCGGCCAAACAAAATTTTGCGATTAAGTTAAGGTAAAGGATGCGAAGTGGAAACACAGATATATCATCACAAAGTATCTTTATTATAGAACCAAAATGTGTATCTAAATATTTTCAAGTAACAGTTAATACATATTTACAAGAAAAATAAAAAATTTCACTATTTCATAAGTGTCCGGCCAAATCCCAAGAAGCTACAATTCGCTCTGTTTCGTTTATGTTATCGGTTACAAAGGTACGAAACTAAAATTAATTTGTTTGAAAATGATGGGAGAAGATATGATAAGATATTTCTAGTACATTTAGGTCGACGAACATCTGAAAATAGCACTTTTTTCCATTCTTCAGTAGTCCAGTACTGGTGTGCTTTTGCAAATTCCAATCTGGCCTTCTTATTTTTTATACTAATTAGTGGTTTTTAGTTCCAACGCGTCCAAAAAGTCCCACTTTATTTAATCTACGTGAAACAGTACTCTGACTAATGTTAGCTAAATTTTCCTCACGTAATTCACGTGCGATGATCGCAGCATACTTTTTTACGTCTACGACAGCCTTTCTTCTAATAATCTTAACGACACGATTCGTTGTTTTTCTGGGCCTTCCAGAACAAGGTTTATCTTTTAGATCACCTGTAGTCTTCTACTTATTTATAATATCGTTAACAGTGGATTTTACTAATGACAAAAGATTGACTATTACACGTGAAACGTTCCCTTCATTATGTAACTTAATTACTACTTCGCGTATGTCTAAAGACGTGCGTTTAGGCATTTTAACCAATTAATAATAAAGGTAGGATATGAAAGAAACATTGTTCTCGATGTTTACATACCTTTGTAACCGATAACATAAACGAAACAGAGCGAATTGTAGCTTCTTGGAATTTGGCCGGACTTATGAAATAGTGAAATTTTTTATTTTTCTTGTAAATATGTATTAACGGTTACTTGAAAATATTTAGATACACATTTTGGTTCTATAATAAAGATACTTTGTGATGATATATTTGTGTTTCCACTTCGCATCCTTTACCTTAACTTAATCGCAAAATTTTGTTTGGCCGGAAACTTTTGCATACAACTGTATATAATATAATATTTATATATATATATATATATATATATAAATCTTTAATTTAAAAAATCTAGACTATGTTTACTCAGTGATAGAGTAGCTTTCTGCAGACGAAAGAATTTTTAAAATCAGTTATAATATAGTAATATAATAGTTTTTAGTATAAACTAAAAAAAAACGGTAAAATTGTTTTTTTTTTTGTTTGTATTTTGATAACAATAAACAGCCGTGTACAAGCCGTTTGGTGGCGGCTAAGAATAGTTTACCATCCTATATCTTCCCGTGGGTGTCGTAAAAGGCGACTAAGGGATAAAACAGGGGATGGGCAGCAGCATCCTCTGAGGACCAAAACCACTAAAACTACGATCATTTACCCGCCTGCCAATCGTGGCGATTATAGCAATTCCCCCCTTTTTGGGGGAAACCTATGTTCAACAGACAAAAGATTGAATCAATCAATCAAAAAAAAAAGAAGACTATAGATTTATAAAATAATAGAATCTAGATAGTGGTGGTACATAATTCAGAATTGAATATGAATAAAAAACATTTCAGAATTACGACGATAAATCCGATTTTAAGTATTCGATTTAACCATAGACATTATGTTTTCGCTATATCCCTAAGTCTGTCAGTGTAACTTGAAACGATTGATATTTATCATGACAGCAAATTCATTTTGTTTTTTTTTTTTATCCTAATCTCATAGGATACTTAATGTAAGACAAAATACGAAGTTACCAATTGTTCATTCAATTGCCCAATCAACGAATCGTATGACCTTGAATAAAGCTTCAATACTGACCAATTAGAAAAGCGAAACTCCGTCTGTTTATATTTTTTTATTGACTCCATCATACATATTAATAAACGTTTGGATAAAATATTGTAAAAGAATTTCTGAGTGATATTTTAAGTTGACTTAATTCACTATAATCTATATATATATATGATATTATTAGTCTCGTTTCTTCTATTACCCAGTCTAATAAACCCTGGTTAAATGATACATACCTGATTAAAAAAAAATACGAGGCAGACATGGGGAGTATCGACAGCAGCGAAAACTCGATACTTCAGAAAAACTATTTTGGAATGATTAATTTCATAACTTTTTAATTTAAATTATTAACATAACATTTAAGATTCGTTTGGTTTTTACATTTATTGACGCTCTGAGGAATGATATTGTATACTTTCATATCAAAATATACGATAGACTGCGTAATTATATTTTTTTTTTCTTTTATTGTATCTTATAATATAGATTACTGCCCCACAAAACTGAACATTAAGTTAAGTAAGTAGGTAAGTTTGACTGCAGGTCATGGTTTTAAAATTTCTTATATAATTATATACCTTATCCCTGAGCAACTGAGTACTGAGTACTTGAACGCTATCTTGTATTCGACATACTCTAGCATGTTAAGGGCTGACGTCATAGCCTTGATAACGCCAATCTCCTACCGAATCCACTGTTCACCGAGGTACTAGTCACCAGTGTAATTGTAATGGGAATTGTAATTTAAATTTTAATTTTTGATTTGTTCTAATTTTTAGTTGATAAGTAGATTCTGACATTATTATTACTATAAATTATTAATGACATAGAATAAGTGTTGTCCTAGTATAAGATCTGTCTGTTAATTCTAAGTAACTGTTATGTCTATTCTGTCTCTTCTCCCTTCGTATATGTCTTCTCTCAATTATGCACATTTTTTGTAATTATTAATTTTAAAAAATTCAACTACCACTAATTGTACGACGTGTCTTTTGACTAGATAAATGTAATTAGGATAAGAAGATGATTTTATATAAGGGGCAAAAGAACAAGCCTAAGAACAAACAAACGAACAAAAGAAAAAAAAAAGAAAATAAGAGCACACTAAAATCAAAAACAAATGAATAAAGATAAAAGAAAATTAATTAAATTAACAAGTAGTAAAAGATCTCTAGTCATGCTAGGGGATGGCAGGGACACTTCTAAAGTAGGGTGAGTGCGTAAATGCATTTCCCCCCGTCAAAAAAAAAAAATAAAAAAAAAAAGGGACACTTCTAAAAGATCTCCTACCGAGAATTGCTTAACGCCACTAAAGAAGTTCTCACTTCAATAATAGCCCACGATACAGGCTCTTAATAATATCCAAGGGTAAAAAACTACGCTTGGTTTTCTACGAAAATAGATAAAATAAACGAAAGAAAAGTCGCAATCAATAATTGACAATTATTATCAAATATCTATAATAAAACAGATATAAGAAATGTATTTAAAGTTTTGCAGGTAAAAACTATTATATTAGATATAGCAATTAGATAAGATTGGGTATATCTATATGCCTACATACAATTATGTAGACTGATATTATATATATTTGTTTACAAAATGTCCATCCATTCAACCATAAAACGTTCACTGTTGGATATAGGTCACCCCCAATGAGGCATTGTCATAATCGCCACGCTTGGCAGGCGGGTTGGCGATCGCACTAGGTGTTTGTGATACTCAGAAGATGCTGCTGCCCATGTCCTATGTCTAGCAGTGGCCGTCTTTTGGTTGTATGGATGGATGAACTAACTTTAAAAAGAACGAAGTCTTTCCAGGCAGCTAGTAAATGTATGGTAAGTGGTTTATATTGTGTTTAACCGAAGGATAAAAGGCAAATACCCTATCATAGCACTAAAGTTGAAACATTATGGTTTCATAGAACGAAAGACCAAGCTCGTACTGGGATTCGATCCTACATTTTATACGCATTTGGTACAGAAAAACATCGTGAGCAAACCATGGTGCATGGTGGTAGGGCATTTTATAATAATTACCGCTTGGGTACCTACCAGCATCAAATTTGAAAACCTGACAGCAAATACCAATAGATATATTCCGGTAGCATCATTTAAGAACCAGTATCTCTAGACTTAGTGTGTTTACCATCCTGGACCACATAGTCAATTAATAATAGGTAAGATTGTTGTCAAAACATTACTATATAGTGTAAAAAAAAATTATTACCAGGTATTATAATCAAGGTCTTTACCACTACTATAAAAATAACTAAGATTTTCCTCATGCTGGAAATATTGAAACCGATACATTTATAAAGATAAAAATTGATGAGATAAATACACGGCAGATTATGAAGTAATCGCCAGCGGAATTCTGATACCAATATACGCAATTTCAAGTCCTAGGCATGTTACCAATGTTTTTTTCGGATTTCTCATCGATTTACTTACTGACTTCAATTATTAAGTTATTATGTTCAAACAATTTAAATAGAGAAACATAAAAGAAGACATTTCCCTATATCAGACATTAGATGTTTAACCGAGCGTTGCCCGGGTTACATTTATGTAAGAAATGATTTTTTTTTTCTACAAATTGATGAACAAGAATTACTTAAATTATTGATATTAAATAATAAATCGAAAAATATATTATTTCACATTTTATTAAGTTATAAGTTACCATCAATCAATTTATAAAAAAAAGTGTTTGTGTGTACTTATAAAGAGGTTATACTTCTTTGACGTAATAATAGAAAAAACTAAAACGTTGACAGCTAACTTCAGGATGTTGGTGTTCGTGACGGTGTGCGCGCGCATCGTATGTTGACTAGCTAACTTCAGGGTGTTGATTTTTCGTGACGGTTGCGCGCGCTTCGTAAAAATTTACTCTCATCATTTCTCCCTGAAGCGCCAAAAGAAGTACAAATAAAAAAAACAAATAATTTAGATTTGCCCGAACAAAAGACAGAAACAGTTACGTATAGAGAACAGATTTTGTTAGTTTTTTTACACTGTATAGGTTCAGTGCGTCGATCACAATCTCACTCAATGTTAAGTGACGATGTGGTACAGGATGGTAAACACACTAAGCTTAGAGGTACTGTTTCTAACCTAAGCTGTGTACTAAGCTGCCGGAACAAATCCCTTGGTATTTGGCGAAAGGTTTTTAAACTTGAGGGAGGTTAGCTACCCAGGCGGGAATTTTCAGAAATATTTCCTTGCGATGTATTCCTTCACCGAAAGCTCTGGCTCATTATAGAATTGAATATGTGGGCTCAAACCTGCGTCCATTGACGAGGAATCTGACCGCAAAGTCTGACTGAAAAGTAATTATTTAGACTTATATGTACGTAGGATGTATGACAGGATTGCCTTTGCTTGTTTAGTCAATTAAAGGTAAAACGTGTCTATGGTGTGCTTGTCCTTAATTGAGAGTGAACGATGATGAGAAAACGTTAATGAAATCTGACTTTAGTTTATAAAAAAGATTTATTATTTTTGACTTCTTTACAAATTCCTCAATTATGCTTTATGAATACTTGCCCAGGATCTAAATAAATCTCCTTCAGCGGTCATATTTTTCCCCTTATTGACACACTAGCCACTAATCACACATAAAACGCACACGATCGTCACTACCGTACTGTACCGTACAGCCACGTAAACCGACTAGTTAAAACGTTGATAACAAATTGACGTTCTGTTATCGTTGACTACATTTACACATAAACGAATTCATTATGTATAACATGGGTCTGTCTGTCTATTTATGTATTTACTCTCCTTATGCCACACAATCATTTTTTATATGGTTTTAAATCAGATATTCGGAACTTTACCACCCACTATAAAAAAGGTATGCTACAATATACCCAAATTAAGATCAATCAAAAAATCAATTTTTGTAAGGGAGTCACCAAAAAAATTTATTCGCTTACGTAGTCTAAAATCTGCAGAAATACATCAAAATGATATAGAAAAGATACAGATGTCTCTATCGCAATAACACAGTTTCAACCTGGACCCAATTGTAAAGTAAACACGGACAGATTCTAGTTATAAATATATAGCTATTTTAATTCCCTTCAGTACCATGTAATACATAAGTATTGCCTGTTACGAGTTAGTTCATTTTTATAACGATAGACTAATCTAAATAAGACAATGAAATGCAAAGTTTGTATGCGTTTTTAAAATCAATTTGTTCCTTTTTAAGGAAAAGGCATGGTGTCATGCAGCCTAATCCGACATTTGGAACACTTTTCATACAACTCTATAACAAAATGGCCGCCCTTAGTTAAAGCATTCCGTCCGAGTGGTTTCAGAATTGACGCTCCTTGTAATTATTTTCAATTCGCTTATGAAAAATAAGCATACGTAAAATTCCATCCAAATCTATAAAATCAGTTCGAAAGTATACAAAAAAAATGACTGTCGTCACGTTTTCTTGAAACACTAACCTTGTCAAATTGAATGTTCATTCATTTATTCCAAAAGATGGCGCCAGTGTCGATTTCAATCGCGCTGTCGAATGCTTTGTCACACTGGTATGGATCTAATTATTATTGTAAATACTTTGGGTTTTGTTTTCGCATATATACATATATTAAGATATAGTTTCATTGTGTTAATAATAAATAAGTGAAATAAGTGAAGTGTTTTAGTGTAAATCCCTACGGTTAAAAGTTTAAATAAACAAACCTTAATATATGATAAAGAATTCTTTTTTACTATTGATGTGTGCCTACTCTAAGAAAAATATTATGAATATTATTATTACACTGTTTTCTTAATCCACATCTGTGTCAATACAAACTAATTCGTTCAACATAGGTACTTAGCGCGTAATCTGCAACACGATATCACATTCGTTACGGTGTAACATAAGACACATAGAATGAATAATCATTATGTATTTACTACACATTTATATTTGATTAGATAATTTATTGATCCAACTACATATATAACAATCGTGTTGAAGATTTAAAAAAAAAAGTCATATGCGACAGGTATAACTCTAGATGTCTGATAGCAGGCCGAGGAGTAGTCATATAAAAAAGGATTAATTACATTTGTTAAAAAATAGAATTATGAATTTTTGGTGGGATTTATTTTTCTTTCATGTAGCAATTTTATTGTTTACTAGCTGTATGCCGGCGACTCCGCCCGCGTTTCATATATTCTTCCCTGCGTAATATAGTTTTGAAAAAAATTATCTCATTCAAAAAATAATGTTTTGATGGTGCTGTCCATTGAATCAAATTTTGTTTAAAATTTCATGACTTTTAAATTTTTTTACACGGACTCCTAATTATTTTGGAAAAATGAAAGTAGCCTCAATTACGCGAAGTAACTTCAGCTATCTGTCAGGAAAAGTCCCGTCAAAATCGTAGATTAAACGTAACAGACAAAAAAACAGTTTGAAAACTTTCTAAAAATAATGTTTTGATATATGTACCGAATACACATTCCAGATGTATTTGGTAAAATGTTTTTATTTTCATGTTAGAAACAGACACTTTAGTATAGATTGCATAGTTATTTAACCAGTTCTCTCGGTTTGTACATAACTTTAGCAAATCGCTGTTTTTTTATGGATCCTAATGTACTTAAATACAAGTACTTGCACCGTAGTTAATTAATCATTTACCCAAGGTGAGTAAACCTAACGTTAAATGTAAATCTTGAATGAATAAGAGAGTAAATATTTAATTATGGTTCAAGGTGGACACGGCGTCGATGGACGTACGTTCGATTACACTTATCCTATTATATAACGTGCCTGAGCTTTCTGTGAAGGAAACTAAAGTACGGTGGTATAGTGCATTTTCTAATGCCCGCGAGAATTGCTACAACTCTCAAGTTTTAAAAACCTAGGTATGTCCCGGTAGAATCACTTGAGATCCAGTACCGCTAGTTTTACGTGTTCAGGATCAGGTCCGGGGGCGTCTTCACCTATAGCGCAGGGTGTTCAGCGCAAACGAGCGCGGGGTTTTAGGCGGCGGCGAGCGACGCACGCGACACCTAGAAAGATACGTCGCTCGGGGCGCCAACGATCTCAACGACCCTGCGTCCGTGTTATGGCCAACACCGAGCGTAGTAATAGTTAAAATTCCTTTTCGAAATCAAAAAATCAAAATCAAAATTGTCGATTCAAAATAATACTGTAAGTATTTCATTTTGACCCCCACTAAACCCCCCGGTACCTCCCGCGACCTTATTGGAGCAACACGGGATCGAACAAGCATGCACCGCGAATAATCCAGCAGCCGCCAAAAGAAACATCCTACACACATCCGGGAGGGGGGTAGAGAGTAACACCTCTCACCCCCCTCCCCGAGACCCCCCCCCTCATCTCATCACTGTTGGTCAACAGGGTGTAGCGAGGAAGGGACCCGAGCATTTCATTTTGACCGCGCGCCAACTAGAGGGCGCCAGTATATTAGTTGCATACGGGCGCTACAAGGGCTAGAGCCGCCTCTGATCATGTACCAAATCTTCACTTAACATCAAGTCAAATCGCTGAGCTTGTAAAGTATAAAAAAAAATAACAATAATCTTTAAACATAATATAAAAAGCAATGACTTTCATATATATTCGTTAGTAAGTTTATAATCCTATTGTTATTATAACTCAACACTGATTCATTTCTTTTTCTCGTAAATCTGTGTGTTTTCTGGTCAGGTTTAAATATATATTTAGTTATAATAGTAAATTATAACAAAAATAAAATCAAATGAAGCTCAATATGCCATAAATCATGCACTAATGCAAAATACCCATAGCATACGATAAATGTTGCTAATGCTATAATTATAGCAACCTATTAAATCGTGTTATACGTAGGTTAATTTTTGGGGCGACACGGGGTGGCTTTCGCAAGCCAAATGCGGCGGACGGCCCCGGAGGGTTTTAGTGGGTATTTCCGGGCGCTTCTCGCCCGGGCGAGTCCAACACTGGCACGGAGTTCGTCCCTCCGTGCCCCCTTATCTATTGCATTGGGGGACTCCGGTCTCACTAATGCAATAGGTAAGGGTAGTGCGTAAATGCATTTCCACTCGACAAAAAAAAAATAAAAGGTTAATTTTTGGGACCATGGATTTCGGCTATTTAATTTTAATAGGACGTCGCGAAATAACAAATGGTGAGATTCACAAAACGAAAAATACAAATTAATAACATGAATAAAATAAAATAATGGTGATTTATTTCTAATTTCTTTCATACTATAATACAAAATCTTAAAATTACTATAAAAATATTAAATTTATCTAATGTAAATTGTAATTTGGAAACCATTTAGTTATAGGTTATTTTTAACTGAGATCAATATTTCTAGTACTTGTCATTTTAAATACGCTATAATTTTAGCAGACTAGCACAAAATTATAACGAATTAAATTATTTGTATAATTTACGTTATAATAATTGCTGTGTGATATATTAACCACCATTGCATCTACCTATGCAATTTTCACCTTACATGGCTTACATATATATCAAATATCAGTTGCTTGTTCCTTAAATATTTCTTTATCTGCCATTAAAAACATCTTATTAAATATTGAAACCACATGTGTGTACAAATTTCAATGGAGGCAAACCAGCTGCCTAAATACAAGCAATCTTAGTTTATCGTTAAGGGGCTCTAATCTCACGTGCTTTTCAATACTTGTCTCTATATATAGTATGGAAGTAAGATATCGTAATTTTGGATTGATACATTTTTTTAAACAGTAAAACCATCATTTAAACAAGTGTTCAAGGGTGTGTTATTCGTCTATTAACACGGAAAATCTACAGTAAATATAGTAGGAAAATAGGAATAAAAATGTACACTGATATACCAATGACAAATTTTAACGATTAGATTATATAAAATAAACATGTGACCGTAGTCTCTACGTTATAGCTAAATTAGTGATGGTTGCTACAAACAGCAGGCGGGTCGGGACGTCAGCACTATATTTCTATAGAAGTCCTCTTCCACAATAAGAGATAATAAGAGAGAAAGCAAAAAAAATATTAAATAAACAAAAATAGAATAGAAAATTAATGTTTTGGACAGTTATAGACTACATTATATCTCCTAACCCTTCAATACATTAATTTTTATTTTAAATATCACTAGCTAGTGCCCGCTCCGCCTGCGTGTCCAATGTTCTATAGGTGTGAGAGTATTTTGTTTTTATTAGTGGAAAAAATTGTGCACAAGTGTAAATCAAAACGGAGAAAATGCACATAAGAGTAAATCGAAAAAATGAGAAAGGAAAGAATTCAAAACAAAATAGTCTATAACCCATTCCTATATGTTCAGTAGTTTTGAGGTGATGGTGCGTCAAAGTAACCCCATTTTCCTTACATATATATATAGTTATCTTGCTTATATATTACTATATCAAAAACGAATCGTTTCCGATTGCAACCAGAAATCTTTGGCAGTTTGTATCGTTACTGTGTCAATTTTCACAGTTCGCATGTTTTATTGTCGTTTATAATTTAATTACATGTATTATTTACATACATACATACATACATATGCTCACGCCTGTTTTCCCCGAAGGGTTAGGCAGAGGTGAAGTAGCGAACTACACCACCCACATTTCGCCGAGCTTAGTTCCGTCCCAGATGTGACAGGGGGCGAGCCTGTCGCCATATCGGGCACAAATTCCAAACTCCGGGATGATACTGAGTAGAAAAAACCCAATATCACTTGACCCGACCCGGGGACCGAACCCGAGACCTCAGAACGGCAGTCGTATGTAATACAACTGCGCTACCGAGGCAATTGTATTATTATTATTATTATTATTATGTATTATTTATGTACGATTATACGCAGTAGATTTGTAAAACTCATGATGATGAAGCGATGATAGCGCAGTGGACAGCGCGTCCGGATTCCGCGTCAATGGACGCGGGTTCGAGCCCACCTATTTAACTCTAAAATCAGCCTGAGCTTTCGGTGAAGGAAAGCATCGTGAGGAAACCATAGCATGGTGGTAGGGCATTTTCTGATGTCCGCCTGGGTAGCTATCACCCTCAAATTTAAAAAACCTGTCGCCAAATAACAATAGGTGTGTTCCAACAGAATCACTTGAAAACCAGTATTTATAGGGCTAGTGTGTTTACCACCCTGGACCACATCGCCACTTAACATCAAGTGAGATTGGGGGCAAAGTACTAAGCTTACATCGTGTAAAAAAAAAGGGATTACACGAAATTTTTTGAAAATTCAAATAAAAACCTTACGTTTTTTTTTGTAATTTTCTCATTAACTATACTTATTTCCCCACTCGTTACAAAGTTTTATTTATCTGAAGCACCATCACCCTCAGAACTACTGAACACATCGGCATGGGACTACTACCATTCGACGTGGAATTTTTCGCGGGTGATTATAGGCTATCTATTTATTTGGATTCAATCGATCCTTTCTCATTTTTTTTTCTCTATTTACTCTTATGTACATTTTTACCGCTAATAAAAGCAAAACACTCATTTTTCTTCACTCATTTGTTTCATTAAATTACGTTTAAATGAAACGTTAATTTTTCACTCACACCAAAGAACATATAAAACGTACGCGGAGCCGCGGGCACTAGCTGGTTACATATAAAATAAAAAATAATGTATTTAAGGGATATAATGTAGTGTATAATCGTCGAAAACAGTAATTGATAATACTTATTTGTGTGAATCCACAAGTTCGACTAATCTATACTAATAAAATTGTAAATTTCACGTGTCTGTACATTTTCGATTTTTGTGAAATAAATGATTGGAAGAAATAATTAATGTCTAAGAAATAATAAATGAGAAATAATATTTTGATATTTTTAAATAATATCTAGGAATTCAAGGTAGTGTATTAAAGAGGGCATTATATAAAAGTAGTGAACTGACTTTCAAGTATGATATCAATAGGACAAGACAGATAACCTACACATATAACAAAAGTCAACAGGACAAAATCTACAGATTGGAGAATGAAGATTTTTTATTTACAATTTTTGTCACATTTTGTTTGTTTGTTCGAAATGACGCAACTACTGACCCGTATGAATTTGTGAATTTTGGTATGAAAGACGGGAGAGGACGGGACGGGACAACCGCATTAATACGATAATGAAATTGTACATTTTCCATTTCTGTGATAATAATTATTGCAAGGAGCTAAAAATAGGCAATTAAAAACATTTCTATCATTTTTAGAAATGTCTGTTAGAAATTTCCAACCTGAGAGTTCGTACAAAAGTAAGAAGAAACGAGTTAGAAATGTGGTTTTGGCCCAAAATATTGGTCATCCCCTGAATGTGTTTAATATAGAAACTCGCCTCTCTATTATGCGCTTCAAGAGAATTCTTTGGACAGCTATCCCGGTAGGATCCGATACCTTAGAATGCTAATATTTGTAGGCCAAAAGAATTGACAACAGAAGGAGAACAAAGGAAGCGGACTCAGAATTGAGATTGCAGGCTCCATGTTCGAGTTAGTCACGACTGTAATCAAAAGAATCGCGCTGGGCCCTAGTCTAAACGATTCGGGGTCGTGATTAACCCTGGCCGACCTGCGATTCGCAGTAGACCAAAATAATGTCTTATAGATCGACACTTACCTCTCGAGTAACGCCGGTGTCCTGCTTCACCTTCCGTAGCCCGTGTGTAGTAACCAGTGTATAGTGTGAATGTGTGAACTGAGTAATAGCTAAGAAGGCTTAACAATCAACAAACAATCAATTTAACGTTTAACGCTAATCACAAACAACTTTCATGTATAACAACGTGTATGCTCGCGTCAAGTTATTACCAAACTGAACTCTGCGACAATTCTCGCGGGTACTACGATAGAATTCAAGTACCCCCTTTTTTCAGTTATGATCAATAATTAACACTCCATAAATGTATAAAAAGTTACAAGAGTAGCTGCCTTGGGTGAGATATTTAATAGAGTTATTTATAGTGCTCCTCAGACATGAGAGTCCGGCGAAGAAGAATATTTTCCAAAATTATAGACTGCTTTATATCTTTTAAAAATATTGCAAGAAATGATGGAACGCGATTGTGGTCATTTTTGAGTCAAATTAGTTTTCTATAAGTAGTTCGTAATATATGGTACATAATTTATTTAAATAGACATACTATTATAAAACCCGGTTGAAGAATACATGTATGATTTAAAAAATTAATAATATACATCAGTCCATTAATTATTGAGTCCATAAGAATTATTGTAGTACTAACGGATAGAAAGACGGAGACAGCCTTTCATAATTACAATACAAATAATTTAAATGTCACGGGCACTATAAAAAATAAATACATTTGAAAAAGAATCGAACACATCGACACAATCGAAAATAAAATCGTTTTTTTTTTAGTAATAATTTTTTTTTTTCTTTTAACATTAAAATGTCATTCCGTTTATGATAAAATAGTGTAATATTTAAACACGCGAAGTACATACAAACACACTGTACATATAAACAATTACATTACATTTATCTCGTGAACTCTATGACCGGTCATATTCATTAAGCTGAAAGCGAAACGAATACATTTATAACAATTGATACAATTAAATACCTTGTTTAGCATATCCATGGCTGTTTAGAAGTGTTGTCAGTGCTCCTAACTAATGAGAACAAATAAACGAACTATGGACACTCGCGACTTTTTTTATATTGGACAATCGAGTTTGCGGAGGAGCGGGCGAACGCTCAGCTGCTAGAAGACGTAATAATCAACTACTGACTGGAGGAATAATACTACGACAATTTATAATAATATATGTTTAAGTAGCTGATAAAGCGTTGATATGTTTCTTAAGGCAACTACACACTGCAACGATTTATCGTAGCGATATACTTTGCAATCCGTATGAACAGCTTATTCGAACTTGTGTATTTTGTATTTGTGTGTTAGCAGGTGTATTTTGTATTCGATAAATCACGTTTGCACAGTTTTATCTTAACATCATACAGCCACGAAACATATACAAGGCATCACATGCTTCAGGAATTATTTAACAAAGGCAATATCTAATATGTTCGTAAAATACGTAGGAACGACATGTAGCTAAAAAAAACACAGGTTTACAGAAAATCTCCCGTGAAGAATTGATGATTCTTTCATTATAATGTTCTTTTTCTGTATTAAGGAAATAGCCAAAGGTAGTAAGTACAATCGTATATCTATACAGGACGCCCCTCATTCAATTTTAATGAGTTATCTCAAACTTTTAGTGAGTGTAAAATACAATTATATGACAGTATGACTGCCGTTTTCGAAACCAGATGTTACAACACATACTATCCGAGTTATTTTCTTTAAGCACGTCATCAAAGCGAAAAATGCAAGTGCATTTCCATTTTTTTTTTTTGCATAATTCACAAGCTTCTGCGGAAAAGTGAGGATCGACGCAGATATCGGTGACATGTGGAGAATATAGAGCAGTGCGATATAACTGTGCAAACACGAATCGTTACGATAAATCGTAGCCGTGTGTAGCTACCATAAGACTCGCTACTACAACAGATAAAGCAAAACGTTTTATTATTCATAATAATTATCGTTACGCAATCAGTATTCAGACTGAATGAAGAAGGCGTGTTATGCTTTTGCGAAGTTAAACGTATAAGTCTCCTTTTAAATTTGTATTTAAAAGAAATTTTAATCACACTGTTTTCATTTGTTAATATAATTAATAATTAAATACTGAAACTATTAATTACTCAGATAGCCAATTTTTTTTTTTTTTAATTCAGTATATTTAAAATGTAAAATGAAATGTTACCAATACCAAAGGTGGCCATTGATATATTATAATCTATGTTCTAATCGCATTTCTAAAGTATCAAAGCTTACAACTACCTAGGCATATATCTGGATTAAAATTTACAATAGAATTTTTCATTATTCACCAGAATAGATGTGATAATTTTAAAACAAAACCTAACGCATACAAATCCAGTAAGATTAAATCGATTATCAAGTAAAAGTAGCGTATAATAAAAACGAATTCCTTCTTGCGTATTTATTTATGTTGTTTCATTTTAAGAAAATCTTACAAATAATCGTGACACAATAATAATTTTATCAGAGAAGAAATATCAATTTCATATACATCATACAAAGTATGATTTTTTTTTATTACACAGATAATACATTCGATACGTTTCAGTTTTATATGTAAATGATGAGTCTTTAAGTTTTTATTTGTATGACGTCAATACACACGCCTACTTACATCATGTACCTAATTGTAATTACATTTCTAGATTTAAATTTATCATTTAGATTTTTATACTTTTAATACTGTCCATAATCTTAACCGATAGCTCTGGCTGCAGATAAATTGGAGCATTTGAAAATGCCTTATCACAATGCCTTATCTAACATTGTAAACATGTATGAAAGTATTGAAAAGTTACAAAAATAAACTCTTAAATTTGTGTCTTTCTTCCAAGTTTTTTAATGCAACGGAAACTCAACAAACCTATACCTTTTTTTTTTTTTAGTGACGGGGGGAAATGCATTTACGCACTACCCTTACCTATTGCATTAGTGAGACCGAAGTCCCCCAATTCAATGGGTAAGGGGGCACGGAGGGAACAAACCTATACCTAATCTATACTAATAAATAAAATTGTAATGTCTGATTGTAATGTCAAAAATTTTTTTTTTTTACCAAATAGATATGAATGTATATACGATACCTATATGAAAAATACAATTATTAAAATTTTTGTCTGTCTGTTTTTCCGGGTAATTTCCGGAACGTCTAGACGGATTTTGATGGGATTTGTTTGTAGATAGCTGAAGTTACTTCGGGTAACTTAGTGTACTTTTATTTTTGGAAGATTTTACTAAAAATTGAATAAAATCCGATTCAATGCACAGTTTCACAAGCAAGTGCTTGAATATATGAGAATATTTTTACTTTATCTTAGTACTAAAACAATATTAGGGTTCCGTTAAAAAAAAATTAAAACGCAGTAAAGAATATATGAAACGCGGGCGCAGCCGCGGGTACACAGCTAGTCCACATCTAAATCAACTATTCTTAAGGATAAAGCGATGATTGCTGGGGTAATGTGGTCGACCACCACATCGATCACCGTGGATTCGAATCCTATATTGAACCCGATATTTTGTTAAAGGAAAAGTTCGTGATAAAATTATAGCGTGGTGGTAGAAAATTTTCCTGGCTAACTACCACCCTCAAATTTGAAGAAATGGCTTGGTGACATAAATATATTCGGTGACATAAATGTGTTTCGATAGTATCACCGAAGACTCGGTTCTTCAGACTTAGTGCGGTTTGTGTACTTACACACAATCACTTACAATCATCGTCACTTAAAATCAGATGATAATGCATTTAAGCTTATAATCCATATAATATAAAAAAAACAACGTGTTATAGCTTATGACCCAATGCTCGCAGCAAACAGCGCTCTTCAGAAGTTACCTACTCTGCGAAAGATGTTAAATATTTATAATGTTTAAAACTATTAAACCATTAAACCATTTTTCACCAATCACTGGTAATACCATCTACTAGTTATTTTTAAAGTCAATATAACTTAGTTTAAAAAAAATAATGGCTTAAAGCTGCGCATTTTGTTTGAAAAGTGTTTACAGAGCCATGTCGCAATTTATAGAAGGTACAGGATAAAATATCTGCTGCAGAGTTCAAAATTGAAAAAAAAAAAAATGTAACAAAGCAAGACCAACCTCCTTGGACGATTCATTAACAAACACGAAGAACAATAACTAAATATAATTCTATTGGTTCACTGGTGTTTTGCGTTTATACCCCTCTTATATACAACCAGCTGTGTGTCCGCGTTTGCGCCCGTATTTCATATATTCTTCACGGCGTTTTAACTTTTCTATACAGAATAATGATGCGAAACGTTTGTTCTGAGGTGCCACGAAAACTCGATAAAAGAAGAAGAAAAGCGTTTGAAATTTTAAAGAGCCTATACATCCTCCGAAAAGAGATAATTATTGCACGAATTCCTTTATTTTAAGATATAATATTCTAAAAACATATTAAATAATATATGTATACTTTACAACAAAAGTACTGAAAACCTACATAAACCTTTTTCAGTAAAAAGTTTAGGCGCCATCTTTAAATCGCGTCTGACGAAAAGCCGAGCCTCCTAATAGAAATTACGCCAAAACACTGATAAAAGTAATTCATATCCTGCTAGTCTTTCACCGTTGTTTCATCATAATGATAAGTCCTAGTAACACGTGAATCCATTATGACATCACGTAAGCACAATATCTATTTCACATATGTTATTATAATCCTTTATCACGTTGCAATCAGAATGATTGGCACAATTACTAAATATTGAAAGATGTTGCGCAACGAGGTGCGCAAATTCATACCTGCACCATTAAAGTACATACGTACTTTAATAGTTCAGGGTGCCATGATGCGTTTGCAGCATTTTTACGCGAATTTATTCACACTTATTCAGATATCGTCTGTCAACATGGAACTATTCACTTATTATATTCGCCAAACATTTGAGAAACTCTTAAATATGTAAATACAATTAATGTCTAACCATATTTGAAGTCATTTAGCAATAATAATAAATATTATTTGTTGTTTATGCCGAAGAATCATGGGAAATGTATCAAATTCGATGTAAATTATAAATCGAATGAAATAAGGAATTAATATAATTCGAAAATCAAATTATTTGAAATATGGTTGGAATCAAGTACCAATTTTGTCAGATATAAAAATTAAAAAAATAATTAACCAACTAAACACACAGGGATATATAACACATAGAAATTATTAAAAAAAAAAAATGGTAGGCAAACATAAACAAAAACACATACATAACATGTGGATGACTATGTCAGCCACTTGTGCATCCAATCAGATGATAGTGACCAGCTCAGGATAATTACACTAAAGTACCAAAAGATACTGAAGGCTGATTTTCAGCTGGACCCCATAGCTAGTCACGGTATATAATCTTTGATATGATTTATATTTATAAAATTATTTATTTTTACCTTTAACTAGTTAGCTTATTGATTAGGAGTAATACTATTTCAACTGTATCAAAACTAGTCTTCAATTTAGTAATACAGTCTTGTAGTTTAGATCTGAAATTTACATGCATATAGTAAATGCACATTATGTTAATGATGGCGAAGTTAAAGATGGTGAAGATGGCCTATCGAGCTCACCTATCCAACTCTATAATGGCATTGAGCCGACTGTGAAGCTAAACATATTGAGGAAACCATAGCATAGTGGTAGGGTATTTTTTGCTATTGCCTGCCTAGGTAGCTGACTACCACATTCAAGTTTGAAAACCCATCACCAAAGTACTAATATGTGTGTTCCGGAATCATCAATGACAGTCAGTACCTTTTACGCTTAATTATAGAATACACCATAAGAAATTAGTAGAGATTGGGGTAAAAGAGCTGAGCCTAGAGATTATAAAAAAAAAAAGTTTTAGCTACCATGCATGCAAATTTATCTACTAATAACTGCTAGAGACATTTATAATATTATAAACTGGAAATTCAATAAAACAAAAAACTGTGAAGTGGTGAGGTCATACAGCCACCTTGACAACAATCACATAATATTGACAAATAGCAGTGGCCTTTTTTTTTTTTTTTTTTTTTTTTTTTTTTTTCGAGGGGAATGCATTTACGCACTAGCCGTCCAGCCAGATCTGATAGGGCCCCCCCTTCCAGATCTGGCTGAAACGAAACGAAGATGTGTGACAGTCTCTCGCACGAAAGCGCGAGAGGCTGTCACACAGGATTAGTGTGGGACTCGCAGCGATAAGCGCCGTTGGTAGCAGTGGCCTAACAGTTTATTTACCAAACCACAACTGAAATCTTTCCAAATATCAATGATTTCAAAATATAAATAGTAAGTCTGTCAACAGAACCTTTAATCACTGCACAGAAGCATTTTATGTAAAAAGTAGAAAAGAAAAACATCACACAACCAAATAAATTTTATTAATAAGTATACTAGAAAACAATTAAATAAACCCATCCAATATTAGTCACTCATAAAAAAAATAACAATATTAGACATATGTAATAAGGTAGTGAATTCTCACCGCTGGCTTCAGCATGGAGTCATCAGTCTGCAAGATGCAATTATATGAAGCATTACATATCAGCAGCACATTATTTGAAAAAGCATAGAAATTTATTGAAGGTAGAAAATAGTAAAGCACATAAATATAGATACAAAACAACTTGCAAGTCTTTGAATAATAAATAACTAGCTTGAAATATTTCATTTGAGCAGATAATTTCATTTAAAATGCAAAATTATCTTCTTAGAAGGCATGTTAGTAAATAAATTTAAACAATCTTATAAATTAAATTTTTATTTTACTATAAATTACTCTTAATATGTCCACTACCCATAATAATGAGACAATTGGAAAGCTGGCATAAATGCCAGGTTAGTGCTTAAGGGGTTAATAATTAAAGAGAGAAAAGATAATACATTTGTTTTGTATGAATACAATTGTAAATAAAAATAAAAAAATAGTAAAATGCAAGTAGTAACAGAAATAATATTGTCTATCTGTGTCATCTATCTATCTCTGACAATTATTAATTGCATAAAAATAGTTATATATTGATAGTTACAAATATTTTTAATTCAATTTTTAATTTATATGCTTTTAACAATATTTTGACTTGACTATACTTATATATACAAGATCTAAAAAATGTACTAATTCTATAGAGTGGAAATTTGACATCAGATTTTAGTGGAATTGATTCTAATGAGTAGATAATCATATTTACTTCTTTTAACTTTATGAAAATTTATAATTCATTCATGTTTCTAAAATAAAGTCTGAGGAAATTAAGAATCTACAAAATATTGATATTGTTGGAAAATTATTGTTTTTTATTCTTTAGTTTAGAGTTATGTAAAATATAACTTTAAATAAAATGTACTATTTGAAAGTAATTAGGCATAGCCGTAACAGTGTTTGTAGTTTAACTTTATAAAGATTTTTGATGGCCCGCTACCGACCTCTAAACTCTGACAAGGTCATCAAAATAAATAAATATTATCAATTAGGAACCAACGAACGTGTAGGTACATAGATAAGCCCACGCGTGTGCCTTTAACTACTAAACTACTAGTTTTTATTACCTTGTTATCACCGTCTCTGGCTCTGGACATTATTTCTATAGTCACAAAATACGATTAAACCTTAAATGACGAGATAAATGGATTACAATAATCACTGAAAGTGAAATGCCGATTTTGACAACTGACAAGTCAGAAACATATGAATGATGATTGTCAACTGTTTATCAAACAACTCAAAATGTTGAAAGTACGTTTAGTTTCTGATTAAGTGAACGAAAATTGATTTACTTTCTTTTTAAAAAGAGTTTATCTATTTGTATCACATAAAATATGTATAATAGTATCAAATAAATAAGAAACTTGAATAACAATGTCTGGTCGCTTATCGTCACAACGGAGATTTTATAACATTTTATTTACCTATGAGTATTTGATAATTTATATAAGCACCCTAGCATCGAAAAAAATTGCCCTAGAATCATAGAATTAGGAATTTCAATCAATAAAACTAGCATACCGGCCACGGCTGCCATAACACTCATACATGAAGTTTACATGTATGTCTTTCCGGGTGCCCTTAGTCGGTTCACTCGTTTCGACGATTTACTATCTCTGATAAAATAATCATTTACTTAAAAACATGGGCTAGTTGTGTAATAAAAAGTTGTGAAAACCGCTATAGGAGTAAACACCTAAAATCTAATGGTATAACCTTTCATGTATATGTTTTGAATTATTTTATGTAACAAAAATAATAGTCGCATGACGCACCGCCATGACGCTTTTGTTTAGACTAGACTATAATACTGTGACTACTTTTGATTGTATGATTGATCGAGTTTAAGTTTTTTGAAAAAATATATTTTTTTACACCATACACAAACTCAGTGGTTTGACCACAATTTCACCTGATGTTAAATGACGATGTGGTCCAGGATGGTAAACACATTAAACCTAGGTACTGGTTCTCAAGTGATACTGCCAGAACACATTTATTGGTGTTTGGCGGCAGGTTTTCAAATCTGAGGGTAGCTACCAAGGCTACGCAAATTATTTTGTTCGAAGAACTTGAAAAAATTACTTTTTATTAAAATTAGTAATATTAAAAATTACTAACAATAAATGTAATATAAGAAAATTATGAAATAAAATTGTGTTGTTATTATTTCTCTAATATAATCGAAAATGTCGATACGGTATGCCATATGAGTACTGGTACATGACGCACATCACTTGAATTCCCTCTGCTACCCGCGCCCCCTCCTCACACCTCCGAGAACGACAAACATGGTTTCCATCACAGATAAGTGTATCTTGTTAACTTATTTGTAGTTTGCATACTGTGTACTGATTCTGCAATGTGTACAGACTGCAACGACTTTGTTACTTTATGCCTTTGAGTACATTTTTTTTTTGTATACGTCAAAATGTTTTCAGTACCATAACATGGGAATAAATATGCTCGTATTGTTCATATTATTTTTAAATTATATATTTCACTTATTCCAGATGCAAAATGTATTGTAGTACTTACGCTTTAAAAAACGAATTCTCATGTATGACGTCGATAATTGGCATTGAACAACTCCAGAAAACTTTCTAGAACAAAGTTATATATATAATAAGAATATAGTCTTATCAAGTTTTTTTTTCTATCACAAGTTTAAAGCAATTGTAGAATCGAAGACATGTTCTAAACAACGTCCAATCGTGCTACCTTTACCAGCGTTCATTTATTATAATTTTAAAATAATATACATTTTGGATCATTAGAATGATATATTTATTTGAGAGCTCTATAGATGATATCAGAATGTAACTCTGCGAATCATTCAACATTAAAGGAATTTACTAAGTCAAAACTCTTTAATCATATATGTGGGCGCTATACATTTATATAACCAAATAGCGCCATCTAGTGCTAGAAGCTAAAATTATTCATTATTCTGTTAAATTTTATTTACAATTTTTGGGACATGAATGTAACACAATAAATTATGATTTTTTTCTAATTTATTTCGAAATTGAACTTTGTTAAATTAATTTGCCTCTAAAATTAACATTCAAAGCAAAGTAATAGATATTTCGTAGCTTCCTATTGTAAAACTTCTTATATATAAAGTGCAAGGTAACAAATTGTGAATTATGGTTTATAATTGGTATTAGATTAATTTATTCTATATTCAATGCTTTATTTACATTATTTTGTAATTCAGAAAAGAGAGTGCGTTATATTGGTTTTATGTAGACACCTGTTGGTCTCTATTTTAATGTATTAAGGATTGAGAACTAATTAAGATAACTAAGATATTTCAGGGCTACGTCGCGACACTGACCATGTATGGAGCATTAAACGCACAACTCCGCACACACACTCTTGGACGCAACACGCAGGTACATAGGTCCTGTTAGGAACCTTTTTTATGTTAAATAAAAAATGTAGGGATTAACTAGGATTAAAATTCCGCGGTAATTTTTACACTCAGGTAGCGGCCAAGCCGAGGTTCGAACCCTTGTGCTAGTTACCTTTTGCAACTGAGTGCCTTCAGCACTCCCCCACAAAGTTCGGTGAAGCAGCAGTACAGGCCATTCCGGTCAAGTCTTTTTTCAACCTCGGGCAGTCGCCGACATGTTTATTCATTTTCTTTATTGTATATTACTTAACGTTGATATGCGATTAAAAACCATATGATACAAGTAGTATTTGTACTCTTATAAATTACGCAAGTTAAATGAGAGCCCTCACCTATACTCCCATATATTTCAAAGTATATCAGACGTAGGTTAGGACACAGCATCTAATCACGTGTTTTTCTAAATTATTTTTATATTAAAGGGGCATAACACCTAACAGTATCTATTTACGTTTAATCCAAAAACAGCAAATATAATTATTACCTGCAGGCGTCACCAATAATCCCAGCCAATAGAATATTCTTTGAGGAAGGCTCAAAGCCAGTCGATAATGTTATCGTATAATAAGTTTAACGCTACGGAGATGAGAAGTCTGAGAATTATATCTGGAGTGAAGCAGTGGGGTAGCGTCGGTAACAGCTGCCCGGGACCGAAGACAATTTTGCCGCCCTTTTATTCCAATCGGTCTGAATTGTAAAATTTTGCCGCCCCTTAAAAAGTGCTGCACGGGACGAGCCGACCCTACCGCACCCACTACGCTACGCCACTGGAGTGAAGAAGATTGACAAAGTCAGGAATAGTGTGATAAGAGAACGCTGTGTGGTGTGGTAGAGGATGTAGTAAGGAAGATAGAGAAAGGTATGCTTACTTGGCATGTACAGAGGATGAATGACAAAAGATGAACGAAACGAATTTATAAGGTGAAGGCAACTGGGCACATGTCGTCGGTAAGGGTCGACCTAGGCGAACGTATTTTGACCAAATTGAGCTTGTCTTAAACAAAGGCCAGGTAAAAAGTACCCATAACCGGCGAGCATGTATGAAAGTGCTCATGAAATTAGATGAAGCAAAAGAGATGTCAAAGTCCGTAGCAAGTAGAAGGACGTAATCTCTGCCTACCCCCACAGGAAAAAGGCGTGTATGTCGCAAAATACTGCACACGCATACACACACACACCAGAACAACCACAGAATAATATTAATCCAACCGGAGTCAAGAAGTGCCTACGCAATTTAAAAAAAAAAATTAATGCTTAGATAGGATCAGTTCCGTGGAATGTTTTACTCAAGTAACTAGGTAATTTACAATAAAAATAAAACATCTATTACACACAATAATGTATTACATAAAATATTATTTTCCATTACATTTTAATTACAACTATTACAGTCGGTGAACGAAAAAAACATGGAAGCAATCCTAGCCCTCGAAAATGACCCAAAGCATATTGTGCCTCGGTAGGCGGGGCTTATCAATTGTGCCTTGAAGGAGTTTAGTTTTGCTGTGGCGGCAAATGTCATCGTTTGTTTTTGGCCCGTTTAAAAGTGTAAATTATGCCTTCTTGCGCAGTGAAGTGGTGCACAAATCGATCTCATCTGCACAATAAAAATGCTGGACTCAGTTATCACGTGTAAGTAACCCGTAAATGTAATGTTTACATTAAAAACATGGATCAATTATTTCTAGGGGGGTGGTGTTATGCTCGATGAACTAAGTAAATTAATGTTGATTGTTTACAGGTTGAAGTAAAATGTGTTTGTTTGTTCTGTTTGCTACATGAAAACAAACACCTGCTCCTTTCACAGACTTCCACAAGATTCAAGTCAAATAGAACAATGGACGAGAGCAGTTCGCTTGGAAAGGCAGGAAAACCAATATAATTATAATTTATTTCACTTAGTTTAAAAAGTTACATGTTTTAAATTGAGATGGTATTGCCAAGTTCAAAAATGTAACCATAAGGAGGAACAATACAAAAATGTGCTCTCTATAACTACGTTAAAAAAATGCGGACAAATTCTAAGAAAATGTTAATGTGAAACCTAATCCTCGTTTGGAAAGTTGTCAAAGTAATTGACTAAATATGAATCTCAATCGTTCAACGATGGCATTTTTAAATTCCTATTTTTATCTTTTAGGTCTCTTGTGGGTGTAAGTTTGATTTGATTGCTGATTCTACTGTAGCAGATCCTCTTGGGGTAAAAATTCAATAATCAGTATTCGAAATAACAGAACTGCAAGCAGATTTGAACTTTCCAGACAGATTTGCTGCACCTTTAAGCATTCCTTCCTCAGACATAGAATCACGATATACCTTTCATCAAAAGAATTATCCAAGAGTTCCTTAAAATTCGACTACATTATATCGCCTATAGAGATTCAATGCTGCATTCATCGCGACAAAAATTAAATAAACTCACAATTTTTCGAGACACATAACAGACAAAAAGTTATTGACTTAAAGTGACTACACGATCGTACAAGCCATATTTTATGATTGTAAACGTGAACAGGTTTTAGTGGCTACGTATCTACATCATAAGTAAGTAAAGAAATAAATATACCAGAACTATACATGATAAAAATGATTAAATCTTTTATTGATACCTTCTATATAACTCGTCCACTTTGACAACTCTTGGAGCCAGTCAAAATGTCGCAAGTGCTCATTTTATGCGCCAATAATGCGACGAGCATTGACAACAGAGCCAATCATTAATTGCCGATAGTAATAGAGAACAGACTAGCTATTTAAAGAAAACAAACGTTATGGGGCCGTGTAACAAAGATATTTTGTTTGAAGTTCATCTTCCATGTTTTTTTCGTCACCGATTACAGTATATAGAGAATTACATAATAAGTTGATATTTTATTTATAAGTTAAATTTTTATATGTTTAAGTTATAACATCGAAAAGTTCTATATTCAATTTAAATAAAAATGATTATCTTACAAAAAATCAACAATATATATTATTAGGTAGTGATTATCAAAGTATTATAGAAAATCGTAGTAACATTAGTTATTAATTGTAATGCGCTTTCTGAACCGTAGACTACAAATGACTAGAAAAAAAAAAACAAATTTTGGTATAGATATATTTTTTTTTAGTTATAGTATCCCACAGGGTCAATAAATAGATAAAGAAACAAAAACCTATTTCACATAATTAAAGATAACACCGGCCACACACAAAAAAAAGTTGATTGTGCATTTAACCAGACCCACCTACGAATATGTATTTCGATCCGCTGAATTCGAATTGATACGTTTGGCCCGGTCACGTCCTCGTTTTGAGTAAATTGAAAAAAAAAAACCCAGAGCCAAAAAAATTTGCAAAAACTGCAATTTTTACAGCTGCTTACAGCGATGATATTTTTTTGTGGACTCGGATCAAGTATGGTTTTAATTATTTCGTAGAGCAGCTAAATTTGAAAAATTTGCGAAAATCCGAAAAAAAAAAAAAATCATTTTAACCAGAATTTGTGATGAACAAAAATTTCGTGGATCCATATCGACTGTAATTTTTATGTAACTTGTTCCACGGAACCTGAAGTTTATTTGGCGTATTAAAATTACAAAATTTAAAAAAAATCGCTAACACCAAAAAAATTGCGAAAGTTGCAGTTAAAAATATGCAAAAAAATCCATTAAACACAATTGTTAAGGATTTGAGTGTATTTTCATGTAGTATCTGAAAATCGACAAAAAAAATTAATCTGTATAAAGGTTTTTTTAATTTCAAACTGCTCTTCTTTTATATAGAATTGTTTTATCTTAAATTTTTTCCCATATTTAGAGATTTTTTTAAATTTTGAAATATACACACACACAAACATGTAAACATTGTCTGATAATTGGTTTTTAAATAGTTATAAATTCATTTTTGCCTCTTAATTTTATTAATCAGTTTAGTTTAAATGTATTTTTTATACGAGCTGTGAATTTTAATGTAAATAAACATAGGCCAAATAAACTTCAGATTCAGTGGAACAAGTCACATAAAAATTATACTCTATCTGGACCCACAAAATTTTTTTCATTTTCATTACTTAGGGTTTTCATGTCTTTTTTTCGGTTTTTCGCATAATTTTTAAATTTTGACTGCTCGACGGTATAATTAACCTTCAGATTCAGAGGATTGAAATACATAAAGACCATACTTGATCCGAGTACATAAAAAATTTTTCATCGCTTAATTGCTGTATAGGTATTTTTTTTTAATATTTTAATAAAACAAACAGCAATACACTGTACAATTGTACCATGTCCTGTTGCGCACTAATTACATAAATGAGTGATAAACCTTTATCAAGACAAATGTAAATTACGCTTAAATCATTTTGTAATCATACATATTAAAGAAAATTGTTTGGTGGATATAACAATTTCCTATAAGATTTATTTAACAAAAATTATTTGCGTGAATCACAATGTATCTATATGTAATTCATACATTTATGATAGATTTTGAAATTATGAGTAAAATTTTGATACAATTATGTAAAGTTAAGCACAGTTTGAAAAATATTTCAGAAATATTAAAATATTGATATTTTTTATTATTGCTCCCAAGAAACATTTACCCCGAAATAGTACATTTTTATTTGATTTAGAGATATACTTTAGTAAAGATTACATAGAAAAATGAACACAGATATTGTTGATCATACAACAGTCTAAGTATACATTAGTGAGACAATATATCTTAGTATCCATTTATTATAGATACAAAAAATTACATATTATACAATTGAGTAGAAATATACACTTAGTAAATATTTAATTATAAGAAACATCAATTTCAAAATATACATTTATCATGAATAACAAACATACTTTATACTATTCTCTTATCGACTAAATATTAACAACAACGACAAAAGCGATAAAATGCAAAATTTTTTTTTTGCTCATAGTAAATGTTCAAAATTTATATTCTTAATTTTAGTATGTATTAGACACAGATAAATAGTAGTTTTAAGTTTAAGAAGAAATAGGTTTCTTGAGCACACATAATACGTATAGTTGTCATTTATTACCCTTTTTAATAATAATACTTATGATTTTTTTTAAATATTTCTTAAAGAAAGCAACAACAGGAAATCCTTGAAAAATTACAATTATTTCATTAGATAGTTGTAACTTTATAACTTTTTTTTTAATTTGTCAAAGCATAAACGAATTATTCCTTTGCTCTAGCCATTTTATATTTAGAAGACAATAAAAGTAAAATAAACAAATTATTTTTACATTCAACTGCAAGATCAAGAAATCTGTTTAAATCAATTGATATAAATATTTAAAAAAAAACCTACAAAACATAAATTTATCAGTTATTCACATTTGAAATAGTTATATTTTTAAACATACAATAGCTTGACATTAAGCACTACTTTGGACGACAGTATATTAACTTATCCTGTGGACCATGTTTGTATAAGAATTTTTTATAGAAGCAATGTGTAGTAAGAATGTCTAGCACTAGAGACTTTGAACATTAATTATTCATGTTTTATACTTTTCAACATCTCACAGTTGACTCAATAATTACTATTACTATTTATTTACTCATCATATAACAAAAAAAAACATCTATAGAAAGACAGACAACTGATATCCCAAGAATTATCTTTTATGTATATATATATAAACATTAGATAGTTGTATTAAGTTCTTCAAGTATATTAAATCTTCTGAATTTACTAGATGTAATAGTAAAGAGTGAATAAATTTGAAAAACACATTTTTTATTATTTTTGGATTTATCTTGGTGGTCCTTTGATTCGGCGCCACCTTGCTCCCTATCTCAGTCAGATGTTCACTGTAAAAAACAAAAACCAATATGTGAAGTTATTACATGCAGAGTTTAAAAACACACTACAGGAGCATCTCAGAGTTATGATGACTCAATAAACAAGTGGTAAGGTGCATTCAACCAAAGATAAAATTTTCAGTGAATAAACTTTTCAGAATGAATCCATACAACAATGCTAAGTTATAGAGTTAGAACCTGAAAATGTTTACCTTCTATTAAGTTTCAAGAAAAATAAATCATGAAAAAAAATACCTTCAATGTAGCACCTCCATCTCTAGCCAACTCCTTCTCACGCCTCTCAATATGCTCCTGTCTTTGTTGCATCCTCTTAACCTTTGCAGCGTCCTTTACTCCACGAGCTTCCTCTTCAGCACGTCTACGCTCAGCGGCTTCTGTCTGCTGATGATGCCGAGTCTCCTAAAATTTTATTTTTCCGTTAAAGTAAGTTTATATCACATAAAAGGTTATCGGAACAAATATTTATTCAACCAAGTACATACACGCACACGGATAAAATAGTTTCGTTGTTTCTACAATGTTCTAGATTAAAATATCCAACATACTTGAATTTAAACTTAATTTGTATTATTCCATTGAGCTTGTAAGCTCTAAGATAAGTGCATTATATTTTATTGGTTTTCATAAGCAAAGCGTAATTATATTTGTTATGAACACACACAATTTTTCGAGGCACATAACAGACAAAAAATTATTGACTCAAAGTGACTACACGATCGTACAAGCCATATTTTATGATTGTAAACGTGAACAGGTTTTAGTGGCTGCGTATCTACATCATAAGTAAAAGAAATAAATATACCAGAAATATACATGATAAAAATTATTAAATCTTTCATTAATACCTTCTATATAACTCGTCCACTTTGACAACTCTTGGAGCCAGTCAAAATGTCACAAGTGCTCATTTTATGCGCCAATAATGCCATTGTTAGTATGCGTTTCTTAGCCAATTATCGACGAGCATTGACAACAGAGCCGATCATTAATTGCCGATAGTAATAGAGAACAGACTAGCTATTTAAAGAAAACAAACGTTATGGGGCCGTGTAACAAAGATATTTGTTTGAAGTTATTCTTCCATGTTTTTTTCGTTCACCGATTACAGTATATAGAGAATTACATAATAAGTTGATATTTTATTTATAAGTTAAATTTTTATATATTTAAGTTATAACATCGAAAAGTTCTATATTCAATTTAAATAAAAATGATTATCTTACAAAAAATCAACAATATATATTATTAGGTAGTGATTATCAAAGTATTATAGAAGATCGTAGTAACATTAGTTATTAATTGTAATGCGCTTTCTGAACCGTAGACTACAAATGACTAGAAAAAAAAACAAATTTTGGTATAGATATATTTTTTTAGTTATAGTATCCCACAGGGTCAATAAATAGATAAAAAAACAAAAACCTATTTCACATAAATAAAGATAACACCGGCCACACAAAAAAATTTATCGTGCATTTAAACAGACCCACTTACGGTTATGTATTTCGACCCGCTGAATTCGAATTGATACGTTTGGCCCGGTCACGTCCTCGTTTTGAGTAAATTGAAAAAAAAAAACCCAGAGCCAAAAAAAATTGCAAAAACTGCAATTTTTACAGCTGCTTACAGCGATGATATTTTTTTGTGGACTCGGATCAAGTATGGTTTTTAATTATTTCGTAGAGCAGCTAAATTTGAAAAATTTGTGAAATCCGAAAAAAAATCATCATTACCAGAATTTGTGGTGATGAAAAAAAAAAATCGTATTTAATGGATTTTTTTGCATATTTTTAACTGCACTTTCGCAATTTTTTTGGTGTTAACGATTTTTTTTTAATTTTGTAATTTTAATACGCCAAATAAACAAGTCACATAAAAATTATACTCTATTTGGACCCACAAAATTTTTTTCATTTTCATTACTTAGGTTTTTCATGTTTTTATTTCGGTTTTTTCGCATAATTTTTAAATTTTGACTGCTCGACGGTATAATTAACCTTCAGATTCAGAGGATTGAAATACATAAAGACCATACTTGATCCGAGTTCACAAAAATTTTTTCATCGCTTTAATTGCTGTATAGGTATTTTTTTTAAATATTTTAAGAAAACAAACAGCAATACACTGTACAATTGTACCATGTCCTGTTGCGCACTAATTACATAAATGAGTGATAAACCTTTATCAAGACAAATGGCAATTACGCTTAAATCATTTTGTAATCATACATATTAAGAAAATTGTTTGGTGGATATAACAATTTCCTATAAGATTTATTTAACAAAAATTATTTGCGTGAATCACAATGTATCTATAAGTAATTCATACGTTTATGATAGATTTTGAAATTATGAGTAAAATTTTGATACAATTATGTAGAGTTAAGCGCACAGTTTGAAAAATATTTCAGAAATATTAAAATATTGATATTTTTTATTATTGCTCCCAAGAAACATTTACCCCGAAATAGTACATTTCTCTGCACTCACAGAAACCCGATGGACGTGGCCTATGCATTCAGCGAGGTCTATGACGGTATATACTCATCCAAACCGATAGTGAGGTCCCTGAGACTCGAGGGTTACTCGGGAGCGCAGATACCCCCACACTCCACCGATACTCTCTACCTAGTACATACTCAGGTAGAGAAGAAAGCCCTTATAAACAAGGGCTACGGAACAGGGGAGGGGTCGCGAGTCCTGACGATCCACGAGTCGCAGGGGTTGACATTCAAATCGGTGGTGATCCTCCAGACCAAGGGGAGAAAGCTACAGATCCACGATAGTGTATCCCACGCTATTGTGGCCATCTCGAGGCACACGGAGACCTGTGTCTATTATACCGACGTGGCCGACGACGCAATAGGCCGCTTCATCCACCGAGCGGTGAGCGCACCGGCGAAGGACATAGCGGATTATAATTTCAAGATGGCCATAAAACATGGAGACCAAAATGTCATACAAGCAATAATTGCCCAAACCCAAACTATGAGGTAACTATGCAGACACGGACCTAGTTCTGCTTGGCTTGTTACGACCGTTAATAAAAAAATAATAATAATAAAAAATAAAAAATTTCAATTATGTAATTAATTATTTAATAATAACAAAATAAGTGTCTACAAAATAATTTAACATATAGATATAAAAAATTTAATAGAAGTAGATTTAAGCTAACATATGCGAAAGATTACTAACCGCATAGCTGCTTAAATTGCTATTATAGGCAATTTTTCCGACGCAAGTCGATTTAAATCTCCAATATAAAAAAAAGGTGCGGACCCAGAGTCTGCAGATAGTTTAATTTCAATAATAAAAATAAATAAATAAAAAAAAATAGTAAATTTTTATTTGATTTAGAGATATACTTTAGTAAAGTTTACATAGAAAAATGAACACAGATATTGTTGATCATACAACAGTGTAAGTATACATTAGTGAGACAATATATCTTAGTATCCATTTATTATAGATACAAAAAATTACATATTATAAAATTGAGTAGAAATATACACTTAGTAAATATTTAATTATAAGAAACATCAATTTCAAAATATACATTTATCATGAATAACAAACATACTTTATACTATTCTCTTATCGACTAAATATTAACAACAATGACAAAAGCGATAAAATGCTAAATTTTTTTTTTGCTCATAGTAAATGTTCAAAATTTATATTCTTAATTTTAGTATGTATTAGACACAGTTAAAATAGTAGTTTTAAGTTTAAGAAGAAATATGTTTCTTGAGCACACATAATACGTATACTTGTCATTTATTACCCTTTTTAATAATAATACTTATGATTTTTTTAAATATTTCTTAAAGAAAGCATCAACAGGAAATCCTTGAAAAATTACAATTATTTCATTAGATAGTTGTAACTTTATAACTTTTTTTTTTAATTTGTCAAAGCATAAACGAATTATTCCTTTGCTCTGGCCATTTTATATTTAGAAGACAATAAAAGTAAAATAAACAAATTATTTGTACATTCAACTGCAAGATCAAGAAATCTGTTTAAATCAATTGATATAAATATTTAAAAAAAAAAAAACCCTACAAAACATAAATTTATCAGTTATTCACATTTGAAATAGTTATATTTTTAAAGATACAATAGCTTGACATTAAGCACTACATTGGACGACAGTATATTAACTTATCCTGTGGACCATGTTTGTATAAGATTTTTTATAGAAGCAATGTGTAGTAAGAATGTCTAGCACTAGAGACTTTGAACATTAATTATTAATGTTAGATACTTTTCAACGTCTCACAGTTGACTCAATAATTACTATTACTATTTATTTACTCATCATATAACAAAAAAAAAAAACATCAATAGAAAGACAGACAACTGATATCCCAAGAATGATCTTATATATTTTCATATATATATAAACATTAGATAGTTGTATAAAGTTCTTCAAGTATATTGAAATCTTTTGAATTTACTAGATGTAATAGAAAAAAAGTGAATACATTTGAAAAACTCATTTCTGATTAGTTTTGGATTTATCTTGGTGGTACTTTGATTCGGCACCACCTTGGTCCCTATCTCAGTCAGATGTCCACTGTAAAAAATAAAAACCAATATGTAAAATTGTTACATGCAGAGTTTAAACACACTACATGAGCATCTCAGAGTTATAATGACTCAATAAACAAGTGGTAAGGTGCATTCAACCAAAGATAAAATTTTCAGTGAATAAAATTTTCAGAATGAATCCTTACAACAATGCTAAGTTATAGAGTTAGAACCTGAAAATGTTTACCTTTTATTAAGTTTCAAGAAAAATAAATCATGACAAAATACCTTCAATGTAGCACCTCCATCTCTAGCCAACTCCTGCTCCTGCCTTTCAATATGCTCCTGCCTTAGTTGCATCCTCTTAACCCTTGCAGCGTCCTTTACTCCACGAGCTTCCTCTTCAGCACGCCTACGGTCAGCGGCTTCTGTCTGCTGACGACGCCGAGTCTCCTTAAATTTTATTTTTCCGTTAAAGTAAGTTTATATCACATAAAAGGTTATCGGAACAAATATTTATTCAAACAAGTACATACACGCACACGGATAAAATAGTTTCGTTGTTTCTACAATGTTCTAGATTAAAATATCCAACATACTTGAATTTAAACTTAATTTGTATTATTCCATTTAGCTTGTAAGCTTTAAAATAAGCTTTATTGGTTTTCATAAGCAAAGCGTAATTATATTTGCTATTAACACTTTGTAAAATGAGTGTAGGAAAAAATGTCGTAAATAAACATTGTTAGGAGCAAAACTAGTTTGAAACTCACAACGTCGGGAGTAATAACGTCTAAAGCTGAAGGCCTACAACATGATGTGAAGATCCCCATTTCGGAAAAAAGCAATTTTTCTTGAAAACCATAAAAATCGATAACAATAAACACAAGTCAACAGTTCAGTTCAACACTCATACGTCAAAGACGGTTGACGTTTGTCAGTCGACAAGTGCTGTCAAAACATATCGATATTGAGCATTAATTGATTTTTTATTCTCATAAAACAATGAAAAAATTTAAATCGATATTATTGCTTCAGATATGAGTTAGTGTCACGATTTTTAATAAAAGACAGATAGAAGTACTTTAAGAGAGAAGAAGATTACTCCTATATTATAAGCACAATATGCATTCCTACTGTAGAATTATTTTTTCTTCTTTGTTTAAATACTTTCTTAAAGAAAAGTGGGCGTACATATAATTTAGCTCTTTCTCCCTTTCTGGTATTTTCCCTTGGAAATGATTTGTTTTATAGATTGCAAACGGAACTTTCACTTTTGACACTCGGTACACATGCTCTTTTTTCATACGCCGCAGAGATATTAGCCCATTTGTGAAGCAAACTGCTAGCCATAACTGTAAATTTTGTTTTTCCAAAATTTAAATAAAAATATATTTAAATGTATGTAAACAAAGTTTGATCTAATTTCTTTTTATTAATCAAAACCTAATAAACTGATTTTTATGTTTTATTACAATTTAGTTGAATACAAATAACAAACGAAGTATTTAGATATCGATTAAATAAACATACATGCAAAAATGCGCAAACCCCGAATGAAAATCGGAAATAGGTAGGGAGATAATGATATCGCAAAAATATCAATACAACTAACTCAATCAAATAACTCAACGAAAAACGATTTTCATTAACAAGAGCATTCCTACAGTCAACATACATGTCTGTTTAAAAATACGTATACGACGATACAATGAATAAGGATCCGATACTTTCAGAAAAAAATCGATTTTTGATTCGATTCAAATCGAAGCTTTATGAAACAATTCCCAAAAAATTGAGATCTAAAAGTTCGCTGTCTATCAAATCGATTGTACACGCCTTGTTTTTTTTTATTGGTTGAAATTAGACCATAATCACTATTTATTAAAAATTTGAGATAAAAAACTGATTCTGAAATAATAGAATTAAGCGTCCAACTAAGACTTCAAATGTTTACTTACCAACAGGTAAGATATTTGTCTAAGATCTTAATAGTATATAAAAAGATATATTGAATCTTACAAAAAAGCAAAAGAAAGTGATCACAAAGCCATCTCTTGAGTTTTAATTATTGTAGTGAAAATATTTCATAAATTCCCTATTGTAAAAAAATAAACCTAGGCTTCCTAGGTTCTAAAATCGATTCAATACTAGATATCGATTGTAAAAATTAATTTATTAGTCTTAAAAATCGATTCTTCAATAAATCGATTTCAAGTCGCAACCCTAACAATGAAAAAATGCTCGTTCATAAACTAAATTATTTTTGACTTATAGGTAGTACATACATACATATATAACGTCACGCTTTTTTTTACTATTAGGGTAGGCAGAGAATACACCTTTCGACCTGATACGATCCCGAGACCGCTCTTTCGATTCTTCTACTTGCATAAGTCCTTTCATACATGCTTTTCGGTTGCAAAGTTATATGTAGTACAAGTAATAATGTACAGTATATAGACAGTTACTTTTACGTGAATTCTAATTCAATTTTATATACTTATTTGTTAAGAAAATACAAAATACCAAGATTTTTTTTTTGTAAAATGGATGTCATTGTATTTTTACGCCAATAGTTATTGCAATAAAGTAATTATTAAATATACGCGTGTACGGGCACAAAAGAACATCATTCATTATTTAAAATTCTAACATGTCAGACAAATAGTATTAAATAAAATCAATACACTAACCATTCGTTTCCAAATCGATTGAATGTTAGCCATGATATAGAGGAATCACTGATGAACTTTCTTTTGATCAATAAACACGTACACTTTATAGCATAAAGTGGCATATAATGTGCGAGAAGCAAACTATTCGCGAATGTCCTTCTGGTTATTGATCTACTTGCTTACCATTACCGTTATATAAAATTATTGCTTTCTGTAATATGGCAACATTTCAGTCAGTGAAAATTTATTCACTATTAGACTTTACCATTTTTATACAAGATATTTTTATAAAATGATACATACTATTTTAGTTTAAATCACTTTCACTTTTATGAGTCGATTCTTAAATTATATTTTTTATATATCTTGTATATTATATCAATCCAATTGCTATTCGTAAATATCGATGTGAGAACAACACTAGCGCCGAGTACTTTTCGTCCTACGGTCGACATATTTTACGAGATTTACAGTGGTGAATTTACGCATAAAAATGCTATCACGCGTAGCTTTACGTTCAGGTAATTATTTTTAAACATTAGTTTCTTTAAATTTACATAATGTATAAACTTCATTACTAACCTTAACCCTGCCTTAGGAAAGGTTTATGTAATCACTGCATATGATGGGTGTTTTGGCTTAAATCAGGAAATTCTACTAAAAATTATTCACACAATGATTATTTCTAATGAAATAATCCTTTCTATTTTATATATTATAATATTTTATAAGATAATAGATGATAACCCTTTTAAAACACTTTTATTTAGATGCTGATAAGAAGGGATTCTGGTCTTGTTCATTTTTTATATATAATTCATGCATCTCTGTTACTTTAATTCATTATCTTATTATAAGAAAATAATTTTGACAATATATTTTCTGTTTTTTACAACTTTGATTTGCTTACTGTAATATGAATAACATTTGCAAGTTTATAGAACACTAACAAGAGGTAATAATATCTTTGATTTGTACTTATCAATACACTAATCATTAAGTTGACTGAAAGTTGACTCTTAAAGCTGTCAAAATATAGTGACTGATATTTGGAACCCTGTTCCTAAGCTACAAAGAGCACAAGTAATGTAATGAAGAGAAAAAAAATGAAGAAAAGGGATGCAATATACCTGATGTTAAGTGATTATTATATGGACTATTAAGCCCTTGAGCACTTACCTGGCGTTTACCTATTGTCTTATTTTTATGGGTAATCGACATATTAAAAAAAAATGTTGAATGAGTAATAATAATATTAAAGCCTGTTTATACCTATTTCATAGCAAACTGTTTACCTAAATATTTAGTTTATAGGTAGGCAAGTGTTTACACTTATTTAACTAAATCATTTAGTAGTTTTGCTGTGTGGTAAGGGAAGTCACTAAATGGAATGTCTTGATACTATTCTATTTATTTACTAAATAGTTAACTGGCAACTTATTACTTAAACCATATTGAGTGATTGTTTATATGTATCATTTTAGTTAATCCCTTTCTAACTTAGTTTGTGTAAATAGGCTATTAACCATAAAAATACTATTCTATGTTAGAATGGCTTGTATACTTCTGCAAGTTGCATTATCGAAAATACATGACCTTCAAAACTTTTTCTAACATGTTATTTATTTTGTTTGAACTTTATGTTGCTTTCTTTAACAGTCTGTATGGGTTTTACAACTAGGTATGTGCTCCATATGAATAGAAAATCCACCAATCGTTATTGGGACCCAAAAAGGTGATCAAACTTCTAATCTTGTAAAAATTTGAATATTTCATGAAGTACATAAATTAGGTAGGTAAAAGTACGGACTGTTACATATATTTACTTAGAAAATTGTCTATGACTATGATCATTTTGTCACCCAACTTATGTAAGTAAAATTTTTAGTAAATCTCTTTTTAATTGTTTTCAGATTTTTTTATACCTTTCTGTTTGTGTACATTGTTTTTGAAAATAACATTACAGCTGCGGCCAAACAGTCCCCGTACACAGCACTTATTGCCAGAAGCTCCACCACAGATGTTGCTGGTGTACGTGATGAGAAGAACTTCCCAAGACCAGTCAGGCTCACTGAACCTGGTAAAGTGAGACTCGGATTCATTCCTGAAGAATGGTAATCTTTTTTATTTACAACACTAGTTGTGTCAGTTATATTTGTACTGCCTCAGAATCAATAAATGTTGAGTTATTTTAGCTGAATTAAAAACAGTTTTTTTTTTCCAATGCCCCTAGGTAGCTCATAGAAAATATTTTTGAAGTGAAGTTTCTTTTTTTATTTAGTTATTATGCTATTAGTGGTGGACAAAAATCCAACATTTTGAATACCATAAAAATTGGTCCTGACCTTTTAAATATTAAATTATAGGTTCCAGTTCTTCCACTCAAAGACTGGTGTAACTGGTCCCTACACATTTGGCGTCGGCCTCACGACGTACCTATTCAGCAAGGAGATATACGTCATGGAACATGAGTACTACACTGGTCTTTCATTGCTCGTTATGGTCATTTTCGCCACCAAGAAGTTTGGGCCACAGCTGTCCGCGTGGTTGGACAAGGAAGTTGATGTAAGTATTATTGAAGATGTCAGTTTTCAGGTGTCTCAACGATACAGGATTGGAGAATGGGTTGTTTGGAGTTGCTGATATCATCCTTTAGGAATAACTTTATAAAATTTCGTGTTTTATTTTTATAATGCTCTTTTTGTGTTGAAAGAAACATGATGTATGTATCTATATCATTGTTTCAGGATGTTTGTTTTTATTTTTTTTAAGTGAATTGTCTTTAGTTGCGCTGAGTGATTCTCTAGTAGAGGCTATGACGTCAGCCGTCAACATAAGTCAAGGATAAGATGGCGCCCAGAGATAAATAATGAAATTTATACTTAAGCGTATCAGGAGTCTAAATGAGTGATCATTGCAGAATTATGATATTATCAATTCATTTTGATGGAAAATTTGATTATGTAATCCCGCCCGCCTATGATTATGTAAGTTTTAGTATAATTAAAAAAAAAGAAGATTTGAAGAAGGTTTGCTAATGTTTATTACCATTCAAACCTTCCTCACTTTCAGCTTCAGCTTCAGCTGAAAATCTGCGCTGAGTATCTCTCGGTACTTCAGCATATGCTGAGCTGGAGACCCTTTCATCTAATGAGATTTTGGTTGGTGGGTGACACATAGTTACCCTATTATGTGATTTTTTTTTTTTTTTTTTTGGTATCATTTCTTCATTGATATTATTTTTCTTTTTTTCAGTATGTGTTTTGTATCTCATTTGTGAATAAAAATTTTCTTTCTTTCTTTCTTTCCTCACCAAAAATAGCGAATCGCTGGTTCCTCCCCCTCATTAATGCTTACGTTACATCCAGGCAGTAGAGTCAAGCTGGAACGAGGACCGTGTGCAGTCCGTGAAAGATCTAGAATCCTCGATCGAGGACGAGAAGTCAGCGCAGTGGCGCGCTCAGGGACAGGAGCTTCTCATCGAGGCTAAGAAAGAGAATGTTCTTCTGCAACTGGAAGCTGCCTACAGGGAGCGCCTCATGAATGCTTACACCGAGGTAACTTGGTTATTTTAACCGGTTAATTATTTTAATGGTCCTGCATAGTTTTAGAAATAGCTACGTATTAGACTAACTAGACAAAATACTTAAGTTATATCACCTTTCATATTGTGTAAATCTAGTCATAGTGCCTTGATTTGGTACATAGATTTTTAGGAATTTCTATAGGCTGAAGAATGTTGATGTCATCTAACTTTCATATACACTATATTGTAAAGTGAAAAGATTTGTATTTTTGTTTGTACCGAATAAACTTAATAACTACTGGCCTGAATTGGATGAAATTTAATTATGGAGATAGTTTGAAATCCAGGGAGTGACATAAAATAGTTTTTATTCCGAAAATCTCACGGGAACGGGAACTACGCGGGCAAAATCGCGGAGAGCAGCTAGTATATAATAATTCTGGTCTGTGTTACTGTAGTACAACTTGGAATTACTTGACAAAGTTGCGCGATTTGAGAAAAAAATATATGAAATTTATTCAGTTTTACTATTAAATGTCAACTCTCCAATATTACACTGTGTAAAGAAATTCGCTCTTCGTTATGTTAGTACCAAAAGTAACCGAAACCTAATTTTAAAATACATCTATAATTTTGAGGCCATTCATTTATGTAGCCAAAAGTTAGAGAAGTTAGTTAGTTAGTAAGGAAAGGTATTAACACCCAATACCACCACCACCACCACCACCCCCCCCCCCCCCCTGAACAAACCCCTAACCCCCACCCCTCCCGCCCCGAACAAACACGTACCCCTCCCCCGCCAACATGCCCCCCCCCCCCCCAGCCACACCTTACTGCGACACCCTCCCCCTCCCGCGCCCAAACCGCGCGATACAATCTAAACGAAAAAACTTACAAAGTATACACGGTTAATTAGTTTATAAGAGAATGTAACATACGGATAGACATGCAGATGTTGCCATTTAACGTACACTAATTATGCCCAGATAGTGTTGCAATAATACGGAAAGTATTTTTTTGTGACGGGAACCTTCTCGAACGTATACAGAGAAGAACTCGACGACGTGACGTCATCATGACAAAACGTATAACCTTCATTTTTATATATCAATATTTAACATAATAAATGCACGCTTCGAATAATAAAAATTAAAAATTGCCCACTGACTTCGATTTTAGATATTTTTACTGTACTTACGAAAAAAAAATCCTAAAAATATTAAAAAAAAGTCATCAGCCCCTCCTTGAACCGATTGTCGAGCCGTCTCGTGACGTCACGTGGCTGTACGTATATTTTTAAGTAGCTATCTGTCCGCGGTTGCGCCCGCATTTCACATATTCTTCCCTGCGTTTGATTTTTTTCTACTATACGGACCCTAATTATTTTCCTAAAAAAAATTTTGTACTATGAACAAAGTAAAAATATTTCTTTTCATAAATTTATGGCATTCGTTCGTTATTTTCAACAATTAAAATGTAACTAATGTAACCGGAGCAACTTCAGCTATCTAAAAAAAAAAAACTCCCGTCAAAATCGGTCAAGCCGTTCCGGAGATAATCCATTACAAACAGACAGACAAATAATTTTTTTTTAATTGTATCTTTGGCATAGTTATCATATATACATTATATATTCTATATATTATACATTCATATCTATTTAGTAAAAAAAAAAAAATTGACATTACAAACAGATGCGAATAAATTTGTAACGTCTGTATGTGCGTTTTAACTTATGTAAGTTTCTTTATATATGAAGTATAAATAGCAATATCGATTTTTAATCATAGGTGAAACGCCGTCTCGACTACCAACTGGAGAAGTCTAGCCTGGAGCGTCGTCTAGCCCAGAAGCACATGGTGGACTGGATAGTCAGCAACGTCACTAAAGCGATCACGCCGGACCAGGAGAAGCAAGCCCTGGACCGGTGCATCGCGGACCTGTCCGCGCTGGCCGCCAAGCATTAGACAATCAAATATTAATTTATTTCAAATGTAATATAACGTTATAAAGGAATCAATCATCAGTCGAGTTGACACTGTTGTTTTATTTCATTGATACTGATATCTGTAGGTCCTTATCTCTATTCGACCAAAAATCGTCCACTGTTGGACATAGGTTTCCTCCAATAAAGAAGGGGGGGGGGGGTTCCCACAATCGCCACGGTTGACATTGATTGGCGTTCGTAGTGTTTGTAGTACTCTGAGAATATTGCTGCCCATTCCCTGGTTTATCCCTTAGTCGCCTTTTATGACACCCGCCGGCACCACGACTTACCATTACATTTTTTTTTAACACTAGGCTCAGTACTTTGACCACAATCTCACCTTTTTTCTTTTTTTTTGTCGGGGGGAAATGCATTTACGCACTACCCTTACCCATTGCATTAGTGAGACCGAAGTCCCCCAATGCAATGGATAAGGGGGCACGGAGGGATGAACTCCGTGCCAGCGTGGGAGTCACCCGGGCGAGAGTCGCCCGGAAATAGCCACTAAAACCCCCCGGGGCCGTCCGCCGCATTTGGGATGGGGGTGATACGGGATTGCACTGCATGCCACCGCGTCGCCCCCTTCGGCGAACCCACCGGGCCTCGTCCGTGCAATGGCCCAATGGGGATGGGGGAGAATACTTCTCCACCCCACCTCTTCGCCCCCCCCCCCCCCCCCGAAGGGAGGCCTGAACCACAATCTCACCTGATGTTAAGTGATGTTAGTAAACTAAGTCTAGAGCATTATTAGAAAATCCCCTACTATTATGCTATAGTTTCCTCACGATGTTTTCCTTCACCGAAAGCTCGGGCTAATTTTTATAGTTGGTTAGGCGGGTTCGAACCCGCCTCAATTAACGCGGAATCTGGTCGCACTACCCCCTGCGCCATCATCGCTTATAGGTCCACGTTACCATGCTACGTGACTGCAATATGTTTTATAAAGTTTACAAATCAAATTAATTATCCTGATTGACTGATTCATCAACACAGATTGGACAAACTTGAAATTCTGTTAATAGATACTTTTCATAATGCAAGAATCCACTGTCATTATAACACCGTTTCTATTATAAACTTATAAAAAAATATTTAATTTTAGAATACATTATTATCAGGTTGAGGTTGAGCGATGTCAAACAATTAATAATATATTTCACAATCAACAATATTTAGTTTGATTACATGGTGCCAAAACTCGAATGGAGATGGCTGATGGAAAGAAAAAATCAAGGCAATATGATGGATACCGAAGGAAACATAAAACCACTAAAATATTTTGAAACAACTACAGATAAAATTGAATTATCTTGGACGTTGTGGTTGCAACAGTTCGAATTGTATAGTCCTTTAAGCAAAGTTAAGATATGTGGTTATGGTACTATTGTAGGATAAGGATAGCATTATTAGAGACAGAATCGTAATCGTAATTAGAGAAATACAAAACTGAAATAAGACCTAGTAACTCAAAATACTTATCTTCTTTTTCTGGTCATATAATTGGAGAGGCCAAAATTAATACAAAATACTTTAATAGCTCATGCCGAGGTGACACCAAATTTTAGGGGAGGCTACCGTAGTCAAGCTCAATCTAATAAAAAGCATTGAACATCTGCGATAAAGCCCATTATGATGAAATTGGGTGCCTCAAAAATTTTGTCTCTTACATTGATTTAATAGATGATCTGAATTTGTCCAACTCGGAAAGTGCATATACTGAGGAAGCAAGATAAAAAAGAACTTGCATCTATGAAACTTAAAATAATTGAACATAATTTTCAAAGATAATAGTGTTATAACTTATAATACCACATAGAATGATACCACTAGCCATGAAATATTGTCATTTAAATCACAAAGGAGTTCAAGTTACCAGAAATACCTTAAAGTTTCAGACATATTCCTTTGAAAGGGCCATGACTTTGATTTCTTTGCAAATCCCGAACTTCAGCAGTAAAGTCATTAAATTTTGGTTTACTACATTTGAATACTCCTATCTTATATAGTAAAAAATGTTAAGACAATCTAAAATAAAGAAAATTGTATTCTCAATTTTATAAAATTCCATGTATCAACAAATAAACGTCACATAAACCTACTAAATCGACTCCGCGACTCTCCTGTTCTTCTTCGTTGCTTGCATACGCGCGAATTTTAAAATTCTATGCCGTTGCTGCGTCGATTTCGACCGCGTCACTGCGTGGTGGACACGCCCACAATTTTTTTTTTTTACTTTTTTCGCCTTAAAGAAAATAATTACAGTTACAAGGGAAAGAAAGAAATTAAGAATTTCAATAAAGTTGATAAAGGTTCCCTGAGATTAAATCATATAAACTGGACTCTAGCTGAAATTATAACACAGATGAACTCCGATCTTATCTACTTAAGACAAAAGATGTTGTTTTTCATAAAAATCATAGCACATAAAAGGTTGTCAGATCACGAGCATTCTCGTAATCAAGGCGGAAAATATACCTCTGAATCGCCCAGTAGCAAGATTACTGTTATCTTATAGACTGTCAAAACGCCTCCATCTATTCTGGTACCAGAAGCAAGTCAGCAAACTGACCAGAGCCCGGACCTTCAGTCAAAAACTACCAGATCTGGCCATGTGATAAAGCCTCCAGCCTGATTTTGTAATCATTCTAACTAAAAAGGGGGATAGCATAGCACCGTTTCTATTATAAACCATTTTAAAAAACATTACATTTCCGAATACATATATTATTGTCAGGTATAGTTTGAGCTATGTCAAACAATTCATAATAATATATTTTCATAAACAACAATATTTAGTTTGATTGCATCAACTAAGAAACGATTTCTGGATATTTTTAGCGTACGAATAAATTGATTTGCAAATTTTTCTCTTATTGTTTAGCAATAAATACTAATTTACCACATCAATGTTTAAAATCAAACGGCCGCTGCGGCCCCTCCAACTTTTGGCGCCCCGGGCAAATGCCCGGCTTGCCCCCTCAAGAGCGGGCGCTGATCTCAAGTATAAGATGGCCTTTAAATGCTGGCACTCAGCAATTGATAAAATTTATACTTACGCAGCCTATTGCATGTTTTGATTATGAATAAACTGTATGAAAATGTACATAATTATTGCTCAAAGCGCCAACAGATGTAAAAAGCAGATAAATATTAGGTTATGTTAATAATGTCATTTAACAAATTATGAAATGTAAACGTTAAATATCAGTTTTACCAAAGTTCAATTTTATCGGCAATCCCTATTCCTATTTTTTAAATTTGACTTTTTAGTTTTTATGATATATTTCACCGAATTATCAAATACTTAAAATAAAAGTGCACTTTTGGATGGAATCGATCTCATTGTCAAAGTATGTTGAAATTTAGGTTATTTCTAGGGTTCTCTAGAATAGACTACAGATTTATGACTTGCATTTTTAGTAGGATGGTATTTCCTTTTATGAAATGTCAGTACGTAACATAAGATCAGTCGTAAAAAGAAAAAACAACATGTTACAATAACGTATTTATTATACAAGTAAGATACAATTAGCTTGACGACAATAATTCCACATTTAGTAAGTTAAACGGCGATAAAACGCCCGTAGTTAAAGCTCTTCTATTATTATTATTGCACCTGCGATTTACAGCGGAACTTTCCAGCAGAATTCATTTCACCTCTGATTACAAAACAATTCGGCTCAAATTACAATATAATTCTGCTGTAATTACAGACAAATTCAATACATTCTAACAAGTTAATATATTTCATATATATATATATATATATATATATTTTATTGATACCTTTCACAAAATATCAATATCAAAATAGATATATTATGTATAAAACCTTCTTTTTTTTTAATTTTCGTTTAAAAACTCATTACAAACATCATTTTTTTAAATATGTTTTAAAATGTATATAACTAAAACAATATTATTACCTAATAATGAAGTTTGCAGACGAACGTTCGGAAATAAAAACAAAGCAAAATAAAATCCAAGTGCACAAACATACAACAATAAAGTAATTAAATAAAACAAAACCTGTACAATGATGAAGACCGAACATTCTCGATGACGATTTTTGTACGATACCGTAGTCACCATCTTGTTTTGTGCGATTAAAACATAATGGCTGCCATTAAGACATTATTATTCTGCAAGCTCGTTTTAATATACTTTTAATACCTAATTGAAACTTTCAAGAAAAGCAACTAAATATTCACAACCGTTTAAAATTAATCATTTAACTGAATAGTTAAAAAAATTAGAACACATTTTGTATACATCTATGTAGAAAATGTAAAATTCCAGTTATGTAAATCTAATTAAAAAAGCATAGACTGTAAAATAACAACATCTCAAGTGCAAATATATAATAGTTTTCAAAACGTTCAATTTATTCCAGATATCCGCTGGGTAATGAAACTCTTGACCGTTTAAAAAAAACAATATAATTCACATCAGATAAATTCTAAACCACTCATATTAGGTACAGTAACACATTATGCAAATCACAACACTTCAAATACTGCCGAATGTACATATAAAGTAAAATAAAGTAACTAATAACTTAAAGCGTGTAATAATAACAAATAAAATAAAACCAAAAGAACTAACTCATTCCGATTGCTGCTTGAAATGAAACTCTCTGTTTCTATAATAAGTCTAATAAGTGACTAAAATATATGTAGGAGTCACATCCATTAAGGGTCATTTATATATGCCATGTAAACGAAAATACAGTAACGTAATTTATGAACGATCCTAAAATATTATTTCCGTAAAGTGACGCGTTTTTATTTTTTCTCGATTTGCAATGACTTGTCAAAATATTAGATATTACCACATAACAATAAATTACTCGTATAAATGGTATAATGGCAATCTGTGTACACACTATTTATCCCAATGTCCCAATGTAGCGTTACCAAGCTCCAGCAAAACGTTGGCCCATCCTGCTCGAACTTCCCATGGAGCTTTGACGGCACCTCAGAATATATGCTATGCGTTATCTTTTATAATCAACTTAACTTGCACACAATAACCAAACACCACCAAGATTACATGATATAGAGTCAAATACACAAGTTTAATGACTTACAGAAAACAACTACTATATGTCAGACTGAGATCCCGACAAAAACTCCACATTTTATTCATACAACATTTGAAGTAGATATCATTTTCAGTTAAGCGACCTTAAGAGTTTGTCTAATAAGTTTGATGACGTTATAACAGATTGTTCAGACCAGAGTCAGTTTGAGGGAAAGAGAAAATAATTATTTAATCCTTTATATGACAGGGATGCATCAAATTATTTAAATCCAAAGTTTAGCAACACCCCCACAGACATACAAGCACCTTGTTTAATTTCAATTAACAGTCTATCTTGAAAGTAACTGATAATCTTTTGTATCAAAGGGCTCAAAAACAGGAATGACTTACTAACTTTTTTAGCCTAAAAAATATTAAAAAAAAAAACAATCAAAAGATTATGTTTTACATTATACAAATTATTAGTATTTGGTTTCGAAACACCTAAATATATATTCATTTATGATTATTTCTTTACATATATTTTTTACATTAGTTAATAATGTTTATTTATTTTTATTTTAATATATATGTATATACGCTTTCCGATACTGATATTTTACAACCGTCTTCCATTTATTTTTTTATATTTAAATCTCTAGACATAAAAAAAACAACAAACATCTGCTGAAAATGAGACTTTTGATGCAACATTTTACCTGTTTATTTTGAAGTCTTAATGAAAACAAAAATGTAAAATGACACCAAAGGAATTCTCGAATAAAAAAAAATCTTTAAATTAATGATCGCTCGTCTAGTTCACATTCTAATTACATATCGGCGTTGTATTTGCATTCTTCATGACATATCATCTACAAAAACTGCATTTACTCTTATTTAAGCTAAAATAAATATTTATTTCTTAATAAATAAATAAATACCTCATATATCGATTAATTTACTAAGAAATAATAAACGCAATTACGAAAATATGGCCAACAAGCACAACCTATATTGAAAATAATGTAAACAATATTATTAGAAAAATATAGTATATGTATATATTATTTAAAAAAAAAATAACAGAACAGAGAAGTAATCGCGTACTGAGGCATATAAATCCGTCTTTAATTAAAATGCTGAGGAAGTATCCATGAATATATACAACCGATTCTTTTAAGCTCATTTTAAGTTATATTATGAATCAAATGTTTTTAATCTATATATATATATATATATATATATATATATATATATATATATATATATATATATATATATATATATATATATATATATATATATATTTCCGAACACACGAAATGTTGTTTGTTGATCGGAAAGGCCTTGACAGCTTCATTGTACTTCGCGATATTTGACCCACGCTCAATGTATAGAGCTCAAGGTTCCTTACAGAACCCATGTATCTTCGAGTAGTGTGCTGTGATTTGAAATGCAATGTAATGCGTGGTATGCTAGTGCATGAGTGTGCATGAGCATGAATTATTGGAATGGCGCTGGATACAGAACAGTTGATGATGGGAACACGACCTTGACCACCACCGGATTGTGTTTTTAATAACATATGAAAAGAAATCGCTGAATATTGTGACTTATTATTAAAATGTTAACTCACAAATAAAATTCGCCGAACAATACCCTACAACTAAAGTTGATCCATCATATTTAAATAAATATGAAATCTCTTTAATATGAATAATATAATAATAATAATATCTTTAATAATAAATATGAAATCTCTTTCCAAAATTAAAATAAATATTTAGTCCTATAATATCTTGAAGATATTTAAAGAAATAAAAATTAGATATTTGAATAGAAAAAAATATATATATTAAGTCTTCAATATTTTAGAACACATATTTCAAATTATATTAATCTACCGTTCTTATGGACGTTCGGCTTTTAATTATAAGCTATTTTACTATAGTTGAAAAAAAAAAACAAAAACAGGATTTTAAAAAATATTAGTTAAATTTACTTCATATATTTAGTATGCAGCAAGAAGTCTTTGACGGCTTCTTGGTCAGTCATGTAGTTTAGTTAGTCTTTTTGTCATTTATTATCATGCAGTATTTGACCATATATTATGTGATTTTGATAGCACTTTAAGTGATATTTATAACAAATGGCCACCATTTTGTTAGAATGTTATATGAAGTAGTCAAACTTGGATGTATGGTCTAGATACCTTTGCCTTTTCATTATAAATGAAACAAAAAAAAAAAAGTGATATACAGCAAACATTTATGATAGTAAAAGAATTCAACAAAATTAAACCACTGCTATATGTAGACTTCTTTTAATATGGTTGTAGTACTCCTAATAGACTTAAAGATAAATTGACGATACAAATACTGTCGGTTATGGAGTATAGAGTTAAAGAGTACCTATATATTAAAAGTGTGCGAGGAATTAAGTTTACAATGACGCACTTTAAAACTATGTTAATGTAATTTCTGAAACACTAATATTACGTATTTTGTTGGAAATCTAAAAATAGAACATATGAGATGTATTAGTACTCCTTACATCTACACTCAATACAGTAGATGTATACATTCACTCCGCCATTTTTTTTTAATGTTTATCTGTGCGATTGCTGCCATCTTTTTGCGTCAGTACTAAACGATTACTTCCCTACATATAAAAACTTGGAACACGGCGCGAAATTCTCAATATACGGGTCTCATCACAGAATGGTCTCTGTTACAAGATGGTGCATTTCTTCTTCTTACCGCTTCTGTAGTCAGCTTTGATGTTGATCCGTTCCGACTCCTGGAAACGTCTTACTAACCTGACGAGCTCGTGGAAAGCCTGGTCGACGTTCATGCGAGCTTTAGCGCTGCATTCGATATAGGGAACTTTCAGTTGACGGGCCAGAGCTTGGGCTTCTTCAAGAGGAACCTGCATTCAAAAGGAATAGGTTCTCTTCACTTATACTGTTCTGGTCCACATTTTCACCTAATATTAAGTAGTCTAAGGTGGTGACACACTAAAACTGCATGCTGGGTGGTAGGGCTTTCGTATTTAGAAAACATATACATGTTAAAAACACGCCCATAGTAACAAGAATTAAAAGCGTTGCGTTCTGGAATAAGTCAATGCAAATCCACCATATTGTGCGGTGGTAGGATAACTGAGCCCAATTGGATCGCAAAAAAAAAAACTATACTCTAGTAAATAACAAGGCATAATGATACGCTAAGACATGTTGGTCTCATGTTCGGATTCCGGAAGTATATATCCGGAACTACCTAGAAAATAGGATAGGATAGAACCAGACCATACTCCGGTATGATGATTACGACTGTCAACAGATTTGCATTTATTGAATGTCGTCATTATTCTTGAACTGTACTTTATTTTATATCAGATTCATCATATATACATATATAGTCCTCATCATGACTGCCTAGTTTTTTTTAGTTGAGGATTATTGTTTATATTTTATAAATAAATTGAAATTATCATTATTAATGAACAGAACCTAACATTTAACACATTTGTCTGGTTTTTACATCTATTGGTGCTCCGAGCAATAATTGTGAACGTTTTCATTTAGTTTATTTATAATCAAATATGAAATTTTATTATTTATCTCCAAGCGTCAGCACTAAGACGCCATCTTACACTTGACACCTGTAGCATAATGACGGCTGACGTCATTGGTAACGCGAATTGGTTTCAATGATGTTGCCAGGCAACACTTATAAGTATTTTGGTAGCATCAATCAATGTGTGTTTGGTAATTAGCTAGATGATTAGTAAGAAATACCGTGTAACTATGGTTTCATCATGTCTTCCTTTACTGAATACTGACTTATTATAGAATTTGAACTCATAATCTGTCAGTATATCAGTCTCATTTATCGACTTCAATAGTAATTCTTGAGAACCAGTCCTTCATACATACATATATATCATCACGCCTTTCTCCCGTGGGGGTAGGCAGATATTACGTCCTTCCACTTGCTACGATCTTGACACACCTCTTTCGCTTCCTCTACTTTCATACATGCTCGTCGGTTATGAGTACTTTTTACCTGGCCTTTATTTAACACATGATTGATTTGGTCTAGATACGTTCGCCTAGGTCGACCCTTACCGACTTGCCCGTTCACCCTCGCCTTATAAATTAATTTCGTTAATCTTCTCTCATCCATCCTCTCTACATGCCCAAACCAACTAAGCATACCTTTCTCTATTTTGGTCACCACATCCTCTACCACACCACAGCGTCCTTCATTTCTAGTTTAATATTACTTCAACTACATGTATGTAGACCAAAGGCAAAACCAACACCATCAAACGGGGTTTGTCCACATTACAAGTGATGACAAATTTACTATAAGATTTTTTAATAAAATTATTTACGATCGACAGTTCATTCATGAGTTGACGCAGATTTTCCTTATTTATATTTTTGCCAGTAAACATTACGCACGCCATAAACGCGTATTTGTTATTCATTCAATATTCCCAGTAATCTAAAATATTATCATTAGGGTTCACATATGTTTATGTTAGAATGAAATAGTATTTCCAAGAAAATAATATTAAAAGAATAAAAATGCCAATTTTTTTAACAAGTACAATTTTTTTTTGATACCTTTTATCCTCACAATTGCACATTATCACAACGCTATAATATATTTAAAACATTTATTTCTTTACTTCAACTAAATAAACTTCCGTCTGATAGTTATATCAAACATCCTTGTCAGTCATTCCTTAAGCAGTCTATGTATTTATTACAAAAAATAGTGGTGGATAATATAATGTTAGAGGTAGCCATATTTACTTTTTTTTAACTAGCTAATGCTATTGACCTGAGGGGACTTCACAGCTTCACAGAACTCTGGGGGGAGTATTTAAGGCAATCAGCTGAAATAAGTTAGAAGCGCCCTATATGCTTCACCGCTGGCGTTAGTTATATCGGTGTCGAGTCGGACTCAAAAAACACAGGTTAAGACTACGATATTCACAATCCAGTGATCAAATTTTTTAGGATTGAATTCTTAGTCCCATCTTGGTCACCCAAGGTAAACTATTAATAATTATTACGATACCTTCATTCGATTCATTTAATATAAAGGTGTTGGAGTCTTAGAAATGCGTGTATCAGCTGGACACTGTATTAAAATAAGTAACAATTACAGAAGTATGATGCAAAAATTATAAACTAAATATCACTTAAAAGTAATATTAGAGATCCTCACCAATCTCTGCATCTCCAGATCAGCCTTATTGCCCACAATCAGCATTGGGAATTCATCGCGGTCCTTAACGCGCAGTATCTGCTTGTGGAACTTGTAGAGCTCGTCAAAACTGGCGTGGTCGGCTACGGAGAACACTAACAAGAACCCTTCGCCTGACCTCATGTACTGTTCCCGCATTGCGCTGAATTCCTCCTGACCAGCAGTATCCAGGACTGTCAAAATTAGTGGTTGTTTTTTAACGACGGTCGGAGTGTCTTATGGCTCATAAAAAACATACCATAAATAAGCCTGACCATCGAATACAAAATAAAAATCTGACTGAAAATAAGAATCTTAAAAGCATGTTAATTTTGGGCTAGAGAGATGGTCTCCTTAGATATGTTTCACACCAGTTCTAAACTGACATTTGTTTTGCAAGAAATGGATAAAGCATCCCTTTTTTTTGACGGGGGGAAAAGCATTTACGCACTACCCTTACCTATTGTATTAGTGAGACCGAAGTCCCCCAATACAATAGGTAAGGGGGCACGGAGGGATGAGCTCCGTGCCAGTGTGGGACTCGCCCGGGGATAAAGCATCCCCTGACCAAAAACTTTAAAGACACATATTTTTAATATACGTACACATATTGTATTTGATTTTATTATTATTCACTTTATATATTGTTTAAATGCAGTTAATTTAAACAGGTTTTGACGCGTTGCCTTTGCTTTTCCTATCCCGACGTTTCGGTTGGGTTTCACCAACCGTGGTCACGGGCTGACTGACGGTGCGCGGCGTCGCCTAACGCGTTGAGGGGTATTTTGATCAACTACCCCCGTTTGGTCTTTATATTTATTATAGTCACAACACACAAACACTAACAGTGTACAGCAAAGGTAACGCGTGAAAACCCATTTAAGTTAACTGCATTTAAATATGGAACAGAAACATTTAAAAAATTACATTATATATATATATTTTTTTTTTTAGTCCCCGCCAATTTTTTTTCCTCTGGCATGACCAGAGAGTTATTACTGTCCTTTTATTTGTAATCTTTTATTGTTTTTTAGTTTTTTTTATAGCATGTTCTTTTGCTTATGTGTTCTTTTTATAAAACTTTTTATTTCTCTTAAATCTAACAATACAGTCTGTTCGTCCAAATTAATAAAATAAAGTCCAGTCTTATGGTTATAGTAGTCATATCAACAATTTAAACAATTAATCAATTCATATAATTAAAATACTTAAATCAATTTAAAGTCAAAATTAAAAACTAAATTACAAATAAGATCAATTCAGATAGATTCAATTTAAGTTAAAAGTTAAAACTGGATTCAAAATTAAACCCAAAATTTAAAATCATTTAGAATCCAAAAACAAATTCGGGGCAGCAGTATAAACACTAAACTCTATAGCTTATTATCTAGTTCAATCATTCGATAGTCTAAATGAGGCTTCAACATTAAGTGAAACAGTTTGACCCCAATTATATTCCAATTTCAAAGTTCAAAATTTACATTTTTAGGATTAATTCATCCTTGCCTCGATTTCATTGTATCCGAGGCAACGGCAAAAACTGCTACCCTACATTATATATTGTTTTCCAGGTAAACACCATCTACCTTATTTTAGAAGCTCATTTTGCATCAAAACTAAGGACATTCAATGTGTTGTCATCCTTTCAAAAAATAACACTACAGTTTATAAATAAAGTAATGAGACGACTTACTGTCCAGCTTGGCTGGTATGTCATCGATGACACATTGTTTGGTATAGCTGTCTTCAATGGTGGGGTCATAGTCTGTCACAAAATAACTCTGAAACATTTAAAATACATTCTTAATGTTTATTGTAAATTCATATGTGGTTTATAGTATTGGTATTGACTAACAATAATTTATGGGTGGGATAGAGTTAAATATAAATTAATAAATAGAATTGAAGCTTCTATTTATAATGTCAAATTTTTTTTTACTAAATAGTTACGAATGTATGTACGATACCTAAAAAAAAACAAAATTTTTAAAATTTTTGTATGTATGTTAGTTCCGAGTAATTTCCGGAATGGCTGGACAGATTTTGACGAGACTTTTTTGGTAGCTAGCTAAAGTTACTCCGGGTACCTTAGGGTACTGTTAATTTTCCAAAATAATAAGGATTCCGCATAAATATTTTAAAACTCATAAAAAGTTGAATAAAAGGGCAAGTGCTTGAATTTATTAGAAATATTTTTACTTTATCTTATTACAAAAAAAATAGGGTTCCCTATAAAAAAATTAAAACGCAGAGAACAATACATTAAACACGGGCACAGCTGCAGGCACACAGCTAGTTTATATATATACTGCATTTTTTTTTTTTCAATATGGAACCCTAATTTTTGTTTAGTACTAAGATAAAGTAAAAATATTTCTCTTAAATTCAAACAAACGCCTATAAAACTGTGCATTAAATTAGATTTTGTTCAATTTTTTATAAGTTTTTTTTTTACACTGAATCCTAATTATTTTCGAAAATTAAAATTACCCTAAGTTACCCCGAGCAACTTCAGTTATCTACCAAAAATTCCTGTCAAGATCTGTCCAGCCAATCCAGAGATTACCTGAAACAAATAGAACAACAAAATTTAAAAAAAATGCATTCATACATCATTCATATCTATTTAGTAAAAAAAAAATATTTTGACATTACAGACAGACACTTCAATTCATGTATACAATTGTTTATTTGTATAATTGAAGTGACTATAGTACAGTGGGTAGTACAGACAAATTATGGAATCAGTGTACAAGAAGCCCACCTATCATACTCTAAAATCAGCCTGAGCTATCAATGAAGGTAAATACATTGTGAGGAGTTGCATGGTTTGAAACTTGTCTCCAAAAACCAATAGGTGTATTCCAGCAGCACTTGAGAACCAATAACTCTACGCTTTTAGTTTACCATCCTGGACCACATTGTCACTTAAAATCAGGTGAGATTGTGGACAAAGCAGTAACTCTACACAGTGTAAAAAAATAGTATAGTATTATCATTATTTAGTATTGGAATTTTCAAGAAAGTTACATATTGCTATTACTTACCACTAAACTCAAGTGAAAGCAATAGCTTAATTAATACAAAAACAATATTTTAAGTAAGTATACTACTAAACATATATTGTTTTAAGAAACATTAATATATAATTATAGTAAACTTAGAAAACCAGCAGGCATGTGAGATATTAGAATACAGATTTTAGTTGTTTTTTTTATTTTATATCATCATTTGTATGATAACAGTGGGCGGAACATCGGGACATGGGCCTTGACACAAGATTCTGCCGCACTATTTTTAAGTATGAACACATCTCAAAAACTTCTCGATGACTATATTACAATCATATCAAGCCTAACAGGTTGTCTAAATTGTAAGATCATTTGTTTTATAGACTCATTTCTAAACAGATATTTTTATAAATACCTGAATAAATTGTATAGTGATAGCACTCTTCCCGACGCCTCCGCCGCCGACGACAACCAACTTATACGTTTGCGCCTGGCTCGGCCTGTCTCCTGGTCGCGACATTCTGTACTTGTACAACAACACCAATTAATATTATTATAAAATTATTTCTAATTCCTTTGGTTTAGGACGATCAGCAAAGACTGATGATGACTCAGTGTGTATGACTGAGAAGGTCGAGCGTCACATAACAAGCGTGAAAGAGAAAACGTAATCACGTTCCGTTACTGACAGTTCATCAAATCACGAAAGAAGTAGATCATCACGTAACTATTGTATTTCAAAATTGTTAGAGATTTACATTAGATTTATTAACATTCTAAAAGAAAAGGCATTTAGCTTTTTATTTGTGATTTTCATTGTTTAGGTAATTTATTTTTGGTCATGTGACGTAATTGATATTGTTTAAATTTTATTTGTTGGACATAGACATAGACATAGTATAGACATAATTAAAGCTATCATAGCCGACACCAGACAGAGATGAATAATAATGCCGACACTGTCCCACACTGTAAAAATAACACATGCTGTCATTACTGTCAAATATCAAATAGGGATGCCCGATATTAGAAGATATCAATTTGACATCGATGTTAACATCGATTTAAAAATATTGATGTACAATTAATAAACATTGATGTTTTCGGTTGTAAGTAAAACTGTCTATTCTAGTACTTTCCATAATAGTAATGCGTCTTGTTTTAAATCAAAATTTTAATTCCGTAGGCATGTTCGTATCACGTTGACCAGCCAAAATATAATATTTTTATTTGAAAAAAATAGGAATTATTACAGTGAGCAAATTTATGGAACCTAAATACTGATTACAGAATCAATATTTACTATACAGTTGTAGATGACACCTTTTTTTTTTTTTTAATTTTTTGGGAAATTCAAAGAAATAATCACTTATACGGCTTACTTCAATTACATTAATCAGTGTCATCTAGTGTAAAATAGTTGAACTTGATAGTTTTATGGTTCCTAGCAGAATCCCTAGTTAGTACATCCAACGCTAGATGGCCCTAAAGGATATATTGACGTTTCGATATTTTATTCTTATAATATCGGTGTGTCGGTGTTATCAAAATCAAAACATCGATGTTTTTCAGCTAAATATTGTTTTTTCATTCTCGATCAATAACGAGCAACCCTAATCTCTAATTTTACCAATATTACTTTGAGCTGTCATTATAGATTAATATCTGTCATTTGTCGAGCTTGAATTGTGCTTACCGTTACAGTGGGTAACGAAACGAATATTATACGGATTCTCTACGGTCTTTAGTCGATACTCATTCGCTATCACTTTAAACGGAATTAACTATGTTTTCTACAAGTTCTCAAAGAAAATTCTGGACATTCAGTGATGAAAACGAATTGGCGAGACTGCGAGAAAAACACAACCTAAATTACATATCAAAACATGGAGCTCATATCGACGAATATCAAAGATTTAATTTCTTTTTGTCACCCGATGAGGAAAGGCTACTTCTAAAACAGTATGAACTGCATTTAAAAGAATTCTGTAAGCGTTTCACCCCGCCGATGCCTAAGGGAGTGGTTGGAACCGCTTTTCATTATTTTAAACGTTTTTATCTTTACAATTCCTCAATGGATTACCACCCTAAAGAGATTCTCGCAACTTGTGTTTACTTGGCGTGTAAAGTCGAGGAATTCAACGTGTCTATTGGGCAGTTTGTAGCTAATATTAAAGGCGACAGAGATAAAGCCTCGGACATTATATTAAACAATGAATTACTATTAATGCAACAATTGAACTATCATTTAACAATACATAACCCTTTTAGACCCGTTGAGGGTTTCTTAATTGATATAAAAACACGATGCACAATGGCGAACCCCGAACGCTTGCGAAGTGGTATAGATGAGTTTCTTGAAAAGGTATTTTTAACTGACGCATGCTTGTTGTATGCTCCATCTCAGATAGCCCTAGCTGCAGTACTCCATGCAGCTAGTAAGGAGCAAGAAAATCTTGATAACTATGTGACTGATATGCTCTTTAGAGATGCAGGACCAGATAAACTGGCCATTTTGATTGAAGCTGTTAGGAAGATACGTTCATTGGTAAAAATGGTTGAAAGCCCTGCAAGAGAGAGAGTGAGAGTCATTGAGAAAAAGTTAGATAGATGCAGAAATCAAGAGAATAATCCAGACAGTGAGATTTACAAGAGAAAAATACGAGAGGTTCTTGATGAAGATGACATGGCTCATGTAAGCTCTAGCAGGATGTCACTAGATACCAGTGGTATTTCACAGGTTTTATCACCTTCAGCATCTTAGCCTTAGCCTTAAGGATTCTATTACTTATAAGTTAGATATAGGACTTTAATGTGAAACACGTCTACAGGTATACTAAAATATATAAAAAAATTTCTATATTTTATTTTGACAAATTCTAGACACTCCAATACAATGAATGTTTTAGTGTTCTCTTGTATATTCAAGCTTTTAATTGCTTATTTGTTGTTGTGACAATGTATTATTTGACATAATTGTTTTGATTGATTAAATTTTAAGGGATGTTGTAAAATAATATGTTCAACCTTCGAATAAAATGACCATAAATTGAGGAATGTAGGTTGGCACATAATTATCTTTTAGCTTATATATTTACAAGATATTACACTTTTTATATATTATAAAAATATATTACTAAATAAGTTACAAATTTTAATACAAATAAATATAATATAGATGAAATTTATATTACAATTATTGTACACAGTGTAATTATAGTACATATTTATAACTAGCTGTGCCCATGACTTCGCTCGGGTTTAATAATACAGACAATTCTATAAAGTCCCATCCCATTCATAACACTTTGTCATCAAAAATATACAAAATATGAATTGTCCAATAGTATAATAGTAATGATAATGTTAAGTTTCACGCCATACCTATTGATATTAGGTATAAATGAAGTACAATTCATTACTTCTATAAAATTAATCCTTAATAGAACTTCTAAAATGCCTAGATGATTGTGTGAAAATGAAACATCAAAATAATTTCAATCAATCCATCAATTTTTCTTCTCGGATAAGGCTAAAATGCATTTACTTACAAACTCTCGTTTCATACTAAAGGCGCCGCGTGTCATTCAAATTACTATAACTTTTGATAAAGTAGACTGATTTTAATGAAATAAAGTTTTGATGTTACCCCGGAATATGATTTATAATTATCTTTTTGATTTTTTTAAATATACTTATTACTTTTTAATAAATACCTGCACAAACAAACAAACAGACAGACATTTCTAAAAGTGATAGTCCCTTGCAATAATTCTTTTCACAAAAATCGAAAATGTACAGACACATGAAATTAACAATTTATTATTAGTATTAGATACTATTTCGTTCCTGCAACTTTACTCATGTAAATATATATTGGTATTTTATGGAAACTACATGCCTTATCTGGATTAAAAGTGGTTTCGTTGCTGTAAAAGGGATGGATTAAAATTATTGTTTCTGCTTACCTCCCATCGGAAAGTGTAATTCTATGTAGCTTAAAGTTCTCCCTTGGGTTCATCTCTAATGAATTAAAAATACAATTAAATTGTTTCAGATACACAAAATAATTTACCAATTTGAATGTCTCAAAGCAAGATGATTTTATATGTTACATTATAAAACCAAGTGTCCTTTTTCAAATAATCATGGATATATGAATTCTAAGGGCCTTCGTTTAGAATAATGCAAGTATTATTTAGAGTTATTTTTTGTCTAACTTCCTTAATATGTTCCTTAACTTCCTTCTTTAATATAATAACTTAATGTTTTTCATAAGATATGAAACATGTTACATTTTTGTCACTACCTCCTCTGCCACACCACAACATTCCCTTATCACACTGTTCCTTACTTTATCTGTCATTCTCATAGCTACACTTAGACTTCTCATCTCTATTGCATTAATCTTGCTTCCATGTGTCTTCTGCCAGACCCAGCGCTCGCTACCATACTTAAGTGTAGGGATATCCCGATGCACAGCCAAACATGCCTTCTTAGACACATTCTGGCTGCACATAAAATTACGCATGCCCATGTTCACTCGATTCTTTAACTGTTAATTGTATAAAAAAAAATGTAACTGTTTCTTGTGATGGTAGTAATTATAATGTATTGCTTAATATTTAAATATTGTTAGGAATTTCTCAATTCATTTTTTATTTTTCAATAATACATTATATTATATTCTACCTATTTTAGTTAAGTCCGTATGTATATATCTGTAATTAGTATATATCTGCACATGTTAGTATATATCTGTAATTAAATGTGAATGTGAAATATTTTTTGAATAGTTAAGAAAAAAAGTTAAGTTAATGACTAAAACACCCACAATATTTTTTTTTTGGTTGCATTCTGTTTTTATTATTGAACTATTCAGTTATTTGTGTTCTAATTACATCATATACTCACACAACCACGAATGTTATGAACAACTACGGAACTTTCACATGACTGGGCATCCTTCATGTGGCCTCATTCAAACAAATTGTTTTTTAGTTCTAAAATCAGAATTTATTTATTCAATTTAGGCCCTAAGAAGGCGCTTATGAACGTCTAAAACACTACCACCGGTTCGGAAAACAACCCAGTCGAGAAGAGCGCAGGCAAGAAACTCGATCTGGTTCTTTTTTTTTTATAAATATAATATATATGTATCATTTTTTTTTTTTTTGTCATATAAAAAACTATACAAATCGTAGTCTTAATAATGTTAGCGGAAGCACAGTTAATAAATTAACACTAAAATAAAACGGCTCTTGTTAATTCACTGCCAATATCAGATTTCGACTCATGTACTCAAGTTAGTTTATTTAACATATCATTTAATTAACTAGATAGGATATCAGTTATTTATTGATATGTCTAAATAACACGAAAATAATTCAAAGTACCTAATTATTACAATTACATAAAACTGTAAATAATGAATGCCGTCTGGATCGCCGCCAGACGGGATGGTTCTTAGAAGGCTGGCTGTATTGCCACGTTGGTTATAAGTTCATCCTAATGTAAATATTACTGCTGAATAGTTTAGTTTTATTTTATTCCCAGAAAACTCCAATAAATGAGTTTGCTAGGTAGGTACCATGGCCGTCTTTACCCGGGGGTTCAATGGGTGCGGTGCACACGGGCGCAGTGTCCTAGCGCAGGCAATCCAAGCGTTAGCGACTAAAGCGGAGGCGCAGGCTGACCATCGCGCACTCCGGCGCTGAATATGCTTAATATGGTCCTGATAGGTACATAAATAACTTATGTGTTACAAATTTAACCACATAATATTAATTAACAGTGAAATAATGACATAGTATGTTTGAGAATAAAACAATTATTTCAATTAGTAATGTGTTTTATTTTATATTCACCTATATAAACTATATATTATAAAATATACCAGTTTTCCATGTCTGCAAACGCCAGGCTTATCCGGTAGTCCACCTTTTTTTGTATCAAGGAGAATGCATTTATGCACTTCCCGACCAACTTCACCAGGGAGATCCCAGGAGGTTGGAAGGGGAGGCGTGTGAAAACCACTCACATGCCAGTGTGAGAAGCTGTTACATACCAGCGTTAGTAAGGGACTCGCCTAGTAGTTTATTCAATGTAGGTCCTAAGAAGGCGCTTTTGAACGTCTAAAACACTACCACCGGTTCGGAAAGCAACCCAGTCGAGAAGAGCTGACAAGATACTCGATCTGGTTCTTTTTCATTTCATTTTTTTTAATATAAAAAACTATACAAATCATAGTCTTAACCAAATGTTAGCGGAAGCACAGATATGTGGGTTAATTCCAGACATCACTGTCGTCCACGTAATGATCCTGTAATAACCTTTTGAGATTAAAACTTGCTTGACATAATACTTGAACTTATTGTCAGGTAAATCGGTAATGTTACTTGGGATCTTATTGTATCACCGAATACTTATAAAGTTTTTATTAGACTTACTTAACCTAAAGCGTGGGACGGCCAACTAGTCTTTATTTCTAATATTAAAATTATGATGATCATTCACTAGATCGAGCGCCGGTGATACCCACTAAACCCTAGGATCCTCCCGCCACCTTGTGTGGGATAATACAGGATGGCTATGCATTCAACCGCTTTGCCCCGGTTACTATGTGGATGAAGATCTTCTTTCGTTGCCCACTAATACAGTAGGTATAAAGGGGCATCTCCGTAGTCCCCTTATCCTATGGCTCCACCTGCAGCACGCAATGGATTTTATTGTCAGTCGGTTAAATATTTTTCAGGAAAGATTTATTTCTATATTTTTTATTTATATCCCAATTAAGCTTTTGTTTAATTAGGAAAAATCCATATTTTTTTTTAACCAAGTCGCTAAACAATCAATTTTCGTGGCATAGGCACGGTACATTAATGAATTTAAAGTGATATATCAAAAGACAATTCCAAAAATGTTACTAAAACCTTCATTTCTCTCCTCTATTTAGGTAAACATTTTTTCTCAAACATGCATGGAAATATTGTCATTATTTTCGGAAAAAGAACACGCGAAGTTTCGAATTTACGCACAAAAAAAATCAAATCAATTGAAGGAGTATTTTTTTGAATTTAGAACATTACAACGCTCTAGCAATGTTTTATGAAACGACGTGCTGAGGTTATTAACGCCTTGAGCACTAACCTGGCGTTTACGTCAGCTTTCCATTGTTCACTTATTCTTCCTATTGTCTCATTTTTATGGGTAATCGACATATTAAATACTCTTTGATTGGATCTCTCATAATTCTTGGCATACCAAAGTAAGTCTCTTTGCTTAATACAAATTGCGTTCACGTGGCTGTATACAGATAACGACCAAGCCGAGGTTCGTACCACTTTGGTGTCCTTGTGCTTGTCACCTTTTTGCGGCTGAGTGTCTTCAGCTCTCGTCAGTTACGGCGTAGCTGTTAAGGACCTTCCGGTCAACAGCATTAGCTAGATTAAAAAAAATCTACGCTTGAATTTTATTTATTAGAATAGTCGTAATGTGTTATTTTTTGTTTTGTATGTATGTCTATTAGTCTTAGTGTGCTTAAGGCTCGCAAAACCATTGAGCTGAGTTCAGGAACATCATTCTTTAAATTGGTAATTATTTGGGAGACCAGTAGTAACAATCATGTTTAAAAATCTGTTGGCAAGCACTATAGGTGTGTTCCTTCAGCATCACATCGTCACTTATTATCAGGTGAGATTGTACTGAAAATGCTGAACCAGTAAATTAAATAATGAAATTGTTCACGAGGAAGTCATCCTGTTAACGAAAAACAGGATTCATTAAAATTATATAATTATTATAAATATTGGAACCAAATATTGTAGAGAAAAATAAAATGAAATAACTAGTAATTTATAAGGTACATATATTTTTTCATATAAACATGTTACACAAATGTTAGCAGTTTTCGATGTATTTGTTCGTTGAACATCCTCACGTTCAGGATTTGCAAAGGAGCAATCTTTCTGCTTCGTTCTGTAAAGTAGGTAATAAGGTCATTTTTATTAAAAAGTTTATTCGTTAATTTTAACGTAAAATCTCTCCTACTTTTGCCTAATTCTCTTTTCTAATTAGATGGGAATCAATATTGCAAATGTAGTGTGTTAATACAACAATATTTTGCAAATTAAAATATAGAGTAACTTGGTTTGAAAATATGAATTGTATATTTTAGAATTATAGTATTATATTAGGTACATCTATTAATTTACAAGGATTTTAAATTTTTAAAAGAGACTCGTATGACTATTGGTGGAATATGGAAATTGTGTTGACAACGTCAAATTGCAATGGCGGTCGTTTTATATGATCTGTCAAACATTAAGTTAGTGAAGACGTAAATTTTACCGTTCATAACAATGATCTAATATGTCTCGTATGCAACTAGTTGTAAGTAAAAAAGATTTTTTTAATTATATAATTATAATTGCCGTCGTGGTGATACCAAAAAATACCACCACTATATGTTGTTTTGTAAAAAAACGTGATTTAAGAAAAAAGATAATATCTGCGATGATGGCTTGGTAGTTTGTTCCAATTTCGTGCCAATGGACGCGGGTTCAAATCCACATATGCAAATCTAAAATCAGCCTGAGCTTTCAGTGAAGGAAAACATCGTGAGGAAACCATAGCACGGTGGCAGGGCATTTTAAAATAATGCTCGCCTGGATAGCTAGTAGCCACTACCCTCAAGTTAGAAAACCTGTCGCCAAATACTAATAGCTGTGTTCCGGCAGCATCACTTGAGAACCATTACCTATAGGCTTAGTGTGTTTTACCATCCTGGACCACATCGTCACTTAGCATCAGGTGAGATGTGGTCAAAGCACTGAGCCAACACCGTGTAAAAAAAACCTGTCAAATTATTATCAGCGTTGACGTAAAGAATAAAAGATTACATTCGTTATTATGATGTCTAAACCGTTTTTAAAACACAAAGTATCTGTGAGATGTGTAATAAATTATAAATGTTAGTATGGAGTAACACTGCCGGTAGGCCGTTTGGTGCCTGGGGTGCGGTGTCAGACAACCTCCTCGTGGTGCACCCTGGGCAACGGCAGTCCTTCTGACTGCCGGCTAATAGTCTGACTGGGCGGCTGGGCGAAAGCCCACTTTTTTTGGGGTGGGGGGGAGAGAGAGGTGATTACTGCGGTCGCAGTGATCACTCCTCTTCCCTCCGGAAGGTAATGCCTCTTTCAGAGGCGGGCGAAGAGGTGGGGTAGAGAAATTCTCCCCCACCCCCGCTGGGCCATTGCACAGACGGGCCTGGTGGGTTTGCCGCAGGGGCGACGCGGCGACATGCCTTGCAACCCCGTATCGCCCCCTATTTCAAATGCGGCGGACGGCCCCGGGGGGTTTTAGTGGGTATTCCCGGGCGCTTCTCGCCCGGGTTTGAGTCCCACACTGGCACGGAACTCGTCACTCGGTGCCCCCTTACCTATTGTATTGGAGGGACTCAGGTCCCACTAATACAATAGGTAAGGTGAGTGCGTAAATGCATTTCACCCCGTCAAAAAAAAAAAAAAGGCCGTTTGATGCCTGCTAAGAATAATATCATCCCATATCTTCCCGTGGATGTCGTAAAAGGGGACTAAGGGTTAAACCAGAGGATAAGGAGCAGCATCCTCTGAGTACCACAAACACTTACTGCGATCGCCAACCCACCTGCGAAGCGTGGCGATTATGGGAATTCCCCCCTTTTTGGGGGAGGCCAATGTCCAGCAGTGGACGTCTTTCAGTTCAATTAATCAAACACTGAAAACGTGCATTTTATTGAAGAGTAACTTTTTTTTTTTTTTTTTTTTTTTGACCTAGCTAATGCTGTTGACCGGAAGGGCCTTTACAGCTTCACCGAACTTTGGGGGCGAGCGCTGAAGGCACTCAGCCGCAAAAAGGTGACTAGCTCAAGGGCTACCAAACTGGTACGAACCTCGGCTTGGCCGTCAGAAATAATTTGTAAAAATTGTAATACCTGAATTAATTTGTAAATAGCGGCAATATGATCGTCGTTCTTGCATGAGATAGTTCCGGCGATAGCCGCCCGCTTGCCACCCCAGCTCGACGTGAACGTCAGCTGGGCTTCCGTGACGATGCAGAGGCAAGCCATGAGGAGGAAGAATACTGCGAGCTTGTACATATCGGTGTTAACTTGAGTTACTGAAGAGATGAAAACAATGATGCTCGGAGTGTAGCGACATGGGATTTTATACCCGTAGTTGGTTCAGACATGTTGTGTAGATATGTAGGAGATAATTAAAGAAACCACAATAGTTCTTCATTTCGCAGTTCATTGTTGATTGATTTATATGTTTTGTGATATATTTGCACTTAACACATTGGATTTTGATGTATAGTCTGTTAAAAAACATAAAAATATAGAGATCTTAACATACACGCAATATTAAGAAACAGGTGAAGCCTTGTCGGTAACCTGAATAATCTGAAAGGGGCAGTACCTGCCTCGGGCGTCAATTTAAAGGGACGTTAAATTCATATTTGAAAACAAATTTATTTTATATAATTTTTATTTATAACTATCTGTGTGTCCACGGCTCCACCCCGCGTTTCATTTATTATTCACTGAATAGCATAGTTTTTAAATAATAATTAAAAGATAATGTTTTGATGGTGCTGTTCACTGAATCGTATTTTGTTTACAATTTCATGAGTTTTAATTTTTTTTTTTTTACACGAAACCTTTTTTATTTTCCTAATTTTCTATTTCCTTTTTATTTATTTTCCTTTTTTATTTTTTATGTTTTGCTACTAAGAGAAAGCAAATATATTGAGGACTTGCTCGTACAACTGACCAGTGAATCGTTTAATTTCACAATTTTTTGTGTTTTTTTTATTCGGAGCTCTAATCATTTTTCTGATTTTTTTAGGCTTATCGCTTTGACCATAATCTCATAATGATTTTATGTGATAATGTGGTCCTGGATGGTAAACACGCTCTACCATAATCCTATGGCTTCCTCACGATGTTTTTCTTCACCGAAAGCTCAGGCTGATTTTTGAATTGAATTGGTGGGTTTGAACTCGCGTCCATTTAGGCGGAATTCGGCCACACTATCCACTGCGCCATCATCGCTTTAATTATTTGTGGTACTAACATATACTGATATGTATGTAATTATTATAAAGTTGTTAATTTAATATTATAAACAGACTTTATTTATATATGTATAGATTTATTTAGAATTAGCTGTATAAATCCACATTTCTCTGGTACCATGTAGCGGCTACGACTTTCCTTACAAAACGATTCTATATCTTTTGTATGGTGTACATCTGCGAACTGCTAATGTGAGCGAACACGGGTGCGCAGTATGTGATGATGGATCTAACCATCATTTCGTACAGGGTGACTTTATGGCAGAGGGCCATTTTACTCTCAAAGTTATAAAAGGGGTAGAGACGCCCTAGCACCATGGCGGTCTGGCGCTTGACATTCTTGAGGTTAGCGTTGAAAGTCATTTTGGCATCTAGCTGAACACCTAAGTACCTTCGATGCTGTAGGGGATTTCCGTACCTGCGTACGTGATGGGACGAGCGGGCTCTATCGAACATTATCGCAGTGCTCTTACTCGGGTTTATCGCGATACGCCACTTGAAGTACCAAGAGCTGAGTTCGTCGACGGCTCTTTTGACGTACTTACGGAGGATTACTTTCTTACGGAAAGCAGACCAGCATGACAGCGGCGACTGGCATTGAATTCTGTTCAGTGTCAGTCACCGCTGTTTTGGATTGTACTGTACTTACCATCAGGTCCAGTACAGTCACTGTGCTGTGCATTATAAAAAAAAAAAAAAAAAAAAAAGCATAATAAATGACTTTGTCATCCACGTAAAGCCCTAACTGAACTCTTTCGAGTGCAGGGAGGTCTGCTAGATAAAGATTAAATACGACAGGTGCCAGAATGGAACCTTGGGGGACTCCTGCGCGTATTGGGTGGGTTATAGAGAGAGCATTCTCTACTCTACGACTACTCTACGCAAACTGCGATCTTTGAGGTAGTTATGTATTATGTGGACTAGCGTGTCGGGTTCCTAGCTCAGTGAGTTTGCAGACAAGGCCTTTGGCGACGTCGAAGAAAAACTGTGAATGCAAAAGTATTTACCATTGTCGACAAAAGAGACTCTAGTCAAGTCGCTGCTACTCTCAATGTCGTCCCAGGCGTGACAGAGGAGCTGCTTAATATACTTGATTGAATGCTAAACTTGTGTATCCGCCACATTTTCGGCCTGCGTAAGTATGATCACATTTCACAATATCGTTCGCAACTAAAATGGCTCAATATTCGTCAATGTTGGAATACACACGTATTAAATTTACTCTGTTACTTTAATCCAAGATCTCCACAATATATCCAAGACCCTTTTATGCTCCTAGCGGCTCGTGGTCGTAATCTCGATCTCCTTACAGCAAAACCCTTGAGATCCCGAAACACCATTCTACACAATATGCAAACTCCTTCACAATAACTGCCATAAAATTATAGAATGCTCTCCCGTGTCAATTACAAAGATGCGAAAACAATTTCCCGTTTTAAGTTGCAACAGTAACTGGTTTTCTAAACAAGATTATGAATGATTTAAATGGTACATTATTATAATTCTTAACTTACTTGTACAATATCTAAGTATAAACTTTTATAAATGTTTGTATGTATATTAACGTATTATTTCTCCATTATCGCTGGTTAACTGGTAGAAAATCCCTCGTGGCATTAAGTTCGCCAGTGTACAAATTATGGCATTGGTACAATAAAGAATTCATTCATTTATTCAATATATTCAATATTAGTTTGTCGGTTTATTCGTCATCTAATGATCTTTAGTGGATACGTCATATATAGATAAGTTCCCGTCCCACACTTTAGGCTAAGTAAAAGTTTAATAGGTAATAGTATTAGGTTTTATAAAAAGATTTTGTATAGTTTTTATCTACATATAAAAATAATATGTATTTGTATAGAAGTATTCTAGGGCGTGTAAATAGCCCAAGGAGCGGTTTTGGGGGGCAAACTAGCCTAAGCGATGTGGTTGTGAAAGGAGCTAGCAATCTACTCACCGATGGTGGCGGCAACCGTTTCCTCTGCCAGAGTATAGTGTCCAGGACGGTTTCCTCACTCACTTCCACGTAAAAGCGTCTATGTTATTATTATAAAAAGCGTGCGCTGCAATAGCGCGGGTTTGCAATATATACAATATATGTAGCGGAGGCGTTCGAACTCGAGTATGCAATCCGACTGTCACGGCTCTCTGATGACCAGACCGTCTGGTCGGAGCAGTAGTCCAGCTAAGGTACTACAGCGCTACCAATGGTACAGCATATCACCAGCAATCCTTCACAAACCGCTTGTATATGGCGTTACCATTATTTATAAATTAGAGATACCAGGTCGAGTTTTTTTGGCGGCTCTTACTTCGCCGTGCTAAACGTTCAAAGATATGAAATGCACAATTTGTAAGCGACTGATATATTACATGGCTACGAAAATATGCCCACAAATAAGAGAGGTTTAGACTGCCTGCAGTACAGTCCTTGATAGTGAGCTAGATTAGACTTGAATGAAGAGCGTATTTTTTTTACACAAAGCGATAATGGAGGGCCGTACAAGCGTGAAATGATATCTTTTAAGATGCCCAAGTAGGTAGGTATTCGATTCACAAAATAATGATAGGATTGATATTAATCATCACGGGTCATCCCATTCCCGGGATATATTTCACAGGGTTCGCTATTTCTTAATATGTTGATTCGTTAAAATCAGACTTATAAAGATCTCAGAAGCTGGCTTAAAGCATTTAGGTTTGAATTATTACGTATAAAAAGATTCTAAATGATAAGTATTACAAAATGAATCATGAATAAATGTGAATGCCAACACAAGAGATGCAGTTCAGAACTTATATAAACATCTCACTGCTTAGTCCTAAAAACGATTACACATCATATGCGCCTACAACCCATTGACAAAATCATAAGCACAGAAATGCAAAAATTAAAAAAATATGTTAATTATCCTTTTTGATTACTATTATAACCGTCTATATTTTTCCATTGTTTGTATTATAATTTTTCCATCAGCTGAGTTTTATCTCTTAAATATTTGTAATATCCTCGATTATTCCAAATAATTCACAAGCTGATTAGCTACGGAAAAATCTAAGGAAAACATAGATTCAATATCCACATATGTAATAAAAATACCGTTAATTTGTAAATATCAAATCAAATGCACTGATGTGGAACACAATATAGACTTAATCTAGAATATACTGTAAGATCTTATAGTGACTGTTTAGCCTAATTCAGATGGATTTAGCTGTATTATAGGTACCAAAGATAGAAAATACGGTTTATATATTTTTTTCTAACTCATTTGAATTTACAACAGTAGGCCTTGTTACCATTTCACTTGAACTTTGTTAGAAACTTTCTTGTATTTTTCCACTGGGGACATTTCATTAGACATTTGATTTACAAAGGCTTCATTTGATTTACACAGAAGACTCTCAAACCTAACAATTTTTGTTTTTAATTAGCTTTCAGTAGTATATAAAGGCATCGTCTTCATAGAAATATCATTCAGTCTTCGAAGTACGAAAAGACATCAACAAAAAATTTAAAAATGTCTCGCTTGGTAATTCTGTTTTTTTTGCTTGTTGCAACTATGCTCGTATTAGCGGAAGCTCAGCTGACTTTCAGTTCTGGTTGGGGACAAGGAAAGAGATCAGTGGCTCCTGATACTGATAACAGTTGTTCCTCGGATGTTACAATTTATGCTATATATAAATTGATCGAGGTAAGTTTTTGTATGAATTATTAACGTTTTAAAATGTCGTGCACTTCTTATTTCCAAATTCATATGAGCCGGTGTAGTAAACACTTAGGGCCCCCGAAATAAATTCCTGAAGTAAATTTATTAGTCCACCGTAACTGTATATTATAATAGAAATTATGGTATACAAATATTGTGTGTTTACTTGAAAAAAATAGGAATTTTTTTTTATTGCAAGCTATTCTGAAAACATTGCTTTTCACCATTAATTGTGGGGGCTTTCATTGTTTATCATAAATGCCAATAAAGATATAATTAGATTTAATTCAACACTTTTTAAACTTTCTTGTTTTGTACACATATTTTATTAATATTTCGGGTCTAAAACGCGTACTTACTTTGTTATTTTCTCGACGTTTCGGCCTGGTTCCATGACTATGAGTCGTCTAGTAAAAGTTTCATACCCGAAACATCAATAAAATAGATTTAACTTACTGGGATTTTTAATAACCTCTAATTGTTCTTGCTCAGGGTTATTGATGCGGAATCAATTATTTAAAAAAAAATAGTAATGTGTTTTTCAACATAAATATTTATCTTTATTTTATTTTCTTGCAGAACGAAGCTGAGAAATTGTTGGCTTGTCAAACGGACTCAAAAAACTAAAATTCTTTGACAACTTTTGAAAACCGGGTGCTCTTTTACTCTTTTGTTTCTTTTTAAATTATTATTTATAATAACAATATAAAATGTATTTGATTAATCGTTTGAAAATAATACTACAAATATGCATTATAATTATAACCACTGTATTTTAAATTGAACTTTTTATGATAAATTATTTAAACGAAAAGAATAAAAAAATGTAAAACTTATTTATATGGAAAATTCACGATCTGTATGCAGATATTAAATCCCTTGAAATCAAATGTAACTATTTTTTTTTATTATTATGTAAAACGTAAATTTAATTATTATTATTATATTCATAGTTATGGGCGATAAATAAAAATCTATTCGATGACATAATGAGTTTTAATTTTCCATTTTCTATAGACACTTTCCACATAAGATCTTAGCCTATATTTGTGCGACACGCGACGTAGCAAACAATTTTGCTAGACAATTACTCAAAAGAGAGATTACATACTATGAAGTTAACTAGACAGAAGTACCCAGGATGACAACATAAGTAGAGCCAGTAAGCAAGCTGCGGAAGATAAGTTTCGACAACAGCTAACGAATCCCTTTCTTCACGGCCCGTCTTCACTTCCCCTTTTTCCCTTCCTTTTGGTTTGATATTATTTGAAGTTTAATAGGGCAAGGTCCAAAGAAGATGATCAGGCAAATGATGAATTAAATATTCGCATTTGAAACTAATGCATTTAAACATGACACTAGAACCTACGTATCAAAAAATACCTAATGTTTGTTGTGTGTTAAAACGAAAAAATTAAATGAACATTATGTATTCACATTCCGAAAAACGTCCACTGTTGCACATAGGTCTTCCCCAAAAGGGGAATTTCCATAACCGCCACGCTTGGCAGACATTTTGGCGATCACAGTAAGTGTACGTGTTACTCGGAGGATGCTGCTTTCCATCCTCTGGTTTAACCCTTAGTCGTCTTATACGACACCCGCGGGAACGATATGGGTTGGTACTATTCTAAGCCGGCACTATTTACATGGCAATCGATCAATTCACATTCATTCTCATTATGCTACGTTGCTAAGAGAATATTATATAATTAAGTAGTCGACACCAAGAATAAATATTACTAGAACACAACTTCTCTGACAACACTTAATTTTAGCTCTAAAGCACGATTAATTTCAATTAAATGTAAATTAGGTTTTAGATATTTGAAATCAAATGAATAGTGACTTAGATAGATAAAAACTTTATTGCATATAACATTTGTACATAGGCGAGCTTAATGCCATTTGATTTTTACTTCCAGCTACCCTACGGCAGTGTTGTCAATGCCAAGAAGCGGATAGTTCCAATGCGTTTTAATGAAATAATATATATTTTTTGCATTAAAAATGTTTAGGTTGTCAAAAAATTACGTCAAAGTCGAAATCACAGATAAGCCTTGTTTACTTATCTGTGGTCGAAATCAATAAGGAATCGCGATTGACAGCTCAAAAGAGTGTGTCAATTATTAGATGGTATCTTCTTCTTCTTCTTAGTTAATGGCAATCTGTGTGTACACACAATTTGTGCCAATGTCATGTGGGTAAGATTTTCAATCTTGTATCAGCGTTACCAAGCTCCAACAGAACGATGGCCTATCCTGCTTGAACTTTCCATGGAGCTTTGTCGGCACCTCAGAATGTATGCTACGCGTTGTCTTCTATAATAAACTTAACTTGAACACAATAACTAAACTATTTCACACAAAACGCCACCAAGATTACATGATATAGAGTCAAGTACACAAGTTTAATGAATTAAAGAAAACAATTGCTACACGTCAAACTGAGATCCCGCCAAAAACCTCCTAGATGGTATCAACTACCCAATCTAATATCTATAAAAGTGTAGACACAGGTGATCGTAAATAACTAGACAAGTTATTACGTGAGCATCAATGGGAGAGGGATTTATGCTTTGTTTATTTTTGATGACAATGGGGACGGGTGCGTGTAAATGGAGATTACATAAGCAATATTTACCTGGGCAGCTACCACTTTCAAGTTAGAAAACCTGTTGCCGATAGGTGTGTTTCGGCAGCATCACTTGAGAACTAGTATCTCTAGGCTTAGTGTGTTTACCATCCTGGACCACATCGTCACAATATCTGGTGAGATTATGGTCAAAGTTTTGGGCCTATACAGTGTAAAAAAGATAATGTAGCGGCACTTGCGCTCCTACATTCTAATTTCATGAAATTTCAATTTGAATAAACCGAAATAAAAATAAATGTATACAGTTAGGTATAGTTTTATTAAAATGATTTTTTTTACTTGACGCCTTATTATAAGTTTGATTAATGAACAATGAAAAGATAAAGTAAGACCTTATCATAGACACATACTACAATACGACATACATATACGTAGATATAATACAGAAACAATTTAATTTTATTAATATATATGTAAGTAGATCCTAGGAAGACATTAATAAAATCTTTCAAGAACTTTATAATCTCAAGTATTATTTTAGAAATATATATATATATATATATAAACTTGAGCAAATCATATTAAATATAGGTAGATAAATTTAATATAGTTATTATTATGTTGTCCGTATCATTTACATTCGATTTGCCAATAAAATATTTAGTTAACGTTTTCATTTATTGAAACTATTTATTTCGTTCAGAAAAAAATCACGTCATTTTAAAGAAGCAAAATTTGTTTTTTGGGCTTCATCAATTATATTAGAAAAAATATCAGTAAATTTCTTTTAATAAACATATTATTTGTAATTTCACAAGGCTCTCCTTTATATCAAAACAAAACATTGTGATTTTGTTGAAATATCCAAATTCGTTTTAAAAATGTTGATAACATTTCTTTGGTTCCTTGATATTAATTAATAAATAAGTTTAAAGTTTCTGCACGGTATTTAAATTTTAACATCACATAGACACATGAAGAAGTTGATGTTAAACATTTTAATGTAATCTAAGATAATAATTATAGGTTCTCGAGGTATATTTCTCGGTGCCATAACCTCACTTTCAGATCAACCATTTTTTTTTTAATATTAAAGTCATGCGCGAAACTTTCATTCATTCTCGATCACAGCCAAAGAACACCCAATCAGGACACAACTAGACAATATTTTTTTATCCATATATTATTAATTCATAGTAAATTGACTACAATAAACGTTGTGATATTGTAACCTAATACGTCAAATCAAAGGACGGAGATAGAGAAATGAGCAAAAATCTTAACATCGGGAACGAACGACAGAGCATAATGATTTCAGAGTGACGTATCTTAGAGTAGATAAATTATTACGAACACAGCATCAGTGATGTATAATATGAAATTTCAGTAATAAATATACACTTTGTAATCCGTTCATTAATACACATTCACCTAGACATTTAAATAATCATTTTCACTATATGTGTGTGTAAATTTCATTGTACCCAATCACATTTGATTCAGCAATTTTCTGTTCATATTTTTTTATTAAGGGTTGATTTGACATAGTTGTTAGTATTTCGACCATTTAAATATTCTATAAAACATGGATATAAATTAAGAGGAATGTATTAATGGACAGATTATAAATATCTATCACATATTATTTACAGGGAAACTGTTTGTTTAAAAATGCTTTTGTTTTTAGATAAAATTTTATGCAATAGTTATTTACTCCTTATTAGTTACAATGTTTATTAATAATAAAGACTATAATACAGTGAGCGACACAGGTGTAGAGAGATATAGGCCCAACTAGAGGTATATACATACATTTGAAACATACAAAGTGTTATCTCATTAAAATGAACGAGTGTCAAAGTGACGTTTGTATTGGTATAAAAATATGATATCATCCATATAAACGAAAACGTCTCATATTCTCAGAACATACAAGTAAAATATGTATGTCTCATTTTTGTGTTAAATACAATTTTATTTATTTAAACAGAAAGGGATTTGAGTACGAAGGAACTTGAAAGAGGATAAATAATGGGTAAAAAAATTCCATTGGTATTAGATGATAACCTTTGCTTTGAAATAATTTAGACGACGTCACAACGACCGAAGATTTTTAATGAGAAAACGTGAATCTTATATTATTATGATATATAATATTGTATTATATTGATTAAGAACTACATTCTTGGTTACGATTTTTATAAATTCCTTTTGTCTTAAAGACGAGTTCCATTTAGTTAATATCTACGTAGTAAATCTATACGATAAACGTTAAAGTTTATGAAACTAATGCTAACATCTAATGAATATTGAGCTATATCGTCTAAGCAAGAGTCCATATTATATTATAATATTGAGTGCATGAGAATATCTAAACATTATGGAGTTTAAAAACTACCTTTGTTGTCAAATAGTTACATTTAGAACATGTATTACAAGAAAAATCTGATACTAGATCAGTATTGTACACTTGTGTTATATTTCAATTATACTATTATGCCTAACGAAATGTTTCGAATCACAGACCACGTATGAACATCGAAACTCGCTTTATCAAGTATATGCGCAAATATTTGGACTCTTCAACTAATTATATTAAATTTGAAACGTTTGCGCGTATACTATGCACTTAAGGGTTGCCCGATAAATACCAATAATTCATAGCGAATTAGTTCAGTCATGAGTGACCTGTATTTGGAATATAACGTTCCAGTAAAATTTATCGAAAATTTACTTTTAGGATACATCATCTAATACATTTTTTTCTTGCAAAAAATCGGTTAAATTTATAATGTCCTTATTTACGATTAGACTTTTACTTATTGCAAAAACTCACGAATTGTAATGTCACAGAGGATTCTGGATCAACTGAGATACAACATACGTGACTTAATAGGCTAAAACACTATAATTGCAGTTCATTTTAATTCCAATATAACTCTAACTCGCAAGAGATTAATGGGCCGAAGTCGCAGGGTAAAGGGTCACACAATGCTCCGTTGAACTTTCGACGAGTCTGTACATTCATAATGTTCACGCAGTTCTAATTATTTAACTTTATTAATTAGTGATTCGATTATCGATCTACCGGGGACGATGCAAACACTTTCCGGGACGGGCCCGTCACCGAGTGTTTAACAGAAGTTGTTAATGGTGCTATAGGGCTGTGGGTCGGAGTGCCGTCATGGCTTAAGGCACTTGACTTAGGACACTACTGCGGAGGGTGCTACCGTTCCTCTGTCGCGTAAGAATATGAAATACGCGATCGCGAACACCACATACGGAGCGAGCACCGCGCACGACAACCGTGCCACCTGCCACGTCTCCGGGATCTCGTCGAATCACTTCTCCTGCTCTTCATCCCGGAACAGGTACGTGGACCTGGAAAAAAACCCCCTTTATAGCGATAAACTAAGGTAAGTCGGGATCAGCAAGCGTTTATCCAGAGCTACAACACAACCCCTATGGTACATTAATGTATATGAGATATTAAGTAAGTAGTAATGAACTGATTGCATCGGAGAGTGGACGTTTCCTTTCTATATCGCAACGGAGCACACTACAGTGATCATCACTCTTGAACTGTACTTTATTCTATGAAGATTATAATTGAAAAAAAAAAATACTGCCACTTTTAGACTTTATTCACTATTAGCAACGATACAGTCACGACATTTTAATATGTGCAAAATACAATGTTACCATAGATAAATACACAGACTATAAACAACATTACAGATAATAAATCTTAACATATTTAACATGAGATAGTGCAATCTTTTTGTCGAGCGCGGATAAACAAATCCCTTGACAGAAAGAAAACATCTTGATAAAAAGATGCTGTAGAGTATTTTCGCGACTTCACTTGAAGAAATAATAATGGGATGGAACGCTTTGTCACCATCAGGTCAAATTATAACTAAAAATTAGCTCATAAATCTATTAAACTAATGTATGTAAATATAATGTATTAAACCTATGTAATATTCAATCCACTAAAACTTGTTACAATGTTTATTGTCTATGAAATCAGGATGCATCATGAATTTATAAAGGATTTTCACTAATTTGGAACTAAGATTTTTTAGAATTCGTTTTAATTATAATTTGCTTAGCTTCTTTATAAAATTTCGTCAGAACTTGCTACCGCATTTTATTGTACAAACAGTACAGTAAATTAAGATGACAGTTACCACCCAAGTTCTTTTTAAATCGCTAGTTTATAAATAATAATAAGGTGTCGTAAGCATTTACACTGGTTCATTACGGAACGAAACATTTTCACGAAATACATTGTAGTCGAATTCCAACAGTAACGTAACTATGCCATCTGAGGCCCGAGACAAATTAATTATATGGAACCCCAGTAAAAATCGTCCCGTTGTAATTTAATTTTAATAAATCTTTAAAATAACCACTTAAGCGTTTAGATTTTGAGTTATGTCTAATTTTAATAGTATTTATGATTTTTGTTAAAAATGTTAAGAAACTTGTGAGCACGCGGCTTTGCAGCCCAGGCCCCATCGGACCCGGGTCCGTGGCTTTTTGGCAGCTCTGCCACCCTATTCTTTCGCCAGTGAATTCCAATTAAGATTTTCGACTTAAATGCATATGAACGGATCATGGGAGAAGCTGTTGTTTAGATTAGCATATGTTTTACTTTATGAATATTTAAAAAGCTTACCAATAAGCCAAGTTAAATATAGCGAATACAAGCGGGAACAGGATTCTTGAGATCACATCTATCCTCTTGGACCTGGTCGGGAATTTTGACATCCAGAGTTTGCAGCAATTCTTCTTCTTCGGTTTCATGTGGATCTCGAACTGGCGCGTCTTGGAGTCGATCGCACCGCGAACCAGGGGTTTCTGTTGGTTGCAGACCAATCAGGGAAGACGGACACCAATTCTTACGAATACTTTGGAAGATGTTACCCCTTACATACTTTAGCTATATTGATTACTAGATCAAAGTTGGATTGGCGTGGCTCTTAAGCTTTAGTTCATAAAGAACTTATTACGAGTACACAACGATATCAATGTCTAAATAAAATATAGAATGTTACCAACGAGTATAGAAAGCGTTGACCACGTATATGTATTTAACGGCAAGTTCTTAAGCGAAAAGTATAGGTCACTAAATGCTGTCCATTTTCTTCATGAATAGTCTTTTCTTTATTTGGTCATAAATGTCACTCCCAACTGGATATGAATTCTGTTTCCATGAACATTGAATACTTTTTTCCGTATTTTATTCATCATTCATACATTCCATTTATGTAAACTAACTAAGCAAAGTTTTAGCGATCTTTCTAACATTATCTTTCAGACTATTGTTTATCTATATTTTAATTTCAAATGCGATTAGACTATAGTTGTGTACGGAGAAATGAAATTTTGATAGCTTTTTTGTACACTCAGTCAGTATGTCTAATAGGCTTCTATCTATTTATATAATTTGTATGTATTAATTTCTTGGTAATACTAACAAAACCATCATTTACTTTGTAATTCGTCTTTGTACATTCACATCAAACTTACCATCCCTTATAAACCTACAGCCACTTCATCCATTTCATCCAATCGAAAGACGTTTACTGCTGGTCATAGGTATTCCAAAGATCTCCGCAACGACCGGTCTTGTGTCACTCGCATCCAGAGGACTCCTGCGACCTTCACCAGGTAATCCGCCACCGGTTTCCCGGTACGCGGCACCCATTAGCTCTAGCGGGCATCGATTCTACGGCAATGTGCCCAGCCCACTCCCACATAAATCTGTCAACTCTTCGTGGAATGCTGGTTAATATGGTTCTTCGACGAATCTCCTCATTTCTGATTCTATCATGCTGTGAAACTCCTTTTTTCTTTTTTTTTTTGTCGTGGGGATATGCATTTACGCACTACCCTTACCTATTGCATTAGTGAGACCGGAGTCCCCCATGCTGTGAAACTCCTTTTTTTTTTTTTTTTTTTTTCAAGGGGAATGCATTTACGCACTAGCTGTCCAGTCAGCCCTGATAGGGACGTACCCTTCCAGGACTGACTGAAACGCGTCTGAAGATGTGTGACAGTCTCTCGCACGTAAGTGCAAGGGGCTGTCACACAGGATTAGTGTGGGACTCGCGGCGAGAAGCGCCGTTGACCACTACCCACTAAACCCCGCGGTACCTCCCGCCACCTAATTGGAGCAAGCACGAAGCTGTGAAACTCCTAAGCTTCTCCATTGCTCTTTGGATAACTTTGAACTTTCTCATTAGGCTCATTGTAAGCAACCACGTCTCAGTACCGTATGTTATAATTGTATCAATGTTCAAGACACAGTAGTCTTATGACTTATGTCTTATGGCACTGTGATATTTCAGACGTGATGATTCTCCGTAGCTTTTCGAACTCGATCCAGCTGAGTTGGAACCACTTCATCAGAAGGGTAATATTGTATATTTGCTGTGTCCCCGCGGCTGCGTCCGCGTTTCACATATTATTTACTGCATTTTATAGTTTTTATACGGAACTCTAATTTTTGTTTAGAACTAAGATAAAAAAAAAACAGAATATTTCTCATAAAATCAAGCACTTGCCCGTAAAACTGTGAATTAAATCGTATTTTATTCAATTTTTAATGAGTTTTAATTTTTCTATGTGGATTTTTAATTATTTTCGAAAATTAAAAGTACCCTAAGTTACCCGGACTAACTTCAGCTATCTACTAAAAAAGTCCTGTAAAAACCGTCCAGCCGTTGCGGAGATTTACCCGGAACAAACAGACAGAAAGACAGACAAAAATTTAAAAGATTGCGTTTTTGGTATAGGTATAATCATATCTATTCCATCCGTCCATTCAACCGAAAGATATCCACTGCTGGACATAGGTCTCGCCCAAAGATCTCCATGACGACGGGTCTTGCGCCACCCGCATCCAGCGGACTCCCGCGACCTTCACCAGGTCGTCCACCTTGTGAGGGAACTACCATATCTATTTAGTAAAATAAAAATCATTTTGACATTAGAAACAGACACTTCAATTTTATTTATTAGTATTGATATTCGCTGATGTCAAAGAAAAAAAAAATACATAAATTTAAGATCAATGTGAAGAGTAGGTTAAAAACGTGATTTGTAAAAAAGTGACTTAAAATTGAAAACATCCTAAAGGCAGTGTGGAGTGCAAATTAAAACCGAGCTCACCATAGCAAACGTTGCATTGCTATCCGTATCTAATAAGTCTGAAGACGCATCCATGCTTGCCGCTTCCATCTCACGTCTCGCTTTCTTCATATTCTCCCTGTGCATGTCAGAGCGGGACGCATAATTCACTAGAGCGAACTCTAATAATGCCCCAAATACAAAGGTGAGGCAGACACCGGTCCACACGTCAATGGCTTTGGTGTAAGACACCGGCGGCAGAGAGGCATTGATGCCTGATGATTGGGTAGCCATCGTGAGTAATGTTGTCACTCCTGTAAGAAATATTTTAACTTTCGATAAAAAAAATTAGTTGCTGTCATCAAAGATGTCAAATTTGTAATAATTACATTACGAAAAAAACTCGTGAAAATATTATTAAAGAAGAAAACGAGAATGTTCTTACCAAGAGACACCCTGGCGGGGACTGCGCCTTGATCCAACCAGAAGGAAACCCAGGAGACGATGACGAGCATGCAGCAGGGGATATAAATCTGGATAAGGTAGTAGCTGAACTCACGTTTGAAGAGCAAGTCAACTTTAAGGCAACTGTATTCACCTGGAAATATATATTACATACTTTACATAACTGTAAATTTATCAACGTTTAAAATCTCCAATACATGAATCATGGCTTGGCGGTCTGATTATTAAGCTCTTATTTTCCTATGCCAAGAGGGCTTTACCTAGCAGTAGTACATTTACATGTATTAAATAAACAATAAAATTATAACCTGTAAAATTTTATGATAAGAACTTATTAATTAATCATTGAAATATCCCTCTCACCAGTATTTGTTTTACTATTACAATAATCAGTCCGGTATTTCTCTAGTGTAAAACGTGGCAGGTGAAGATTCTTCACAACCTGTACAGGATCACCCTCTTTCCACAGGAAAACGAGGTCATCAGTCGTCCAACCGTCTGCGAACATGAAGTATCAACTGAATTAATAACAATAAATAACGAAGGTATAATCTTCCTAAACTTTCAAAATCTAGTGTGTGCCAGGATTTGAATTTATCCGAAGTTACCAACTGTGTCAATTTTCCAACACTTGGGTCTCTTGAAATTATTTTAAATAACGTCCTGCGATTTTTTATCCTGTGTTTTAAAATTCGGGCGTTACTAATGCCCTTAACTTTACTAAAAAAAAAACCTGGTATTTTCACCATAAAAGCCCGTTTTTCAAGATACAGAGTTGACAATACTACTTTGACAATAATTGCCTGTTCGTGCCCACCGTCTGTATTAGCTCCATTAAAACAATTATAGGAAAAGGTATCATCAGTTAATAGCGCGTGGTATTCACGTATAGTAATTTATATTGTACCTTCAAATCTAATATTGGTTGGATCAGTTAAGTGGTTCAATTTTGCTAAATATATAATTAAACACTCTTTTAGTCTGCGCCTGCCACTTGGATGTTGCACCACCATGAGGGTTAAGTGCCGTCATACGACCTTTTTTAAACTGTTATTAAAAAAAAGAAAATGTATAAGACTATTTGTCATTCACGTTTTCAAAAACAACAACGCATTTTATATATTTTATAAAGAAAAACAGTTTATTAAACGCTTTGAAGATAATTATTATTATAAATCAGATTATGATAATTATTCAGATGCATTTAGTCAGCCTGTGGCTACATATTTCCAAGTTACTGGTATTAGGTAGGTTGCAGATTGGTATTTCTTTGCCCGCCACTGCACTATCCCGTCTTCTTTCCTTTTCATGGGGGGGCAGGAAGTATATCCTGCCCCCCGGACTGTTGACCGTTGGGTCATGCCTCCCTTCGAGGGGGCGGGCGAAGAGGTGGGTGGGGAAGTATTTCTCCCCCATCCCCACTGGGCCATTGCACGGACGAGGCCCGGTGGGTTCGCCGCAGGGGGCGACGCGGTGACTGCGAAAGCCACCCCGTGTCGCCCCCATCCCAAATGCGGCGGACGGCCCCGGGGGGTTTTAGTGGGTATTTCTGGGCGCTTCATGCCCGGGCGAGTCCCATACTGGTGCGGAGACGTCCCTCCGCACCCCCTTACCCATTGCATTGGGGGACTTCGGTCTCACTAATGCAATGGGTAAGGGTAGTGCGTAAATGCATTTCCCCCCGTCAAAAAAAAAAAAAAATAGGTTGCAGATTGGTATGTGTATTTTTATTATATAGTCCCCCCTCCCCCTTTGTGGCATTAAAAACCCTACATTATCACTGTTTGAGTTATAATTTTATTATCTATCAGAAAAATGGAACCATTATTGTTTATAGCCTTTAACGACAATTTAAATTCATGTTATTCAAGCTAACTATAGTTATAATAAGTGGAATTTAGAATCTGCTTCTATTTGGAGATACATTTGAAGTGTGTAAGATAACCTATTATAACACGAATCCCTTTCGATTTATGTGGAACTTACACCCATTTATTACTACCTACCAAGTAATCATTTTACGATAGTGATGTCTAGAAGTGACACTCCTCACTGTGCTTCCGCTAAAACCGTTTATTGTTATTACGAGTTGTATAATTTAAATTATCCTTTTAAAAGACATGAGAAAAAAACCAGATCGCTTTTTTGCCAGGTCTTCTCGGCTGAATTGTTTCCGAACAGGTGGTAATTTTTTGACGTTTATAAGCGTCTTTTCAAGGCCGAAATGATCCAAAGAACTACGTTCGAATACGCATCATTGGTAAATGAGTAAACCGATTTCATTTTATCTTTCAAATCATTACTCATTAATATTTAACGTTAACAACGAAGGTCGGTTGGGTGGTGGAACTCTATTTACCGACCATTTACATCTTACGGTAAAAACCCAGTGTAGATCGAGTCCAGCCGTTACTAAGATGGCAGAGTGACTGTACTGCGACCACCGCACTATTGTAAAAATCTCATCATAGTGACACGCCAAGGCACTTTAGAAGTGTATATTCGGAACCTTTGAAAATTTATGCGTAGTAATAATAAAAAATAATCTACAGTCAGGCTTGGAATATACTTTATTTAATATCTAATGAAATGCAGTCATTTTCTCAGCTCAAAAAGAAAAAAAAGTCTCACGACTCACTAGCTAGCACAAAATAAAAACAAATTCCTTTCATCCATCCATCCGTTCAACCGAAAGACGTCCACTGCTGGTCACACTGGTCTTGCGCCGCCCGCATCCAGCGGATTCCCGCGACCTTCACCAGGTTATCGGTCCACCTTGTGGGAGGTCTACCCACGCTAAATCTTCCAGTGCGTGTTAGCCATTCGAGAATCCGTTGGCCTAGTATAGTACTGATTCGTATTCCAGATGTTTGAAGAAACACATTTAATAAATTACAAGAACAAGATTTCAACAGTCGATATTTATTATGAGCAGCCGTTAGTTGGAATTCTTTGCAAATATTTACGAATTCCGTAATACATTTCATTTGTTTAACTAGTGCAATGTTTGCATAAATCACTCGGCACAAACAATGCCGGTTAGCAATTGGGCATTTGATTTTAAACTGGTTCATCCAATGATACCGAATAGGTATTTACAATTTTGCTTATGTAATATCCTTGAACGACCCATATTGGTTTTCAAGGTATGGAAATTAGTACAAATGTAATAACAACATGCAGATACGTATGTGGATGGCACAAATAAATAAAGTGATTTAATGGAAAATTTGACACATTATAGACTGTAAAATATAGCTTGATTAAAATAAAATCCCTCAATCGAATTTAACTAGTGCTGAGAAATGTTCGTTGATATAAATAGCTAAATGTGCGTATGGCAGTATTTTAAAATATGTAAATACTCTGCGACTTCGCTCGCGTAGAATTCAGATAAATATATTCTAATAGACGGCCAATATTCTCCGTTTAGACGCAATCTATCTCATTAGCAATATATTTATAAATATAGTCTATCTATGTCCAGGCCCATGGAGAGGTCATTCCGGCCAGACCAGGCCACCTCCCAGACAGCCTTCCCAGCACAATTGAAGGTCTAGGCCTCGTCCATTCCCCCTTGGTTTGGCAATACGGCAGTCTTGACCCCTCCGAAACTATGCACCCAGCCACTCTTGCCCTTATAGGTTTAAATGGCGGCCTGCACAGCATACTACCTATGAAGCGATGAAGGCACAGTGGGTAGTTCGGCCGGATTCCGCGTCAATCGACGAGGTTAACACCTTTTAATGCAAGGTTTTGTCTTTAACAATTTTATTAACAAAATTGTTATTACATATTTCTTCTTCTTAGATAATGGCAATTTGTGTTCAAACAATTCGTGCCAATGTAATATAGGTAAGATGTATTTTCAATTTTGTATCAGCGTTACCAAGCTCCAGCAAAACTGTGGTTCATCCTGTTAGAACTTTCCATGGAGCTTTGTGCGGCACCTCAGAATAAATGCTACGCGTTATTTTCCATATTAAGCTTGACTTGTATACAATAACCAAACTATATCACACAAAATGCCACCAAAATTCCTTGATATATAGTCGACTACACAAATGTAATTAATTAAAGAAAACAAACGCTACATGACAGACTGAGATCCCGTCAAAAATTCGTTATTTATAGTTTATATGACATAATTATTATAACAAACTAGTTGCTAAGGAACGTCCATAGAGGGTTAGGAGTGCGGTGTCAGACAACCTCCTCGTGGTGCACCCTGGGCAACGGCAATCCTTCTGACTGCCGGCTAATAGTCTGACCGGGCGGCTGGGCGAAAGTCGACTTTTTTTTTGGGGGGGGGGAGGTGATTACTGCGGTCGCAGTGATCACTCCTCTTCCCTCCTGAAGGTAATGCCTCTTTCAGAGGCGGGCGAAGAGGTGGGGTAGAGAAGTTCTCCCCCACCCCCACTGGGCCATTGCACAGACGGGCCTGGTGGGTTTGCCGCAGGGGGGCGACGCGGCGACATGCCTTGCAACCCCGTATCGCCCCCTATCTCAAATGCGGCGGACGGCTCCGGGGGGTTTTAGTGGGTATTCCCGGGCGCTTCTCGCCCGGGTTTGAGTCCCACACTGGCACGGAACTCGTCACTCCGTGCCCCCTTACCTATTGTATTGGAGGGACTCAGGTCCCACTAATATAATAGGTAAGGTGAGTGCGTAAATGCATTTCCCCCCGTCAAAAAAAAAAAAAAGGAACGTCCATAGAGATGTCATATATATACTCCAGTAGTACTGAATAATATTTTTTCAATCGACTTACATGTATCGAATTGACCCGTTATAACATTTGTGTGCATCAAAACATAACCTTGCAAGGTCAATTTTTGTTTTTAATATTTACCAATTATTGTGAATTGGTCTTGTTTTAAAACTCAATTTATAAAGTATGTTAATTGATATGTGAAGTACTATATTTTAACAAATATTAACTTGTCAGTTATTAATGAATTTTTACGTGGTAATATAAAACAATCGTCAGACGTTCCAACAAAGTTATGTCGCGATTTCTACAAATAACTCTCATTATAATCAAGGTATATTTTACAGACTATAGTTTTTTGATTTATTTACAGTTTTTACTGTAAATACGTTTTATTTGCAAAGGTCGAAAAACGCCGGATCGAGATGAAAATTCGCGCGATATCCGATTGTGGATTTACGTTACAAATACATTATGTTTATAATATAGTAGAAACGTCTCTTTGTTGGTAGTTTTTTCAAGTAAACATAATATTAGTTAATTTATCCATATGTTAAGGGAATCAGTTTATAAGTAATAATGGTTATTATTACTTATTATTAATAATCAAATAGCGTCTATTACCATTTATTATGTATAATTGTTTTATTCTTTACTAACTGTACGCCCGCGGCTGCGCTTGCGTTTCGTATGTTCTTCATTGCGTAATATAGTGTTTAAATAATCGTAGAAAAGAATATTTTAATTAAAATTTCATGAGTTTCATTTTTTTTTACGCGGAATCCGAATATAGTTAAATAAGTAGCGCCTAACTTACGTGCAGTAACTTCAGATATCTGCCAGAAAAAAAATCCGTTAAAAACGGTCCCGCCGTTGCGGAGATTAGCAGGATACAGACGGACAGACAGGCAGTCAAAAAATTTAAAAATTGTATTTTTAGTAAATACATTCATATGTATCAATTTTATTTATTAGTAAAGATTTGGCTTATTACAGTATTTAAAAAAAGTCTATTTTGATTAGCATATTATTTCTGTAATTCTGTAATCTGTAACTAAATTCAAAAGGAAAATCACACATCAAGCAGAATGTACCGGGGGCATTATTTAGAACCGGATTCTGTAAAGGTTAGGGTATTGGCATCTTCACCCACATCGTCACTTAACATGAGGAGAAATTGTGGTCAAATGTTAAATCTATATAGTCTACAAATAAAGAAAAGATTTCTTAAAGAAATACATACAAGCAGTAAAATTTCTTGCACCATTTGCAACGGGTAAATTCTCCCAAATGTTAGTAATTTTAACTTTCCATTTGCCTATGAGAACCCTTCTGAGTGTCTAAATTTAGTTATATTTAAAAAAATTGGTTGAAAATGATTTAACAGTTATGATCTGTTAGTAAAATCTTACACGTAATCAAATAGCTTTCTAGAAACAAAAAAAGATATAATTAAACTCACAGCTGGCCATTCTTAACGAGCAGGTCTGCTTATCTAACGGGTAAAGCTTGAGGTTCATCGGGCAGGAGAGAGTTAGAGATATACGGATGCTGTAGAGGACAGTTCCGTTGGGGAAGATCCTTATGTATACGTTCGGCATGATGATGTTGTGGAAATGGCCTTCTTTCTCGTTGGAGAAGAACAGATCCGGCATCCATACTCTGTTCGCTTCAGTCAGGGTTAAATATTTGAGACGACCTGAAAACATTACGTTCTGCATAAATTAATTTAGCTAATCTTTCGAAACGAAAAGCCACATTTTGTCAATTAATAAATTCTTGATAACAAGTATAGCTTATTAATCTGTAAATTGCTAATAGATCCAATAGTTCGCATCAATTTACATCAGTAACGTATACATTGGTAGGGTCAATTGATTATCTCGAAGACTCATCACAGGCATTATGTTAAATTTCAGTAAACTTATCTTACCTATTACTATTATAATTAACATCAGTAACGTAACTATTAATAGGTTCAATTGATTATCTCGAAGACTCATTACAGTCATTATGTTAAATTTAAGTAAAACGTATCTTACCTCTTACCAATTTACATCAGTAACGTATACATTGATAGGTTCAATTGATTATCTCGAAGACTCATCACAGACATTATGTTAACTTTCAGTAAACTTATTTTACCTATTACTAATTAACATCAGTAACGTAACTATTAATAGGTTCAATTGATTGTCTCCAAGGCTCGTTACAGTCTTTATGTTAAATTTCAGTAAAACGTATCTTACCTCTTACCAATTTACATCAGTAACGTATACATTGATAGGTTCAATTGATTATCTCGAAGACTCATCACAGACATTATGTTAAATTTCAGTAAACTTATTTTACCTATTACTAATTAACATCAGTAACGTAACTATTAATAGGTTCAATTGATTGTCTCCAAGACTCATTACAGTCTTTATGTTAAATTTCAGTAAAACGTGTCTTACCTCTTACCAATTTACATCAGTAACGTAACTATTGATAGGTTCAATTGATTATCTCGAAGACTCATCACAGGCATTATGTTAAATTTCAGTAAACTTATCTTACCTATTACTATTATAATTAACATCAGTAACGTAACTATTAATAGGTTCAATTGATTGTCTCCAAGGCTCGTTACAGTCATTATGTTAAATTTAAGTAAAACGTATCTTACCTCTTACCTATTTACATCAGTAACGTATACATTGGTAGGGTCAATTGATTATCTCGAAGACTCATCACAGGCATTATGGTAACTTTCAGTAAACTTATTTTACCTATTACTATTATAATTAACATCAGTAACGTAACTATTAATAGGTTTAATTGATTGTCTCTAAGACTCATTACAGTCTTTATGTTAAATTTAAGTAAAACGTATCTTACCTCTTACCAATTTACATCAGTAACGTATACATTGATAGGTTCAATTGATTATCTCGAAGACTCATCACAGACATTATGTTAACTTTCAGTAAACTTATTTTACCTATTACTAATTAACATCAGTAACGTAACTATTAATAGGTTCAATTGATTGTCTCCAAGGCTCGTTACAGTCTTTATGTTGAATTTCAGTAAACTTATCTTACCTCTTACCAATGAACATCAGTAACGTAACCAGTGATACGATCAATTGTTTATCTCGAAGACTCATTACAGTCATTATGTTAAATTTCAGTAAAATTATCTTACCTATTACTATTATAATTAACATCAGTAACGTAACTATTAATAGGTTCAATTGATTGTCTCCAAGGCTCGTTACAGTCATTATGTTAAATTTCAGTAAAACGTATCTTACCTCTTACCAATGAACATCAGTAACGTAACCAGTGATACGATCAATTGTTTATCTCGAAGACTCATTACAGTCATTATGTTAAATTTCAGTAAAACGTGTCTTACCTCCTAAATTGTTGAATTTGAGCCTCTCGTCTAACCATTGCTCCCTGAATGTCAACTGTACAGAATACTCCTGTAAACAATATTACAATTTTATTATTAGTTTCTGTCTGCACAAACACAAATAATTGGAATATTGTCAAAACGATCACTAATTCTCATTTGCAACGGCTTTATCATTTTGACAATATTTCATTAACTTCGGTTTCTGGCAATTATTCGAGCCTCATGAAAATTCTCAGTCTATTAATTTTCAATCGCTAATATTATTAGTGGCGTATTTGCAATTCTCTAAAAGCATTATTCAAACAAGTTTTCCAAACTTTATTAATATTCGTTAATATTTACTAAAGCTGCAACTATGCTGTGATACATTTATTTGTTTTTTTTTTTTTATTTATTACAAAGCTGTTAATTACATGTACAATATTCTTACCGATACGTTTACCTTTAGTGCGAGTGTGATAAATTCGACATGCTTTTGAAATTTTCTTTATATATAGTATTGCTCAATACTTATTGGGTACGAATCGATTATATTTACAATTATCACTAAGAGGTTAGATGGTGTCGAAGGTTCGTTTTATTGAATATAAATGAAGGTGTGGCAAGGAACAGAGCCCTCGACATCATTCCAAGTCAAATGAATTTATTTATAAAACAGTAAAAGCTAGCGGAATGCCTGGGATATTGTATCGCCATGCGTACGAAGATAGCTTTTGGAAATAATGACGGGGTAAACGATAATGTTCCCTCCGCGGGGGTTATATGTAAGATAGCATCGACTTTGATGGATTTCGTTGTATCAATATGTTTTTTCACTATATTATATTGGCTACGAGCCAAACGTAAATAGTTCCGGCCTGCATTTAACCACGAAGAAAGTTTCTTCTTTTTTTTTTTTTTAATTGTTTCAAAATCCAAAAGGTAACTTCGATTATGGTGATTATTCTTGAACGTGCACAAAGCGAAGCCTCATCTGACTCACCGTGGACAGACAGCATTCGTCGATGGAATGCTTGGTGTTATAACCTCCATGCAGGCACAACGTTTCTGTATAACTATAATAACTACGTAGAAGTTTACGTTTAGGTCTCATTCTGGGTACAGGGTGTCACATATTGCGTAGGGTGTGGTGGGCAGCGACGGTCGAAGCACGAAGCCGAGTGCGGGCGCGATTCGTAACGCAACTCCGTTTGTATACACAACACAAATTCACATGTACAAGACAATATCAACAATTAATAACAGTCAACGTACACGACCAAAATAGTTTTTTTTTTTTTTTTTTTCAATATCAAATTCCCATTAAGTAATGCGTTTAATTAATAATAATAATAACAAACAAAATTAATAGGGTTACAAAAAGCATGATTCCAAAAATAAAAATTAATACGGAACATAACATGAAAACCATGAGACGATTTATTATGGGTGCGGGCCGCGGTAATTCCCGTGTCCTTATTTATATATTTAAGCGTGTTTCTTTGATTATTTGAACTAGTTTTAATATATATTACATACAAACTAAATTTTATAAATCTGTGCGCGCACGCAAGCGTTTATCTTCCTCACATTTAACATTATATTATATATTTCGTTGAGATATTCATTGTGCAATAAAGACCGAAGCGGTTTTGTGCTTTCTAAGTGTAGACAGTGATAATTCCATCAGTGATTTTCTTGTGTTTCTTTTTCTGTATGTAACATTAATTTCTGAAGTGAGTAATCCACTAACGAATTGAGTATAACAAATAAAAACGAAACATAATACTGTGAACGTATTGAAAAAAATTAAACCAGGGTTAAATAATAAAATAATAAACTAAAGAAATAAATAAATAAAGCAGTATTTATTTATAATTGTTAGATAACAACAAGATATATTTGATAACATCAATTTAAGTGAAATAAATACCGTAATGGACGTGCAACGGCGCCGCACCATATTTATAAACATATTTAGGTAAGTTGTTTTATAATCAATTCGGGTGTGAAACGGAGAGGAACGAACAAACAATAAACAAAATAACACGGTGCAAAAACAATAAAATAACATAAATTTTAAACAAAATAACAACAAACACATAATAACAAGTAAGTACGACAGCTTGAATTGTTCAGCACAGTGCAAATATTGCCAAATATCCATTGGTTATTACGACCAATACTATTATAAACAAAGTTTTTTTTTTTTAACCCCTAATAATATAATTGTACACTCTATTGAATAATTCTAATTTTATTTGCAAAAACAAAAAAAACTTTGATTTATAATAAAATAAGTCGCGGGTCACATCTGCCGGCAAAGTGCAACCACTCACCATTTTATAATCATCTATTTTGCTGATGGATCGTAGAAACATGTTCACGCGGACTAACGTGGGCGCGTCGCCTTTATGACAAACAAACAATATTTTTAATAATACCGCTTTTGTAAAGACATTTCAGACACGCTTCAAGTGTCGCCTAACCGTGCTATAGACGTCTGTGACGTCATTAAAGTAGTAAATTATTTTACAAAAGGACGCTTTGATGAGTATGTCAGATGCTAAACCATATAAGGAAATGGAGAAATCAAAGGAAAAAAAAAAACAATTTTGCCTATGACGTAAATTAAGGTAAATTTAATCTCTTGATACTAAAGAAATCGAAAATTCAGCACGATCGAAGATTAAAACGATTATATTATTCAAATGTAGATTTATTTATGTAAGTATTCTTAGGATAACACACCGTATTCGAGACCGAAAAAGGAAATTTTAAAAAAAAAAAACGCGTAATCAAAAACGATTTTGGTCGTCAACACCAAATGTGATTCCGAATTAATATATAATAATAATTAAATAATTAAAAAAAAAAAAAAAAAAAAAAAAAAGAAATGTATGTATTTAAAAAAAAAAAATTACACAATTTTTTTTTTTTTTGGGTAAATCGCTCCTGGTGCCTCAATCTGGAGGGATTTGCCCATTCATTTGACTTGATGGTAAATAAACGCGCTGATGCAATCAACAATACTCATTACGGCTAAGAAACGGCCTAGTCCGCCATTACGGCGACTTACCATTGTGACGTCATCGATCTTTGATATACTTCGGACAAATATATTCACGCTCACTACCGCCGGCCCATCTAAGTACCAAGCAGAAATACCAATGAATGACGGAAACAAATTGAAATAAAACCTAACGTATGTATATATATATATTTTTTTATATTATAATACCATTATGTAATTGTATAAATTTGTTATAAATTCCTGGATATCTGAAAACAATTTATTCAACTCACCTTCGCACCTGAAAATGGTAATCACGTCTCCATAACAACGGATGGTCAATAATATTACTGGCGATCGTTTCGACTCAACGACCCCAATAAAAATGAAGAAAAACAATATTAATTAGGTACATAAAAACTAAACAATATTCGGGGTAAAATATAAGCAAATGGGGAAGTTATAAATAATGACTTGTTATATGGGAATTTGTGTTAGTGTAATACGAGATAACATATGTAATTTTTTTTTTAAATAGGTAAATAAATATTTCAAAAGAAAAGAAGAGCAGCTGGTTTTTTTTTTCTAAAATATACTCGAAGATAATACGAATTGTTTTTACAGATTAATAATTATCGAAACTGAAAATGAAAGAAACAGTTAGAATTAGATTACTGTTTTTTTTTAATACCGGAATTTTTGAATCCGATTTACTTTTTAGATTATTCTAGAACGAATGTAATCGAAAAATGTATACCAGTAAAAATTTGAAGTTAAATTAAAAATAATTGATAAGTTACGTGTAAAACATATCGGTTACCATGACGTGACGTAATTAGTTGATACTCATTGACGGCAAAGTTTTTGATTTTTTTTCGCTCATAATATTATGTTTTTATAAATCTGTAGAAGCGTTATTAAGAACTCAGGGACGGACGTGAACGTTGTGACGTGAGCCGGAAATTAACGTTTTAGCAACAATGCACCTAACAGGAACATACGTCGGATTTAGTTCTCCGGTCGTCACGTTTAGTTCAAATATATAATATAACACATAAATAGCTCTAGAATTTGTTAGTCCATAAATTATTTATCTATTTACGTTAAAAAAATATAAGTACGATTATTTTTGTATCGAACTTTTCGATACTTCCGAAAAGATTTTTGGACAATATTTACTTTAGAATTCAAATTTAATATATATGAAATACCTATAGTAATTGATGTCACACGTACAAAAAAAAAAACATTATTTGATAATAGAGATAATCGTTTAGAGGCACGAAAACATATTGTTATAGTTTTATAACTATGGTAAAAGTCGAAATCGCGTGTCAACAGCATGGTTCCACTAACAACGGTTGTATTTACGATTTGTATAGATTTTATTTAAAAATAATATTTATATTCTGAATTTATAAAAAAAAAGAAGCAGATCGAGTTTCTTGCCGGCTCTTCTCGACTGTGTTGTTTTCCTAACCGGTGGTAGTGTTTTGACGCCTTACTAAATTGAAAAAAGAATTTTTTTATTTGATTTTGACATAATAAAATCGATTATTTAATAGCACCGCATTAAACCCCTTCGCTAATTTGTCACTGATAATATCACAGTTTGTATGATGCATCTTAACCTTGAATAATTTAAAAAAAAAAAAAAAGTTTACCAATTATTTTCAGAAGTGTGTGTAAAACTGCTCACATAAAGTTATTGAACGCTAAATCACGCCCGCATTCGTTGAATATTACTGTAACACGTACGTTTTATATAATATACAGTGCGACAGGCAGTTTTAAATAACATCATATAGAAACCATTGTTACAGCATCTTTTTTTCAATGACTTTCAAGACGTTTCTATAGGTTTTATTTTCTTATACGTTTTACGTAATGTACTTCTTTATTGTAGATAATAAAGATGTAGAAAATAGCACTAGACTAATATAAATTTCGCCTGAAAATGAATTCATACATCTTGAAAGTCAAAATATAGGACAGCTACAACAAAACTTACACACATCGCTAAAATTTATTTAAAAAAATCTACCGATATTTTTTTAAGCGAAACGCTTCGACGCAACTTCTCTACTAACCATCTTTATGTCGCTGATAGTCGTTATACTTCTCACGAACAAATTAATATTTACAATTGCCGGACCATCTGTTAAAAGATAAATATAAACAAACAAGAATGTATTTTTACAAGCCTACTGGGTCTATTGGCAAATGTTTATTCTCATCGACCAAACAAAATAGTGTGTCAGAAATACAATTAACCAGTTAGATAAATGCCGTTATCGATGTGAGTTTTAGATATAATTCAATGTTACCTTCATGGTAGTAAAAAATAAACTACGAGTTTTTTTAATCTGTCAACCCCAGACAATAGATCAGTCAGTATAGCGCAATTGTTATTATAAACTTGTATTAAAATATTACGTATGGTGCAGGCTAAGAATAGCACTACCCCATATCTTCCCGTGGGTGCCGTAAAAGGCGACTAAGCAGCAGCATCCTCTGAGAACCACAAACATCTACTGCGATCGCCAACCCGCCTGCCAATCGTGGCGATTATGACAATTCCCCTCTTTATGGGGGAGACCTATATCCAGCAGTGGACTCTCTTTGCGTCGAATCAAATCGGATGTTACGTTCAGCGGTTTAAAAAAGACAATATTTTTTCAATGGATATTTTGAGTTACTTTGATAATAATATTTTAAATTCTAAATTGCAGTAATGTTTAGACTTTTAAGTTATGGCGATGTTTTTTTATTTTAACTTTTATCCTTTAACTTCGTTTCAACTTTATGTGATATAATAGTTTATTTATCTTTACTAATAATTAACATTGAAGCGTAGATTTTTTTTTAGAACCTAGATAATGCTGTTGAGTGGATGGGCCTTTACTGCTTCACCGTAATCTTGGGGAATAGGGCTGAAACTCCTGAAAGAACTCGCCGCTAAAGTTAACTAGCACATGAAGCGTAGACTCTTTCGAAACATATAATATATCTATAATGGAAGACAACAGAACCACAGCGCAATGTAGTTCCAAGAAAATCAATTTTTGTTTGTCGTTAATAGTATAAAAAACAGACACTTCATGTCTGTTTTTTTCTACTAAATACTTATGAATATATGTACGATACCTATACCAAAAATGCAATTTCTAAATTTTTGTCTGTCTGTCTGTCTGTTTGTAACGGCTAATCTTCGGAACGGCTGGACAGATTTGGACAGGATTTTTCATATTTTTAGGATTAGATAGATGAAATTACTCCGCGTTACTTAGACTACTTTATTTTTACGAAATATATTAAGATTTCGTGTAAAAAAATTAAAACATAAAAATTAGAATTAAATTCGATTAAATGCACAGTTTCACTGACAGTTATTTGAATTTGTGAGAAATATCTTTGCTTAATGTTAGTAGCAATTTTTTTTTTTTTTTTGGAAAATAATTATGGCTCCGTATTAAAAAAAAATTAAAAACTATACCTATAACGCAGTGAAAAATATATGAAACGCGGGCACAGGCGCGGGCACAGCTAATTATGAATACGTAGATAACAAAGAACGTAAATGTAAATCGACTCAGAATACTCTTATAAAATTAAGTTGATTTGTAAAATAATTCATAAAAGTTATAAACACATACATACATATGCTCACGCCTGTATCCCCGAAGGGTTAGGCAGAGGTGAAGTAGCGAACTACACCACCCACATTTCGCCGAGCTTAGTTCCGTCGTCCCAGATGTGACAGGGGGTGAGCCTGTCGCCTATCGGGCACAAATTCCAAACTCCGGGATGATACTGAGTAGAAAAAACCCAATATCACTTTGACCCGACCCGGGGATCGAACCCGAGACCTCAGAACGGCAGTCGTATGTAATACAACTGCGCTACCGAGGCAGTTATAAACACATTGGCAAATATTATTGTAACAAGAATCCTAGGCATGTACAGTCTGTCTTTACACGACGGTACTGAAAGGACATATCACTAGGTTTCAAGTTTCACGTCAAAAACTTCATTACCACTATTTAAATCAGTAAACGCAATTTAAGATCGACGTAATAACGTTTGAACTTGGAGTAGATAATGCGTTGGCCTTTTTTTTTTTTTTTTTGACGGGGTGCAATGCATTTACGCACTACCCTTACCTATTGTATTAGTGAGACCAAAGTCCCCCAATACAATAGGTAAGGGGGCACGGAGTGACGAGTTCCGCGCCAGTGTGGGACTCGCCCGGGCGTGAAGCGCCCGGAAATACCCACTAAAACCCCCCGGAGCCGTCCGCTGCATCTGGGATGGGGGCGACACGGGGTGGCTTTCGCAAGCACCGCGTCGCAGATAATGCGTTGACCTAACCTATTTCCTGTTAGAACGTGAGCTATTTTACTATTAACGGTTATAAGAAAAATTTGTATAGTTTTTATTTATATATGAATAAAGTAATTTTTATTTATTTAAGAATTGTAAAGAAAAAAAGAAATTAGTTAAAGGTGTATCTAATCCAAAAACCGTTTTCTTTTATCGAAAATGCAATGGCGGATCACAATAAAAAGACTAAAACCCGGTGAAGTTATAGCAATTAGGTAATTAAAATTTGTGTTCGAGAGAAACAAACCCGTTAACTTTATTCAAATTTCTTAGCGTCCTTAACCCCTTGGAGTACTAACCTGGCGTTTACGCCAGTTTTCTATTGTTTTCCTATTGTCTCATATTTATGGGTAATCGACGTATTAAACGTTTTTTTGTTAATACTTTACAAATGATGCGTGGTATAGCTTTGCGGAGGTTTTTGCTCGTTTTGGTAAGATTAATCGTTAACCGTGGACAGGTTTTATTGAATTCTACAACAAGGTAGGTATATAGGTATATAGGCCTTTCAATCGCGTGTTATTAATGAAACAGTTCACCCCTTTTTTACATACCGACTCTAGTTTGGAAGACATTTTGACAATAATAATATCTTTCTTGAATGCATTCGACTAGGTATTGTAATTATTGGTTTTAATATCATTTGTTTATGTAATATTTATTATTATTATGTATATTTCTTCATTTTATTTATTAATTAAATTCATTAAGAATATTCGAAGGTTTTCTATTAGTTTCTATTTATGTCAACTGTCAATTTCATATTACATCTTACGCGTGCGCTCTGTGTAACATGAGTTATGGATTTATCGAGGAGGTCGTTTAAGAAGGAATATTTAAGGAATATTTAAAATTTTAAATTACGAACGTCGAGCTGGAATGGAATTTTAATGTCATTAAGAAAACGGGGTCGAGAGTTTCGGCATTAGTGTATTATCTATGGCCGAGAGTGAGAGGATATCACTATTTATTGGAGTGGAAAATTATTTACATCGAATGTACCAAGAGATAACGAAACAATCTTTGAACCAATTTTTACATGATCATATAAAGTAATGTAATGTAAGTAGTGTAATGTAAATGTAAGACATCTATGAGTGATGAAGAACAAGCGTCGCTCGACGGACAATTTATTGGATATAATTAATTGATAGATAATAAAAGATCTGGCAACATTATATCGTTAAGACTAGGCAAGCGAATATCATAGACGATCGGAAAATTACTATGATCAATACAGGCGTTGTTAAGGCTGAAAGTGTACGTAGGTGGACTCTGAAATGCACAGCGACAAATCTCACCTATATTCCTTTTATAAACCGTTTCATTTTTTACCCCCCTTCCCTCTCACCGCTGTATAATCAGTCGAGTGTTTTTGAATTTGAACGACGCATCTCGAGAACAAAAGTTATTATAAAGATGCTTTTAATTGCCCATTTGTTTGATATAGGAGTTTTTACAGTGTCATCGAATGTGTATGAGATATTTACACAAATAGGAGGCCTCCTAGTGACGGAGAACAGTAGACCCACAACATGAGTCCCATTTTTCCATACTCCATACTTCATTGACGCCGTGCAGTTTTTTCGTGCCCTGCCAGTACACAATTAAACTAATATTTTTGAACTTTTAAAGAACCAGCGCGAACAGGTGTACTATTCAAGTAATTTTAGTAAAGAGTATTGCAGTGCTATATGGGACGATTTTCTTTGCTGGCCAGGTTTTTATTCGTTGTATTTTATATATTTTAATTGTGTTTTATTATTTATTTAGTAATCTAAATTTAATTTAATTGTCTCGCAACAGTACGTACTGAGCTTTATTAGCCTGTGGCCTTATGTACTGTTAACTATTTCAAAAAAAAATTATAACAAATTTGATGTTTAATTTCATAATAGATGACTGCCATCTTGTTTTTAGGACTGGTTTCTATTCACAGAAACGAAACTAAATGATGAAAAGACATTTATATGGAAAAGGTATTCCGGTTTCTATGCTCTAGCGTGATTTACGAATTTGAATAGAAAAATAGCAATCTATTAATTGTTTTATCTATTAATTGTAAACCATTAAAAAATTAACCAATAGAAGTAATTTTCGAAAAAGACTTGCAGTACCCACGTATTATTAAGGCTTGCACTGAGACACATAGGTAAGGGTTTTTTATTATTAATTATATTTCGTCTATAAATTTAACGTGATGTTAGGCCACCGAAGGCTAGAAAGAAAACTGACTTTAAATGCATCACCCGAAACGCAACAGCCCTTTAAATAATTGACGTGTACATTTTGAATCTGTGGTTAGTTCAACTAGTAGTGGCTAGCCATAACTAACTGCTATCTAGTGGTAAGGTTTATGACGTTTACATAGATCAAAAACAGAATTTACTAGGTTTCGAACTCCGGTCAATCGATGACTTGTACCCTAATGCAGTAGTTCTAAACACCACCTAATAATTCTAAACACATCTCCAGCAAGTTACTTAGTACCTCTAAAGTATCATCGAGATCACTTAACAACAACTGAGGTTGTTTTGTCAAACGAGATGGTTATATGAATTTAAATGCGCTTTACCGTTTGTCTAAGTATAGATTTATTTAGAAAACAGGATTTGTTTATCTGATCTCACTGTACCCTCTTTGTAATCAATCATTTACTACGTACTAGATTCTTCATTCGGTATCTCCGGCGGATCACTTATCAAAATCACTTTCCTTGCCCACTTGCACTTAAACAAATTGCTCCTTAATATTCATAGTCCAAAAATGAATATGTCGTCTGCGTTTAACCCATTTTAAAATAAGGTTCTGTAGATTTATTTTTAGAACGTTTATTAACCTTTTCTATATACTCTTCTTCTGTTTAAACTATTGATACATGTATGTATTCTAAAATAGATATTTACGAATTTTAAAAGTGCTAGTTAAAAAGACATAATCAGCTGTCCAACTAGCTGAATGCCCGCGGCTGTGCCCGCGTTTCATATATTCTTTACTGTATTTTTTTTTGTAACAAGATAAAATAAAGATATTTCTAATAAATTCAAGCACTCGCCCGTAAAACTGTGCATTGAATCGAATTTTATCAATTTTTTTTATAAGTGTTATTTTCGAAAATTAGAAGTACCCTAAGTTACCCGGAGTAACTTCAGCTATCTACCAAAAAAGTCCCGTCAAAATCCGTCCCGCTGTTCCGGAGATTAACCGGAACAAACAGACAGAAAAACCAAAAATTTTAAAAATTGTTATTACAAACAAACAATACAAACAGACTCTTCAATTTTATATAGATTAGATATTAGATATAGACATATTTTATATAGATTTAATTAGTATATGTACTCTCAAAAAACGAAGGTTACGTTCCAAAAAGTTTCCTTATAAAAATAGATGCAAAAATATGCATACAATGAAAAAAAGAAAATATATCTTTTTTCGAATTCTGTTTTTTGATTTGCAACACGGCCTTTGACAGATCTTAGTGATATTTAAAAGAATTGTTATTCATTTGTCATTTTATTTAGTATCAAATTATTTATAATTATATCTGTGAATTTCCTCTGTATATTTTATATATGGTTCCACATTTTTAATTATCTGTACATTTAATTATTTAAAGGGCTAAATTTAGGAGACTTGATTAGCTCATATCATAGTAACGTAATCATACACCGAATATTTATTAGACATATTATGTAGATATGATAAAAATAAACGCAACAAGACGTACAAAGTTGATAAAACACAGATCTCTAGTTCAATAACTGACAAGGCCATAAAATTAGATTTCCTCTTTGGCCTAATTACACTTCCATTGGTTAAGAGGACATGCGGTAGGATAAGTGTGTATTTCAGAAACCAATTGCTATCGCGTTGCGCGCCAGAGAAAGAATTATAACACGAAACTCCAGCTCGGGCTGATTTTATCGTATGCAAAATTGACGAAAACATCACTTCGTAGTACTCTGTTTCCTCCTCCAAAACTAAACCGATTTTCTTTCAGTTTTAGAATTATAAAGACTGGCTATTCCTGTACGTTTTGCTTCGTTTTTTTAAATTTTATTCATCAAATTTTTTTGACTAACATCTGAATTCGCCGATAAAAATCGAGCATTTTTTTTTCATTTTCAAAAGCTTCTAGTTTATACAATAACTAACTTATGGAAAAAATCAAAACGTACAGGCATGGCTGTGATGGATATATATATATTATTTGATATAAAAATATTTACCATAATGCTATTATCCAGAGAGGAAACAGGGGGCTAAGTTTGTATGGAATAAATGCCGCTAGGATATCCTCTTAATCTCTCTGCTTTATGACCAATAACATAGAGTAATAACGCTAAGACCGATAGTATTATAAAAACTCACTTAACATTGATGCAAAAAAAAAGTGTGTACGTGTGTGTAAGCGACACTTAATTACGTAATTACCGGTACACCACGCAAAGCGTACGTGGCCTTTTAATGCCAGCTTGAAATGGCTGCACTACACGTACGACTACTGTCGTTCTGGGTGTTTTAATTCTATTGCTTATAATTAGTAAGCAGTTTACTGTATAGATTGAGAGCTTTAACTACAGTTTAACCTGATGTGATGTAACGATTTCATCGAGGATGGGAAACACGCTAATCCTGGAAGTACTGGCTGTCAAGTGATAGATTAATCAGGCTGACATTAGAAAATGCCCTACCAGCATGTTATGGTTAATCATAATATGTACTCTTTCCTTCACCGAAAGCTCATGCTATTTATAGAATAGTAACTCGAACTTATGACAAATGACGCTGAATCCGACCATAGTACATATATATACAAATAAATAAAATTGAAATGTCTGTTTGTAATGTTCAAATAATTATTTTTACTAATTAACTAGATATGAATGTATAAATGATACCTATACCAAAAGCATAATTTTAAATTTTTCGTGTCTGTCTGTATCTCCGGAACGGCTGGGCCGATTTTGATGGGACTTTTCTGGTATATAGTTGAAGTTACTCCGCGTAATTTAGGGTAATTTTGATTTTCGATAATACTTAGTGTTTCGCAGGAAAAAAATTAAAACTCATACAAAAATTGAGTTTATCCGATTCAATGTACGGTTTTACGGGAAAGTGTTTGAATTTATGAGAAATATTTTTACTTTAGCTTAGTGCTAAAGAATTTCACAGAAATAATTAAGATTCTGTATGAAAAAGTTAAAAAGCAGCGAAGAACATATAAAACACATAGCTAGTATACTATAAAAAACAACGTCTGTCTATCTATTTGTTCATTGGTTGAGGTATAACTCAAGAATCGCCTTTGACAGATTTTAGTACACAAAATGTTAGTTACTTTAGAGAGACAAACTTCTTAGCATTCCATGGATCCACCGTGCGGGTGCCGGGTCCATCGTGTGGCAGAGGGAGAAACTCAGAGCAGTTCCCAGGACTTGCGACCTAGGTGTAGGTTTAAGGAGGCCCCCTTTGAGATGCGTATCAACGCTCACCTTCACTGCTCGAGTTTCCCGCCCTGCCTAGCCAAATTTGGTAGGAACCTGTTAGTGCAGCCTTTGATACTCGTTCTAAAATAGAACTTACTGCAGTTCTCGACAGGCCAAGGTCCTTCAGAAGGTCATAGAGAGATTTTGCTGGTAAACCTCTCGCTCCTACTTCTACCGCGTATAAATTAACCACACAGCCATTTTTGTTGAGTTCATTAGTTAGGTCGTAATATTTATTTAATTTGATTGTGTGGTCTTTAGGAATGTTGGTTTCCCACGGTACAGTAAGCTCTACTAGTATTACTAGTATATAATTAAAGAAATCATGAACATAACAAACGGCAAACGAAGTCTACACTAAAATAATGATCATCGCATTTCTTGCAATGGTTTAACTAATAAATATTTTAGAGATATAATGTAGTGAATAGTCAATAATAGAATCCGTCATATGCAAAGGGAACGAATCTTGTCCTTTAATAATACAACCAAAAACTTATCCGAGGAAGATTATTAAGGAACCATAAATTCTGCGCGATGTAATAATATCCTATCAATAAATGTAGCAAAAAAAAATATCTGTAAAAGGGAACATTAATTTATAAACGCAAATATCGAATCTGTTTTTGTTAAATTCTGTATGAAAAATGAATTACCAAATAATATAAATCATTTCGCAATGGAAAAATATAATTGCTTTGAAGTTATAAAAATGTTGCCCACTTAAAATGATGCCGGTATAAAATGACTGTTTTTTTCTTAAAAAAATCTTTAAATATTCATGGCGCCATATTTGCGTACAGGAAACGACCAACAAAATGTAAATAATAGTCGATATAGTTTTGGGAAACTTTACAACTATTCCATTGTTTTATATATTTCCGAAAAGCAGTCATACTTTTTCAGAAAAACACCCCATGACAATTAATTTTGAAGTAATGGTATTCGCCGAGTACTTCACCTATGATAGATTCGAAAGAAAGTAATTCGATTACACTCTCAAGTGTTATTATTTATCCCGATATTCCCAATAAGTGATGTCTTGAGTTTCTTCAAACCCCCTAATATCTTGACATACAGACAAATGACTTCCCCCCTACGAATGACAGCTGAAAGGTTTTCTTCAAACGCATTATCGTATCTCATATTTGTTCCGAATGTCAGCTTTAATGTGTTCTTTTGCGTGGATATCGTTCGATTACTATTAGTGTTTTATATTTTCATCTCTTGTTTTTTTTTTTTTCGGTGCTCATATATCAAAACTACCTATATAAGCACTGTCAATTAATTTATTAGTAAGTTCATAACAGATGTAATAAAATAAAAGAAACCATTAACAAGGAAATGGCCTGTTAGATCCGGAGTTTCATCAGAATAAAATGTATCCTTTTCTCATAAATAAAACTATGAATTCAAGTAATATGTCAAATAAATCTCTTTATAAAAACTCTTGTAGCTAAAAACACCGCGGAAGCAGTAACAATATAAATGTTAGATTTTAATTTGATATTAATAAATCAACATTCCGTTTTATTTTTTTCTGACTAGGTAATTGCTGTTGACCGGGAGGGCCTTTAGAGCTTCACCGTGGCTTTGCGGGCGAGTGCTGACGCCACTCAGCCGTAAAAAGGTAACTAGCACAAGAGTTACCAAAGTGGTACGCACTTCGGCTTGGCCGTTACCTGAGTGTATCAAGATCCCAGATGACTGAATTAGCATTTCTAACAAAAAATATACATAGTTCAAATAGATTTCGTTAAATGGCGCCATATGATAACATCAATATAAGACCGGGAAACATACGTAAACCTAAATCGCTTGAATATTCGTATAGGTATGGAATGAAATAAATTACTCAAAATAGATGCATCAATGTCTCCCAATACGTTTCTATCCGTATGCAAATAAATGAATTTTTACTGAACATTACATTATTCGTTTCAATCCGTAAGCCAAACCGGATCAATAAAGTGGTATGTTAGGATAAACTAAATTGAAATTGCGCTATATTTATTTATATGAAATGATTTAATAACGGCCACGATGATAAATATTTACACTTGTTTTATGAATTAGTGTAATTTTGAAATCGAAATAAATGTTCTTGAAGAAAGTTTCAGACGGTTTTCAACTTTAATGTTGAAGCGAAATATAAAGAAAATTACTCACCAGTTCCATTGATCCCTGAAGGTCTGATCCTGGCGTCGTACCGGCCTGGACCGAGGATCTGGTCCAAGATCTGCTTCTCTTTCTCTCTGAAGTTTATCTTGCCGGAGTTCATGCATCTGTGAAGTAAATTGTTAAGTGTTCTTGGCTAGATCACACGTAATTATAGGATTAGTCACATTACAGTAGCCATAGTCCTGGTCTGTACACATTATCAAGTAAAGAATGATCTGGCAAAGGTTAATGCGTTTCTGAATGAAAAGAAAAAGTATAATGAAGTAATTTAGCGGAGCTTAGAAAAGATAACTATTATGAGCATCTCAGCAAAAAGATCTTCATTCCAAGACTAATGACATCCACTCCACAAAGATGGGTGTTGCGGCATCTGCATCCAGCGGATTCCCGCAATCATGACCAGGACATTGTTCCATCACGCAAAAACCCCACGCTGTGTTTTCCAGTATTATCAACGATATTAATGAATTAGACTAGATTAGTCATTAGAATTAGATTCGTTATTTAAGTAAACTGAAGTTTCGGAAGTTATATTCTTAAAAAACGCCATTTATACTAACCAAATCAAGAGTACCGACGAGCATGTATGAAAGCGCTCATGAAAGTAGAGGAAGCGAAAGAAGTATGCCAAGATCGTAGCAAGTGGAAGGACGTAATCTCTGCCTACCCCCACGGGAGAAAGGCGTGTGATGATATGTATGTATGTAAATCAAGAGCTAAGTAGTTTAAACCGTTATAATAAGGAACATTAGTACGTGGATAAAATATTTTTTGTAATGATGGCGCCAAAAAATCAAATTTCATAGATTACGTACGCTAAATCGTAAGAGATGTAACAAAGAAATCTAAGCACTAAAGAATAGTTGCTCTTCAAAATTTCTATAAATAACTTCGTGATGGGAAATCTCTATATCAGCACAGTTTGTCTTTGGACTTAATTGTAAGTCAACGCGAACGCAGTCGGGGGACAAGCGAGTATTAGATATTTATTTCAATAACTGTTCATGTTTCGATAGTAGACACTAGACACGTTGGAACATTGGAACGGGTAACGTCGACGTAGCATGTTGGCATTTCGTGTTGTCTATTCGAAGCCAGAATTATACCACGCTAATTTATTTACGCGACTGTCCGTCCGAGTTTGTACGGCATTTATTCGATTAATACTGGCATGTGTTGAAGATATCTACTATGCTTAGATTATATTCTGATAGAGGATTTAAAAGACCCCATATCAATCCGACTTCCAGCTATTGTAAAATTGTATTTATAGTATGAAATAATATTTCACTCATGGTGTTGGCTAATGAAAATTTAGTCGCCGAATGATTAATGCAAATGGTATATCGATCCGATGCAAACGAGTTCATTTCTGAGCTTGGAGTATTGACAGTTTTAGGATATTTATTTATTATGATTCGAAAAGGGGCTATGCAGGTAAGAACAGTCCTGTATTGATGCGACCTGGTTATTAGTTACATCAATTGTGATTACCCCTACATTGCTAAAGTTAATTTCCCAACCCTACAGCCTGGGTATACTGTATAATCTTTTTGGTAGAGAGCGTCTGTGTCTTCTCCTGCAACAACGAGTGCTTACCCAGAACTCGGGTGCATATGAGGGTGTTAATGAATCAGATTTACACAAGATGTGCTCTGGCGTTTCGTCAGCAGTGTCACGAGCCTGCACTCTCTTGTTATGGACATCAATTTTGTGCAAACGTTTGCCCACACAACAGTATCCTGTTATTCTCACTAATACTCGTAGCTTATTCCTACTGAAAATCAGGGCTAATTCCGCATTAAGGGAATGCCCTGATGAGCTCTTTGAAATGAATTTGTTATGCCAATTTGTTTCCAAATTCTATGGCCTATGTATTGGACCCTTATGGTCAATCAAACTAGGCTTTTTGGTTCTGGAATAGTGTGGTCGTTTATTACGTCAATCGATGTTAACTGTCGAATCCTGTAATATGTTTCTGGTGAAAGTGAACATTGGGATGACACCATAGCATGTTAGTACAGTATCTACTAAAACCCGCCTTGAAAACTTAATAATCTATCTTTAAGTTGAAAATCTGCCACCAAACAGGAGATTATGTTCAAGCCTTTTCATCAAAGAAGGAAGACCGGATATACTTGAAGCGATGATGGCTTAGTTTGTAGCGCGGTCGGATTTCATGTGAATGGACACGAGTTCAAACCCAACTTTCCTACTCTAAATTTAGCCTGAAATTTCGGTGAAGGAAAACTTCGTGAGGAAACCATAGCTTGCTGGTAGGGCATTTTTAAATAATGCCCATCTGGGTAGCTACCACCCTCAAGTTAGAAAACCTTTCGCGAAACACCAATAGGTGCGTTCCAGCAGCATCACATAAGAACCAGTACATCTAGGCTTAGTGTGTTTACCATCCTGTGCCACATCGTCACTTAACATCAAATTAGATTGTGGTCAAAACACTAAGCCGTGTAAAAAAATATATAAGAAGAATTGATCTCAAAACACAAATTATGCAGTAGTAAATATATAGTCTTCTCTAAGTATATAAACAGCAATACTTGTGTCCTTATGTATATATTCGTGCACTCTTTCAACAAGAGATCTTTCTCCAGCAGTTTGTAGGCAATCATAATCAGTATACATTGAGAACTATTAACGACAATGATAGGGGAATCATACATACAAAACTGATACTTACATTGTAATTTGAGCTAAATATGACAATATCAGTACAACGAGGGCACATTTCGGCCGCGGAATATCCATTATCCGTCTGCAAATAAAAAAAAATAATTAGGTTACAAGTATTTTATAAAAAAAATACAGTCTAAGGTTTTTAAGATACAATCATTCATATTTGTATGCAAACAATATATTTTTTTTTTGTCGAGCTCTGTAAAAATGACTTTACTTCATCTGCTGTTCAATGAAGTAAGTACATACAGTCTAAGAACGGTGTTGGTCGTCAAGAGATGAGAATTTATCGACAGTCGCCATCAGCATGCTGATAAAATCAAAATCAAAATTTATTTATTCAATTTAGGCCCTAAGAAGGCGCTTATGAACGTCTAAAACACTACCACCGGTTCGGAAAACAACCCAGTCGAGAAGAGCGCAGGCGAGAAACTCGATCTGGTTCTTTTTTTTTATAAATAATATATATCATATTTTTTGTCATATAAAAAAAACTATACAAATCTTAGTCTTAATAATGTTATGGAAGCACATAGATGTGGGTTAATTCCAGACATCACTATCGTTCACGTAATGATCCACCCTGTAATAACCTTTTGAGATTAAAACTTGCTTGACATAATACTTGAACTTATTGTCAGGTAAATCGGTAATGTTACTTGGGATCTTATTGTAAAACCGAATACTATTACCTATAAAGCTTTTATTACACTTACTTAACCTAAAGCGTGGTTCCGGCCAACTTGTCTTTACTTCTAATATTAAAATTATGACGATCATTCACTAGATCTAGCTTGTCTAAATTTTTACGAATATGCATTAAGTTATCGAAGATGTATTGGGAGGGCAAAGTTAAGATATAATATTCTTGAAACTTGTTCTTTAGAGATTCTTTAGAGGTATGCTATATTTCTACTCCAATGTATTTTCAACGAATTCGTTTAATTTTTTTTTTTCATAAAAATCTTATTCGTATTATTGCGATAACTTAAAAAAGATAACTAGTCAAATCGGTTAAGCTATTACCAAGGGATGTATTTTACGGACGGACAATATTTTTATTTATATAGAAGATTATGTGTACGTCCTTCGCGTCAAGCGAATATTTACCTATCCCGTTTCTAATAAAAGAACGACACTATAAAGTCAACAGATCGCACCCATTTGCCCGCCTACAAATCATAGAATCAAAGAGAAAAAAATTAAATTTAAATTTACCTGCTCTATTTTCACACACAGATAATATTAATTTAGACTTTGAAGTTTTTTTGGTAGGTACCGGGTTAAAAAAATCAATTTAGAGTTTTTGGCGGTTAAATGTAGTATCAATTCATGTCTTCAATTCGTTACGTTATTTTCGAGACGTTTTACGTCGTATAAATCGATTATTGTGTACATGTAAAGAGTATTGGAAGCGATGATGGCTTAGTTGGTAGTGCGATCGGATTCCGCGTTAATGGGCGTGTGTTCGAGCTTCATACATCGAACTATAAATCTGGGATGAGCTTTCGGTGAAAGAAATTTAAAAAAAAAATAGCATATTGAAACCACTTTCAAGTTTGAAAACCTGTCGCCAAATACCAAAAGATGTGTTCCGGGAGCATCACTTGGGAACCACATAAACACCGGCATCGTCACTTGCCATCAGATGAGATTGTGAGCATGAGCATGATGCAATGTAATAAAACAGAAAATAACAACACGGAACTGTTTATTCTGTGGTAGGTCACAACATACAATAATAGTAATCATGAAAATACAAGATCTAAAAATCTTACGCACATGACACTGGCAGAATTGTATATATAATTCACAGATTGTCATTAGATAAGAAGAAAAAGAAAACAGACTACTTTTGATCTGGAGGTTTGGAACGCCTCGATGCTATTGGTTATTATAATTATTAATATTAATCATTATTAAAATTTAATAATTATGATTATTAATTATAATCTCTAAAGAACAAGTTTCAAGAATATGATATCTTAACTTTGCCCTCCCAATACATCTTCGATAACTTAATGCATAATCGTTAAAATTTAGACAAGCTAGATCTAGTGAATGATCGTCATAATTTTAATACTAGAAGTAAAGACAAGTTGGCCGTCCCACGCTTTAGGTTAAGTAAGTGTAATAAAAGCTTTATAGGTAATAGTATTCGGTTTTACAATAAGATCCCCAGTAAAATTACCGATTTACCTGACAATAAGTTCAAGTATAATGTCAAGCAAGTTTTAATCTCAAAAGGTTATTACAGGGTGGATCATTACGTGAACGATAGTAATGTCTGGAAATAACCCACATCTCTGTGCTTCCACTAAAAACTACGATTTGTATAGTTTTTTATATGACATAAAAAATTATATATATTATATTTATGAAAAAAAAAGAACCAGATCGAGTTTCTTGCCTGCGCTCTTCTCGACTGGGTTGTTTTCCGAACCGGTGGTAGTGTTTTAGACGTTCATAAGCGCCTTCTTAGGGCCTAAAATTGAATAAATAAATTTTGATTTTGATTTTGATTGAGAATCACAAACCTTTAGCAGAGACAGAGAACCGATGCTTTATGATTAAAATTGTTGTGAGGATGATGCTAACGAAATTGAGCACACAAATAAAATTACTTTAAATCTTTTAAGTGAATGAATTGTATTATCTACCAACATCATGTAGATGGAATCATATCATTTTTCTCTATTTTCATACAACGGTCTATTTAAATTGTTGCCATTTACTGGAACGTTTCTGGAATTTTTATGGCATCTACAATAAATTCATGTTCTGTGTAATTATTTCCAATGTTCACAATTGCCAAACTGTGCGACATAAAATACCACTAAAATTTCATATTTAATAAAGAAAAATTACTGTTCAGTCGTTTACGAAACGTAAATGACGACGATGAGTATTCAAGCTGTTTTTCTCGTGTACAAAGCACGCTAAATACAAAACGTAATAATAATGTATACTAATAAATAATATTGAAGTGTCTGTTTGTAATGTCAAATTTTTTTTTTTTTTAATAGAATGTATACACGATACCAAAAATGCAATGTTTAAAATTTTTGTCTGTCTGTTTGTTGCGGGTAATCTTCGGATTGGCTGGACGGATTTTGACGGCAATTTTTTTGGTAGATATCTGAAGTTACTCCGGGTAACTTAGAGTACTTTTAATTTACGAAAACAATTAGGGTAAAAAAAAAAACGATTCTATGCTTAGTTTTACGGTCAAGTGATTGAATTTATAAGCAATATTTTTAATTTATATTATTACAAAAAAAAAATAGGGTTCCGTAAAAAAAAATGCAGTGAAGAAAATATGAAACGCGGGCGCAGCCGCAGGCACACAACTAGTACACAAATATTTAGGTACACGTGGATGTCGTTTGCATAACAGCCAAAACGTCTCCGTTTCACGTTCACCTAAATATATTCAAATAGATGACACTGATTATATCACTTCAAAATATATTTCTATTAAATATAATAAACCTTTTGGAAATTTTAACACTTCTTTCGCGCAGATGGGAGTACACTTTCAAAGTTGCGTCACGCGATGACCGTCAGATCTTCTGACAAGTGTCAGAATTATCGTCATGATTTAGAATAATAAAAGACGGAGGACAAGCAAGTAGAAGAAAGTGACAAAAATAATAAGTAGGCTATACTGTGTCTTCTTTTCAGTCTGTCGTTCTTTTTTTCGTTAATGAGGAAGAGTGTTTACAATTCTAATGTAGAAAATAAGCATTACATATTTTTACCTCTTGCTAATTTTCTGACATAATAGATGTTTACTAATTGTTTGTCTTACACTCAGTGGGAAACTATAGGGTGGCAAAATGCGACAGGCTCCGGTAATATGGGGCCCCGGCCCACGATGTCCCCGAGATCAGTAGTACTAAATATTTAAACTCTTTAGTTATTTATTAAAATGAAATTACGTGTCAATATTTACTGGAGCCCCATCCAACGAATTTGCCACGGGCCTCATATGCTATAGTTACGCCACTGGTTACAGAATGATATAAACAAAAGATTATCAAAGAAGTTTCACTTCTGTAGAGACCTCATCAACATCTAACGGCACACTAGCGCGAGCCGCGGGCGTACGGGTTACATATATTTAATACCTCGTATTAGAGAAGTCCGTGTGTCCCGTCTCGCTCGCACTCTGCATGTTTTTCTGATTGACCACCGTAATCTTTGTAAGCCCTACGACTAACGAGGGATCTTTTAGAATTTAAGTTTCACTATATGTCCTCAGAATTAATCAGAATAAGCATCAAAGAATCAGAATAAGCATCAAATAATCAGAATAAGCATCAAATAATCAGAATAAGAATCAAATAAGAATCAGTTAATAAATAACTTTCAAACGTGTACCACGACTTTCCCTCCAGTCATCCTTCAACTGGCTAGCAGCAACCAAACTTCTAACGTTTTCTATTTTGTTTTATCTCGAGAAGAGAAAGGAAGGTTTTCGTTTTGAAAGATGAAACTTTTTAAAATAAGTAGCAAATGTCGTGTAATAAGTAACAAAAAAAAATAAGAAAAATTAGCCATTCCTACGTCTGACTTTGACGTAAATTATATCCCCTCTAGTCCATCTATTTACTCACCAAAACTATTATTAATAACATATTTGCATAACGTTTGTGTTGCGGGCCGCACGTAAATTTAATCATCGGCCGCCATTTTGCCCGGACGGTGGCCGGAAGCGAACACATTAGCGCCGTCTGACATTCACCGGAGAAACTTGTCGAAACAACGTTGAAACAAATGAGTAGTTTTAATGGACGATGGCTTATTTTATTATAAACTCCTAACTATTCTATTATCGGTGTATTTTATGTACGAAATGAGTAATATAACTTCTAAAGGTCACAAGAACCGAATGTATTTTAGATTCACATATATATATAAACAGTAAAATAAGAAAGATAATGAGCAGAGTGGCGGGATTTTTAATATAATGTATAGGCCACAATCTCACTTGATTTTAAGTGACGATATGGTGCAGCTTGGTAAACAGACTAAGCCGAGATACCCCCTTTTTTTTTGACAGGGGGAAATGCATTTACGCACTACCCTTATCTATTGCATTTAAGGGATCGAAGTCCCCAAATACAATAGATAAGGGGGCACGGAGTGACGAGCTCCGTGTCAGTGTGGGACTCACCCGGGCGAGAGTCGCCCGGAAATACCCACTAAAACCCCCCGGGGCCGTCCGCTGCATTTGGGATGGGGGCGACACGGGGTGGCTTTCGCAAGCACCGCGTCGCCCCCTGCAGCGAACCCACCGGGCCTCGTCGTGCAATGGCCCAGCGGGGCTGGGGGAGTGTACACACTTCTCAACCCCACCTCTTCGCCCACCTCCCGTAGGAGGTATGACCTAGTTAGGTCATTCATCCGGGACAAGCCGAGATACCCCTAACTGGCTCTCAAGTGATCCTGCCGGAACATACCTATTGGTATTTGACGACAGGTTTTCAAACTTAAAGTTAGAAGCTACTCAGGTGGGCATTATTACAACATGCTATACCACCATGCTAAGGTTTCCTCACGATTTTTTCATTCACCGAAAGCTTAGGCAGATTTTTAGAGTTTGATGGGTGGTTTCGAACCCGCGTCTACAAACGCGGAATCTGACCGTACTACCAATTGCACCAATTTACCTGGTAGTAAATTTAACTTTGGTTGGTATCTGAGGCTATATAAAACATTTTAACACAGTATTCTTCTTCACCGAAAATTTAACCTAATTACTAAACGTATTATTACTAGATATTATACTAAATAGTATTTTTACTAAACCACTATACTTTGATAACGAGTCTTAATTAGGGCATTCTTTATATCCCGTAAATATATGTTATAATATTTTTTAACTCAAGTTTCAATGATGTAAGGAATAGAGTTTTTTTTTTCGAACCAACTATATGCCGTTGACATCTAACTATTGGGACGAACGCAAAAAGCTCTCAGTCGAGATATGGTAAGTACCACATGAGCACCAATATGATACGAACCTTATTTTGGCTATGAATCTTAGCTATCTGTGAAGAAATAAAAAAAAAAAAAACATTCCTTTACAAAGAAACCATGAGCATGGGTGTAGAGAAGCGTGTATTGTGCTGGGAAAAACGTGTGTTACTAAAATGTATACGGTGTCAATACATGGCACTGGTGACTGTGGTACCCTGTTAGAGTTTGCCCATCGACTATCGGAGCAAATTCTGGGCTGCTGTCGGAGGAGGGTCTGTGTATAGATACTTAAAAATAATATCTATCTTATATATCTTTCTGCCTGTCTGTTAAGTGTGTTATAATTCAAGAACTATTGCTTATGTGCACATAGTAAAACGTTTTCAAGATATAATAATAAATATAAAAAAATACGATTGTATTAAGTCACAGGTCTACTAGTAATTTAACGATTTCAAACCTCATACAAACTAGATAAAACATTCAACATATTTCACGATTGGATATAAGCCAAATACTACGTTTTGTTATTTGTATCAAAAATATATTATTAGATACAATGAAAAAACTTGTTATGCTTGCAAGACTTTGGTTATTAGGCTGATAAATATTTCTCAAGGGATATTGACTCCAGTGATAACTTCTGTGTGGTTTCTAAACTTTAACAGTAGGCTGTTTATACCGTATGCAAAATTGCCCTCCCAATACATCTTTGATAACTTAATGCATATTCGTAAAAATTTAGACAAACTCGATCTAGTGAATGATCGTCATAATTTTAATATTAGAAGTAAATACAAGTTGGCCGGAACCACGCTTTAGGTTAAGTAAGTGTAATAAAAGCTTTATAGGTAATAGTATTCGGTTTTACAATAAGATCCCAAGTAACATTACCGATTTACCTGACAATAAGTTCAAGTATTATGTCAAGCAAGTTTTAATCTCAAAAGGTTATTACAGGGTGGATCATTACGTGAACGATAGTGATGTCTGGAATTAACCCACGTCTCTGTGCTTCCACTAACATTATTAAGACTACGATTTGTATAGTTTTTTATATGACAAAAAAAAAAAATGATATATATTATATTTATTAAAAAAAAAGAACCAAATCGAGTTTCTCGCCTGCGCTCTTCTCGACTGGTTTGTTTTCCGAACCGGTGGTAGTGTTTTAGACGTTCATAAGCGCCTTCTTAGGGCCTAAATTGAATAAATAAATTTTGATTTTGATTTTGAGACGAATCATCACTTGATATTCCCCTGATTCCTCCTCCTAAACTACACCTAATAATAATAAACAAGAAAGAATTTGGCTATGGCGCTACGTTTTGCTTTTTTAGTTTTTATTCGCAAAGTTTGATTGAGAGACGTTTGGAAACGACGATAAAATCAGGCATATTTTTTTTCCTCATTTTTTAATGCTTTTAATATCTATAATTATTAATTTATGGAAAAAGTTTAATCGTCGGTCGTGGTGTTTATTTGTTACATGGTATAAACTATTTAGTATAATTCCAGGATGGACACAGTAGAATACGATTATATTAAATCAACATGGGTCCGAATTTCTTCTTAATAGAAAAAAAAAATATTATTAAGTTGAAATTATGTTTTCAAATACTAGTTATACTTGATCCAGATTTACCTTAAAGTGTTACCAGCTTGAATAAAACCGTTACTAAAGACTCGGAACTTTAAACTGACAAAAAAATATGACTATATTTCAATTAATTGCTCAGATAAATAATGCCGTACTCAATTAAGTTTACTTTTAAGATGTACTGTATTAAAAATGTAGTTTTTGATAAGCTAAAAACATTGTATACCTTGTTGTTGATTGAATAAATAAATAAAAACAAATTTACAGTTTGTTTCCTACTTGGAATAATAGAGATTATTTTTATTTTTGCGTACGATTCTCCTATGATAAAGTAGACAAAACTCAAAATATGACTTTATTCAGTAAAATGATTTCAATATTTATTTATTTATTTGGGAAACACACAGTTAATAATATACACATATGAAATTACATAACAATAATACATAAACCAGTCAAGTTTCCACTAAAATTATAATTAATGAAAGTAAATATAACAACACTAATACCTCCATCATTACAAGCTATAAAAAATATTATGGCAAACACTATAAATTTAAAACTATTTTCAGCGATTTTTTAAAGGAACTGATGGGGCATGCAAATATATCAATTTTAGTAAACATCTTATTATACATATCGCACGAACGAAATAAATATGTGTTCTTCACATACCTCGTTCGAGCAACAGGGATTTTAAAAAGTAAGTGGTTTCTGGCATTTGGTCGAGGGACCCTAAAATTAATTTCACTGACAAGAAACGGAGAATCAATAAAATTTCTAAGAAGTTTAAATAAATAAATTTGATCTCTCACTATTCGACGATTAGTAAGTGAAGGCAGATGTGGCAAAGGTTTATTTGACAATTTACATTTAAAAGTTAAGTGCCTCTTAAATCGATTTTGTACACTTTCAATAAGGTTAATGTATTTGTTATATTGTGGATTCCATATTATTGAACCATATTCTAATAGAGAACGAACCAAAGCATTATAAAGAAGTACTAGAGTAGTTGGTTGCTTAAAATCTCTCCCAGTTCTAAGAACGAAGCCAAGACCTTTAAAAGCTTTCCCAATTATATTATTAACATGATCACTAAAGTTTAATTTATTATCGAGGTGTATACCCAGGTCTCGCACCCCAGTCACTCGTTTCAAAATGATGTTATTGAGATAATATTCATAAAGAAAAGGATTAACATTTCTAGAAAAAGATATTATACTACACTTTTCAACGTTAAGATATAAAAAATTCTTGCTACAATAAAAAGAAAGATCATCCAGATCATTTTGAAGTAACAAGCAATCCGAATGAGATTTGACGATCCTAAAGATCTTCATGTCGTCTGCATATAAGAGAATATCAGAGTTAACAAATACAGTAAGAATATCATTAATGAAAAGATAAATTTCAATATTTGAACGTAACTCTCTTTTAACTGTAGAATTTCAAAAATCTCACTATAAATGTTCTTTCTTATTTAAACTAGCTGTTCCTGCGGCTCTTAATTATTCACTGTTTATTAATTTAGTTTTTATATATTAAATGAGAAAGAATAGACACTATTTTTTATACAGGCCTCAAATTATTTATGTTTCTGATAGAAAGCGATTTCTTAAAAAATTCAAACACTTGCCAGTAAAGCTGATCATTCAATCGGATTTTTCAGAATCGTATGATTCTTTTTCTCTTATAATTATTTAGGTGCTAACAGAAAGCAAAGTTATATCTGACAAATTAAAACTGACCATTGGATCAGATTTTTTTCATAATTTCATCACTTTTCATTTTTTTACGCGTAACCCTAATTATTTCATAGAAATAAAAGGAGCCAAAGTTACGCCTTGTAACTTCAACTATGTAGCCAAAAATATCCTGGAGATTAGCAGGAACAAACAGACGGGGATACAGACGAAAAATGTAAACATTGTTTTTTGCTATACCGTAAAATAGTTAACAAAATGCGAAATTTTTTATTACAATTATACAAATTTAATAAAAACTTGAAATAATTTTTATTATATACTCACAGGTAAACTCTCATTTATTTCAATAGTACACGAATCTTTCAATACTTTAAACGAAGGTCGAAACCGTTTTAACTGTGATCCGCATAGACCACAGATAGGCCGACCGCTATATGAGAAAGTTATAGAGCGACTGAAACTAAACTGAGCTGAAACCCGGCGAACTGGGCGTCGCGCGTTAGCTAGCCCCGCGCGCGGCCGCCATTACACAGCAAAATAATTAAAATATTTAACATATACGTAGTAATTATTTTTTTAGAAGTTATTTACAAACAACATATATTTTTACATGGATCTAAAGGTTTTTGCTATATATATTATATAGATATTTCATACGTTGAAATTATTTTTTACGCCAAAGTATTTCATAATTTTTGATCCCGTAAAGAGTTAATTTTCCAAAAACGATATAGGACGTATTTTGTTTAAAAATATAGATACAATTTTTCATCTAATAAATTATATAATATGTGTTTGTAAGTTTGTTAAACGCATAATAAAAAGATTTTTCAAGATTACATTACAACAAAAACAAATTTCACGATTACATTTTAGGTGAAATAAAATTGTAACGAAGAAAGAATTATTGCGGTAAATTTTCTGTTACCTAAAAAAATTATCTATACTACATAACATAACAAGATATACGCAAAAACTGGCTACAAAATAAATCTGTGATTAACAAAAGACAAATAAATCAATTCTAGAGTTCATAATTAACTAACCTACAAGGCGTCACACCTTTTATAAAATGTAAGGAAAACAAAACAATACATTAATATACTTAAATTTCGTATTAAAATATTTGTTTGTTAGAAATTTGAATCTGAATATTTTGTAAAAAAGCGTAACATTACCAAAGGCTTCCTTAATAAACTCTTTTAATAATGCCACAAAATAGATGGTAAATTGGTTAAGAACACATATCAAAAGAATGATACAAATATTCAATAAAGAAATTTAAAAACTTATAATTATAAAACTCACCTTAACAAAATCCCATCTCCAGAGAAATCCGGAGAATATTATTCTAACTGTGCGATATTGATTCACAAAAAGAATTAGTTGATACAATAAGTAAAACGCGTGTAAAATTTAATATAATGTAATTTTGTAATTTATATAAATGTTTTTTATATTTTCAAAATCTGGAACAGCGTAAAGGAAGCTGCGTTTAGTGCCACGGGCGCGGTACTAACCCTGGGAGGGGTCTGACAGTGTGCGGGGAGGAGGCTCTATTGATCGAAAGATTGCGCAGCATCCAACTCAAACTGAGAGCTCGCAGACTACGAATTTTCATCTGGAGGTGTGACCGTGAATACATTGCAGCTCCACCTTCCAATTATTTATTTACCTTTCTTAAAATTTGATGCTCCTAACTCCGATCAAACGGCTTCCAGTTAAATAGCCTCTTGATGCGTGACTATCGAAAATTCTAAAACGTCTATCCGATGTCCTCCCGATTCGAATCTAGGTGTGAACTTACGAATTTTCCCGAGCTAACTCACATTCATTCTGTGTTGCATCCTGTTATATACCAAACTGCGTATTGATTAATATCTTTTTAATTTATAACTAGGTGACGCTACCTTAACGTAGTGTCTTACTTTGAATCTAGATAATCTATTTATAATCAAATCTATTCATTTAGGAGAAGCTTGATCTAGCAAAAGATCGGGATAATTGTAATACCAGAAATAAATACAAATTAGTCACCCCATGCTTTATAATCAATAAGGATAATAATTGTTTTCTCCACCGGTGGTAGTGTTTTGATGCTCTCAGGGCCCAAATTAAATAAAGTATTTTTAATAGATATTATATGTAGTTATTTTTTGTTTATGGTGATTTTACATCGTCATATGGTTGTGTTACACACATGTGGATATAAGTTAAACCAATTTACCCGCGAAGAAAAGTCCATTGAAATTTTTAAGGGCCATCATATCAACAATGTTATAGTCAGACCAAAAAATGCACCCACCAAAATGCGTAACGTGACTTGATACCAAACTATGGTTATTTTTAATTTATACTTATATAGGTTTTGTAAGAAATCATATGACAATACAATAATTTCATAAGGTCGTAGTATAGTAACCAGAATCACCAGGATATGAAGGAATTTTTTAACACGATTTACACCCACTTCAAAGCATCAGATTAACTCGAAACTGCTTAATTATTAAGAGCGATGTCATTTTTTACTTTCTAGTTTATTTTTTTATTAAAGTGTGTTTCCATAGGTTCAACGCTTTGACCACCATCTCACCTGATGTTAGCTGACGTTCTAGTCCAATATGGTATACATGTGTAGCCTAAAGATACTCTCTCTCAAGTAATGCTTCCTGAATCCAACTAATGGTGTTTGGTAATACATTTTCAAACTTGAGGGAGGTAACCCAGGCGGGCATTATTAGCAAAATCACCATGCTATAGTTAAGAATATACACTAGTTACCGCTTACATAATATCACTGAGTCAAAATTGTAGCAAATTACAAATATAGGTATTGCATATTTATTAGATGTTTACGAATCGGTAAACTAATGCGACATGACAGCGATTGCTTCTATTTAGAAACAGTGAAATAGCTTAGTAATAATGCGAATCGACGTTGCGACGAAAGACCGAATGAAAGTATAAAGCTAAAACTGTAATATGGTTATTGCATAAAAAAATTGTATCAAAATCTTTTGGTAGGTAGGTATTTTCGTGCGACGCGGCGACATGCCTGGCAACCCCGTATCGCCCCTACTTCAAATGCGGCGGACGGCCCCGGGGGGTTTTAGTGGGTATTCCCGGGCGCTTCTCGCCCGGGTTTGAGTCCCACACTGACACGGAGCTCGTCACTCCGTGCCCCCCCTAACTATTGTATTGGAGGGGCACTAGGTCCCACTAATACAATAGGTAGGGTGAGTGCGTAAATGCATTTCCCCCCGTCAAAAAAAAAAAAAAAAAAAAAAAAAAAAGGTAGGTATTTTCGTACGTCCATCAATTGTCTGAATTCAACCTTATACGTTATTTACTTTACCCAGGTTAACATTCGTACTACTATAGTGTTCGCCACAAAATTCAGCGACAGCTTCACTTGCCCGCTTACAATTTGCTTAAGGTTAAAGGAATAGTCAGTACGAAAGAAAATCTAATAGAGGATTTAGGATAAAGTGTCCCTATCAGAAATCTCTACGCCAATAAACACTTAAAAAAACCTCTGTACTTTCGCTACAAACGCGATAAAGTCAATTTGTTAGTGCAAGAAGCGGTTTTCCGATGAATTTGCAGAAACTGAAACTAATGAAAATAAAAATTGGATTATTTCGATTGCAGCCGCTACGCATCATCGGGAAGAGTACTTTTTCTTGTTTTTTAATCATTAGGTAGTAATTAAAAACCAGATTTATTTTTTAAAGTTTATTGACATTATCTAATAATACCTATTATTATTATTATTATTATGTATTATTTTTTCCATTTTTATTTCTCTCTTATTTTGTGTTCATCTGGTAATCGAAATTCGATGAAAATCATTATTCTTTTACGAAATTGTTTTTATAAAAGCTCATCTATAGCTACTGAACAGAGAAAACTACATTAAACTATTGTTTCTTTGTCTAATTATATATAGACTTGACAACTTCCAACAGACTTGAAGCCTTTAAAAAAAAAAAAAAACCGTTTGAAGCTGAATTATAAAAATAATAGCAACCATATTTTTTGCGGTTCCGCAAAATAAAGCCTCTATTAATCTAATTTATATATTGTTTTATAAGGTCAACAATTCTTCTGAAGTGTAGGAAACTGTTTAATATTTATATCGCGACAAGAATCTTTTGCGAGCTGTTATCAGTATGTGTACGGTAGAAACTAGTCATAGTGTCTCGCTTTTGTTTCACATGAATCAATCATGTATTCAGAGGAGTAAGCATGCTCTGAACCCAGACCGACAAGAACATACCTATGGTTTTGTTGAGATGTGGGCAGGTGGTGCCTCTAACACGTCTGACGTGCCCTGTCGTCTAGATTACCGATGCATTGATGCATAGATTAGAGTGTGATACAAGCGATAAGAGATTCGTTAAGTTACAGTAGTATAGAAAAGATATATATAAAAATGTTTGGCAGAAGAAGCATGAAAGTAAGATTAACGCTGTGGAAATGAGAAGTCTGAGAAGTATAGCTGGAGTGAAGACGATTGACAAAGTCAGGAATAGTATGATAAGGGAACGCTGTGGTGTGGTAGAGGATGTGGTGACCAAAATAGAGAAAGGTATGCTTAGTTGGTTTGGGCATGTAGAGAGGATGGATGAGAGAAGATTAACGAAATTAATTTATAAGGCGAGGGTGAATGGGCAAGTCGGTAAGGGTCGACCTAGGCGAACGTATCTAGACCAAATCAATCATGTGTTAAATAAAGGCCAGGTAAAAAGTACTCATAACCGACGAGCATGTATGAAAGCGCTCATGAAAGTAGAGGAAGCGAAAGAGGTATGCCAAGATCGTAGCAAGTGGAAGGACGTAATTTCTGCCTACCCCCACGGGAGAAAGGCATGATGATATGTATGTATGTATGTAATTATTTAGAAATTTAATTCACAATCCATCCATCCATTCGAACGAGCAACGTCCACTGTTAGACATAGGTCTCTCCTAAAATACCCCAAACAACCTGTCTTTTGCCACCCACATCTAGCGAATCCCCGCGATCTTCTTTAAGTCGACGAACCACGCTACCTACATCTCCTGGTACGTCGGACTTCTGTTCTACGAGCAATGTGCTCAGTCCGTTGCCACATAATTTTGGCAATTCTTCGGGCAAATTTCGATCGCTTTGGTTTTTCTACGGATCTGCTCGATCACACATTGGAGCTCCGAGCAATCTCCATCGCCTTTTGGGTAGATTTAATTGTAAAATTATTATAAAAATAAATATTTTTAATAAAATTTCAACAAAATTGTAAAAGGGTTACACATGTTTACAACTGTAGTAACATGTCAAACTCGCGGGCCGCGGGACGCACGTAGTCCGACCCTGATCTTAACAACTGGCTCCTGATCCGGCTTTGGTTTTTATAGCAAGTAGTACTAAAAAATTGCTAACATATGGAGTTAAAGACAAATTATAACAACTTACTGTTTTTTTTAATTTCCTAACTCACTAGCTCACTAGCATAGTGCCCGCGGCTGCGCCCGTGTTTTATATAAATTTTCACTGCATAATATAGATTTTATTTTTTTATACGGAACCCAAAATTATTTTCCAAAAAATTTTTTGCTACTAACATTAAGCAAAGGTATTTCTCACAAATTTAATAACTGCCAGTAAAACTGTGCATTGAATCGGCTTTTATTCAATTTTTTTTATGATTTTTAATTTATTCATCTGAACCCTAATATTTTTCAAAAATAAAAGTACCCTAAGTTCCGCGGAGTAACTTCACTTATCTACCAAAAAAAAATCCGTCATAATCTGTCCAGCTGTTCCGGAGATTACCCGTCACAAACAGACAAAAATTTTAAAAATTGTATTTTTGGTATGGTATCGTATATACATTCATATCTATTTAGTAAAAAAATTTGGCTTTACAAACAGACACTTCAAGTTTATTTATTAGTATAGATGATACCGCATGGATCCTCCACGTTTACCAAGATAGACTCTTTTTGGTGAAATTGCTTATGCAAAAAGACCTATTAGTAGACCTCATCTGCGGTTTAAAGATAACACCAAGAATGACATGGATTAGTTTTCCACAGATTATCGTGATGTGTGTAAAGAAGCAATTATTGAAAGCAAATTCCATGATTCCGTCTGGCTTAAGAGGCTCTCTATAAAGGGCGTAGTACAGAATAAACGCTCTACAAATCCTAGAGTTAGAAACGGTCTGTTTGTGTGTGGTCATCAATCTCACTCCCGTAATGGCTTAGTAAGTCACCAGACAAAGTGTTTCTGCGACACTGCCCAAAGCATCTTTCGCAGATAATGGCACATAGGTACGTATAGCTTTATATATCCTTACATGAGTCCACTCTTGCAACAATTTGAAATTATATATATTTACAATTTTAAAATATGAAAATATACTATTGTATTATGTTACAGACTATAAATACACACCTAGTTATTAAATATCCATTGCGATATAATTAGATATATAAAAATTAACAACGCCTGATAAAATATTAAACATACAACGCATAATTCTACATGTTGCGCAAAAGAAAATATCAGGCGTTCAATATAAAAACATAAAAGAGAGCAACGAGAAGAATATGAAATCACGAGAGGTATTCATCGGATTCTTAATATAGCACCTGGGGAATCTCACAACAATGACTCCCGAGAGCCTTTTTAATGTAGATGGAACCACATTTGTATTACAAAAGACTTTGAGTGGGCAGGAAGCAAGACAGGAAGGAGCCTGTCGTCGCATCACCATAAATAATGTGAATATTTTTTTTTTACATAAGTACATCTATCATTTTGTTTATACGCAAAATACATTATGTTATATCGTGGGTTGTACATAATTATTTTGATCATTTATTTCTGCACCCGTTTTGTTTGAAAGAATTTTCAATGTTACTGTTAAAAAAATAAACTATATTTCATGAAGATACAATACTCAATGTTTTATTATTGCCAATTACGCGTATTTATATCAAACGTGAATACTTCTAGAACATGTATATTTTCCATATATATTTAAATATTTTTAGATTTGTTCTTTACGGTCGGTATGTCGCCGTGCCAATGAGGTTTCATGCTTCTTATCCGACAGTTACCTTCTGTAGATTTACATTTGATCAATATAAAATATCTATATTTGTATTATAAAATGTATGTGTTCTTTATAACTCTCAATTAAGAATTAAACTAATATGAACAATACTTGCCATAGAGGTAAGTGCGTTTTATAGAGTAAATGGATCTAGGAATCTTTTTAAAGCTCGAATATCTACGTAAATACGTTCTACAGCGAGATATATATTTCTTATAGCCATTTGCTTATGTAACAATAATGGTTAAGTTTCAAAATGAAAATATAAAATAAAAACAAAACTGTAAAAAATAAATCCAAAGAATCCTGGCGGGAGTAAAACTTTTGGTTACGCAGATTATAACATTATTTTAAATATCATTTCAAATAAACACCTAGGTATTTTTAAACCCCACATACACACATATTGTACCATAATCATAGACCTTTTTATTGTAAATTGTACAACCATTATAGAATAATTACTTCCCTTCCTTCGTTATAGTGCCTTTGTATTACAAAATAACATGTTTCACACTAATTCCGAATTTTCTCTTTAAGTAACTCTTAAATTTAATAGTCTAATAAGTTCGTTAATATATAATAATGTCAATATATAGGTTATATCTTCGTCTTCTTCTTAGTTAATGCCAATCTGTGTACACGCAATTTGTGTCAATGTCATGTGTTTAAGATGTATTTTCAATCTTGTATCAACGTTACCAAGCTCCGAAAAAACGGTGGCCCATCCTGCTCGAACTTTCAATGGAGCTTTGTCGGCACCTCAGAATACATGTTACGCGTTATCTTGTATAATAAATTGCACTTAAACACAATAACTAAACTAGATCACACAAAACGCCACTAAGATTATATGATATAGAGTCAAATACGCAAGTTTAATGTATTATTGAAATTACTACTAATTAATTGTATGTATTAAAGAAAACAACTGCTACATGTCAGACTGAGATCCCGACAAAAACAAAGGTTATATCAAGAACTATAAAATATAATAATTATCTATGGTTTTTTAGTTTGAAAATGGCGGACTTTCATACAGCGATTCATCCCTTAGCTCATTGACCTCTTTAGGGAGTGTATATAAACGTTACATACACGTGTATCAGCGTTTTTCTAAATTTTACCGCTAAGAGGAAGAATTAGGGTTTGTAAGTTTATATGAAAAATTCGCTCTATTTAAGTAAGAACCATGAGATTTCACTCCTCAGAGATCTATTAGACACGACCATCAGATGGTAAGAGTCAACTGTTGTGTTACCGTTAGATCTGAGCTGCAAATTTTACTTAAAATCATTCAAAATGAGCAGTTAGCTCGGCTGTCACATGCGGACTGAAAATTTCAATTTGTAAAAACTTTATCTCTATCGCCTGTCTATCTATATCTACCTAATAAATTATTTGTGTCGTTTGGATCGTCTGTTAGTTATCGTTGATCGTAAAATAAATGCCATCCAAAACTAAAGTTGTAGAAAAATCAAAGTCTCGAAATGGGGCTCTATAGTGACACATCAATATTTAAAATCTTTTACGTTTTAAATAAAATAGATTGACATGGCCATCGCATGAAAACACAATGCATCTCACAAGTAATACATATTATATTACATAAGATTGTTTAATGCGATTGCCAAGTCAATCTATTACATTTAAAACGTAAAAGATTTTTAATATTGATATGGTCACTATAATATGTTGTCAGGTTAGGTTAGGTTAACCTGAACTGCTTCGAGAAAAGGATAGTACGGCCCTGCCGCTTTGCTAATGATATAGATTGCATCAACAGCATAAGTTGCAAATTATTAATTCCAAGCTGTTGAAACCGTGAACGAATCTAGCTATACATACGGCAATATAAGTCTTATGCGATTTCAAATAATCTATGGTCTTTTAATAACTTTCGGCGCCAAGTCTTTCTAGACGGTCTTCTTTAGTATTTCTCGTGTTGTTTATGTTTTTTACTATTTCCTCTGAAAAGTCAAACCAGAGCTTGATAAATTTCTATCCCCCGAATCATAATGGTTAGGTTAACTCTATACCGGATTTTGGATTCGAAATATTGATTAGACGAGTCGAAACTGGGATACAGGATATAAAAATGAAGAATTGTCTCTCCGGTATCCGGGTCGCAAAAATACGCGATCTGTGCGTGGTCTTTAATTTTTTAATCTATGCAGAACCCTGTACCGACTGACCGATAGCTGAGAACCTCACAAATATATTAAAAAAATAACTCCACCTGTTTTAACGTAATAATTATTAGTAATACTGTTTCGATACGGGGTCAAGCGATTCTGAAATATGCATTACCAAGAAAACCGAACTTAATTAGGTAACATTTGGTTTTTACGTTAACCCGTTCTGCATGAAGAAATCATTTTCCTTGTTATTATAAATCTCTATGTACGAGTACTATCTCGTATATTAAAGGGTGGAATAGATTTATTACAAATTCATCGTGTTATATCTTTTGAATATTTTACGATTTAGGTAACGTTTTAGATGTTGATTCGATTATCAAGTGACAAGCTGGCGGGCATTTTTTTAAGGTGACTTACTTTGAATACGATTATGTTCCGCAGAGCGGACACATCGGCGCACGTTCACCTCCAGAACATCGCGCCGTTGCACGCTAGACCTCCCGACAGACGGAGAGGAAGAGGTGAATACTTGTCACTAATACACAGGCCTCAGGCGCGCGATCTCATACGCCGGTCCTCGACTAGCTGAGTAGGTATAATTGAAAACTTGTTAAAAAATAAAAAATGGTTAGGTAACCACACGATGCGACGCGGTGGCATGCATTGCAATCCCGTATCGCCCCCATCCCAAATGCGGCGGACGGCCCCGGGGAGTTTTAGTGGGTATTTACGGGCGACTCTCGCCCGGGTGAGTCCCACACTGGCACGGAGTTCGTCCCTCCGTGTCCCCTTACCTATTGCATTGGGGGACTCCGGTCTCACTAATGCAATAGGTAAGGGTAGTGCGTAAATGCATTTCCCCCCGACAAAAAAAAACGGGAACCACACGACACACTGTACCTAAGCTGCTGCAGCTAAAGGGATGCACGAGAAGATTGTCAACCCAACCCTTGCGCAAAAGAGGTCAGGCACCCCTCCTAGCCTTAGCCTGCGTGGGGTCCTAGGGCTTTAATAGCTTTCACCAACCTTGCCGTGATCCTCGACATCCTAGCTAACCCTACCTGTTTATAAAATTACCGTGAAATAAAAAAGTCCCATATGTATCTTGCGTGTGATTAATACTAGCATTCAATTTTTTAAACAGTAACCTACTTTAATATAGTATCAACATAAAATAAGCAACACAAAATAAAATATATGACGGGGACCGTCGCGTATTTTAGGTATAATACTTGAATGAGATCATAGAGTTATGTTAAGTTACGGAGGTATTTCATAATAGAGGACGAACATATTACAAAGATCCGCATACGAAAAAACAATTCAATCCCCACTGATTCAATAATATTCGAAAGTAAAAGTGTACGCGCCGGTTAAACGCATCCAATCCACTGCCGTGCGCGGCATCGTCGAGCGCGTATTTACAAACTCTCCCGCCGAAAATTCAAATTTGGAACCCTAATCTCAGTTCTTTTTTATCATCATTGTTTTTTATTTGTTCTTGTGTCTATGACTCGTAGTCGGGAATACGACGCAAACAGCCACGTTCCGGCTCAATGTTTTACGAGTGAAAGTGCCGTGAAACCGTGACGTTACGTTTCGAGTTGCTTTTTTTTTTTTTGTTCTTTTTTTTGTTGTTTTTATTATGATAATGACGGATTTCGATCGTTTAGGGAAACTGACGCTTCCCTTTTTCGGTAAGTGAAATTTTCAATCTGAATTGCGCTTTAAATATTTAGAGAAATTTAACGTTATGAGTTGATGACGTTTGTTTTATAACAAAGGAATTTAATTTTATCCGTATAGCCGTTAATATTAAATCTATAAATCATTAAGACATATTGTGGAGGATTTATTGGTCATGTTATTTTCATTTAACTATGCTGAAGAGTATTTATATCATCACCTCTTGGCACTTAAGTTCGTGCTTAAAGGAACTGGACATTCAATTTATTTATAAAATAAAAACTTGCGAAACACATTTGGATTATTTCACAAAAAGTGATCTGAATTTCCAGTTGCCTTGAGATTTCTCTTAAAGTGTGTGGAATAGTATTAAAAAAATATTTTCATAAACTTAAGAATCATCAGCATTCTCGTGCCCAACTCATTCACTCATATCATTTCTTACACGCTCCATCCACACTTTCTTTGGCCTTCCTCTACTTTTCCATCCTTCCACATTCATATTCATTACTATATTACCCACATGCGCTTCCTCTCTTCTCATAACATGTCCATACCACGACAAACAAGAACCCTTCAACTTTTCTACCACTAGCGCAACTTTCAAACTCCCTCTTATCACATGAAGAAAAGTTACATTAATCTCGAATTACATAACTTTCATAGCAACGATAAAATCTAAATCAAAATTTATTTATTCAGTTTAGGCCCTAAGAAGGCGCTTATGAACGTCTAAAACACTACCACCGGTTCGGAAAACAACTCAGTCGAGAAGAGCGCAGGCAAGAAACTCGATTTGCTTCTTTTTTTTTTATAAATATAATATAAATCATTTTTTTTGTCATATAAAAAACTATACAAATCGTAGTCTTAATAATGTTAGTGGAAGCACAGAGATGTGGGTTAATTCCAGACATCACTATCGTTCACGTAATGATCCACCCTGTAATAACCTTTTGAGATTAATAATAAGAGATATATAAATTATACTGGCAAATATTACTACAATGTTAGTTGAACAAAAACAAATGACCCTAAAGTGCTCGTAATGCATATAAAACTGTAAATATCCAAAAAGATTTTAATTCATATTTTTAATTAACGCGTTAATAGACGTGAGTATGAATCCTACAAAGACTTTTAGCTACCAATGAAAGGAAACATCAAGATGTAACCATTTGACATTTTCCTATGCCCCCCAATATATGGTCAAACATTTATAGGTGTCTTTTAACAGCATCACTTGAGAACGTGTCTTCACCTTTGGACACATTAACGTTTAACATCAAAACAGAATGCCGACAAACGCTAAGTTTATGCAGTATAAAATATATTTCGTTTATTGACAAAATATTTGACGAACGACGTATCACGGTTACTATTATTCAGCTCTAAGTATAGTTCTGAAGAAACGTATTCGATTTCCATACAGGACAAGTTTTTATCTAATTAGTTTGACTTTAGTGCACGGATGCTCAAACGGTCGATCGCGAAAACTTTTCTGAGTCGATCTCGGAAAATATTCCCCGAATACGATAGGCTCGAAATACAGGCTGTTTGATGACGTCATGATTCACTTTTCATTTAACCAGCACGTTAACGTTCAACCAGAATAATCGACCGTATTACTTTTTATATCACAAGGTATCCCTGCGAGCGTTGAAAATAATAGTCAAAAAACCAAACCGAGATCATGTGTGCTATAAAGATGCCATTTTTTTTTTTCAATATTTTATTTAGAGCCATGACCCATACCTATAACCTCCTTACGCTATGAGTTTTGACACTCCATACTACACTAGAGTCCTGCATCACACACACTTGCGGAACCTACAGAGTCGATCACTTGTAGTCAGTTTATAGTTTATGTGCGATCGAATTTCGCTGGTTCAAAACCAGTGCCTACATCTAGGCTTAATGTTTTTACCATCCTGGACCACATCGTCACTTAACATCAAATGAGATTGTGGTCAAAGCACTGGTAATATACTGTGTAAAAATGTCTAAAAATTTTGAGGTAGATAACCAGCAGTTAAAGTCTGACTAGCCCTGCTTTAGTGAGTGTCTTTGTGTAGAATATCCATAAAGGTATTATGTGTAAATACGATGTTAAGTTTAAATTTTAAATTTATTCTAAGTCAGGATTCAAAAATGAAACTTATTCGAGTTATCACTTAGACGAAATTATAATGAGTTTTAAATTTTCAAATATTTCCTATAATTTTCAGCTTTAACTTATTTTTTATCAATATTTCCTTTGTAAACACTAAATATGATAGATTACTAGTTCTTTAGGTTTATCATTGGATTATCCCTACACATAGCGGGCGGCCTGGGACGCCAGCGCTATGATTTTATAGAAAAATCGCGTCGACAGAAGCAGAGCACAGCCTCTTCTATAGTCAATTCGCGTTGAAGTCCCAATCCGCCCGTTGTGTGTCGACACCATTACAGTTTCAACGAAGAAGGGAAGCTAGGGAAGGGATGTGAGCAGTTGTAATGTACGAGTTACTATAGCACAAGTCATACAGAAACGTCGCGCTTTGATCACGTCGGTGCGACCTGTTCTATAGTAACCACAGACCTTATACTAGGCAAGACTCACATTGCTAGTTAAAAGGCGTTACAAAAAACGAGTTGCAAAAGTGTGCGTGAAATAGTGTTGTCATAACTAATCATAAATGCGTTATCGATGGTATATTCTGATCAGTGATGTAACTATAGGGTGGCAGAGCTGGCAAAATCCCACGGGCCCCGGTCCGTTGGGACTCCGGCCCGCGAGCCGCGAGCTCAGAAGAATCCTAATATTTTAAGATAATTCAATAAAATTTATAAATACAGTTAAAGTTAATATGACTAAATATTTAAAAGCTTTAGTGATTTCTTAAAATAAAAATTACAACGTGACCTATTTATACTGGGGCCCCATCCAATGATTTGAACCGTGCCTCAGATGATTAAGTTACGCCACTGATTCTGCTATAATCATATATTACTGGATAGGTTCAAGCCCACTATTTATTGCGAGAATAGATTGATTTAAAAAAATACAATACAATTCATAAATAAAAGCTCACGATTTACAATAATAAAAATAATTTTACTACACATGGTTTAAGTACAAACGAATGAACACATCAAGTTTACCTCTATATAATGTGTAGTCTTATCTTTAATGTAATTTAATTAAGTTACCTTGGATCTAAATATTCTATTAAAAAAAAACAAAGGCCATAAATAAAAAATGAATCGATGTACCATAAATAAAAAAAGGTAACAAGAATACCTTATAAAATTTGACTGAGTGAAATTTACGACGCCATCGTTGGTTTACGATCAATTATTATTGTTGCGGTAACGTACAGTCGTACAGAAAAGTTCATAACAAAAAATATACATTATTTTTTGTCAAATTTGCGTCAAGATTTTTACTATATTAATAATTCACCTATTTAACGGAATCAAACCTAATATCGCGACAATGGAATTAGATTCGAACATCCCCTATCTTATATTATAATAAACCTAAGCTTTCGGTGAAGTAAAGCATCTTAATGGAACCATAGCATAATTGTAGGGTTATTGTAAAACTAGATTCCATCCTCAAGCATTAAAATCTATAGCCAAGCACTTATATGGGGTCCAGCAATATCACTGAGAGCGTTATAGCGTATTTATAATTTGGAGCACATTGTCACTTAAAATCAGTTGAGATCATTTTGATTTGAAAGTGCCGAAGTTAAACGACAGATTATCTTCTTAAAAATTGTAACTACCCAGAGAGGAAATTTCAAACCATCGGAGTCAACCAGTCGCTTAGAAGTTAGATGTTGCGTTTTGCTGCGTAAACAGGAACTAAACTTTAGCGTACGAACCGTTATTTATTTATTTATTTTAGGCAAACATACAGTTTATTTGACTAATTACTAAATATTATAAAACAAGATCATACACCCAATAAAGTTTCCACTCAAAACAAAAATATACACAAAAAAAAAAAAAAACAAAAAAAAGCGCCTCAGAACAAAATCAACATCATAAATATATACTATTATGATCCGTTTTCTATCTATGATAAAACTAGTCCAAGGTTAAGTAATTTATTTATTTTTATTATTATTATTATTGACCAATTGAATTTGAAATCTATTAAATTCCACTAACTCCCCTAAAAACGTTTCATACATTGATATTTTTTTTTCTCATTTCAATTTTAATTTATGAACGCGACTGTACAAAGATGCTATCTGTTTCTAATAACGTTGCGTGAATGTTATCTCGGCGGGCAATCGCGCGGATGATTTTCCTTTTCATTGTTCACGACAATCATCCCATACTGTGGTAGGTAAGTAGAGATTTATAAATATACGAGTATTATTGAAATTTAATTTTAAGTAATTTTAAATGAAAAAATGAACCCACCTATACAACTTTATATTGAGCCTGAACTTTCTGTGAAGGAAAACACCGTAAGGAAATCATTGCACAGTAGCACGGTAACATATTTCTAATAATGCCTGCCTGGGTAAACTCTCCTTTTTTTTATAATGGACAGCACAGTGACTGCACTGGACCTGATGGTAAGCACAGTACAATCCAAAACAGCGATGAATGACACTGAACAAAGTTCACTGCCAGTCACCGCTGTCATGCTGGCCTGCTTAAATACCTCTTCACGCCTCTTTTGAAGGACCCAATATCATATGAAGGGGGGAACACGCTGACAGGAAGACGGTTCCATAACCTCACAGTGCGACAAAAGTAGGAGTCAGCAAACTTTTTGGTTCTTGAAGTTATGGGTGTCACCGTGAAACCGTGACACCGAAGTCCTGCCCGCGTGGTTCTGTTATGGAATGGAGAGGAGGGGATCAGATCAAAGAGCTCTTCAGAACACTCGCCATGAGACAAACTGTAGCCAAACACCAATACACATTCTGGCAGCTTCACTTGAGAGCCAAAACTTCTAACCTTAGTTTGGTTACCATCCTAGACCACATCATTACTTAAAATCAGGCGAGATTGTGGTCAAAGCGCTGACCCTATGCAATCTATACTAATAAAGTGTCTGTTTGTAATGTCATAATTATTATTTTTTACTAAATAGATATGAATGTATATACGATATCAATAACAAAAATACAATTTTTTTAAAAATTTTGCCTGTTTGTTTGTTCCGGATAATCTCCGGAACGGCTGGTCGGATTTTGACGGGACTATTTTTGGTAGATAGCTGCAGTTACTCTGTTACTTATGGTTAAACTTTTAATTTTCGTAAATAGTTAACGTAAAAAATTAAAACTCATAAAAAAATTAACAAAATACGTTTCAATCCTCAGTTTTACGGACAAGTGCTTGAATTTATAAGAAATATTTTTACTCTATCTTAGTTCTAAAAAAATATTAGGGTTTCGTATAAAAAAAATTGCAGTGGTGAATAATATATGAAACGCGGGCGCAGCCGCGGACGCATAGCTAGTATATAAATAAAAAACGAAATCACTACTTAATACCTACAATCATTTAATGTTTACTACTTAGCAGAGTAAAATTATCACCTTACATACGATATTGGCTTTTTGTCGAAACAACTACTTTGATCTAGAATGTCTAGCGTTTAGTTATATTCCACTCAGTTAACAACTAGGCACTAAATTCATATCATACTCTTTACTGACGTTAGCGCCATACATGTGGGTTTATGATATGCTATTTACAACTGAGCACTTTCTAACTAATTATAAGATGGTTCTCATTCCTACTACGCTCCATACCCATTATGTTTTCCTTCCTTGTTGTTGTTTATAACATACTAGCTGTGTGCCCGCCGCAGCGCTCGCGTTTCATATATTCTTCATTACGTTTTAATTTTTATGTACGGAACCGTAAATTTTTTTTGGTACTAAGATAAAGTAAAAATATCTTTTATAAATTCAATCATATGCCCGTAAAACTCACCATTGAATCGTCTTTTATTCCAAACTTTTTGTGTTTTATATTTTTTTTATGCCGACCCCAAATCATTTTCCTGAAATTATTTTTGGTACTAACAAAAAGCAGAAATACTTCTCACAAATTCAAACACCTGCCAGTGAAACAATACTCTTCACCAGTACAAAATAACCATAGTATATCCTGTAAAACGCTACCAAAAATTGCAGAATATAGAGTCATATACCATAATAATGTATTAAATATAAGAACCATAACAGTTCAAAATCGTGCCAAGAACTCCTTCCTTTCCCCTTCAATCCATGGATATATTTCCTGATATTTTATGGAATAAAACAGAATAACTTAATACAGCCACTTGGTGAACTCTATTTATTTTAACACTAAAATTAACAGGACTATTCACTATATAATATATTTATATACAAATTCCGAAAAATTGTTATAAATATGCCGAAGGCTCGCTCAACCCTGCAAACAAAGTCGCGAAATAAATTATTTTATCACCACGACTTTTCCTTGATTGTTCCACGAAAGTTCTCACCCTATGACTCGTATAATTTTCAATATCTATAAAACAATAATATATTCTATACCTATATAGGTATATTTTTGTAGAAGTTTTAATTTTTCCCTGCACTTATTTTTACCATTAACCTATTTGATAAAGTTAGAAAAAATACGGATAAAAATATGCACCCATTTTAATATAAAACACATATTAACCTACAAATGGTAAGTTGTAAAACTTCAACGATTTCCGTTGTAATTTAAAACAGACTTTATTTTTCGAATTTAAACAAAAAAAAAGAAGTTAAAATAACATCTGTCAGAATGAATCACCAAAGAGAGAACGTTCAACGGAGTAAAGAAACTTCATAGTACGTAATTCTTTTTTATCTTTTATACTATTTAATAAAAACCTCATTTCGTTTATTATAATCGAGTAGTAATACTTTCGCCTTCATTATATTAACTCTGTTACAGTTACGATTTTTGTTTTACTTTTACAGACGTTTATTTGTCGATTTGATCGATAATCTGTAGGTTTTCTTTCTAGCGAGCTAACGCTGTTGGCCTAAAGGGCCTTTACAGTTTCACCGTGACTTTGGGGCCGAGTACTGAAGGCACTCAGCTCAAAAAGGAAACTAGCATAAGGGTTACCAAAGTGGTACGAAACTCGACTTGGCCGTTACCTGAGTCTAAAAAATTCCTCGGAATTTTGAACCTAGCTAAGCCCTACTTTTGATACCTATTTTGATTTTGATTTTTTAATATTGTGTGTGTAATGCATATTCACTGTTACTGTATCGCGCTGGCAGCGGTGTCAAAATCCTCCCCAGTTAGGGAACGAAGCACGTCTTGGGCCGCCAACGGAGGGAGACCCGGAGTGTGTACGGGAGCAAAGTTTGCCCCGCGTCCCCAGCGGCGGGAACGGTGGTTACGCTGGTGTGAGCGGTGACACCCAAGTATACCCGGTTGATGTTGGAAGATCCTATTCAAGCTAGTGATGTTATCGTCGGGGTCGGTCATGATGTTACGCGGTCGTCGCATCTTTGGAGGGGCCTTCAGGTCGGGCGAGTACGAGACGGCTTGTACTATGAGGGGGTTCGTTTGTGCCCCTTCGCGCCTTCGGCTTTCCTTACGAAAACGATTCTGAATCTTTTGTAAGGTGTACATCTGGAAACTCTTTGTATGAGCGAACGCGGTGGCACAGCACATAATGACGGGTCTTATCACATCCCCCTCTATAACTCTGATAGCGAAATGTATCCCCGCCATAAAATCTGTAGATTTTTTGTGTTATTGGCTTGAATTAGTAATAGTATTAGTAAAATCCAATTTGGAAATCAACCAGTATGGATAATGTACTTGATACAGAATCTTACTGGAGCCTATAGCCATTTATTAACCAACTTTCAAAAAATCTGCAACATACCCGCAATGCCCGTAATGCAATTTTCTATTTTTCAAAACAGAGTTTGAAAGTCTCTTAAGTTAATGTTCACGCTACAGTTTATCAATATATGTAAAAGAAAATAAAGAAAATCAGATGATAAACAGAGAAGAAAAATCTCTAGAACAGTTTCATCATTTATTTTATATATAAAATATATTAAGCCCGGAACAGCTTGTGATTGATCACAATATAAATTCAAGTTGAAAAATCGTATATAACAAACAAATTAATGATCGATCATGCAATCACCAAGCAGGGACCGATCCGTCATGCTAATGTCACGTATTAAAAGTTTTTGCATAGAATCTTCTTGGCCGGCCTTGACTATTCCATGTTTATCCTACCTTCAGTCATATTCTTCAGTAACATTACCGATTTACCTGACAATAAGTTCAAGTATTATGTCAAGCAAGTTTTAATCTCAAAAGGTTATTACAGGGTGGATCATTACGTGAACGATAGTGATGTCTGGACATAACCCACATCTCTGTGCTTCCACTAACATTATTAAGACAACGATTGTATAGTTTTTTATATGACAAAAAAAAAATGTTATATTTATAAAAAAAAATAGAACCAGATCGAGTTTCTTGCCGGCTCTTCTCGACTGGGTTGTTTTCCGAACCGGTGGTAGTGTTTAGACGTTCATAAGCGCCTTCTTAGGGCCTAAATTGAATAAATAAATTTTGATTTTGATTTTGATTCTGCGTTCGTTTTCCTGAAAGCATTTTTTACCTTTAGCAAGGGGGCGTACTTATCAATCGGTATCTACTTACTCGTATATCTATACTCATGTCAAAACTGTAAAGGGAGAAAAACTGTACATTGAGTATATTTGAGAAAAACCACTCTTGAAATTTGGCATAGATATAGGACTTTTTTTTAAGTTTTTATTTTTAACTCATCCTATATTGAAAAAGGAGATAAAATGTTGTAAGGTAATTTTAGATCTTTGCTATAAAGATAGTTATCTATATCCCGGAATAACATATTGTATTAAGACTTTGTATGAAGATAAATCATATGTATTTATAAATAAATTTGTTAAGTTGTGAATATTTGTCTATTGAAACCGTCATTTTACACACACGGAAATCCCACGCAGGTGGAGTTGTGAGCACAGCTAGTTGTATACACAACAAGTAAGAGAAGGGAATAAATAAGAAAATTAGCCAATAACAAAAGGTACAACTGAATTATGTACGATGTTCACTCCTAAAGATATTTTTGCGAAATTGTGGGATGCTGCAATATGGCGAGGTAATCGAGTTAGGCTAGGTTATTGCAAATTTTCCTCCATATTTGTCGGCTATATTACACAATATACCTAGAATCCGGTTAGCGCGAGTCTTCTATACACGTGCAGTGCGCTCTACCGCCATACGATATTTACAGTTTATTAAATAACATACGCAGGTTCGTAGCGAGAATATTTGTTTGGGGGTCTAAAATAATAAATTATCACTTCTCTTCACTTCACTTTTTACACATGATGTACACAATTCCGCCAGAGTCAAGTGGTTAAAATTGAAAACAAAATTCTGGGGTGTTCTATTGAAGCTTATTATCTAAGTTAAGTCTTCGACCAGTATCTATTGCCAGTGATGACTTATGGCACTGAAACGTGGTTGATTACAATGGGCCTAATTAGAAAGGCCAAAATCACCCAAAGAGGGCTGTGCTCGGTGTTTCCCTGCGTGATCGAATCAGATATGAGATGATACGCAGAAGAACCAAAATAACCAACATCACCAGAACGATTGCCAAACTGAAGTGGCAATGGGCTGGCCATATTGCTCGTGGAAGCGATGGCCAATGGGGTCAACGGGTTCTCGAAAGGCTGTCATGTATTGGAAGACGCAGCGTAGGTAGGCCCCTTACAAGATGGACCGTCGACCTGGTGACGGTTGCGGGAGTCTACTGGATACGAGTGACGTAAGACCAGTCGTCGTGGAAATCTTTGTGGGAAACCTATATGAAGTAGTGGACGTCTTTCGATTGAATGGATGGATGTATAGAATGATCTACGTTAGAAATTGTTTTCATCATTCGGTTTTACGTTTCATAATTTTTTTTACGCTTTATTAGGTTTGACAATAGTTGTACAGTATTTCTATATATAATACATAAAACAATAAAATATGCTAAATGTACGAACTTATTAAAGGCAAACACAACGTGCTCTAATTAGATAGGGTACTTGGGTGATTTACAAAGTAATGTAATGGCGCTGCTGGGTACTAATCTAAATATTTTTATTGCAACAGACTTCTCATTATTTTATATAACGTTTTTGAGGTTCAATATTACACAAATACGTTCTAATATAAGCTATACATTGTTCCGATTACGCCTTTTTTCTACAACCTACTTATATTCTTACACAGAGTAGTAAATCTTCCAGGCAACATTTTAACTAAACCAACGAATATTCGATATGTAAGTAGGTCTATACTTCGAAGATACACGTAAGATTATTTTTCAAAACTCATCCCGTTGTGATTGAAAAAGGGTAGGGGAATTTATACAATCCCTCTCCTTCCTATGCCTTGTCATGTATGACAAGGTAAGTAAAGGAGAGGGACCCAAATTTTCTTCTTCAGTGGCAGGCTTCTTCCCCTATCTCTTTGCCCGCCACTGACCTATCCCTTTCTTCTTTTTTATTGCGGGGCGAGGAGTATATCTTGCCCCCTGGATTGTAGACCATACTCGGTCTTACCTCTTTCGAGAGGTGGGCGAAGAGGTGGGGTTGAGAAGTGTGTATACTCTCCCATCCCCGCTGGGCCATTGCACGACGAGGCCCGGTGGGTTCGCTGCAGGGGGCGACGCGGTGCTTGCGAAAGCCACCCCGTGTCGCCCCTATCCCAAATGCAGCGGACGGCCCCGGGGGGTTTTAGTGGGTATTTCCGGGCGCTTCACGCCCGGGTGAGTCCCACACTGGCACGGAACTCGTCACTCTCCGTGCCCCCTTACCTATTGTATTGGGGGACTTCGGTCTCACTAATACAATAGGTAAGGGTAGTGCGTAAATGCATTTCCCCCCGTCAAAAAAAAAAAAGGGGAATTTATACAAAAATAATTCACATGTATGTTTAGTTGAACAGCGAAGTGTATCTGTAAGATATGTATCTGTATGTATATATATTGGATTGAAATCGTGGTCATTTTACAAACACGGAATACCACGCGGACGAAGTATGTCGATTACCCATAAAAATGAGACAATAGGAGAACAACCCACATCTCTGTGCTTCCGCTAACATTATTAAGACTACGATTTGTATAGTATTTTATATGACAAAAAAAAATGATATATATTATATTTATAAAAAAAGAGAACCAGATTGAGTTTCTCGCCTGCGCTCTTCTCGACTTGGTTGTTTTCCGAACCGGTGGTAGTGTTTTAGACGTTCATAAGCGCCTTCTTAGGGCCTAAATTGAATAAATAAATTTTGATTTTGATTTTGAATGGATAGCTGGCGTAAACGCCAGGTAAGTGCTCAAGGGGTTAATACGTAAGTAGATGAAAAAATATTTTTAACCATTATACAGTTGGTCTGATAATGATATTTATGGGTTCGTTGTAGATTCGAATTTTATCCTACAATGAACCTGTGTTTTGGTCAAGTAAGACATCACGATGAAAGTGCATGTAACGCAACGAAGCACGGTGGTAACTAATTAACACCTTTTTTTTTTTTTTTTTTTTGACGGGGGGAAATGCATTTACGCACTACCCTTACCTATTGTATTAGTGAGAACGAAGTCCCCCAATACAATAGGTAAGGGGGCACGGAGTGACGAGTTCCGTGCCAGTGTGGAACTAATTATCACCTGAACATTTGTTACCCTATAACTAAAAATCTGTCACTAGGAACCTCTAAACGTGTGCGTCACGTCGTCATTTATATATTACTAGCTGTCTGCTCGCGGCTGCTCCCACGTTTCATATGTATATTCTACATTGTGTTTTAATTTTTTTTTTATACGGTACCCTAATGATTTTAACCCTTTTTTTTTTTCGAGGGGAATGCATTTACGCACTAGCTGTCCAGCCAGATCTGATAGGGACCCCCCCTTCCAGATCTGGCTGAAACACGTCTGAAGATGTGTGACAGTCTCTCGCACGTAAGTACGAGGGCCTGTCACACAGGATTAGTGTGGGACTCGCAGCGAGAAGCGCCGTTGGTCACTACCCACTAAACCCCCCGGTACCTCCCGCCACCAGGTTGGAGCAAGCACGGGATCGAACTGGTGCATGCACCGCGAATGCTCCAGGGGCCGCAAAAAGATACATCCTAGTCACAACCGGGAGAGGGTAGAGAGAGTGCCTCTCCCCCCCTCACCGCGAGCACCCTCAACCCCCGGCATCTGTGGCGCGGACCCCCCACTCAACTCATCCTGTTATAATCAACAGGATGTAGCGAGAAGAAGGGGCCCGAGCCACAGCTGCCTAGCCTTCTAGGCTAAATGATTTTAACCCTAAAATAGAAGCGGAGTAACTTCAGCTATCTACCATAAATGTTCGGTCATAATCGGTCCAGCCGTTCCGGCGATTACCAGGGACAAAGAAACATTTAAAAAATTGTATTTTTGTTATAGGTGTCTTATATAATTCATTTGTATTTAGTAAAAATGTTGTTATTTTGATATTATAAATAGATACTTCAATTTTATTTATTAGTATAGATGCCATTTCACAATGTCAGTTAGCACATTACTGTTGATAAAGTGCAGTAGTAATTTTATTCAAAAACATATAAATGCCACACGACATGTATGTATAACCAAAAAAGAGGTCGAACCCAAGCAACACGCGCTGGTTTCGTTGGCTAAGATAACCGTTTACCATCAGACGGGTCTTATAACTATTCGCACTTTCGTGGTATTAAAAGAAGTTGACTGTCATGGAATACGATGCTGTTTAACTGCAAAGGCATCCTAATAGATGTTTTCACATCTAAAAATACTGGCGGGGGGTCCTGGGCTAAATTATGATATACATAAATTTCTGTAATACACACCTGTAGATGTTTGCCGTAACAAGGTTTTGCTCTCGCCCGCTGCCATTTCGCGTATCAAAATAACCCTACATTATATATACATTGCTTCTCTTTCCTATAACAATATTAAGCACTATACGCCATCCACGTGGAAACGATATTCACCCAGTTATATAAATAACAGTATTGGGTTTTTTACTTTGTATAGGTAATGTATTTATATGAAGTATTTTAGAACACGCTAAGCCTAGATGTGCCTAGCCTAGTGGTTCTCAAGTAATATTGCCGGAACAATATACTTATTATAGGTGCTTGGCGGCACAATTTCGAAATTAAATCTGGTAGACCTAGACAAATAGGTATTTGAAAATGAGTAACCACCATGCTATGGTTCTCTTTAAATTAATAATGAACACGAATTATTTTTAGGTTAATAACATTTGTATGTATTAGAAAAAAATACAATAAAACTATTACAATAAAAATAAATAAAAAATTATGAAATATTATATCAAGTTTTTTATCCATCCATTCGACTGAAAGACGTCTACTGCTCGACATAGGTTCCCCCAAAGATTTCCACGACGACCGGTCAATACGACTGGTCAATAATACCAGATGAGATTGTGTTCAAGCAAGTAAAAACATTTAAAACCAAGTTTAGTTAAATTATTAGTCACATAAACAAGGAAATTTCCGTACGAGAGTGCGGTCACGGTGACGAATGCAAATGCAAGTTACAAAACGCAGCATCCGGCATCATACGAATTATGTAACGTCTGACATCATTACATATTGATAATTCGATACCGTTCTCGAATATTCAACAACCTATATTTATGATACGATATAGTAATAATATCTGCGTATGTTATTATTATTATTATTCGAAAAGGGGCTATGCAGGCTTAAACAGTCCTTTATCACTGCGACCTAGTCAGATCTATTGTGATCGCCCCTATATTGCTAAACCTCACTGCCTAGACCTACAACCTGAATATACTGTAGGATCTTTTTGGCAGAGAGCGTCTGTACCTCCCCCGGGAGCAACACATGCTTACCCAGAATTCGGTTACGTATGGGTATTAATGGATCACATTCACACAAGATGTGCTTTGGTGTTTCGTCTGCTATTTCACAGAACCTGCACTCTTTTGTGTTCTGGACACCGATGTTGTGCATATGCTTGCCAAAACAACAGTGCCCGGTTAGTGCCTCACTAATACTCGCAGCTGATTCCTACTGAGCATCAGGGCTTCTTCAGCTTTGCGCTGAGTGAATGCTCTGATGAGCTCTTTAGAATGAAGTTGTCCTGGCAATTTATTCCAGAATTCTATTGGTATATTGGTCCCTTATGGTCAGTCGAACTAGGCTTTTTGGAATGCCACAAAATGGTTCAGGCCCAATTTGTGGTTCCATAGCCCCTGCTCTTGCAAGCGCGTCCGCAGCTTCATTGCCGGGAACTCCTGCATGGCCTGGGACCCATCTTAAAATCAGCCTGTTATTCTTACCCAGACTGTTTAGAATTGCCACACAATTTGCAACTAGCTTCGACTCAACTACGTCCGAAGCCAGCGCCAAGAGAGCGGCTTGACTATCCGAATGGATATATATTGTATGGTTCACGTAGGCTTTCTGCAGATTTATACAGGAACATTCTAGAATCCCTTATACCTCTGCCTGGAAAATGGAGGCAAAACTACCAAGATTAGTTGTTTGTATCTGCGTATGTTTGTATGTTTCGAATCAATCGTTGAATTAGTATGAAAAACGAATTGTGTAGTTAATAACATATAACTCTTAAATAATTTATATTAAGTATTATAGGAGAGACATAAGAGAATCAAAGAAACCTTGTCCAACGGTTATCGAAATATAAACGCATTTAGGGATATCCATCCACCTTTTAAACCGAAAGACGTCCACAGCTGGACATAGATTTCCGCGATGACCGGTCTTGCGCCACTCGCATCCAGCGTACTACTGCGACTTTCACCAGGTCGTCGGTCCACCTTGTGGTGGCCTTTCCACGCTGCATCTTCCCTCATTCGGGCAATATCGATTACTTTGGTCTTCTGTGAATCTCCTCATTTCTGATACACGGATACACCAACAATAATCTCATCACTTAAATCATATTGTTCAAAATAATATTCAGACAGTTATAGTTTAATTTATACACCAAGATAGACTAAAATAGCGCTAGGATACTCAGATGGATCAGTGGCCTACGAAGCGCAGGAAAAAGCATCGTTACTAGCTAACATCTTTGCGACTAAATCTCAACCAAACGAACCACCATCTACTTGGCATACCGCATTGTACTCGTAAATGATACAGGCGCTAATCAAAATCAAAATCAAAATTTATTTATTCAATTTAGGCCCTAAGAAGGCGCTTATGAACGTCTAAAACACTACCACCGGTTCGGAAAACAACCCAGTCGAGAAGAGCGCAGGCAAGAAACTCGATCTGGTTCTTTTTTTTTTTTTTTCATAAATATAATTTATATAATTTTTTATGTCATATAAAAAAACTATACAAATCGTAGTTTTTAGTGGAAGCACAGAGATGTGGGTTATTTCCAGACATCACTATCGTTCACGTAATGATCCACCCTGTAATAACCTTTTGAGATTAAAACTTGCGTGACATAATACTTGAACTTATTGTCAGGTAAATCGGTAATGTTACTTGGGATCTTATTGTAAAACCGAATACTATTACCTATAAAGCTTTTATTACACTTACTTAACCTAAAGCGTGGGACGGCCAACTTGTCTTTACTTCTAATATTAAAATTATGACGATCATTCACTAGATCTAGCTTGTCTAAATTTTTACGAATATGCATTAAGTTATCGAAGATGTATTGGGAGGGCAAAGTTAAGATATCATATTCTTGAAACTTGTTCTTTAGAGATTCGCGAGGTCCCATATTATATATTGCTCGAACAGCTCTCTTTTGTAACGTAAAAATGGTGTCTACCTCTGCTGCTGTACCCCACAGCAAAAATACCGTAAGACATTAAGCTGTGTAAGTAAGCAAAGTAGACTAACCTAGCAGTAGCAATATCCGTCAACTGGCGAATTTTCCGAACCGCAAAAGCAGCGGAACTAAGCCTTCCTGCCAAAGTTTTAATAAGTTTATCGACCCACTGCGCAGGAACATTGCCTCGCTGGGCGTGTTCTGTCTTCTTTATCTTGGTGAGTGCTCTGAGGAGATGTTTAATTTTTAATTCCTTCCTTTCGTTTCCGCAAAACCTGGACTGTGACCTAGACCACACGCGCTGGGCTTCGGAACCGCAGATTTACGGTATCTCTCATCCCAACACCAACCAAGAACTTTGCATTAACTTACCTCTACCGTATCATAAAACTGTGAAGCAATCTCCCGGGTAGCGACGACCAACGATGGACTGATGATGATCTTTTTCTAATTTGGGTTGTTCTGTGATTACCACATCAGGCACAGTGTCCGTCATTTTACCGATGATATTTAAAAGCATATTATAAATAAGATGTAACTCATTGGAAAAAACCGAGACTTTAATTCGCAAAGACATTTCTTTTCCGTTTATAACATTGTATTACGTTTTAAATTATACACTGAAATAATGCGTAAGTTCCATGTTGCAAGACATAACCGTTATAGACGGGGAAAGTTATATACCTACGTAGCATTGAGAGTTGATGGGCAAAGTGCATTTATTTCCTGCAAAAAGTGGAATAAATGATAATAGTCTTCATAACTACCTTTTATGAAATGTTACAAATGCACTAATTTAAACATAAATGTTTTTTTTTTTTTAATTCTACTAAAGTTGTAAACAAGCACACGATCCGCCTGAATGTAAGCGGTCGCCGTAGTCTATGGGCGCCTGCAACACCAGAGGAATCACGTGCGCGTTGCCAACTCTTTAAAAAACCTTCTCACGTCCCTTATGCAAAACTCCATACTGTATTCCCGCGTAGTTCGCGGGAGGAAACTCTTCTGGAATCACACTATCCGGGACCATTTTAGTTTCAAGATGTGAGGACGAACTCCCTGCCGATGGCGAGCCGTACGATGGTAGAAATTAGGTGTCGTCATTATGTTGAATAATTCATCAGAACGCATCCCATTATACAAACGGTAAAACACACACATAAGGAGGCATAATCCCCCTTAAAATTAAAGGTTCCAAGATTGGAATCGTCAACGATACTCGCAGCAAGTTTTTGAACCGAGTCAAGTGGCTCGAGCTAATATCCAGGTACTCCCGCCCACATGTGACAACAGTACTCTATATGGTGCCGGACTTGCGACCTGTACAGCTGCAGTCTTTGCTCCGATGTGAATTATCGCTTCGCTCTATTCTGCACACCTAGCTTTTTGGATGCCAGCTTGGCCTTGTCTTCTGAGTGACTACGGAACTGAACATCAAGGGAGATGTCAATACCAAGGATTTCAATCTTCTTCGAGATAGAAGGGGTGTATCCTGGAATTGTGGGGCTACAATAAATGTTGTGACAAATAGAAAACTTAACCTCATTGTGACTTAACTATACATAATTAGTCTAATGTAGCCTTGCGTACTTTTTATGGGTAATGATGATCACATTTATACATTTATTATCAACGCTCACCAACTAATGGCTTTTAACAATAATAACTTTTAATCATTTACGTATAAATCTCTAATTTAAAAAACACAACGCACATTAATGACTGATAATGCAGCTTACTATAGTCGAATGTATTTTGTAAAATCAGTGAAGTGTTTTTTTGAGTTAATCCATTACACACAAATATACTACAAAATATCAAATATTTTCTCTATATAATAGAGGTTTAGATAAAGAAGACAAACATTAATAAAATTTATACGTTGATTTTGAAATCTATACAAATAAATATAATTGAAGTATCTGTTTATAATATGTAGGTACTAAATATAGTACCTTTTTTCTTAAATACGGCTAATATCTGCACAGATTCTGACAGGACATTTTCTGGTAGATAGCTGAAGATATAAGGCGTAACTTAGGGTATTTTTATTTTAGGAAAATAAATAAGAATCTAAATGTAGTTATATAATATATAAATGTATGAATTTAGGACATCGCGCCGCTACATTCCAGACCTCTCTATGCGGGCGTTGTCGATACAGTTGGACGCCGTAGAGAATATTCAGACCTCTAGCGTGCGATATCATTCACCGATTGTCTCCTAGCTGAGTACGTGTTGAAGGGCAATGACCTGTATAGATCGAACGTATCTTTTTGATCCTTCAATACCTGATCGACAGCTAGATCAGCCTCCTAGATTACTCACCTGTGCGTTTCACCTAAGCAAACTTATCCGTAGACAGCAGACAAAGGAAAGGCCATTGTCATAGCGTAGAGTTCTGAAGCGGAAAAAAAATTTGGTTGAGAAATAAAGATGTCTGAACCTTGCACTAATCAGAAGTGATTGATTCATATGTGTTTTATTATGGATCAGCTGTTACGAAATATCAAATAATAATTCGTTATAATATTATGGACGTACCGGTTTAGTCAATCGATATTATAATGATCGTCGAAGCAAATTCAATACGATGCGTTTGACAGCCAATCAACTCTTCTATTGACACGCATGTTAGCGTGCGCAGGCGCTCGTTCGGGCCGCGGCCGATGTGTTACGTAATTGTGCGCGAGTCGATGACATCACGTTGCCGCGACGCTCTGCTTTCACTCAGATCACGCGAATGTGTTGAACGATATGAGGGCAATGGCTCACGCACTACGAATAACATTTCTTCCTTTCCTCAAACCCAGTAGTGTAGGTCGCCCTTAAACGGGTAAAGGGTATGCAAATTTATCGAGAGACACTTCTCGCTGACTGTTTTTAAGTCGAAATGGAGGGCAAAAATGTTGGATAACATTTTACAAAATTTTTGCATACACACGTCCAGGCTCCTGCAGACCCATAGCATTGAAACAGCTAATACACCCCTGTTCCGACCAAAAAATAACAAGTCTCAGTTACATATTGTAAACAGTAACGTCTCTGTTTATCCGATAATAGCTCAGGTACCGATTTACCATGATTTTTATTACATTATAAACTATTACTTGTTGTAAAAAAAAATATATATTTGTTGATTTTTATTACAGTAAATTTATAATGAAACCATAATTTAGAGGTATCCACTAATGCACGCTGCAAAATATTCACAATCTAATTTAGTACTCCGTTAAATTCATATGTTGAAATGTAATAAAAAAATGTCTTACGCAGTTATTTTTTAATGAATATACGGGCTGATCGCATATCCGTCGACATACGAGTATTCTTTGAGTTACTGTGTTTATGAATTACATTTTACTGGAAAAAGAATGTGTACGATTAGTCTAATTCCAATTAATAAAACTGAATAAAATGCGCTATAAATGTTTATATTATGTTTAGTTTAAAAATAAACTAAAATATTTTTTTTAGAAAACCACATAAATACATTATGCCATGCATCGACCAACAATCATGAATGCTAAAAACACAATTCGACGGAGGTTGTTATACTATATGCCCTCGAACCCGCCCGCGTAACACTGACCATTGAATAGTATTTTATTCACAGTTTGAGGGGATTTTTTTTTTTACGTGGAGCCCTAATTATTTTCGAAAAATATCCTAAGTTACACGAAGTCACTTCATCTATCTGCAAGAAAAATCCGCGTCAAACTCGACCCAGCCGTTCCGCAGATTAACAAGAACAAATAGACAGAAAACATTTTTTAAATTAAACATTAAAACATTGTTTTTGGTATAGGTATAGATAGTATATACATTTATACAAACAGACACTTCAATTTTATTTATTAGCAAAGATTAAGTGATTTAATTAGTTTCGTCAAAACTAGCTAATACTAAAAATCTAAAAACTTATCTATCCATTCCCACGAGATATACAAACGCTGAAGGGAAGCTTTTCCTTCTGATCGCGTAATGGTTGGTCCTGGTGACCTTACAATATATCGTGCTACGTTTTCATTAGGATTTACATAAAAACTCATAGCTATATAATATAATTAACATTTTTAGGGCTATGTCATAAAATATCAAGATTTGAAGAGTTTGAACATCATTACACTATTAAGCGAGATACTAATAAGGACGTGCTTTAAATCAATGTGAACTTTCACTGCTTGGTTCAATGAGATATCACGTGACAATTCCATAATTAAATTGATAATAATTTATATAATTTTTATGGTAATTTGTACAAAAAAATACACTCGATTTAGGGTAATGGAGCGGGGGTTAGTAAAAAAAATATCACCATGTATCACCAGGGGATGCAAATACCCAAAAAAAAAAATCACATAACAAATTATTATTTTAAACTAGCTTTGCCTGTGACTTTGTTCGTAAAAATTAATTAAATAAATGTTATAATAACCAATCCATAATACCAAATTTTGAATCTAAACCATTCTCGAATCCTCAGGAGTAGACACAAAAAAAATCATTAAAATCGGTTCAGTTTAATCACATACGCACGCACAGAAGATTTATATATAAAGATTTCTTAGGCAATAATTCGCCAAACTATTTTTATCCATAAAAAAAAAATCCGGGGTGAGTTCATACACCACAAAAACTCAACAAATTCACGTTTTTTTTACTATAAAAAGAATTTCCTTTTATACTACAGATATTCGAGTTTATTTCACAGACAAAACATCTTTAATTTATTCATAATCCATAAAAAAATAAGGATTAATGTTTTCAGAATACGCAAACAATCGCCTTGAGATACTATTAAACAATATTGCAACTTGCATACCTCAAGGCCCATCCTCAAAAGGCAGGCCGAGCACAGCGAAAAACCCATTGTTATGTAACCACACGTTGTGCTTATTCCAAATACGAATAGGTAGTTTGAAATGATTCATTCGTTCTACAGCCTTCTCGATTCCTAGACAGTGCCGTAAATACCCTTTCCTGCGCCCTGTGCGAGCTTCTATAACTGCGCCTTTGTTTTTTTTAGATATTATAGTTACCCTTTTTTTCTTTTTTTTTTTTATTTTGACGGGGGGAAATGCATTTACGCACTCACCTTACCTATTGTATTAGTGGGACCTGAGTCCCTCCAATACAATAGGTAAGGGGGCACGGAGTGACGAGTTCCTTGCCAGTGTGGGACTCAAACCCGGGCGAGAAGCGCCCGGGAATACCCACTAAAACCCCCCCGGGGCCGTCCGCCGCATTTGAGATAGGGGGCGATACGGGGTTGCTAGGCATGTCGCCGCGTCGCCCCCCTGCGGCAAACCCACCAGGCCCGTCTGTGCAATAGCCCAGCGGGGGTGGGGGAGAACTTCTCTACCCCACCTCTTCGCCCGCCTCTGAAAGAGGCATTACCTTCCGGAGGGAAGAGGAGTGATCACTGCGACCGCAGTAATCACCTTTCTCCCCCCCCCCCCCCCCCCCCCCCCCCCCCCCTCCAAAAGTGGGCTTTCGCCCAGCCGCCCGGTCAGACTATTAGCCGGCAGTCAGAAGGACTGCCGTTGCCCAGGGTGCACCACGAGGAGGTTGTCTGACTCCGCACCCCATTATAGTTACCCTAGAGCAATACTATGTATATAGGCCAGGCCTACTTTATTTAATTCAGGGTGATAAAATAAAGCACATGGAACTTGGTGTTGGTGGACCAATTATCTAATATATTGGGAAAAAAAACATATTTTTTCTAATAATATATAATCTAATCTAGTACACTAAATACAAATACGCTGCCAAAAAAAAAAAATGAGCGCGATGTTTTGTCTAATTCTATAGACGTTTTTGATGATACTGGCATGTAGTTACGTATGTGTTGGAATCGAGCACTAGGGACGCAGCGGGAACTTATCAGGAGCAAGCCGAAACAATATTAGTCCTGCCTGGTCTGAGCATTCTTGCGCCCCCTAGAGTCTACTCCCTGTGTTTGGGTACCAGTGGCACCGCCCTATTTACGGCACTGTTCCTAGGCCCGACGATCATCGTAAACATACACCAACTGTCCACGTTCTAATACTGAAACGTATTATTATGCTCTGGACAAGGCCTCATGACCACCATTTTATCTATGCCACCATGCATACAGCGGTTGTATTTAATTAACCCTTAATTAAAAATCAATTAATAAGTCATTTTGAGAACATTTTATACAGTTAATTTACTTTCGTTTATCGTCTGGGACAGTTTTTCTCAAACTTTTCTTGAAAAGGGACTAATTTGATTTATTTGCTGATAACAGGGATCACGATTAACCAAACAAACTGAATCAATACTGTAAATAAATTTAAAAACTCAAATAAATAAAAACTCATTACGAATACAATCTTCACTTCTTGTTTACAAGTTAAGAATAATTTGCTGAATTTCAACCATTCGCGATATTTAAAATCGTTCTGTGACCAAAGTTTGGCTTCTGCAGACTACTGATTGGGAACCATTGGTCTAGGTCATTCAATTATCAAGTCTTTCTCAGTCTTAAACCTCATTGTGTTATAAAATAATAATAACATATTGTGTTATAATAATCTAAAGGTGGTTAAACTATCGTTTATTCACCTCTAATGTCGAACTTTGTATGAATTTGAAAATCGATACTATGTGACAAAACTTTTTACATATTACATTTAATATTTATTTATTTTTTACAAAGTAAAGGCTCAGTGCTTTGACCACAATTTAACCTGATGTTAAGTGACGATGTGGTCCAGGATGGTTTTCTAGTTCTCAAGTGATGCTGCCGGAATATACCTATTGGTATTTGGCGACAGGTTTTCAAAATTGAGGGTGGTAGCTACCCAGTCGGGAATCATTAGAAAATGCCCTACCACCATGCTATGGTTTCCTCACGATGTTTTCCTTCATCGAAAGTTCAGGCCAATTTAAAGTCAGATAGGTGGGGATCTAACCCGCGTCGATTGATGCGAAATCCGGCCGCGTTACCCGCTGCTCCATCATCGCTTTGATAACGCAGCATATGTATTCAGTAACGATAAAAAAAATATAATTTTGAGAAAATTCCATACAAACTATTGAAACTAAAACGAATTACAATAAAAAATAAATAGGTCAAACGACCAATATTGTCAAGCTTTTGATCTTGACATCAGATTATTTTAATTATACTTAGTATATTGCAATTTTTAAAATGGAAAACAGATAAAACGATAACAGTTAGATAAAAGAAGCCAATTAATCAGTTAATACATTTTATTGAAATAAAAAAACATATCAACAAATTAAACCATTATATACAGAACGCAAGCGTCACGGAGTCATGGCACAGAATTTAATTTTAATCGTTCAAATAAAACAGAAACATTTTAAGTACCTATCTACTTCTGAATGCGTTCGCTAAGTTTCTCTCTAATTTAAGATTTAATGACAATAATATGAGAGATAAGGCGATGATTTCACTTCGCCAGAGACGGCAGGGTTCGTCGGGGACTTTCCGTTGTGTTGATCATGCAAACGTAGTCACTTTTACTTGTTTGGCTTTCATCACCGATTCTGTTCGCGGTTATTGTGAAACGAATGGCGTGGGAGACCTCTTTACAAATACACATCATCCGTTTCAAATCTGGGACAATATTTCTAATCTGCAGTTTGGAAAACATTGGACTTTCTTTGATATGTACTGAATCATATCCTAAAGATATAGAAGTTGGCTTGCTAAGATGGGTGTATTTCTTTTCATCTGAGACACAATTCTAATAGACAAACTATGAGATTGTCTCTAGCGTCTAAATCAAACCAGACAGGAGGGCAGGGCGCAAGGGAAGAACAAATTACTACGTGTTTGATTCCAGGTCCGTTGTAGGACTTAGGCCTTATGTAAATAGCGAAATCTGTTGTTGACATTGATTTTTTAAATATTAGGAGTCATCAAGCCACCTCTGCCATCTTTCGATAGGAAACCAACAATCATAGACAAACGTATGATAAATTTATTTACTAACTGTGCCCGCGACGTCGTCCGCGTGGAATAGTGTCTCAGGGTAACATTTTTAATTATTTAGGCCAATTATTTTACAAATAAGACACATACGTATAAATACTGTAATGAGCTATTGGCAGTGTTTCACTGCAAACAGCTTATTGAATTATTGAAGTGTATAAGATATAAATTAATTATTAATATGATTTTTTTTAAGTAAATTATTATAAACTACGTTTTTTTGTTTTCTCATCAGTATTCGCATGTGTGTGGCACAGTCGTCTGCCCTCATGTGTCTACCCGTTCCAGTAAGTACACTTAGGCATATTTCCCCACCTACATCGTGCCGTACCACACCGTACACGTCCTTTCTTAGGCTCTAGGCTACCTGTATAGCAAATTTCATTTAAATCGGTTCAGTAGTTTTGGCGTGAAAGCACGACAGACATAAAGACAGAGTTACTTTCGCATTTATAATATTATTAAGGATTAGTACTCAATAGAAAAATGCTGATTAGTTTTAAAACTATGCTATAACTGGCATAAATTAAAGAATTTACCTAGGTATTAAGCACCTAATCGTGAAATGAACAATGATGTTTGGGTTTAGATTATGTTTATTATAAAAAGATAACTCCCTACGGGAGCTACACCACACAACGCGACTTCTCGCTTCAGCAGTATGCTTACAAAGCTTATTAAATAAAATATTGCCATCCAATCTAAAACTGTGACGTTTTATTCTCTGTGAGACTAGTGATAAACGTGCGGAAACGTAATTCTTTTTTATTCTAAACTAGGCAATGTTTTTGATACAGCGTTTTAGATCTGTTAATGTAAAGATTATCCAATATTTTTGTTAAATTTCGAGTTCCATATTTAGCTTCAATTATTGAAAGTAAGAAAGAATGAACGTTTATTCGACACTGAACAACAGAACATAAATACACAGGAAAAACAACCATAACACACAAGATACAATAACACAATATATATATATATATATATATATATATATAGATATATATATATATATATATATATATATATATATATATATATATATATATATATATATATATATATATATATATATATATATATATATATATATATATATATGTATACTAATATTACCATAAACCGTTGCTAAAACATACACCGCATTCAACGTCAAAAAGGGCATCAACTCAACATACTCGTATGCAGCACCAACTAACAAATATGTCATAGCGCTGGTTTTCATTTGGGATCATAATCATACTAACTAAATTATAATATGAATTATAAAATTATCCTTATTATGTCCATAGTATATTATTTTTATTCCTAAAAGTATGGACAGATCTTGCGAATTGTAGAGGACGAGGAATATTGTTCCACACTTTTGCAACGGTACATTTAAAATTACCTATTGCTTCCATTGGTCTATGCCTCGGAATGTTACACGGTCGGTTACACGTTACAATCTGGTGTGGTGTGACCAAGTTAATTTATTCAGGAGATACTTAGGTTTTTTTGTTCTAATAATGCCGAAAAGAAGCGCTAGAAGAAATATTAAAACAAAATCTAGCGCATGCATTTTGTATCCGCTGAACTAAATTTTTCGTTCTAGCTAGGAGCGTTGGTCTATAGACGACGTCCATATAATTTAATTTAGATGGATCAGAGAATCAGTCAAAGCTATACGAAGTTGCTGACTTAAATGCTATCTTGACTTATAAAAGAAGAGATTTAGTCGAAAGAAACAATGTCTTGCAACTTCTTTTATATGTTTTTATTTATAACATAGTTCAGAATCCATCAATATACCCAAATTTCGCACCTCTTGCGTGTGCTTTACAGTTTCTGTTCCTATGAGGATTTTAGGTTGTTTATCAGTGATTTTTGTTATCTGACTTTTTGTACCACGAATCATGAATTTAGATTTTTATGGATTTAAGACAAGTGGATTACTAGATGACCACTCCAAAATCCTCTGGAATTCATAATTTATTTTGTTAATTGCGTTTAATATTTCGCCTGGCCTAAAAGAAAAGTATAACTGTAAATCATCAGCATATAGATGATATTTGCAATGATGTATGGATGAAGTAAGGTCAGCACTGTATAAAATAAAAAGAATCGAACCCAAAATAGAGCCTTGTGATGAAAATAACTGGATTTCAGCCCGTGATCACGATTGGTGAAACCAGCCGAAACGTCGGGATAGGAAAAAAAAGAAAAAAAAGGGAACCCGTGAAGACCCGTTCTTTAATACTTGTAATTTTTAACCAAATTTCTTAAATACTCTTTGAAAATGGAAGACAATAAATTACCATTAACCATTTTTAATCTTCGGTATTAAAATTTATGTATAACTATATATTTGTGCGATTTAAAAATGATATCTCATATTTTATTTATTTCTTTTCAGGTATTCTCCTGTTCATACCACAAATAATATGCGCATACACAGTTCAGCACCCGGGTAGGTACGCATCAGCTTCCTTTACTATCTTATCATAATATTTATCTCTGTAAACATTTAATAACAATACCTGTATTACAGTTTCCTTCGAACAGCACCCTTGGGGAACGGGTAATCAGCCAAACCAATATACACAGCAAAGAAATCCATTATGGCATCAGTTCCCAGCGCCAAGAAAAAGGTCACCACTACAAATGTATCCACAGTATTCCAGACATACAATTGTACCTGACAATTACGGATACGACGACTTTCACCAACAAGAATACCGTCGGAACTATCAAAACAATGATGGAAGATCTTCCTATGATTTAATAAATTCTGAAACGAGAGTCCCGAACGATGGCCGATTACTTTCAGAGTCAGCTTTTACAAAGATATCTGAAACGTTAGGTGCAATAAACACAGTCGGTCACTATTTGGTTGATATGGTCAGCGACAACGATAGCAGCGAAGAGGATCAAAATTTAAAAAAATTACCTAACGCACTTTACACCATCAGTAAAAACGTATTAGGACCCAACGTTACCAACAAGATAGCTCCGATAGTAAAGAAAGCCTTACCTAAAGTCTTACCAGACGCCCCGATAACAAGAATCACGACAGAATTAGACAGAAAGGATGAGAAATTCTGCACAACGCCCGAGGGTGAAGAGGGCTTTTGCGAGGACCTGAGTAACTGTCCACAGTTATTACTTAACTTGATAAATTTACGCGAATCGTTGTGTTTCAAAGATCTATTTGTCCCAGGAGTTTGTTGCCCGAAAGGCTCTATTGTGCTGTCGACGCCATCAGTGGAAACACCTGTAGTGGCTACCACAAAACCTCCGACTTATCTCGTACCGCTGACGACGCAAAGACCAAAGCCGACGACAACTAAGAATCCGTCTGCAATACTCATTCTAACAACAAAGAAACCGAGGCCAAGTACAACGACAAAAAGGCCGACGACAACGCAGATATTAACAACACCAAAGCCTCTAGGGACTACATCATTCTACACCGTACCTCCGCCAGTTATAACGAACTACTCGAATATTGTCGACATTAATGGTAAGCATTTTCTTTTTATTTGTATTTACTGTCCCAATTTTTAGCTTTGATACCAATTGGAAGTTCATCTCGCACAACAGTACTCTATACAGTAGTGCAAAACCAACCGCTTATTAATTGTAACTGTTAATTATTGATCATAAGTGAAAAAAAGGGGCACTTTAATTCTTTCGTGCCCGCGAGAATTGTCGCAGGGTTCAGTTTGGAAATAACTTGACGCGAGAATACACGTTGTTATAGATGAAAGTTATTTGGGATTAGCATTAAATGTTAAATTGATTGTTTGTTGATTGTTAAGCCTTCCTAGCTATTACTCAGTTCACACATTCACACTATACACTGGTTACTACACACGGGCTACGGAAGGTGAAGCAGGACACCGGCGTTACTCGAGAGGTAAGTGTCGATCTTACATTATTTTGGTCTACTGCGAATCGCAGGTCGGCCAGGGTTAATCACGACCCCGAATCGTTTAGACTAGGGCCCAGCGCGATTCGTTTGATTACAGTCATGATTAACTCGAACATTTTGGTAGCAGAGCGTGGTTATCTCGCGTCAAGTTATTTCCAAACTGAACCCTGCGACAATTCTCGCGGGCACGAAAGAATTCAAGCGCCCCTTTTTTTCACTTATGATCAATAATTAACAGTAACTGTTTAATCTTTAAGAAGCAAAATAAATAATGGGAAGGAAAGCAATTTTTATACACGGTATAGGCTTAGTGCTTTAACCACAATCTCACCCGATGTTAAAAGTCACGATGTAGTCCAGGATGGTAAACACACTAAGCCTGGAGATATTGGCTATTAATTGATGCTTCCGGAACACACCTATTGGTATTTGGCGACAGGTTTTGTAACTTAAGGGTGGTAGTTATCAGGCGGTTATTAGAAAAAAAATTACGCCCCTAGGAAGTTTGTGCTTGTTATTCAATAGGATAAGTGGATTCTATCTTTCGATATGGTAACCGACCACACTACCGCTGACCCACAATCACATCAAAACATTTTTTTTATTTTATTCTATACATATTGTATTATTACAAATTTGGATTTATTTGGTAAACTTTTATTTTTCGGACAAACGAAAAAAAAAGATGGCTAAAATATTGACATGCCTAATCGACTAAACGATTTTTAAAAATTTAATATCGATTTTAGGTTAAATTAGTCTTTATAATGACCTTACTATAAGTTCTAGTATTATGTCAAGGAAGTTTTAATGTCAAGAGATTATAACAGGGTGGATCATTACGTGAATGGTAGTGATATCTGAAAATGACACCCCTCTCTGTGCTTTCGCTAATAACGGATATAACGCTAATAACGTAAAATATGTAAAAAAATATATAAATATAAAGAACCAGATTGTTTGTCTGGATTTTTATCCGAATCGGTGGTAATGTTACAACGTTCATAAACTCCTAATCTTCCTCCTTATCAGGGCCTAAATAGACTAGAGAATTTTTTATTGATGTTTATTGTAATATGTATGAAAGAATGCGGCCAACGTGAAGACGAAGGTGGTAGGATCGTCGGTGGAACGGAAGCGAAACCGGGAGCGTGGCCGTGGATGGCGGCGATATACCTACTCGGGAGTAAACGACGGGAGTTCTGGTGCGGCGGTACCCTTGTCGGGAAGAGACACATTCTCACAGCAGCACATTGTACTAGAGACTCTAAACAGAGACCGTGAGTTTTATCACATCTATACTAATAAATAAAATTCACGCGTCTGTTTGTTATGTTAATAACCTATACCAAAAATTCATTTTTTTAAATTTGTGATTGTCTGTCTGTCTGTTTATTCCGGGTAATTTGCGAAACGGCTGGACGGATTTTGACGGAACTTTTTTGGTCGATAGCTGAAGTTACTCCGGGTAATTTTTGATTTTCGAAAATAATTAGAGTTTCGCGTAAATAAATGTAAAACTCATAAAAAATTTAATGAAATCCGATTCAATACAGTTTTACGAACAAGTGCTTGAATTTATGAGACATTTTTTTACTTTATCGTAGTAATAAATCATTATTAGGATTCCGAGTAAAAATTAAAACGCAGTGAAGAATATTGAAAGCCAGGCGTAGCCGCGGGCACACAGCTAGTTCATAAATAAATTAAACACACTCTCCCCCCGACCTAGTTGATCGGAAGCTCCAGTCAGACCTTCAGTGTTCAGAATTCACATTGGAGACGAGGGTCCGAATGGTGCTCACGTTACCGATATGTACTTATTCATTTTTGTTTTTCATTTGAACATTTTGTCAATGCTTACGTAATAATGGGGGGGGGGCGAGCTTTGCTTACTATTATTGAAAAGGGGAAAGGGGGACATACGATCTTTAAGCACAGTATAATTCAAATACAATTAATATCGACGAGTATGCCATGATCTCCCGCTGCAGTCATATCGACATTTCATTTATGTCGTTATATACATACATCGTTTGATCCCGGAGCGCATTCGTGTTCTATTTACATGCAGGCAGACGTACGTAATCTTATAACACATATCTGTTCTAAAACATAGTCCTCTCGTCTGCCTGAACGCGATAAACTCAAAATGAACTACTAAACGGATTTTCATATGATTTTTACCAATAGAAAGCAAAATTATGTTGCCGAAATCTGTCTTAAATTGGGTTTTGCGAATACTTTACTACTCCCTCCTGAGGATATTTGCTGTATCCACTGCCATATGAAAGTGTGAAGTGATAATAAAATATATTTGTTTCAAGCGGACATAGTAAAGTACGCACCATTATAATAATAAATAGAAAACAACCCTTGATAAATAAAAAAAACAATTTTACATTAACATTTATTAATATTTCATTAACGATCAGTTTTCCAGCACGCCAGTTCATCGTGCGGCTGGGTGATGTCGACTTGGCGCGCGATGATGAACCTTCTCGACCCATCACCTACAGGGTCACGGCGGTGAGAGCCCACGACCAGTTCTCAAGAGTCGGTTACTACAACGACATCGCTGTCCTGGTCTTATCTGGTAAGGCCATTAGTTTTTCACATCACTTTTAATACACAAAACCTGTGTAAAGTTCGCCTTTTTTTAATACTGTATAAGCTAAATGCTTGGACTGTAATCTCTCTTGATGTTAAGTGAGGTAGCTGGTGATAGGTTTGTAAACTTGAGGTTGGTATGTAGACAGGCATTATTATAAAATGGCCCACCATCATGCTATATATTATTTTAATTTAATTTTCATTTAAGGTATTAAGTTTTAGACATCACATGGATGATATAATTAAAAATACCTCTCAATTAGCAGGTTTATTTATTTATTTATTTGGGAAACAAACAGTACATTACGCTTAAAACTAAATACATCATATATTAAAATTTCATATTCCAATAAAGTTTCCACGTATTACTAAAACATACAAGCCAACGTGTAGTATACAAATAATAATTTGACAATAAAAATTGTTTAAGATAAAAAAAAAAAGTTTCAAACAAACACACAAAAGGCACAAGCATTAAAGTGAAAATATAGTGCGACAGTCAAATTACAAATAGCGAACCAGTCAAATAATAAATAATTACTTTTCCAATCCAATCTTAACAATATCACTCTTAGTTCGAATTAGTTTTTTAAATGTGATAAGCGAGTGATTAAACATATCAATTTCATTAAAATATAAATTATGTGAATAACATGATCTATGTAAAAATGTATATAAAGGTTTTATAAAGACAAATGAAATTATTTAGACAGCCTAGTGTAACAATTTGAGTATATAATGCAATTGTTCGCGGTGTATTACTGAATTGTAGTACTGTATGAAATCTCATATCTGAAGACTGTGACTGCTACTACTCTTACCAACTTAGCTCTATGGTAGTAATAGTTTGCATAGTAGGGCTTAAGAAAGCCCACCTAATATGGTTTACAAAACCATAGCCTGACCCTGGTACAAGACACTTATCATAAAACCGAAAATTTTCATCCAGTATACGACGTGCCAAAATTCGTTCTCCGTTCTCCTTTAGTGGGAAATATTTTTTTAAGATCCTAAAAAATGGAATAGTAAGAGTTACCATACATCAATTTGATTCTCTTTGGAGTTGTTAGCGATACTGTATAGTATGTAGCGCTAGCGAGGAATATTCAATAAACTGTATGCCTGTCCAAAGTATTATTTTTATTAAGACAAAAAAGACATTATCATAATTACACTTGACTTGACATAAAATGAAATTGAAATAAAACTTGACTTGATATAAAATTGGAGTATTAGTCGAGTGAAAGAACTCATGCATAACATGCAGGTACATAGGTCCTGTAAGGAACCTTTTTTTTTAAATATATATATTAATATAAAAAATGTAGGGATAGCTAGGATACAACTCGCGATTGAGTCTTGAGTACTCAGGTGACGGCCAAGCCGAGGTTCGTACCACTTTGGTAGCCCTTGAGCTAGTCACCTTATTGCGGCTGAGTGCCCTCATCACTCGCCCCCAAAGTTCAGTGAAGCTGTAAAGGCCCTTCCGGTCAACAGCATTAGCTAGGTCAAAAACAAAAAAAAAAGAGTGGAAGAAAGAAAAACTCGATCAACCACCATAGGACACAACAAATATTAAACCGAAATAGCGAGCTTTAGCATCATGAATAAACACCATTTCATTCTTTATTATCATTATTGATTATCCAATAGTCGATATTCGGCCATAATAAATATTGGAAATCTGAAACAAAAAAAAACTACTTATAAATTTTCTTATTAATACAACATACCGAATAACAAAAAATGCAATAAAGGTCTGTCGACAAAAAGAGATGATAAATGTACTGTTTTTTTTCTGCCATTCTTTTTATTATTCGTCCTATACTTTCAGACAACGTGCAGAAATCAAAATACGTGATCCCCATTTGCTTGCCGAGCGGGGAGCTCCTCCGGCAACACTTCGAGGGTTCCCTCGCGACTGTGGTCGGTTGGGGCACCACCAGGTACGGCGGCACCGAGAGCTCCCGCCAACTGGAAGCCAAGCTCCCCGTTTGGAGAAACGAGGACTGCGACAGGGCGTACTTCCAGCCCATCACCGAGACGTTCCTTTGTGCTGGCTATGCCAGGGGAGGTGTTGACGCTTGTCAGGTAAATTTTACAAATTAAAATCAAAAACCCATTATTTTATATACGTATCCTAACAAAGAACTTATGACGTTTATAATTAACTAAATTAACCACGAACTCGGTATATCAAACTATATGATATCGTGAAAACAAATGTAGGTAACTGTTGTTATATTATACTGGATAATTTATTTACATACGCTATTAATTATTTGTCTTTCTATTTTATTTGGTGCTTAAATTTACATTACATTAATTTATAATTGAAACAAAATCTCGAGGTTAGTGCTTGTATTTAACGAAGGTCAATAACACACATGATTTGAATATACAAACTTTTCATGTTGCCAATTGATTTGTTTGCTTTAGAATTATATTTTATTTTGCAAGTTACATTACAATGTTACCAGTATAATATTAGCAGTGGCGTAATTATACCATCTGAGGCCCGTGGCAAATTCATTGGATGGGGCCCCAGTATAAATCGGTACGTTTTAGTTTGATTGTAATGAATCACTAAAGTGATCACTAAAGCGTTATATATTTAGTCGTGTCTAACTTTAATTGTATTTATAACTATTGTAGAGTTTTGTTTAAAATCTTAGGATTCTTCTGAGCTTGCGGCTTCCCGGGCCGTGGTCCCATCAGACCGAGGCCCGTAGCATTTTGTCAGCTCTGCCACCCTATAGTTACGCCACTGAATACTAGGTCCTTACACATGACATTGACGTTTTGTCGAACTGGTCACATTGATCTCAAATATCTGACGTTTGATTAGGAATTCCAAATTCAAATTTAGACTTATGTATTCGTGTTTATTATTTACGAATGCGAGTTCTATCGTAGTACCAGCGTTGAAGAAACAGCTTGAATGATTTATAATGTGTATGAGGATTGAGGAAGCTTTTTTTACCCGGTATAAGCTCAGTGCTTTGACCACAATCTCATCTGATGTTAAGTGACGATTTGTCCAGGATGGTAAACACTGCTAGAATTAAATGCAAAATGCAAATGGTAAAGAAGCCTAGAGGTACTGGTTCTCAAGTGATGCTGCCGGAACACACCTATTGGTATTTGGCGACGGGTTTCCAAATTTGAGGGTGGTAGCTACTGAGGCGGGCATCATTACGATGTTTTCCTTCACCGAAAGCTCAGGCCGATTTTAGAGCCGGATAGGTGTGGATCGAACCCGCCTCGATTGACGTGGAATCCGGTCACACTACCCGCTGCGCTATCGCTTCAAAACTACGGTACAAATGTAAAACTGTACCCGCTAGTGCAAAAAATCACGGCACGTTTTTGGTTCCAACGTTTTCGTTCTGGAATTTTTGAACTACGAAACAAGCCCCGTGGGTGGTCGAAGACCCTAGTAGACAATGAAGAATCGAAGGTGATCGTGGAAGCGGATCCATCGTAAACCTCGGTAGAGCAAGCTGCAAGTTTCAATGTGGGTGATAAAACAATTTTGATACAATTAAAACAAATTGTAAAAGTGAAAAAGCTCTAGAAATAGGTACCACACGAATTTACTTAAACAAACTAACAACTGCGTTACATTACTCAACCGTCAGAATAACGAGGGAATTTTGATTCGTAATGTTACTTGTGACGAACAATGAATCCTTGAAAACAATCGGAAACTTCTAACAGTGGTTGAACCTGAGAGAACCGGTCAAATCCTGACCCAAGTGAATGTTGACTCAGAAAAAGGTACTGGAGAGTGTTTTGCTGGACCAGCTCCGGTTTCATATAGACAGCTTCCTAAGATCCGGTCAGACGATTACACCAGATCTATATTGTCAACAATTTCCAACCGTGATGGAAAAGCTAGGCGAGAAACAACCGAGACTGGTCTATCTCTCTAGCCCACTGTTGCTCCAGGACAACGCTAGATGTCATACTTGATGCGCTAAAAATTAGAGAAACTGCGGTTAGAATGTCTCCGATAATCAACATACTCCCCGGACCTTGCTTCGACAGAATTTTCAAGAGAACGTTTTACGCAATTTGAACAATTTCTTACAACGAAAAAAATTACGTTCCGATGAGGCTGCCCAAACCGCGTTTAAAGATTTTATTGACTATCGCTTTCATAATTATTTCAGCATTGGAATCAATTAACTAACTATAAAATGACGAAAGTTCAAAGATTGCCGATTCGATTCGATTTGATTGATTAAATATATAATAATATTTTTTTGTTTTTTTTTAATATAAATTGCTGATTTCACATGTAAAGACCTAATATTATAATAAATTATCGTTTTAATACTTAGTAATAGACATAATATTCGTTAGCGGAAATGAAACATGTTTCTATAAAACCTGTTTAAAATCGAAATAATTATTATTTTAAAATTTTATTACGATATACATACACTAAGAAGTTAACACTATTTGTTTTTATGTTTTACTTTAACATTCGTATTTTTTTTTCAATATTAAAAACATTTAAATTAACTTGTTACAGGGAGATTCCGGTGGACCTCTGATGTTACTAACCAACGGGCGCTGGACCCAAATTGGTGTCGTATCGTTCGGTAACAAATGTGGAGAACCCGGATATCCGGGCGTTTACACTCGCGTCACACACTACAAACGGTTGGCTCCAACAAAATCTAGTATAGATATAAGTCTCAGAGTCGAATGATTTTAAAAACAATGTTTAACCATCTCCCAAATTGAAACTTATATAAAACACAAAAAGATCGATACATTTTTATGTTGAAACAACTGTCGATATTTAATGGGTATGTGTATCCGAACAATAAGGGCAAATGTAAATGAGGTCCGAAGGGGAGTTTTTGGCGGGATCTCAGTATGTTATGTTGTTTTCTTTAATGCATTAAACTTTTGTATTTTACTCTATGTCATGTAATCTTGGTGGCGTTTTGTGTGATATAGTTTAGTTTTGTGTTCAAGTTAAATTTAATATAGAAGATAACGCATGTATACTGAGGTGCCGACTAAGCTCCATGGAAAGTTCAAGCAGGATAAGCCATAGTTATGCTGGAGCTTGGTAGTGCTGATACAAGATTTAAAATACATCTTACCCACATGACATTGGGACAAATTGTGTGTACACAGGTTGTTAATATACTAAGAAGAGGTTCGAAGGGGGGAGGGGGGTTGGTCTTAAGGATCTTAATCACCCCAAAATCGTACACGTGAAATTGGCAAATCTCGTAAAGATACCTAGACTATTCACGAAAATTTTAAGTTATTAACTTCCTGTTTAAAACGTATAATTAATCAAATTAAACACAGGTAGGTAAGTAATCAAAACACTTTTGAAAAAAGCACTATATACATATAAGTATTGTTAATATGAAACCAAAGTCTCTGACTGGGATCACGCCTGTATGAATGTACTATGAAATACGGACAGATGCACATTTCAGTCCTCGTCTACTTTCCGTGCCAAAAAAATGTCGATTATAAAAAAAACATGTTTTTTCATTTAACACAACTAAAAGAAATATCTCAGAAATATTTTAAACCAAAGTTACTAAAAAGGTTACCGATATTTTGTATAACATTGTTTCTCTCTCACTGATACAACGAAGTCATTTAGTTACTATGTTCTAACTCTATTGTTAAGGATATTATGTAGATTAATTATTTGTAATTTTAATTATAGTTTTAACACAATTGTACACTTTATGACTTGGATTATTGATTGTTACAACTTCGATCAACAATTACCAACATTACAAAAGTATAATATTTTGTTCTTGTTGGACTCGAGCGTTTTATTGTGATGTACTTTACACAGATAGTCATATTAATATTAAAACATTTATAAACTTATTATGGTTGTTTTAAATTAAATTATTTATAGTAATTACTTTGTAGAATATAATTCTATTGTGATATAAAAAATTGTATGGGATTGCAAAATAAACTTGACGGCATACCTACTTGCTAATTTAATTACCTTCCTCGGTTATGTACCGATTTATGCAATTCCTTATGTGTTTCAAGATGTAGAAGGCAAATTCTATTTCCACATTTTAATTTAACCTAATTTTCTTTTATAAGCGCTAGTAACATATTTTCGACTTGGAGGTAGTAGCTAACCGGTTGAATATCATCCCTATCACCATACCTTTTTTATCGTGGGGAAATGCATTTACGCATGCAACCCTATCAACATACCTTTTTTTTTTGACGGGGGGAAATGCATTTACGCACTAACCCTATCATCATACCTTTTTTTTTTGTTTTTTGACGGGGGGAAATGCATTTACGCACTACCCTTGTCTACTGTATTTAGGGGATCAAAGTCCCCCAATACAATAGATAAGGGGGCACGGAGTGACGAGCTCCGTGCCAGTGTGGGACTCACCCGGGCGAGAGTCGCCCGGAAATACCCACTAAAACCCCCCGGGGCCGTCCGCTGCATTTGGGATGGGGGCGACACGGGGTGGCTTTCGCAAGCACCGCGTCGCCCCCTGCAGCGAACCCACCGGGCCTCGTCGTGCAATGGCCCAGCGGGGATGGGGGAGTATACACACTACTCAACTCCACCTCTTCGCCTGCCTCCCGTAGGAGGCATGACCAAGGAAGGTCGGTCAGCCGGGGAGGCAGAAAACTGCCCCCCCATAACCTATCATCATACCTGATATTTTTCTTCAAGGAAACATTTTAGGTTCGTAGTAAGATATGAGACAACTATTTTAATTTTTTTTTTTATCGTAAATCGACGTCTAAATGTAATCAACATTTAAATTTTGTCTGGTTTAGAAAAAGAAATAAAGGTTTAGAAAGAATCACAATTTTAAAGTTTCTGAACGAAGTTTCTCTGAAGCTGATGTCTAGAGTTGCCAACCCATAATTTTTGGGGCGTACAATAGTATGATGTACGAGAACGAATAACTAAATTATAGTAAATGTGCTATAATTTTAAGCAACATATAAATAAATATACAACATATAAATAAATATAGTAAAAGTACAAAACACATCAATCATAAGCAAATGTTAAGCATAATAAACATGTCTTTACTTACTTTTTGTCTTCTTTACTTGTTGCAAGCGTTTGTACTTGTAAAATAATGAATAAACATCAACACTAGTAAAAAAATTAAAATGTGGAGGCTTATAATTAGCAATTGTAACACTTTCATAATTTCTTCTACCTATATTCAACATTTGACTGTAAGCCTTCCCAAAAACTATAAAATAAAATAAAATAAATAAATTGTTAAATGTGAGTAAATTCTAGAATTACTTGAACATGGTTACGGTTTTTTTTTATTAACTGCGAAGGACACTTAAGGGTGTGTACCACGAGGGATGCTCTTCGTGATTAACATAATATATTTATACTTAAGTAATGATTAGATAATTACAAATCAAAAACTAATTCATTTGGTTCACTTATGGTTCACATACTTTTATCCCAAATCGTTCTATTTAAGGCGGTAAGCCGATAATTCGTGGAGCTTTAGTGGGTAGTGTGCAGCGATCGAAACTGCTGCTGTATGAAAGTTTTGACCGCCATGTGAGCCCTCACATACCCCTCCGTGCCCCCGCACCAGAGGCAGTGTGTAAATGCATTCTCTCTACGTAAAAAAATGCTTTACATACTTTCGTACACTTTAAGCGAAATAAAACTATTTGCATTACCAAAAATATAGGTACTGTTAAATGGTGGAAAATAAAGTTTTGACATTAATTAAATCTTTTTTTTTTGTTTCCTAGTACTGTATTGTAGAATGTACGATATATTTTTTAGTAAAAACGATATTTTTTACATAAAAATACGATAATTTGAAGTGTTGGCAAGACTGCTGAGCTGTCACTTCATATTGTCAAAATTCATTTTTATGCGTAGTTGGTAGTGTACGCCTATTTCTAGCATGAAATCTCGTGTGCCTCTTTCTTTGTAAAATACAAAAAAGAGACAATAGTAACAAAAATAGTCAACTTAAAACTTTGTTTTTAGTAAGAATGACGAATTGTCATACACTTCAGCCTACATTGTGCAATTTATTTCGCATAATAAATAGATTTATGTAGGATATTATACAGTTTCGTAAATTTCCTAGTTATATGTACAGACATATAATTAGTATTTTTAAATAAATGCTATAATTTAAGTATATCATTAAACAAATTTTACAAACATGAAGTATTCCACTTCTCCAACGCCAAGTCTTAATAACTTTCCAAGAAGCGCTTCTCCGTTGCCAGCCCCTGCTAATTATCAGGCTACGACGGCTAGTGCCGCTATGAAAAGGTATAAATACCTGAGAAGATTGTTCAAATTCAACCAAATGGATTTTGAATTTGCTGCTTGGCAAATGGTTTACTTATTCATTTCACCACAAAAGGTGTTTAGAAATTTTAATTATAGAAAACGTAAGTATTAAGTTATTTTATGTATTTTTATTGTACAAATACACAAACAGGAGGAATCAAGACATATCACTTGATTTGAAATAGATTCTTCAGATTAATTTTGAATCATCAATGAAATCCTTAAATATTCTTTTCTTCTATAAATCTATAGGGTAATATAAAATGTGTATTGGAATCCTTTATCAACACTACATAATAATTTTGTAATATATTATTTTATAAAATTCAACTACATAATGTCCATTATTAGAGAACTATTGAACTATTTAGAAACTCGTTTTTAACTTAGCGCAAAGGAGTATCTAAGTTATATATCAATTACATACGCACAGTAATATTAAAATTGTAAGTGTTTGCGAAGTTTTAAGTAGGACTTTATCATTTTCTGCTAGAAATTTAACTAATATATTTTTGTTTATATATAATTTTATTAAAACGAATACGTAGAATAGAGATATATAGTCTGACCAAAAAAAAAAAACTAATGCTCTTAATCATTGGATGTCAATTACCAATCAACCAGACAATAGACACTAATACAATTTTTGTTGCTATATTTAATTCTGGGATTTCAGATACAAAATCTCAATTTGCCAGAGATGACCCAGCATTTTTGGTGCTGCTTAGTGTATGGTTATTCTGTAAGTATTAACTCAAGAAAAAAAACATATTTAAAAGTGATTATATCATTGGTGAATCTTTGTTACAGAAATACCTACAGTATATACTAGAAAAGTAAATATAAGTCAATAAATAGGTTATTGATAAACTCTTTGAGTAATGGAAACATTAAAATGATATCACTTTTATTACCAATACATATAAGGCTTCACAATGTAAAATTTAAAACCTAAATAATAAACCTGTTGATCTGATGAAGTATTTTAGGTGTATGCTATTTGTCCTATTAAATTTCTATTACTAACGCTCAAATCCATGCAAATGGAAACTTTAAGTGTAGTAATCTAAAGTATATAAACTAATATTATAAAGAGGAAAGATTTGATTGTTTGTATGCAGTGAATAGGCTCTGAAACTACCAGACCGATTTGAAAAATTCTTTACCATGAGAATCCTACATTGCCCTTGATGAATATATGCAATAGAATATTTCAAAAAAATTAGAGATCCCTATCAAAACTTCAATAATGTAACCCAACATGTGAAAAAAGTCATTATATTGCGTATGCTGTGGAAATTATTGACAATAGAGCAAAGTAATGAACTAAAATTTTATAGAGGACATCAATATCTACAAAAAAAAAGGATAAAAAAAAATTACTAAAAAACTTTCTTTACAATGTACTTTTTCTTAGTAACCCCCCATGCAAAAAGAAAGGTGCATCTGTATGAGTTAAAGTCTATAATTTTTGTAATTTTTATTAAATACCTATGCGAAGCTGAAGCAGGCTGCTAGTTTATGATATCAGTGTAATGGTGCTACTCTGAAATTAATTAAAGGACTTTATATGCTCATTAAATAAATTTATCTACCAATGCCAATAGGTGTGTTCTGGCAGCTTCACTCGAGAACCAGAACTTCTAGGCTTTGTGTGTTTACCATCCTCGACCAAATCACCACTTAACATCAGGTTGTGATCATAGCACAGCCTGTATAGTGTAATAAAAACTAGTTCATCTATTTAGATATTAAAAAGATACGCCATTGTTGAGTCCAGAAAACAAACTGTCTTTATTCACAAGTACCTGTTTTTTTTTTTTTTTTGACGGGGGGAAATGCATTTACGCACTACCCTTATCTATTGTATTTAGGAGATCAAAATCCCCCAATAGATAAGGGGGCGCGGATTATTCACAAGTACCTATATTAATCTTATGACATAATTAATTACATAAAGTATCATATTCAAAACTACCTACATTAATCATCTGACAGTAATCACATACATAACAGGTATTATGTGTTGTTGATGACTAAATTTTCGAAAATTAAAAAATGTACATTATTACACACAAAATTAAATAATAATAATTTGTTCATAACTAGTATAGTATTTATTCTTGTAAAAATTTTCCTTCCAAGATTTAAGCTTAATGAACTCGAAATTGAGCAAAAAAAATTCCATCATTCCAGTGTCGTCTATATGTTTCGCTCTGGCTCTTCAACTGAATACAACGAATGCTATATTGTTTGTACTGTTTGTGGTGTTTGTTGACTTCATCGGAGCTGGTGTAGTTGTATCCACATTGTTCTGGTAAGTTCTGCCTCTACTTATTTTTGAAGTTATACTTCTTTAGGCGCGTTATGAAAAAATGATGAGAGTGAAATTTTAAGATGCGCGCGCATCTGTGAAACAAAATTAACAGTATGAAGCTGTCTGCTTAACCGTTCATTAAGTCTCGTTAGTCGCGCATGTTGGTACGCTCGTCACCATCAACATGTTTCTAGTTTATACATTCACAACACGTGTTTTAGTTTCATACAAGTGCGAATTATATATGTGCTAATAAATTATATTCAGTAGTGATTTAAATTGAATATTTTCATTGATATCACTTACTATTTGTGAATATTAGTGAAAAAAATTGTGCTTATATACTTTTTCAAGTGCTCCAATATAATTGAGGTTAACTATCCGTATGTATTATTTATTGATATAAATTAAAATACTTTTATTTAATATAATTAACACTAAATATTATTAAATTATTTTATTTAATTTTTCAAATTTAAAATGAACTTTGTTGATTATCCTTTTCCAATCCTTCTATTGTTTTATTGTAATTAATTATTTGCATGCAATTAAAAACTATTTTTTAATGATGCCAAAGAAGTATAACTTCTCACGCGCGTACATAAGTACACGCACCCATTTGTTAATTATATACAGAGTGGATAGTAATTATATGACAATCATTTGAAATATAATTTCATTGTTATGTCCGTTATTTGATTTTTTTTTAACAATAAAAATAAAAAGGAAAGGAAATATGTGGATAGAAGCAAAGGTGTTAAATTATGGTTCATACCAAAACACACTTGTTTAGTTAATACTAAATTATACCTAAATTACTTGTTTTATTACAACTTACTGCTTTAATAATTCAGAAGTTTTGAAATATATATTACTTAGGGAAAATAGGGAAGTCTAATGTCCGTCTCTAAGTGTTTACTCATTGATATAAATCATTCACACTTGCTTTACATAGTATATAATGCAACAACGAACTCCATATAACTACTTAAGTAGAGATTCATAAAGTTATTTTCATTTACAGGTATATAAGCAATAAGTATTTACGGCGCGACCCCGAGGGGCCCGACGTCGAATGGGGCTACGCCTTCGATGTGCACATTAACGCATTCTTTCCTCCGTTGTCGCTTTTACACTGTTTCCAGATTATCTTCTTTAACAGTACGTTCAAATTTTAACAAAAAAAAAACCTTAATCAAAACTCGACAAAGTGACTTAGCGCTCTTCGCCTTATGATTTATGAAGTCCATTTCACAAACAGCGAGAATTTACAGGAATTTGAATTAATATTGTTCTATAAAAAAGCTCACAGTTACTCAAAAGGCAATGGAGAAGGCTATGCTTGGAGTTTCACTGCGGGATCGAATCAGGAATGAGGAGATCTGCAGAAGAACCAGAGTAACCGACATTGACAGAAGAATTCCTTAACTTAAGTGGTAGTGGGCTGGGCACATTGCTCGTAGAACCGATGCCCGATGGCGCCAATGGGTTCTCAAATGGCTACCACGCACCGGAAAATGTAGCGTGGGTAGCCCCCCGCAAGGTCGACCGACGCTCTTGCGAAGGTTGTGGGAATCCGCTGGATGCGGGTGGCGCAAGACTGGTCGTTGTGGAGATCTTTGAGGGAGACCTATGTCCATCAGTGGACGTCTTTCGGTCGAATGGATAGATATAACAAACACGTCATAAAGATATGCACCCTGAAGATAAAATTCTGTATTCGAATTAGAATATGTTCAAATTCCTGTTTACTTAAATACCATACTGGTGTAGAAAATCTCTCACTGGCCACCTTTCAGTGTGTTACCAGACTAATATTAAGAGTCAGTGTTGCCATCTTAAAGGGGCCAATCAAATATTACGGGGGGGGTTAGTGGTTTGCATATTTTGATGACATGGGGAAAGGGAATGCATATTCGTAAAAATTAGATCTAGATCTAGTGAATGATCCTCATAATGTTAATATTAGAATTAAAGACAAGTTGTCCGTCCCACGCTTTAGGTTAAGTAAGTTTAATAAAAGCTTTATAGGTAATAGTATTCGGTTTTACAATAAGATCCCAAGTAACATTACCGATTTACCTGACAATAAGTTCAAGTATTATGTCAAGCAAGTTTTAATCTCAAAAGGTTATTACAGGGTGGATCATTACGTGAACGATAGTGATGTCTGGAATTAACCCACATCTCTGTGCGCACCCGCTAACATTATTAACACTATGATTTGTATAGTTTTTTATGTGACATATAAAAATGATATATATTATATTTATGAAAAAAAAAAAAGAACCAGATCGAGTTTCTCGCCTGCGCTCTTCTCGACTGGGTTGTTTTCCGAACCGGTGGTAGTGTTTTAGACGTTCATAAGCGCCTTCTTAGGGCCTAAATTGAATAAATAAATTTTGATTTTTTATTTTGGAGTGTTTGAATGGTGATCACTTACTTTTACTTACAGAAATTTTACATATTACCACCCAAGACTAGGCTGTCATTATTATAAAACCCTGCCCCTGTAATATAAAGACCACTGCCAAAGAGATTCTGCTTTTAAATTACAACAACAGATAATTTTTTATTATTTTATTTTTTAAATAATTAATTTATTACGACCCTGTTTGCATTAATTCTTTAGGCCCAACTATATATTTGTTGGAAGCCATTTAATGGTCCTCGCCTTTAAGTAGCAAATTAAAATTCAAATGGTTTATTGTATTTACAAATCTTCATTGCTCCAATAAAGTGGCGGCTTTTTATTGTAAATTCAGTTAATTTTAACGGGTTTTCACGCGTTACCTTTGCTTTTCTCTATCCCGACGTTTCGGCTGGGTTTCACCAACCGTGGTCACGGGCTGACTGGCGGTGCGCGGCGTCGCCTGCTGCGTTGAGGGGTATTTTGTTGAACTACCCCCGTTTGGTCTTTATATTTATTATAGTCACAACACACAACACTAACAGTGTCTATCGACGATGCCTGAGAAAAGCAAAGGTAACGCGTAAAAACCCGTTAAAATTAACTGAATTTTTCATTGTATTTAGGGCTTTTGTGTTCTAATCGAGTTGTTATTAGAATTCATGATCTATGATTAAATTTTCAACATAACCAAACTACATCACGTAAAACGTCATACTGAATCATACACGGCGAGTGAATGAATTAATAAGGACTACACGCCAGGTCAAAATGGCGCCAAGAAGAATTAAAAAAAAAACACGTTGACCTTTAATGCCAACCATTTAAAATATAATGTTCTATGATTACAGACTTCATGTACCAAGACGGGTACATCTCCTGCTTCGTCTGCAACACGTTTTGGCTCGCCTCTATTGTCTATTATCTGTACATAACCTTCTTGGGTTACAGCAGTAAGTCAATTTATATCCTTTACGTTATTAAACCTGTTATTCCCGAAGGGTTAGGCAGAGGTGAAATAGCGAACTACACCACTCACATTTCACCGAGCTTAGTTCCGTCCTACTTGTGACAGGGTGAAATTCTAGACTAGGGTATACTGAGTAGAAAAAAACCCAATATTACTGACCCGACCCGGAGATCGAACCCGAGACTTTAGGACAACAGTCGTACCGTAATACAACCGCGCCATCGAAGCAGTAAAGTAGTAGGTCGGGGAAAGAGTCTTTTCGCATATAGTATGTACAAACTTGTAATAAAAATCTCTTTGGCTGTACTATTTGTATCTGGCTGGTTTTGATGACATTAAAAAGGTTACATTTAAAAAAAAAAAAAAAAAAAAAAAAAAAAAAAAAATTAGTAAAATGTTGTTTCGAGTTATTGTTAATTACTTTTTTGTGTGTCTCTAATGAACAAGTTCGATACATTTTAAAATTTTATTATAAAAAATGAAAAAAGCAATGCAAGCCGCAAAAAAAAAGTGTGACGTTTACGGACCTAGTGCAGAGTCAGCAAGAGTAGCACAAAATTGGTAAAAGCGTTTTCAATCCTGCAAAAATGCACCTCGCTCTGGTCGCACTTATTACGGATGAAGTGGATGACATTTTTGAAAAAGTAGGACAAGATTGATATCATATTAGCAGTTACGAAATAGCTGAGGCACTGGGAAATCACCGCAAAACAGTTTTGACCCATTTTGAGAAAAAAATCGGTACACAAAAGCTCGATATTTGGGTGTCATACGAGCAAAATGAAAGAAACCTAATGAACTATTTACTCATTTGCAACTCTTTACTGAGACGTAATGAAATCGAACCGTTTTTGAAGAGATTGATAATTAGTCATGAAAAGTGGATCACGTACGACAAGAACGTGGTGAAAAGGTCTTGGTCAAAGGGCTGTACGCCCTTTCACAGATTGTGGTGAAAACTCGGTTAAAATAACATAAGCTCACGCCTGTTATCCCCGAAGGGTTAGGTAGAGGTGAAATAGCGACTACAACACCCACATTTCCCAGAGCTTAGTTCCGTCCTAGATGCGACAGGGGGCGAACCTGTCGCCATATCGGACACAAACTCTAAATTCCGGGATGATACTTAGTAGAAAACCCCAATATCACTGACCCGACCCGGGGATCGAACTTGAGACCTCTGAACAACAGTTGCACCGTAATACAACTAAGTCGACTAGGCAGTTAACTCGCAATAAGGTGATGCTGAGTGTATGGTGTGATTAGAAGGGGATTGTTCTTTATGGCATGTGGACTCGAACCAGTGTCCATTGACGTGAAATCCGGCCGCACGACCCACTGCGCCATAATCGCTTCATGTTTTTTTTTTAGTAAAATTTGCTATCATCAATATTATGGGATTACTTTCCTTCCAACTACCGTCTTTTTTCCTACCCTATATATTATTAGAAAAATAAACAGTTGGTCTTTTAAACTTACAAACCGTACTAACAGATAGCAACTTTGAAGCGATGATGGCACAGTGGGTAGTGGGGCCGGATTCCGCGTCAATCGACGCGGGTTCGACCTCCGCCTATCCGACTCTAAAATCGGCCTGAGCTTTCGGTGAAGGAAACCATAGCATGGTGGTAGGGCATTTTCTAATGATGTCCGCCTGGGTAGCTACCACCCTCAAGTTTGAAAAACCTGTTGCCAAATACCAATAGGGTGTGTCACTTGAGAACTAGTATCTAGACTTAGTGTGTTTACCATCCAGGACCATATCGTCACTTAACATCAGGTGAGATTCTGGTCAAAGCACTGAGTCCATACCGTATTAAAAAAAACATAGATACATGTAAATTAAATGTTTTGATATAATACAATTTTTTTTTATAAAATACATGTTATTGTTCACAGATCTTTCTATAGTTCGTAATACGAGGGTGTTTCTATTGCCTCTGCCAGTACTATTTCTGACCTACATAGGAACATTGGTCGCGACCTGGAATCTAAGCGAGACACTTGTCAATTTCTATAAATATAGAGTTTTTATAAGAATAATGTTATATTTAAATTAAAATAAGCCATATAACACAGGGGTTTTATTTAAAAAAAAAAAACATTACACTATATAGATTATCTTTATAATTAATGGTTCCTTATAATTTATAACACACTTAAGGCTGTATCAATAATTATGATGAATTAATCAGGAAATATGTTCTTATAAATGTAAAAATTTTAATGGAATATTTTATTGAAATTAAATTAATATATTTTATTTAAGAAATAATTATTCATATTTAAGACTGCCTAATATAAATATAACTTTTTATTACTGTTATAGTTTGAATTTCAATAATTTTTTTCCAATTTTTTAGGTTATTATATGGCAATACAAGAAATTATTATTTTCTGACAAAGTGACAGATGATTTATATTTTCATTGCATTAGATTGTATTGAAACAATTGTCGTAACTTCAAGTAGTCACTAAAACTTACTCGATACCAACAGTTGTGTGACAATGTTAAAACCGTAATGTAAAAAGTTACTCTTTTTGTTTTATAATAAAAATAAAGTTTTGTTTTGTGACAGAAACGAATTTTTTTACGCTTTATATTTAATCAATGAGAAGCATTGGTCACTACCGTTTGTGATGTTTCACTCTTTCTAAATTTGGTAACATCCCAAACGTATGGTAAGAAGCTATGCTTCAAATTAAGGCTTAAGATTATATGCATTTATTCCATACAAATGTAGTTCCCTGCTTCCTCCCTGGCTAATGGCATTATGATAAAAAATTCATACCTAATAATATATAGATATCCAAAGTGAAAAAAAAACGTAGAGCCATACAAAAAGTCTTTCTTAATCTATAACTGAAAGAAAATTAAAAATCGTTTCAGTTTTAGAGGAGGAAACGGTATGAAGTGATATTTTCGTCCATTTTGCATAGTTAAATCAGCCCGCGCTGCAGTTGTCCCCTTCGTGTTTTATAACTCTTTCTTTGGGGCGCAACGCGATAACATTTGTGAAATACCTACTTTTCAAATCTGTTGCCGACCGCATGTCCTCTTAAATTATGTTCACAACATATAAAGACTAAACGCAATTTTGGGACGAGGATGTGTATATAACAAAAAGTGAGATATATCACCCAATGAATGTCACGAACGGAAGTCGGAAACGTTCCTCTGACTATATATGCTCGAACTGGCTTCCCATGCCGCTTTACGTTTCTTATTTGATATTTTGTTCAAGATGTAACTTTTCTAAACAAATTATGCAAACTGGAAATATATTATCTATCTTAGTTACTCTTAAATGTGTAATTACGTTGGCGCGAACAGTTAAATGTACACTTTGTTATCCATCTCAGATGAACACTATCCATAAAACAATTTAGCCAATGAAGTTTGTAACCGAGTTTCTCTGCTTTACAAAATTATGGATATTACGGTGGATCACCAGGATTAAAATTGATATATATTTTATTTCAAATAAAAATATGTATATGATGAGCTCCTAAAAGCCAGCTATAAAAAAATATCAATAGAGCAGTGACAAAAATTGAACACAAAATAAATGTATGTTTATGGAAATCCGTAGTTTCATTTTCATTATAGCTTTTATATTAATTCTTGTAAATAATAACTACAAAAAATAATGTACCAAGTTTTTTTTTTTGACAAATACTAATTGAAAATAATAATACTTAACAAATAATTAGGCCAAGTAAACATATCGACGCGGTGCTTGCGAAAGCCACCCCGTGTCGCCCCCATCCCAAATGCAGCGGACGGCCCCGGGGGGTTTTAGTGGGTATTTCCGGGCGCTTCACGCCCGGGTGACTCCCACACTGGCACGGAGCTCGTCACTCCGTGCCCCCTTACCTATTGTATTGGGAGACTTCGGTCTCACTAATGCGTAAATGCATTACCCCCGTCAAAAAAAAAAAAGGCCAAGTAAACACATATTAGGTAATAATTAATTTTGAAATAAAATTAAACAACAGATATTGAACTGAATATTTTAATCAACTTTATCACTCATAAATTATCTAATTATACTTTCAAATTTGAATACATTTCAATCGTCGTCCAGAACAATAATTTCATCGGATGTTATAGGTTTTGGCCTCTCATTATTAGTAAAGGGCAGTGTTTTTTTTTAGCATCAGGTTTCTTGCTCTGCAATGGCTTTGGTACAGATGTTTTGATTATTGTCAGCGAAGAGGGTAACTTACTGATTGATGCGTTTATTTCTTGGATATTTTTTGACGCAGGCATGTGTTTCTGCCTCTCTGCCAACTTTTCCTGCAGCGTCTTGCCAGGGCTGACTTGCAGGTGGGGCTGCGGAGGTTTATGTACGACGCTGTTCACAGCAGAGGCTGCAGATAAATGAGCCTGCGCCGGCAAAGAACTGTGACTACTAGTGTGCGCATGTGTTCCAAATGAACTTAGATTCGCTGTTATTGTAGAAGACAAATTTGGTAACACTGGATTCGACGTTGATTTTTGAAGGCTTGTTATAACAAGAGTCGGCGTAGCTTTAGTTGTATTTGTCAACGAACCAGAGAAGGATTTGGATTGAATAGGTTTAGCTGGAAGGCTTGCCTGTGACTTCGGAACTGATGATTGCGGCTTCGGTCCGCGTTTTTGTTTTTTCGCTGGTGGCATGTAAGAAGAAAAACTCTTCTCTAAAAATTGACGATAAAATTCCGCCTGGAACGAGTTCTGAAGGCTATTTTGTAAAGAGGCTTGCAATTGATTAGGAAGAGAAGAATAACCGGCCAAAGCGCTCATGTTACTTAAATAAGATAACGATAAGGCTGCAGCTGTTTGTTGGCTTAGCATAGTATCATTCAACATTGGCAAATAATTCTGGAAGGCCGAAGTTATATCGTGCGACGACATCTTCGGTAATCCTGCCGCAGAACTAGTAGTTGTTGGTGCTTTATATTCAGGTTTTGCAATAGCGGTAACTGTTGTAGTTGATTTGGAACTTTCGACGATTTTAGCTATTTGTTTTCTTTGAGCATTTTGATTTTTATCCAGGCTTGCCATCGTAGCTTCGTGCTTTAACTTTTGGATCAATTTTTGACAATATTTCATACTCAAGTCGATTAAATTGGTGTTTTCTGTTATTGTTTCTGTAGTAACTAGCCTGTAAGCTTCTATAAGCAAGTTCGTAAACTGTTTCGAGTTCGGTTGCTTCTGTGCTCTCTGATAGGCCCGGTAAATATCTAACATTAAGCTTTTCAGTGCTTGCCTTTCCACGTCATTACTTTTTAAATCTGCTTGTTGGCTGAATTTTACTAACTGTCCTTTTAAGGATTGGATGCATAAAGAGAAAGCCTGCTGTGCTAATTCTTCCCTGTCTGAATCTCGCAAATACTTTTTATCTGGCTCTGGAATTCTCTGGAGATGCAAACTTAAATCCAGTAATGTCTTGTGGTCGTCGATCTCTTTTAGTATCTCCATAGTAAGTTGAACAGAACGACTCATATGATAAGCGAAGCCACCCGCCCTGTCAACCTCAGCTAAGGGAATTTTCCAGATATTATTGAAAAAATTTGAATGTTTTCTTTCACTAAATAATCCTCCAAGTTTCTGACCAGATCTTGAAGTAAAATTCGACAGCATTAGGTCTCTGCATCTTTCAATATCTTTACCTCTTTTACAATAAAAATGATAGTGGGCTAATCTATAAATAGCTTTATAATGTTGTGGAAATCTACTTGCACAATCCTCCAGAGAATCTAAACAAGCGGAAATAATTTTTTTTAAGTCTTCCTCAGCCAAGGGTTTAGTATCATTTGAAGATTTTGATGAAGTGTCACTATCTCTACTTGAATCGCTGCTACTATCTGAGGATGATTCACTAGAACTTGACTCCGATGAAGAAGAAGACGACGACCCACTTGAACTATCAACTTTTTTCGGAAGTTCTATGATTTCTTTAATCTGTTCCATTATATTCTCTGTATTTTCAATACTCTCTTCCACTTTTTTATCGTCTTTTACAACTTTTTCTTCTAAAACAAAAGACAATTCTGGCCTTTTCTCTTCTACCACTGTTAGTGCTTTATTGGTATCTAACGTGACATCTGGATTTAGTGTACTTGGTTTGGCTAAGCGTTCAGTATCATATGAAGCAGATCGACGAACTTTAGCTGCGGCTGCTTCCATTTTTAACCTTTTTATTTCATGAGTATCATCTTCACCAGAATCGCTTACAGAGCGCTTAAGTATATTCGCAGCTTGAACTCTTTCTTTTACTTTAACTTCAGTTTCAGATTCAGGAGCACTTTCATTCTTGGGTTTCTTTGAAAATGGTCCCTTTTTCCACTCTTCTATGCAGTTCATGAATACTTTTCCTATAGAAGCTGGTATAAGTTTATTTTCGTGCTGTTCTATATATTTTAAAATAGAAGCGTGTATTCTGTAGTGAAGCTCCAATACTTCGATGCACAAATGTGTTGGAGTGTTGTAACTGATCTTCAGAGGGTATGTAGCATCTGTTTCCTGTAGACATTTAACACCCTTCATGTAGTAATCTAAATAAACTGAGGGAGGCTTATTTCGCTTTTCGGAAACCTTTCCTAACATATAAAAATAGAGCCATGAATCTTCATTTTCCTTCTCTCCTTCATTTGTATTGTCAAGATCATTTATTATTTTTGTAAAACAATTTTGTGTTGTGCTCAGCATATCTTCTTTTTGCTTTTCTAGAGCTTCAAAGTCTTCCATGCTTAACGATTCACTTGCTTGTTTCAGTAATCGTGAACAGAACGAATGCACCGTATACACAAACATTCCATATTCTATACGTAAATTACTGTGAGTCGGGTCTAACTCCAAAGAACGTTTGTAACATCTAACTATTGAATTTGCTGGATTTAAAAATTCTCTTTCATTATTCAAATTTTTACATGAATTTAATAATCTTTCCAAATTTACGGCTTTCGCAAGTGATATTTGTGCCCAGGATTCGAGTCGATCATTATTTACAACAACATCTATTATATTGAATTTAACGGCCATTTTACCTTCTTCTTTCTTAAAATAGTAATCACCTAGTAAAAAATATATGTCTCTCATTTTATAAGGTAACGGAGATATTATCGCAGGCAATTTTTCTTCAACACCTTTAATATACTTCTCTATTTCAGGGACAAATTTCTGTGGATCACATTCAGAGGGAAGTAAAGCTAAAATACGGTGGAATAATTGCTCAGTGTCTGAACTTATTCCCGAAATTTTACCTTCTAATGCTGGTAAAACTGGAGGTTTAAAGATCTCATACAATTGTTGAGCTCTTTTCCAATCTAAAGTTTGTGCAGTGACATTATGATCCACCAAGTATTTTAATTTATTCTTACGCCCTGGGTGACCAAATAGACAGTATACACATTGCTCCATGTACTGTATAATTTGCTCCAGGCATTTGGCTAAAGATGGCGATCGGAGGCGAGGTACGACTGTATCTAAAATGAAATAAAGCAACTTGCCATCAGATTTGCTACACCATCCTCTACTACCCAATTGTTCATGACCTATAAAAAGGGCTAATAATGGATTAGGGATCTCATCACATGCTACTTTATCTTTATCAAAAGGTCTCCCTCTACCTTGATCTTCTTCTCTTTGTAATATATAATGCATAATAATCCATGGAATCACAGTACCAAAAGGCATATCTGTTGAATTTGTTTCTATTTGATGTCCAATTATTCTAATGAGATCTTCTAGGCCTTGGCCTAAATCTTTATGGGAAATATTGTCTAAACAAGATAATCCCTCAGTACTTAAAATGTGTTCCATACAACATAGTATTTTCACAACAGTTAGGGACCATTTGTTGTAGTCTGGTGATATGGTTGTATATCGAAAATAATGCTTAAGAGCTTCATGCAAACATATCAAGGACCATTTAAAACATTCATTAATTTTATCCAAAGCCCAATAAGTGTCCAATATCACAGACATTTGCACAGCAAAATCTAATGACATTTCCTCTTCTTGATTTTTTGCTATTGTTTTACAATGTTCAAATGAATCTATGACAATAAGCAAAACTTCTTCATAACTTCCTTGATCATAAAGATCCATAACTGTTGATAATTCTTTATTTCTTTCTAAGAACTTTATGGAAGATGAAATTTCATCCTCATTTATGGTAGGTTTGAATGTAAAATTAATTAGATCGAGGCTGTATTCACTATGATGTTCTCCCATTGCTTCAAATTCATATAAAAGTTGGTATAGACAGTTTAAAAGCACATTCTTCATTTCTATCAAGTGTATGAACATGGAGTTTAGCCCAGAGATACCGCAACATAAGTTCTAAGCACTCGGTCCCAGAAAAAAACATTTGGTTTCATTGTTAATATTAATCCAATTGACTCTAAAACATTTAAATCATGTTTTTCTTTACGTTCTGTACTTGAATTTAGTTTTTCATTAATAACAAACTCTTCAACCAAAATATTAACATGTGTGTGTAATGTACAAGTTCGTGATGATTATCATCAGTACAAGCTGGTATATCAATATGATTACTATAACATTTATTTGCAAGTATAAATATTTTAGACAGTTCTTCAGGCCATTTTATTTTCCATTTATTAGCTAGTATTGTTAAATAATCATTCAAAATGTCAATGATATCTTTTCTATTTTCAGTGTATTTGTTAATAAAATCTTTAACATCTTTGTTTTCAGTTTCTGTGCCAAAGTATGCTTCACTATCTGTCTGACCTTTCTCTTCAAAAAGTTTGTTTAATTCTGAAATATCTGGTGAATTTTCTCTAGTTTCATTTTCTTTTTTTTCTGTATAATTTCAGGTGATAAGTATAAGGGTACCATTCTGCGTAATGTATCATAAATGTTATCATCTATGTCTTGCCTGCTGACAGGTTTCTTTCTTCCAGACCTTCTTTTATTACACCATTCCCACTGCTGCAAAAAACTAAGAGCACTACCTCTTCTCCGGACTGGTGTTTTTTCTTTTGCATTTTAGCTTCTGGTTGAGCATCTGATGCATTATCTATTGTAATTACTTCTACATCACTTTCAACTTTCTCTGTGTCAGTCATTGCTTTATCCTTATCTGACAAGTCATTATTCTCATTTTCAGAGACATTCTCTGTGTTCCTCTCCATATCAATGTTTTCTTCTATTTTATTGTCCACTAGTTCTGTTTCTTTTATCTCTTCATTAACTTCCATTGGCTCTTGCTTCTCTTCCCTTTGAAAAACAACTTCTATGAAACAAGCATGACTGAAATAATTTTCTGTCATAAACTGATGCATATGCACTAAAGAGTCACCAACGGAACTCCAGGTTAAGTCAGAAATTGGTTTTTTTAACTTTAATTCAGGTAACACATACTTAAATTTCTCTGTTCTTTGTTGTTCTAAGAATATTTCATGAATGTCTTTTGCTTCTTGCAATAGTTTCTCTGCTTTTTCTTTATCTATTACCTCATCTTCATCCTTACTCCATTTGTATATTGGATTTAAATATTCCATAAAATCTTTTACATAAGGATATAATGTGTATATGTGTTGTCTATATGCTAAACCTCTTAAGTAACCAGGATCAAGTTGCAAGGTGTCATGTATAGTTGAGATACATTCTTCCTTATAATCAAGACCAAGTAGAAGTGTAACTATTTTATCTAGACATGGCCAGTGACGAGGATTTCTATCAGCACCACATTGAAATGCATGCAATGCCAACTCATAGCGTTTTCCTTGCATACTAAGTTGACCTAACTTATGCCAAAGTGTAACGTCAGTGTCATCAAGCTCTGAAGCTGAACAATAAGCTTCAATCGCCGCATCAATTTCACCGGCAGAACTTAACATAGATGCTAAGTTTTTATAACATAAATACTTTAAATTCAATAACGGTCCCGGTACCTTCTCACCTTGGGTGGGTTTATGAACATCGTACAGCAATTCAGTATCAAGTAAATCTTTTAACAGCTGAGTGGCGTCGCGAAGATTTCCTTTTCTTTGTAGATCTAAGGCTTTAGCGTATTGCTGTAAAGCGATTTGTTCTAGTGCTTCTCTGGTTACTTCATCTCCCGATCCACTTTCCTCGTCAGATTCAAAGTTCAAAGCGCTGATTTTAATCATTTTCAATTATTATCATATAATTTATGTTTATGTTTAGCAATTTATGAAGACGAATAAAGATCAGCGTTGCCATTAAAAAAAAATTGGTTGCCGCGTTTTGGATGGTAAAATTTCCATGTTTTGGGGTAAAAGTTGGAAAATTGCCGTGTCTCATAAAAAGTTAGAAGTTTCATACATAACATTTAAACTTTCGCAGTTGTTTGTACCTATACAGTTTTGTAGAATTATTTTATACTTGTACAGTGATAAAAAATATATTGATAAGTAAACTCACGTGATATAATTTTTTGCAAGCAACACACACGAACATATTTATGATGTAAGTGATAATTTTATTTTGTGATTTGCTTTGATCATATTTGTGGCACTAAAAATTATTTCACAATCAGCGTTAGCATGGGGTAAGGATAATATTTATTAAGGTGGCCTAATTTAACGTTTTTATAGCTATAACCGAAGTTGAAGTATGTGACCACAGACTTGTGTAAACTCGTGAGGAGCTTATTCGCCAGTGCTTGTTAGCTACGCATAATGGGTTATGGTATTTAAGTAACCGCTGTCATTTTAATGTGAATTTTTGCGTTATTTTGCTTGCGTATTTTATATAACTCGGCATGCCGGTTCATGAACCAAAGTGAGCAGAGTAGTGCAGTCAGGTGCTTCATGTAGAACTTCGAGAAATTTCAAGTCCCTTGACTCGGAGACAAAAACAAGCAACAGTCGCCTGAAGTGAAGAAAGGTAGTACGAATCGAAACGAAGTACCCTTTCACACAATCGTATCCACATAGCTCTGTAGAACTGTTTGATTCTACCGTTTTTGTTTTGCATTTTACAAATTTCGATCTGATTTCGATTACTTACAGAGAGGGGTAATAGCGGGGGGGGCGACTATTCAACTAAGTGTAAAGACTGAAGTCAATTAGCGGACTAAGGTATTGATTTTATGCGATTTCATCGTGAACTAGCTGTTACCTGCGACTTAATGCGCTTGTGCTCTGATTATCGTGTTTTAGGATACGTGGCCATTGTTTTGTCGTGTATCTTGTATTTTTTGCTGGACGACTTCAATTACCGTATAACACGGCAGTTGCCGTGTATATGGCAACCTGATCAAGATAAACCCGATGTCATATAGCGTTAACTGTCAGCCGTTGACAGTTGACACTACATGACACATTAAATTACACAGATTACATGACTGACAACAATCTTAGAACTTCGTTCGGTTGACCAATAAACGGTTTCTATTATATAATGTTTTAACAATAGCAGATGCAACTGCAAGTAATCAGGAATCAAAGAAGTTTTTTCTAATGGTGAATATTTCTATGATGTGTAATTAATTGCTGGTAAATTTAACCTTATTTAGACCTATTTAAGCATTTTTGTGACATCTTTCTCTTAAATGTAGGGATTATTTCAACAATGTTTATTAGCAATAGTCGTCAATTATATATTTTTATTTATTGTAATATCAGTATGTAATGTCATCACTGTCTGTACATCTCCTACATTAATAAAATAAAGATCGTATTTAAGGACTTTATCTCCATGAAGTTTCTAAATCTACCATCGTAGATTATTATTAGTGGTGTTCTTTATAATTAAAAATCAGTAAACTATTTTATGGTTAAGTATTTAATTATCTTAATTGTTCTGATAGCGATCACAATTTTAAATCTAAAACTTTCTTTGAAGATGCTTTTATATTCATAATATGCTAACATGTTATGTTTTGTAAAATAAACAAGATAGGAAGACAGAAATCGTGAATATGGAATGGTAAATTGTCAGATATGAGATATATTCGAAAATGCTAAAATTAATAAAAAACAAAACAAAGCCAATATGTTACTTATTATTGCATTATATTTATATAAGGTTTGAATCATAGTTTATAGAAGTTAGTTCTATTTTTTATTTTTCGTTCTTAAGACATATTTTATTAAATTAAGCTGTGGCATTAATATTTTTTTGTTTCATTTATTCTTTTTTAACAAAAAGACAAAAATACTAGATCATGAAGTCAAGTCTACCGTGAGGAACTAGTTTCATACAACGCTGTAACAAAATGGCGGCTCTTTGTTAAAGTTTTATTTCGCAAGTAACTTGGGAGATTCCAGAATTCACACCTTTAACAAGAAGTAAAAACTTTTAGCACATTTCACGAGTATACCAGAGATAAATAATAAAATTATAGTGTTCACAATAACCAAACTATATTACGTAAAATTATACCAAAATTATAAAATATAGATAGAGCCAATGATACAAGATAATTAATTCAAACTACTCGTGGTATTAACAACCTGTTATTTGTTTTACCCATTAACGGAATACATGTAAACTATTAGGCAAAATGAGAGTTAATTTAGTTAAGGGGGGGCGGATACATGTAACTATCTGAATTTTTACCGTTTTTCAGAGGCTTATTAAAAGAGAAGGAATAAATGAATCGTTTTGAAATGTAGTATATTCATTATATATTAAAATACAAAATTCTCATTTTTTTTGTTTTTTTTTTTAATGGCAGCTGTAAAAATTATCTCCCGACACCCTCACGGTAAAAGGCATCAATCGGCGGGATTTTTCGCTTCTCCCATAGTGATCTGAAATGAAAAAAAATATTTGAACGTGTTGTATAAAATGTATATTTTCTAGTTGAACCAATAAATCATTTCATTGTCAATTAAAAAAAAAATCATTTTAAGAAAAACGTGTTTGAAGTTTTGACAGAAATTGCAGGATTACAGTGGCTTACCAACTAATCAGCGATTCCAGGGCCATATAAAAGTACTTCGGTGAGTTCATAAAACACGCTTTCCTTTTTAAGTTCTTCTAGATATGCTTGACGAGCTTTTTGGTCGTCAAAGAGCTGCGGCGATTTTCTCAATTCACCCTTAGGTCAGCGTTTTTCGCGCACTTGTACTCTACGGTTCTGTATTTTCTTCTTTTTTTTTATTATAGTGTTGATTTCCATGGAATTGTCTTTTTGTGGTCTCGCAGCACGAGCTAAATCTCTTTTTTTCAGTTTTAAGATAAGACTGCATTTAATTTCTTTTTTTTACTAAATAATTCACTCCGCACAGAACAAATTCCAGAAGTATACTGAATTGAAGTGAAATAACGACAACACTGGTTTTAAGTATTTTATAGTAACTATACGTCGTTGTAACCCAAAAGTTGTAATGATACGTAGGTAGCGAAAATCGAGCGCTCAGGTTCAAGCTTCAATAGTGCCGAGTTGAGGTAGAGCATTTAAATGAGTTTTTAATCGATAAATAATGATAATTACATTCCGAAAATTTACAGGGATATTTTTGAGATGTTATTTTAACTATTTAGAAAAAAAAACATTTTTTTTTACATGTATCGCCCCCTTAGTTAAAGGTAAGTGTTGTGTTTAATTTAGTTAAATGTATTAAAATAGCATTATTCGAAGTGGCATTTGTACATCAAAATAAAGTAGAAACATTGTACTTTTAATTTTGTTTGAAATATATATTTTTTTGGTTTCATTTATTTCTTTTTAAAGAAAAGGCAAAGGTACTAGTAGACCATGCAGCTAAGTCAGACGTTCACTATCAATAAATGAACGGCGGTAACAAAATAGTGGCCTTCTGTTACGGCCACAAAGGGAATGATTGGGACATTTCATAATTCAACCTCCGTGTCATTATTTTCACTTTACTACACTTGTGTATCATAACTACACTATATCACGTAAAATCCCACCAAAATTACATAATAAATAGTCAAATACTGAAAAATAATGAATTAAAATATAGACGACGATATGATAGACCAAAAGTGCGCCCAGCATCACCATCGATGTATGTAGAACTCTCCTATGTATATATTGTCATTTGTCACTTCGAGGGAAACAAACTGTCAATATCAAATGTTCTTGATTTGAGCTTTGAGGTTATGTTTATATGAATGATATATAAAAACACGAGAATATTTTAAAAATAAAATTCGCTACATAAGTATGCTATCCCAACATGCCTTCCTTAAACGCACAATACCTATGTTTATACAAAGCGCGAGTGCGCATAGAAAGCCGCGATGGATCCCAATAGCGAAAAGCAAGATTTTTCGTATACCAAAACGACCTGTAGTCTTTGAAGACGAACGCTTAGAACTATTGCGTCTCCATAACAATTATAAAACTCAGATGAGAGCGATAAGAAGATTTTACCACGAGGATATGATTAAAGAGAAGTCAACGAAAGACAGTGCGAGTTCTGAAATGTCCCAACGTTTGGAAGCTGATGATTGGGCGCGATGTGTTGAATTAAATGAAAAGTGGAACGCTGAAGTGGCTTTGGAACGCGAGGCAAGGAGGAAACATGAAATCGCAGCAATGGAGGAGTACACAATGGCTCGAATTGAAGCTAAGAGTAAAGAACTGCAGGCAAAAATTGAAAAGGCTTCAGAACAAATAAAAATACAAAAAGTAATCTTTTCACATTTAGTCTATACACATTTTCTAATCTTTATATCTTTAATAGAACCAAATGGTAGACATTTCTAAATAAATTAATTATATTGCTATTCCAGGAACTAAGCAAGACATTTATCACACCAGAGAACCTTGATGCAGCTATAGAACATGCTCTGGCCAATCCAATTGACTACAACTTTGCAATTGACCTCAAAGGCAATATACACCATGGTAGGGATACACCAATAACACCTCCAAAAGATGAACAGAAGGCAATCAATGCAGTTTGAATAATATATTTGATTTTATCAATGTGTATATAAGTAGGTACTGAATAAACAAGTTAAGAACTGTTGTTATTTTATTTATTAGAAATAATTATATAATGACGATTGTATATCAAGTATTTATTTCCAATTTTGGATATTAATTTAAGCCTCAATATATAACTTCTATTCCTGCACCACCATCTTATTTTCCTCTGAATTGTTAAAATTATTGAAACAATTTCTATAGTTTTCATTTTGTTTTACATACATAATATACACTTATCTACAATAAAAATACCATCAGCAGGACTACAACGTTATGAAAAACATTTGTAATCTTGAGTAAACTGTTATATATAACCAAAAGTTATATGGGTGTGACTATAAACATTAAATTATTTTAAACAAAATCAAAATTTATTTATTCAATTTAAGCCCTAAGAAGGCGCTTATGAACGTCTAAAACACTACCACCGGTTCGGAAAACAACCCAGTCGAGAAGAGCCAGCAAGAAACTCGATCTGGTTCTTTTTTTTTTTAAATATAATATATATCATTTTTTTTGTCATATAAAAAACTATACAAATCGTAGTCTTAATAATGTTAGTGGAAGCACAGAGATGTGGGTTAATTCCAGACATCACTATCGTTCATAATGATCCACCCTGTAATAACCTTTTGAGATTAAAACTTGCTTGACATAATACTTGAACTTATTGTCAGGTAAATCGGTAATGTTACTTGGGGTCTTATTGTAAAACCGAATACTATTACCTATAAAGCTTTTATTACACTTACTTAACCTAAAGCGTGGTTCCGGCCAACTTGTCTTTACTTCTAATATTAAAATTATGACGATCATTCACTAGATCGAGCTTGTCTAAATTTTTACAAATATGCATTAAGCTATCGAAGATGTATTGTATGAAAACGCTGCATAAATTCCTGTTTGGAGACTGAAAATGAAAATTTAGAAATAAAAACTTTTACTTTACAATGTTTCATAATTACAAAATTCTAACATACATTTATTTACTTATACACTATATTTATTTACAAAAAAATATTTACATTATTAACTAAAAGGCATATCTCGGAACATCGACTCCCAGTCTGGCAAAATATTTAGTTTGTGGTGAAGTGAACCCAGGTCTATGAGGTTTGCTGACCGGGATGTGTCATCGCAAGCCACTGACACAACTTCCTGGTGAAATGCCGCTTTTGTGCCCATTGATACCTAGAAACACATTGATACATACGTATTTAATTGTCTAAAAGTTATTTATATACATACTAGCTGCTCTTCGCGATTTTACCCGGGTAGTTCCTGTGCGACAACCTAATCGGAATAAAAACTATCCTACGTCACTCCCTGGATTTCAAACTAGCTTTTAAGTTTAATCGTTATATACAAAAGTCTTTCCTCTTTATAATATTAGTATGGATTAATATTAATAATACATAAAATTTGAAAATAATTGTATGTTGCATATGTAGGTATTATATTGTAAGTTTAATGCAAGGTCAATTAACATAGTGCAAAATACTTGTTCATACAAAGTATATCTTTCTCTTCTTATTAACTTGTTTAACAACAGGGGTTGTTCAAGGGCGGTTGTCCCAGGGGGGTTCTAACCCTTTTGAGCCTATAGTTATTTTTCAATATTCATATTATTTTATTGATCTTTCATGATAAAATAATCTCATTGATATAATTTGAATTCAAAGGTTTAGTTTCAGTATATGTCTATCGCACACTAAACACTGAGTTAGGGATGGCGATCTGTGATCGGTTAATCGAACTATTTACCCAAAAAATCGATTTTTTCAATCGATTTCTACCTCTGGATCGATTCAGTAAATCGATCTTCAATCCCAGAATATCGAGGTTCATTTTTCTGCCTCGATTAAAATAAAAAAAAAATTGTATAATTTAGAAATGTACTAAAACAAATAAAAAGATACGAAAATTTTCACTTAAATAATCAAAAATTTGTGAGATGGCTCTGTTAGGAATGTCGTTCTGAGATCGATTAATCAATTTTTAAGAGCAAAAAATCGATTTTATATCATAGATATTTACCACAAAATTGAACCAGGAAATCCATCTCAGAACCTAGGAAATCGAGGTTTATTTTTTTCATGTTTTTATGAGAACCACAAAATTATTTACAATTCAGAGAGGTACCCAAACACAAGTAAATGTATGAAAGATTTTCACTTGATTATTTAAAAACTCAAGAGACGGTTTTGTGATAAGTTTCTCTCGCTTCTTTGTGAGATTACAAATATCACATTTGTAAATGTGTCAATTTTGTATACAATTAAAATGGCAGATAAATATCTTGCCTGATAGTAAGTAAACACATACAGTGTTAGTGGGACGCTTAGTACATCAAGAGAATTTAAGGTGTACAGTCAACCACAAACTTTCTTCACTTTATACCTTTAATATACTTGTAAAAACAACAATTAATTTAAAATGATAAAAGATTGATTAGTATAGTATATAGTATACAAAAATATGGAGATAAAGATAAAATAGTTAAGTATCTACTCGTATTTCCTCTCAGTCTATCTTTTGTTTTTTTTTTTTTATTTCTATTGACGAACTCTATCAATAAAATTATTTCGTAAACAGTTTTACCTCAAATTTTCAATAAATGATGATTATGGTCTAATTTTGACCAATTGAAGAATACTAGTTACGTATAAAAAACAAGTCGACAAAAAATCGATTTTGTAGAGATCGATCTTTTAGCTCTTAATTTTTTGTGAATCGATTCATAAAGATTCAATACGAATGGTATCAAAAATCGATCTTTTTGGAAAGATACGCCATCCCTAGACTGAATACAGAGTGAGGGAAGCGTCTGTCCGAAATACGGCTAGCGCTGTGGGTTAGAGTGAGAGAGAGAAGGAGCCTGCCTACCGTGTGCGTAAGAGAGAAGGAAGCCAGACAGACTGGCGCCGTAACGCGTTACGTAAGAAACCGGTTCACCCTCCCATAAAAAGTTATCACTTCAAACATAATACACACTTTTTGGTAAATCTTAAGGACAACATAATTTAAGTAATGTTTTTCGTTGCAAATTTGTGACCCCTGATGATACGCGGTGAGATTTTAGATCAGTGGACGCCTCACTTTTATGGCATGGGTAGTTGATACCATCTATTAATTGATACATTTTCAACCTATGAAGTCATATATTGTGGTGTCACCTCAAGAACTAAAACTATCATGATATTTGTTCCAGTTTAAAAATGAGGTGTACCTTCCTACCCATTGTAATGTCACGGGATATTAGATATGTGATAAGTTGATAAAACCGTTATCATATTAACCTCGAATATAGTGTCTCCCAGAGCTAAGCTGACACGGCCGGAACGATGTATCATCAATTTGCCGATACGACCTTCCTCCAGATCAGATAACAGACATTTATTATCAACCTTAAATTAAAATAGATGAAAAACAATTAAACAAATATTGTTACATTTATTAAATCCCCCCCCCCCCCACACACACACACACACACACACATATATCCTCCAATCTCCCGTAACAAACTAGTATATAATACCTATAAAACAAAAACTAACTCAATTTTTTTTTATTGATTTTTTTTAAAGCAAGCAAGTTATTAATTAGTTAGTTATAAGTCTATTATGTTTTTCTTAATCTCTATAAGAATTGAAAATATGGCCTAAGATAATAAAAAGATAAGCCTAATTCTTAAGTGATGTTCATACACTTCTTTGGTGACAGATTTTCATACTTGAGAGTGGTAACAAACCAGACGTCTCTACGCTATTGACTCCTTATTTGATACCCAAAATCCCCAAAGTCCTGATTAAACAGTGAGATAATGTGGAGGGAACGTTTAAAATGGGGGATAACTGTTGAATATATGGAGAGCGATCTAACTTTTATCAAAATAACTATTCTTTTCAGTTCCACCTCCATTTTCCCTAAAGACTCCATTTATATTGAATACACTGGATTATTTCATCTGTAAAGCTAGTGCTGGGACAAATTGCCAGGACAAAATGATTCCAAAGTGGTAGTAGAAATATTCCTTTAATGGGGACAGGGTAGGAGACGTTTTATCCATACCGCCTATTCTGAACTTGAAACTTGCATGAACACCCTAGCAAGACGATGGCAATTGTTGTGTAGCCGAAATAGAAATAAGTTTTGATTGTCTATGTTGTCTTTATGCTCTCTGCCCTTTTCACAATAAAAAAAAAATGGTTGCTGTCAGTTATGGTTTTTCTTATTACAAAAGCAATCCTTCTAGAATGTTCCATGGGATTCCTGCGGCACCTCAGAATCAACGTTTCGTGCCATTATTTTCAATTCACTTCACTTTACACAAGAACCAAACTACGTTATGTAAATCGCTACCAAAATCACACAATATTAGGCCAGAAACACACGTTACTAAATTAAGACAACAGCTACTACAAGACAGAATGAGGTGCCGGCAAAAAGCCATAAATTAATCAGTATCAGATGGCAAGAAGTTATTAGTTATTTCTCAATATTCTCATTGCATTATCTTTCAAGGTAAAATTATCACCCATCTAAGGTATTTTGTGTACACCACAAACTGTCATATGGGATCACCTAAGTTAGTACTTAGATGTAGAAAATTTCCAGCCTCAGCTGTCAGGATAGACTGCAGTCCTGGTTGAAACGATTTGAACACTTAGCATCAAATGGACTACATAATATGCCCTACACTTACGGGTTTGTCTTCTTTCTTCTCTCTCGTTGGCAGATGTGGAAGGTTCCGCGGGATTATTGAAGGGTTTCCGTCGAGGAGCTTCATCTTCAACGCTGCCACCACGGCCCGGTAACGTGTCCGGCAACTGAACAAACCATATTACTTTTACTATTGACTAGCCAGGTGCCCGCGGCTTCGCTCGGATTTCATATATTTTTCACTGTGTATTATAGTTTTTTTTTTTTTTTATACGAAACCCTAATTATTTTATATGCGAAGTAACTTCAGTAACCTACCAAAAAAGTCCCGTCAAAATCGGTTTAGCCGTTCAGGAGATTAACCCGAAACAAACAGACATACAGACAAACAATTTTTTTTATAAATTGTATATTTGGTATACGAAACGTATGAATATAATTTTTTTTTGCTACTAACATTAAGCAAAAGGGAAATACTGCCAATAAAACTGTGCATTGAATAGGATTTTATTCCAATTTTATGACTTTTTTTTACGAAGCAACCTAATAATTAACCCTAAGTTACGCGGAGTAACTTCAGCTATCTACCAAAAGTGTTCCCGTCAAAATCTGTCCAGCCGTTCCGGAGATTATCCGTTACAAACATACAAACTGACAAAATTTTTATAATCTGTATTTTGGTATAGGTATCGTATATGCATTCGTATCTATTTAGTAAAAAAAAATATTTTGACATTACAAACAGACACTTCAATTTTATTTATTAGCATATATTTACACTCTATAATGCATCATTTTCGATGATTTTTAAATATATTCGCAAAACGAAAGCTAGAACAAAGAAAAGAGTTATTACTGTTTTATAATAGAGGGGAAAAAATAGATCATAGATCTATTAGAAGCGACAACTTTTACCTCCTATTCTGTTTGATCTATTTATGTTATATTAACACATTTAAATATAGATTTGTTTTATAAGGTAAATAATTAAAATGGTAAGTGGATATTTGCGAGTCCCATTTACTAGTGTTTATATATAACCAATAGTCGCTTACTTGCAACAAATGAGGGTAGATTTGTCACTTTTCAACAAATTCACGACATCTGTGTTCTCGAAAGAATCTTTTATGTCTGGTATAGGTTTTTCTTCGGCTTCCATTACTGTAAAATGTTTCATAAATATTTTGAATTTTCTTCATTGGCAATTTCAAACAAGGCTAATAGGAAATGTTTCTTATGGTTCTAATGATTCCCATATATTAAAAAAAAAAAAAAACAAAATTTTTGTCCTATATCCATTTCATTATAATTATTCCAAAAATATACGAGTCTAATATGTAAATTGAATAAAATATGTACAAATTCTTTAATTATTTCTATAAAATATATACTGGTTTTAAAAACTACAGTAGTGTTTCACCCTGTGATCGAAATTAGACCATTTATTTATGGAAATTTGAGTAAAACACAAATGAATTTACAAAAGTTTTCTTGTTAAAGTGGTCTCGTAATTTTTTTTTGTTCATTTTTTTAAAAAGTAATAACACTATTTAAAATCTAGTCAACAGTTAACAGACAGAAAAAAAAAAAATCGTTTGATAAACAGAGGGGAAATGGCACTGTTTTATGTATAGATTAAATATTAAAATAACAGTTTGTGCACACACCCTAAAACTTACATGTACAATCGCTTTCAACGCCAGGCTCCTTTTTAACAATGATTTCTTGTTTCAATTTTACCTTGTTCTTGGTTTGTGTATTTAGCCAGCCTAAAAAAAACTATGGAGATTACTGTGTGTCTTTGATATAATAATTCTATTTTTTTTATTTAACAAATAATTTATTTATATATTGACATAACAAATTTAATGAAACATTGACCAGTTCATTGTCTATAATATATTGCTGCCAATTTTATATCAATTTTCAAACGAAAACTTTTTTGTATGTCGTTTAGCCTCAGGGCTTTGACCACAATCTCACCTGATGTTAAGTGAAAATGTATGGTAAGGGCACTAGACCTAGATTTAGAAGCTGTTAAGTGACGTTGCCGAAACATACCTACTGGTATTTGGAGGTCAGTTTTCAAATTGAAAAAATTAGGTTTATCCATTCAACCGAAAGATGTCCACTCTTGGACATAGGCCTTCCCAAAGATCTCCACAACAAGCGGTCTTTGGTACTCTTCCCGCATCCAGCGGATTCCCACGACCTTCACCAGGTCGTCGGTCCATATTATTGGGGGAAGGGGGGGGGGGTGTAAACAGCGCGTATTCTTATTATGCCGGCTAAGAATACTACCACCCAATATTTTGCTTTCAATGATATTGCAATTAATTTCCTCTTAATAATTCAGTTATGAAGATTTTAGTTCATGTTATTTCATATATATTTCTAACAGCCTTTAAAAAGGAGGAGGTTCTCAATTTGTCTGTATATTTGTTATATGTTTGTTACGCAATTTTTGAGTTTGTTACGCGATTCGAAAGAGTACACTCCCTAGGTAGGTTCATTATTACCAAGTCAGGATTTGGTCAGTGGATCTCAGGGAAATTCAAGTATTTGTGTATTGCAGTCACCAACTTATTTTGTTGATCTGATAATGCTGTGGTGCACTAATGCACTAATGGTGGAGAATTTAATACGAAAATAAATTTATTTTCTCAGATACAAAAAAAAAATAACTGTCTTCTAAACTGTACTTAAAAGTACATATTCAAATAGAAAAGTAGAAAACAAAAAACTTTTTTTTTAATTAGAAACAAAACAGACTTCAATTGTGTATACTATAAAATAAATAATTACTCCATTAATTCATTAATACCATTAATAGTTTTTGAGTCCAACTTACGGATAACACATACATAATATTAATAAATCAACTGTCACCAAATTAAATGAATGTCAAAAACAGATGTCTATCTGTTTTATCTCGAAAGTTCCTCAAGTAATGTCAAAGACAATGAGTTTGCATAAAGTAAAAGCATTCACCAAAACCTTTACAAATCAATTTGTCATTTTAAGGAAGCCAGAATGTTATCAAATCTAACCTTTAAGTTTCTCAAATTGTGGATGTGTTCAAAACAGGCATATTAATCGAACCGAATCATGTGTGAACAACTGCATACACAATATGCAGTAAGAAATCATAGGATTATCACACTGGCAAGCTCAAACTCCTCTTTATAACAAGAATATTTTAATCCAAAGAAAAAGTGTAAAAAATCCTCTTATTTAAGAAACAAGACAAGAAAATCATTAAGATAGGCATTATATCATATAACAGAGGCCGGATGTAAACAATAAATAAAACAAAACGGTTTTTGGACGGCATACCTCCGTCATCCATAGGCAATTTTATTGGTGCATCGATCTCAAAGATTTGTTTAAAGCCCACGGCTTCATCATCAAAACCATCAATTTCACCTAACACTGTTTTGATTTTCTGCTCTTCCAACTCTTTGTCAATCTGTAAATTAGTTATTTTTTATGTAGTATGGAATAGCTAACAGACGTGCAGTCTATCTGATGTGTATCCAATTATATTGTCAGTTTGATCATGCCTATAACCTTTATAGTAGTCATCTACAAAAATCTATATTAAAAAATGTATATATGCAAATCAAAACGGCCTATCTGGCCTGAAACTTTAAATCTGTTAGTGAAATTAAGTGGACATGCGATTGGAAAGGTAGGTATTTCAGAAATATATTGGTATCGCGTTGGGCCCAAAACAAAGAATTATAGAACTCGAAAGGGACAACTGCATCTCGGGCTAGTTTTACCGTTTGCAAAATAGACGTAAACATCACTTCGTAGTACCCTGTTACTACCTCCAAAACAACAAATTTGTGTGACGAACATCTGTAAAAACGGTAGAAATCGGGCATTTTTTCTCATATTCGAAGGCTCCTATTTTCTACAATAACTAATTTAAGGAAAAAATCAAAACGTATGGGCATGGCGGTGGTGGATATATATCATATGGTATAAAATATTTACCATAATGCTATTATCCAGGGAGGAAACAGGGGAGTACGTTTGTAAGGAATAAATGTCACTAGGATATCTTCTTAAGTACATACATATCATCACGCCTTTCTCCCGTGGGGGTAGGCAGAGATTACGTCCTTCCTACGATCTTGACACACCTCTTTCGCTTCCTCTACTTTCATGAGCGCTTTCATACATGCTCATTGGTTATGAGTACTTTTCACCTGGCCTTTATTTAACACGTGATCAATTTAGTCTAGATACGTTCACCTAGGTCGACCCTTACTGACTTCCCCATCTTCTTAAGTATCTATAGTTTATGATTTGACCGAGTAATCATGACCATCAAAATTCTTAAACTTTCATATTTTCTACTTAACATTTTAGTATTATGAAACCAAGCTGAACCATTGAGAACTTAAATCATAAGTGCATATTCTAGACCCGTTAATACTATACTAAAATTATAATCATGACTTTATTGATAACTAGAAATCTCTTGTGGTGGGGGTACTTCAACCGTTAAACCTTGCACAAATAAGATAATTCCTATAACACAGTTATTATAACCATTGGTTGTCATACCTTGATTACATCTTTAACTCTTATTGAAGGTTTCTGCAGCACAGAAGCAGAACCTGAATCTCTACCATATGAAACTCGAGTGGAATGCCTCTCCGAGTTACCCAGGCCTGAAATGGATAAACTTCTTTTGTAAACATTATTATTAGCTAAAATATAATGACTCGAAAAGTAGCTTATGTACAGTATGAAAATTCACACTTTTATTTTCAATATATTGTTCAAAAGTTCTGGAAAGAATTGCTATGGAATTTAACGTATTTTTTTGCAAGAAAAAAAAAAACAGACAAATAATAAATACCTAACAATAAATTGATTTTAAATGAGTTTAGCAAAAAATTAATAAATCTTATGTGTTCTTTATATCATTTAATTTTTTGTAATATAATGAGAAAAGAAAAATAATAAAATTCTGCACTTAAATGGAATCAAAATGAATAAAAAAATTAATATAGTATAAAAAAAAAAAAGTCTTTTCCAAGATTAGTAAACAGTCTGCAAAATGTAATTACTGAATGAAATGCATAATAATGTACCTATATCTAATCTATGCAACTGACTCATTAAACTGCTCCTTATTTTGTTTAAATTAGTATCATTATAATTTTATGTCATATTAAATATAGCTAATATAATAATATAACTTGATTTAACCCCTTGAGCACTAACCTGGTGTTTTACGCATTCCATTGCTTTCCTGTTGTCTTATTTTTTATGGGTAATTGACATATTAAGTTACATCCTTTAAACTTTAAACTACATATTTTTAATTTAACATAATTCATAGGATTATATAGCAGCTCTGACACCAATATCAATTCATTTAGAATGACCTGAACAACTATGTACAATAGTTAGTAGGGTTACCATGTATGTTAATATGTCAATTACCCATAAAAATGAGACAATAGGAAAACAATGGAAGCTGGCGTAAACGCCAGGTTACTGCTCATGGGGTTAATATTAAAATTGAAGGTGAACATTATTATCACAACTTATTATTTTGTTATGGTTTCTTTAAATTTACCTTCAGAGAAGACACCAGTAGATTTAATGACCTTAGGCCCTTTTTTAAAATACTTATTTCTGTCATTCTTTCGATCTCTGGAACCTTTATCGTCATTCTTCTGATCCCGTACATTGGCTGTTGATGGGCTGTTGATAATAATTTTTATTTATACTATAGCTCAATGAAAATTATTCAAATGCAGTTTCCAAAAATGATTTTACTTTTCTATAGACATATTTGTACTTATAGATCGTTTTACAGATTTTTGGAACACACATTCATTGTACATAGCTAATTTAAATAGAAATTGGAGCTTAAATATATAATATCTTGCAATATTTTATCTCATATATGCTCATCTAATTAGAAGTGAAAGATGTGTGTCAATATCATATCAGGCAGAAGGATGTAGTCTCTACCTACCCTTATGAGAGAGGGGTTTGATGTTATGTATGTGTAATAAAGAATGACTAATGAATTAGTGGCTAGTTACTTGTAAGAAATGGGAATTATTATCCTACATAAATCTTACAGGAAGTAAATTGTTCAAATCGCTAGGAATGAAAAAAAAAAAATAACCAGTACTGTCAAGTTAGTCAAATGTATATAAAGTATAGAGTAAATTTAATCAACATGTTAACAACATTTTCTGTTACCCAGGAATGTAACAATATTTTAAAAAGTAAAAAACCAGAGAATGTACTATAAAACTTGTAAACAATTAAAATAAATGTGACAAAATTTAACATTTACATTACAGACTTAAGAAATAATAACCTCATACATACAAAATAAAATGAAACAAAAAAAACTAGACAGCCATGGAGACTGCCAACTGTTTTTTTATGTTTACATTATAGTATGCCTAATTAAAATTTTATAAATTGTTAATATGTCGAGTACCCATAAAAATAAGCCAATAAGAGAACAATGAAAAGCTGGCGTAAATGCCAGGTAAGTGCTCAAGAGGGTAATTGAATTATTAACATAACCTAATATTTGTCTGGTATTTACATCTATTGACATCTATCTCCAAGCAATAATTATATACATTTTAATATGGTTTATCTAATATCAAAACATATGATAGACTGCATAAGTACAAATTATATTATTTATATCTGAGTGCCAGCACTAAAACACCATCTTATAATTGACATACTGTAGCACGTTGATGGCAGATATATAGCACAGCATTGGTAACACAAATCTATGAGTATTTCTATCCCAAGAATAGAAAAGAAAAGTTTTAACTTCAAAAATAGTACCAATAGCATTAGATATATTATGGTGATGTCAGGACAGGGAATGTAATCAACATTTCTCTTAGGAACTAGGGTAATGATGATTGTATGGTGATTAATAATGAGTGAAATATAATGTTCAATAAAATATACATTACATACTATATATTTATTATAGTTTCATTTAACATAACTTTGTATAATAAAAAAAAACTGAATATCTATATGATAGAATTTTACTTACCCTTTATTTTTATTTCTGGTTACATTCAAATTTGGTATATAAACTTTTTTATTTGGCTTCACTCCCCCGAGCATAAGATCACGGGGTGCTTTTAACGATGCTAATCTCTGCATCGGATCTATGCCTAAGCCATTTGATTTCGATGATTTATCTTCAGACATAATAATTGATATAAAACTACCAAAAAATCACACATAAACATAACCTCAATGTTTTGTGTTTTGCAAATCAAACTGTCAGCCACAGCTGTCAGCTCATCTCTGTCAGATCATCAGCTGGCTATTAGTGTCTATCAATTTCCCAGTGAATTACTTTACTCTATGGTCTCAATCATAATTTTATTTATTTGAAGCTAGGTTTTTTGGGGAGATCTCAGCCTTTTGTGTAGCAGTTATTTTCTTTAATTCATTAATAAACTTGTGTATTTAACTCTATATCAATATAATCTTGGTGGCGTTTTATGGGATATAGTTTAGTTATTGTTTTCAAATGTGTGGAATAAAATTGGGTATTAACTCTCGAGATACCATAAAATATAGCTGAAAAGTTCTCACAAATTATCTACCATTTTGGTGGAGCTTTGAACATCGATCAATAATAAAAGAAGTTCAAATAAAGATTGCAAAATAACAAGTCATTCGGCTGCATGGTCTGGATATCTTTGCTTTTTCCTCAGAAAAGAAAACGTGAATATAAACTTGGCAGTTACCTTTCAAATTTGTGATATGCTTCAAAATAATAACGAGTTTCTACCGAAGTCTCTGTTCGTTATTTTAAAACTTGTGCCCGTTTTACGTTATTATAGAAGCCATTAAGTATTTATCAAATTTATTACTATTGAGATGGCAGAATCACTCTTCGACATTTTTGGTGATCACTTGACGAGACATACTGCGAAAAATGTTTGTACGTCAGCCATTATCTAATAACGGTGAGAATCATGTTTTATATATATTCCTAGAGTTTATTTTACATCTCTCTATACTATTTTACGACTTTACACGTGCCTTCTAAAAATCCTTTTTCATCCAAGCTTAGCCAAATCATTGCAATTACAATAGAATCTGAAAACTAGCGAGTGAGTAGTCGTATAGATTTATCACGTTGGACTACAAACTTCTCGTTAATTTCAGATGTTATTAAAAAATCCCTTCAACTTGTAGCTGATGTTCCTCTACTTTGATTATATTACGTTTCTATATCTTGCAGAGAATATGGGAAAAACTATTCTCTCTGGTCCCATAAAACCTAATGAGCCAGTTAAAAAAATCGGAGATACAAAGAAATCATTTCTTTCAAATACTGGGAAAGCATTGCAGTCTACTCCTACCAGGCATGTGTTCACCCCGAGAGGAAAGAATGTTGGTGCCATGATTTACACAGAGGAGAATCATAATAAAGGGTGTAGAGTTGAAGATATTGAATTCACAAAACATCTTATAAATATGGTGAGGATTTTTTTTTCATAATATTTAATGAAAACTTCTATTCCAAAACTTAAGTTCTAGCAGTCATAGCTTCTGTTATCTGTTCTAATTTTATAAATGACTGAGCATCATGCTCAGTTTTGAGCATGTTATAAATATACAGGATCCCAAGTGAAAAATACATCAAAAGATGCCAATACATATTATTTTATGGTGATAGTTACTCAAGTAAGTACTAAAAATATCTAGTTATCACAGTATAAATTTATCCCAATGTTATTTTTTATCAAATGTTTTGAACCCTACTGGAGTAGGATTACCCATAGCAGATACTATGGAGTCGTAATCAATGATCAATCTACAAATTATTAGATTACAAATAATACTATATAAACTGTATTCCAGACAACTTCCATAAGGACTTACTTGACTACCTTCCTTTACCGGAACCTGAGATTTTAAAGCATTTCTCACCACCCAACACACCTCCACCAGCCACCAGGAGATATAGCCTGGAGTTGGACTGCTCATATCAGGATGAATTCTTTACAGGTGATATGATTAATATTAATTCAACAGATAACCTTATACTGTTTAACAGTGATTAAAGTTATTTTTCATCAGAACTGTACCAAAGATTCAGAGCAAGCCACTGTGAGAAAACATTGATTCCTGGCCTTCCTTTTCCAATATGAATACTAGAAATATACATAATTTATCTGCAATATTTTTTTTTATTATAAAGTAAATATTCAAAATGCAATTAAATTCAATTATTAATTGTTATATCCCTCCCAGAAGCAGTTATTTTTGCTTACTTGTGACAGTTTAAGATCTCTTTTTTATGTAAAAATAAAGGTATCACGGATGGGAATTCAGTCTCAATGGTCACCAATATTTAGTTATTAGTAGTTCAAAACTGGATTAACTGAGAATTAGTAGATTAATAAATATAATCAATAAGACATTTTTTTACAGATGATTTTTCTAACGAAAGTATTCCAGAGGAGGATCTTGGTCTACCTGCTTTGTATTAAGAACTTTTATTGAAAACTATTACTAATATGATGATGACAAGTCTAAAAGTAGATACTATGAGGGTTGGTCTGTGAAGATTGTATTATTCGTTCTTTCAAATGATTGTCTATGTTTTGGTTAAAAAATTTGTGTAGCTATATTTCTGTGATAAATGTTTGTGTACCATCAAGTTAAAGAACACATGAGTTGAAATATCTCATATTTTCAGTTATATTCCTAACTCACAAATGTTTTATTCTTAATTAATAATAGCTTTGTTTAGTGTTAATTTAATATCAATAAACATTTTGGATTCATATATTTGGTAGATTTTGTATATTTTTTTGTACTTGCTCTAGGAAATTTGTGCGTTTTGTCTAATTAATCTGTACAGTTTAAGAATGGTACTTTACTGCTAAGGTGCAAGACCCAATGTTTGGTTATAAAATCCTAATACAGTTTGCAAGACCTAGACTGAAGAGGTTGTAATAGATATTGTTGTTATTTATATCCTTAGATTAATTTCAATAAGTGCAGGCTAAACATTTTTTTTTAGAATATAAGTGTTTGTTGTTTTCTAGATAAAATATTTTTATATCTATCAAATCATAAAACTCTTTGTTATTATGGAATTAATTTGATTAATAATTTTATTTTATCCAACAAGTTTAGTACAACAGGGTGAAAATGACATGGCTGCCTATAACTTTTACCCAGCCATAAATGTCAATACTTAACATGAGTGTGGTTGATTTCTAGTATGGGACCATTTATGGATGTATGACATAAACATCAATAGGGAAGGGTCTTTCCAGTATATTACTTTACTCTAATGGAAGGGTATATATGCCTACCTTATTTTTGATGATATGGAATGTAGGGGGGTCTAATGCTAAGTAAGCAATATTTACTTGAATCATTTTGCATATGTCATATTTGAAACGCCCCTATTGGGACTATTTCATATACAAAAGGTACAAAAGACTAATCAATACAATGTATTTATCGAAGTTAACCTAACATTCACACATTAATTTTCTCAAAAGTCTATTTTTCTTATAAATTATCAAATTTTGTGGCATAGACTTTATAAACACCCAAACCTTGCTTCATAACTATGACTCAGGAAAACTGTTACAGTTAATTTCATGGTGACAAAGATTTATTACTGTGAATAAATGTATTTATTTAAGTTAACACAACATCTTATATTTTCTAAAATAATGTTTTGTAATAGAAGCAACAAAATTAATGTTGATATGAAATACCTATGAACAGTATTATTAATACTAAAGCCATTGAAAACATTTTTTATACCTTGCCAAATACTTTCTAATTATGTATGTCCAATTATATACATTACACTTACATACATGTCTACTAGTTGTCAAAATTTGTTAATGTTTGAATGCACATATGCTTCTTTATTTCAATACTATCCAGTCTTTTTGTTGTAGAATTTAATAGTACCTTTATTCTTTTACTCTAAATACAGCTTCACTTAAACAAGGCACTTACATGAAGAAATTTATGGACAACCTAATATACCCCATAATATATGTTAATATAAGTCTAACATAAAAAAATGAAGATTAAATATGTTTCAATATGAAAGTGAGGTTAGGTAATTATTGAATTTAAACAAGTTCCCCATACCAATTTCTTTCTAATATGTTGATTACCCATAAAAATAAGAAAATAAGAAGACAATGGAAAGCTAGCGTAAACGCCAGGTTAGTGCTCAAGGGGTTAAAGTTTCAGTGTTATTATTTCAAAGTACATAATACATATTAAATATATAAAATTATTATTTTAATTCAATTTTAATATTTACATTTATTTATAATAGTGGTACTATATAAACACTAATATAAATTATTTTAAATTATACTGAAAAAAACTTAAGAATAATTATTACTTAACAATTATTTTTACATCTTTATTTTTCCTGTAGTGATGTTCCTAATATCAACACAACGTAACAAAGTATTATTAGTCTCTTTATGAAACTTACGCATATATACTACATGATCAGTTTCCATATAAATATCACCATGTGTTTACATATAGTATTTGATAAGTTGTTCAGAAAATGGTGTCCCATTATAATAAAAAAATAATACATGTATATATGAAAAATCTTAGAGCATATATTTAAGCACTAATTGCCTCAGTAACTGAAGTTACCACAGCACACCAAATGGCTCAGGATTATGAATGGATTGACCTGTTCCAATTGGGTAGGAAAATATAATGAACAAAATATTCATAAGCTACAAATTATTTGTTAAAATATAAATAACAGTAAAAAAAAAATGAAATATGTATTATCAAATGTTCCTCATAAACATTTTTTTTTAAATTAAGGTTTTTAGTTAAAATTTCAATTTACAATAATGGTAATTATTATTTAAAATGACATAACAATTTAGGTTAAATACTTTTTACCAAGAAATTGGATCTTTTTCTCAAATGCAGGTAAGGTTATAGGCGTGTCTTCCTTGTAAAATGGATTCAGCATCAATTTTATATATGCTTCATAGACATCTGTGAAAAAGTTTTTAATGCCATCTTCATTACGGGCATCATGAACGATAACAAAACGCATCTGTAAAACAGAACTATTCTGTAATTATAGAAGTTCCAAAGAACTTAATTTGGATAGTTAAATTAATGACGTACAAATGTTAATAACCTATCATTAATTACAAAACTCATATTTATGTCAGAGTCAATTTTAAGATAATTATTAATTTTAAAGTGACAAACTTAATATTTGTAAAAAAAAAGTATTACCTGACTAGCAGTTACAAATGCAGAAACAAACCACTGATTAAATTTGTCTACAGATTTCAAATATGTGTTGGTCACTTTCCACATATGTTCATCTACCAAGTCCAATGCCGCATGAGCTATGAATTGATTTAAATGCCTATTGTCTTCTTTCTACAATATGAATGTAAATATTACAACTCAAATTATATTTTTAAAAAGCACTTTTATTTACTTAAAACTTTACCTTAACTTCCTTGGTTATTGGAATGAAGTCTTGTTCAAAGATCGGGTTGTCTGAATGTCCAACTATAACGAAATAATATGTACCAGCCATTTGAAAATTAGATTTTTTCGTTAAGCATTTATATAAATATTTTTATACATTCAACTTTTTTTCTTTACTTCTGTTTTGTCATAGAAGGTTTGGTCCACAGACATTTTTTTTGTTGTTCCATATCTTTGATTATGGCAATTTGAGTTCAAAAAATTAGTGCCAATGTCATGTAGATTTTCAATCTTGTATTAGCGTCACCAAGCTCCAGCAAAACTGTGGCTCATCCTGCTAGAACTTTCCATGGAGCTTTATCGGTACCTCAGAATAAATGTTACGCATTATCTTCAATAACAAACTTAACTTGTACACAATGACCAAACTATATCACATAAAACGCCACCAAGATTACCTGATATAGAGTCAAAGACACAAATTTAATTGATAAAGAAAACAACCGCTACATTCTAAGATCCTGTCAAAAACTCTTGGTCCCATATAAATATAAAGGAATAATCCTTTTTAAGGAAAATGCTAAAGTACAAGTAGACCACGCAGCCAAGTCAAACGTTAGGAACACTATCAATAAATGAATGTCGGTAACAGAATAGTGGCTTTCTGTTACGACCACAACGGGAATGATTGGAGCATTTCAGAATTCACACTTCTTGCCTTTATTTTCATTTCACTACACTTCTGAATCATAACTACAGTATGTAGTCAAATACTGCAAAATAATGAATTAAAAACAACATGACAGAACAAAATCGCGCCAAGCCCTGGCCTGATCCACAGACAATAGGGATGGCGATCTGAGATAGATTAATCAAAGAATCAATCTTTAAGACAAACATATTTTGTTTATAATCGATATCTAGCACTGAACCTATCTTAGAACCTAGGATGTCGAGGTTTATTTTATTTCACAAGTAAATGTATGAAATGTTTTATTTATCGCTAAATTAATTACAACTCAAAAGATGACTTTGTGACAATTTTTTCCGCTTTGTGAGATTCGAAATATTTTTGTATATTCCTTTTGTATCTGGTATGTATTTTATTATATTGGTATCTATGTATGTATATAATATTAATGCTTAGTTTTGCACCTACCTTTGATACTTTTTTCACCACCCTAAGGTTAACTGGGAGAAAATGCCTAAGACATTAAGTCCAGTCCGCCTTTGTACATAAATGTGTGCAAAAAGTGTTAAATAAATAAGATGAAAGACAAATATCTTGCCTGATGATAAGTAAACACTTACAGTGTTACATAGACCCTTAGAACATCAAGAGTATTTCGAGTGTACTGCTATCCATAAAATAACTTTGTACCGGTAACTTTGATATGGTTGTAAAAACAATTTAATTATTTTAAAAACATTAAATATTGATAACTATAGTGTCTCTTTTTGTTTTGTTCGATATGGATTTAACTATACACAAACGAAGATAAAAGAGTTTAGTATCTTTTTCTCTCCTCTGAATGTTCATCTTTTGCTGTTTAATTTCTGTGCAGGACAGCGCCCTCTAGATAGAGGGCGCATATTAGCTAGATAAATTACGCATATTATCTAGACAGATTGCGTACATTTATTAGATATACCCCGCATAGATAATAGAAGAAATAATAGAATATTACAGAATCTAAAGAAATAGTTAAGATTAATAGAACAGAAATAGAATCTGAATTACGTAATTGAAGAAAGATTACGTAAACGAACACGTCGAGTCTTTGTGAGAGCGAGACAACACACCTCGCGGCACCGCCGGGCGGCGTGCTCTGATTCGCCGAACGCGACCGGCCTACCTCGATCCGTAGCAACGGGGTCACACACAGGCCGGGAGCTTAAATATCCGCCCGGGACGGTGCCAGTTATGCAGTCATCGATCGCTCTCCGAAGAAGAAACAACTAAGAACTAATCTCTGAGACAGAAGCAGTAGTCAAACATTTCAGCAAGAAGTAGTCCTCAAGAAGTCATCAAGCAACAGTGCACTGCGTTCAAGGATCCGCGTCTTGAACCATAGTGATCCGCGCTCCGACCTGACCGTGAATCCGCGTCCCCGAGTACGAGAACCGCGCTCCGACCTGACCGTGATTCCGCGTCCCCGAGCCACAGTGATCCGCGTTCCGAACCTACGCGATCCGCGAACCGAACCAGTGAACCGCGTATCGAACTATAGTGGGGGTCTCTCGAATTCCGCGTAATTCGAGACATATCGTGCGCGTAAACTCGCACACGGGTGTGAGTACGAGTGTGAGTCTTAGTGTAAGGACAACTGTGAGTACTAGTGTAAGTACTAGTATAGGGACTATAGTGAGGACTATTGTGTGTTTTTATATTGTCTAACTGTAAATCGTATCTTGCTATATGTCGTGTTAATCTTGTGCATGCTTTATATCCTGTTTAATATCTTGTGTCTACTGTTTCTATATTGTGTTGTCTCTGTCTATCTTGTTTCTATTGTAATTGTGTTGTCTCTGTGTTATATAGTATTCCTAGATTGTGTCTGTTTTATAGTGTAATTTGTTGTCTGTATTATATTGTAACCGTGTCATAACCCTGTATTGTATGAATAAACATATTGTTGAAACTTTGGCATCTGGCATTATTTACTACATCTCTCGCAATCCAGCAACAACGGTGTGTTCTAGCGGACTGCCTAATAACATCTCAGGCTGTCCCGCACATCGCATGGTCCTTCGAGCCGGATCTACGAGAGTGTAGTAAATAAATATAGCGAACACATGCCAGTAACCAGATCTACAGGAAGGCACGGGGAGACACAGACTTTAACATCAACAGTCACCGTGATGGGGTCCGAATTCGACACTGGCACTACGACGTGCGTCACGGCAACGGTGAAAAGGAACCAGTCAACGGCCGCAACAGAACAGCGAGCCGTCACAGAAGTCTCACAGCAGCAACAGGCGGTCACGAAGTCCGACGCCGCCAGCGAAGAGCACGGAGAGCGTCGAGCTGCATCACGGACGAGCAGGCGTTCAAAGGCCGAACGTCTAGCCGAGGCTGCAGCCAGAATAGCCAGACTGAAATTGGAACTGGCTGCAGCCGAATATGAGGCGGAACAGAGTAGGTATGTCGGGTATACTTCCAGATCCGACAAGACGCAGCATGTCCACACGTGGTTGGATACGACCACGACGGAGTTGGTCGTAATAGCAGAACCGACGTTCAGAACCGAGGCGACGGATATAGGATCATCATGCCCAGTGATCAGTGACGCATCCTGGGACGACATGGTGATATCATCGGCGGGATCCACCGCCGCACAGCCGTCGCCGAAGCGACCTCAACTCCTAGCCGCATCCTGGGACAACACAGCGTCTACACCGGCGGGAGACACCGCCGCACATCCGCCTCCACAGCCAGCCGAAGTCCCAGTGATCAGCGCCGCATCCTGGGACGCTGCGCCTCAGCCAGCGGGCGTCATCGCCGTACACCCGCTGCCGCCGCCGCTGCCGCCGCCGATGGTCGAATCGAGGATGGAACATTGTGTGCCGCCGCCAGTGACCACAGCCGAGTCCTGGCAGTCGAGAGCGCCGCGTCCTCCGACCAGCAGAACGAAGGCGACGGATACAGCACCACCTGAGCCCCCAGCGAGCAGAGCCGTAGCCTGGGGTAAGGTAAGCGCATCGGCGGGAGCCACCGCCACCGAACAATTGCAGTCAGCCCGGGTCCCCAGTGATCAGTGACGTATCCTGGGGTAAAATGACCGCATCGGCGGGAGCCACCGCCGCACAGCCGCCGCCGCAGTCGGCCGAGTTCCCAGTGATCACTGACGCATCCTGGGGTAACATGGTGACTGCATCAGCGGAAGCTACTGCCGCACATCTGCCGCAGCAAGCCGAGTCCCCAGTGATCAGTGACGTATCCTGGGGTAAGATGACCGCATCGGCGGGAGCCACCGCCGCACAGCCGCCGCTGTCCGCCGAATCCCCAGTGATCACTGCCGCATCCTGGGGTAACAGAGTGACAGCATCAGCGGAAGCTACTGCCGCACATCCGCCGCAGTCAGCCAAATCCCCAGTGAGCAGAGCCGCATCCTGGGGTAACATGATGACAGCATCGGCGGGAGCCACCGCCGCAAAGCTACCGAAGTCTGCAGAGGTCCCAGTGAGCGCTGTCGCATCCTGGGGCGCTACGGGGCAGCCAGCGGGCGTCTACGCACAGCCGCTGCCGGAACAACGGCGAGAACCGCCGTCACAGCTAGCCGAGGCTCCAGCGAGCACAGCTGCATCGCGGAGCGCTACGGCGCAGCCAGCGGGCGTCACTGCCGCACACCCGCTGCAGGAACAACGGCGAGAACCGCCGTCGCAGTTAGCCGAGGTCCCAGTGAGCTTTGTTGCATCCTGGGACGCTGCGGGCCCAGTCAGCGGGCTTCACCGACGCACACCCGCTGCCCGAACAACGGCGAGAACCGCCGTCACAGTCCGCCGCACGCCCAGTGATCACTGACGCATCCTGGGGCGCTGCGGTCCAGTCAGCGGGCGTCACCGCCGCACACCCGCTGCCGGAACGGCGAGAACCGCCGTCACAGTTAGCCGAGGCTCCAGCGAGCACAGCCGCATCGCGGAGCGCTACGGCGCAGTCAGCGGGCGTCTCTGCCGCACACCCGCTGCCGGAACGGCGAGAACCGCCGTCACAGGTAGCCGAGGTCCCAGTGAGCGCTGCCGCATCCTGGGGCGCTACGGCCGAGCCAGCGGGCGTCACCGCCGCACACCCGCTGCCGGAGCGACGGCAACGGCCGTCACAGTCTGCCGAGGTCCCAGTGAGCGCTTCCGCATCCTGGGGAGCTGCGGCGCAGTCAGCGGGCGTCACTGCCGCACACCCGCTGCCGGAACAACGGCGAGAACCGCCGTCACAGCCAGCCGAGGCTCCGGCGATCACAGCCGCATCGCGGAGCGCTACGGCCGAGTCAGCGGGCGTCACCACCCGCACACACCCGCTGCCCGAACGACGGCGAGAACCGCCGTCACAGTCAGCCGAGGCTCCAGCGATCACAGCCGCATCGCGGAGCGCTACGGCTCAGTCAGCGGGCGTCACCGCCGCACCCCCGCTACCGGAACGACGGCGACCGCCGTCACAGTCAGTCGCAGCACCCCCAGTGATCACTGCCGCATCCTGGGGCGCTACGGCCGAGCCAGCGGGCGTCACCGCCGCACACCCGCTGCCGGAACAACGGCGAGAACCGCCGTCACAGTCCGCCGCACGCCCAGTGATCACTGACGCATCCTGGGGCGCTGCGGCCCAGCCAGCGGGCGTCACCGCCGCACACCCGCTGCCGGTACAACGGCGAGAACCGCCGTCACAGAGAGGCGCCGCTTCCCCAGTGATCACTGCCGCATCCTGGGGTTCTACGGGCCAACCAGCGGGCGTCACTGCCGCACACCCGCTGCTACAAGAGGAACCGACGACACGAATGATCAAGCCGAGGGGGGAACATAGCGTGCCACAGCCAGAGACGAAAGCAGAGTCCTGGCAACAGTCGGGAGCACCGCACCCTCCGACAGCCGCCGCCGCAGCACCCTGGTGGAGTCCAGGGTACCAGCCGCGGGCCATTACCGCCCAGCGATCGAGGGCGGACCTACGCGAGCTGCCGTATGCAGTACAAGCCGCGCAGCATCGCCAGCAGAGGAACACTGAACCTCAGGCACGACGTCATCGAATCCGCACGGTCGTCGAGGATCGACCGATCAAGTGTCACCTGTATTATCGACAGGGACACGCAGCAGGTGCTACAGATCAGCTGAGGAACGCATCGGTCGACGCGAGGCGGCATACGACGAAGAAGTATCGCCTGTGTTTCCGCCTGAGGTTCCGCAACAAGAACCACAGCGGCCAGCCCAGGACATGTGAGATCCCGGTACAGATCTCTAGACCGGCGGGAGCGAGGAGCGACAGACACGGTCGCGCCTCTGAACATTGGCATGAACTTCCACGGGGCAAGCGAGGAGCTTCGACGCGCCGTTTACGAACACGGCACGGCGGTCGAAGCCTCAAAGAAGTATATAGACTGGCGACTCGTCCCGTCAGGAGCTCCACTTATGGGAGCATATGGTGCGCTCCGTCGAGGTGGCGCGAGAAGCAGAGGAAGTCCTGCACGAACATGCCGAAGAAGATCGTCGTCGTAGAGAAGGTTGCGGTTCCTGTAACGCACACGGGTCCTGCACCACATGTATATGCGCCGCCGCTGATCGCGGACGACGCACGGCGGGAGTAATGTGCAGGACAGCGCCCTCTAGATAGAGGGCGCATATTAGCTAGATAAATTACGCATATTATCTAGACAGATTGCGTACATTTATTAGATATACCCCGCATAGATAATAGAAGAAATAATAGAATATTACAGAATCTAAAGAAATAGTTAAGATTAATAGAACAGAAATAGAATCTGAATTACGTAATTGAAGAAAGATTACGTAAACGAACACGTCGAGTCTTTGTGAGAGCGAGACAACACACCTCGCGGCACCGCCGGGCGGCGTGCTCTGATTCGCCGAACGCGACCGGCCTACCTCGATCCGTAGCAACGGGGTCACACACAGGCCGGGAGCTTAAATATCCGCCCGGGACGGTGCCAGTTATGCAGTCATCGATCGCTCTCCGAAGAAGAAACAAACTAAGAACTAATCTCTGAGACAGAAGCAGTAGTCAAACATTCAGCAAGAAGTAGTCCTCAAGAAGTCATCAAGCAACAGTGCACTGCGTTCAAGGATCCGCGTCTTGAACCATAGTGATCCGCGCTCCGACCTGACCGTGAATCCGCGTCCCCGAGTACGAGAACCGCGCTCCGACCTGACCGTGATTCCGCGTCCCCGAGCCACAGTGATCCGCGTTCCGAACCTACGCGATCCGCGAACCGAACCAGTGAACCGCGTATCGAACTATAGTGGGTCTCGAATTCCGCGTAATTCGAGACATATCGTGCGCGTAAACTCGCACACGGGTGTGAGTACGAGTGTGAGTCTTAGTGTAAGGACAACTGTGAGTACTAGTGTAAGTACTAGTATAGGGACTATAGTGAGGACTATTGTGTGTTTTTATATTGTCTAACTGTAAATCGTATCTTGCTATATGTCGTGTTAATCTTGTGCATGCTTTATATCCTGTTTAATATCTTGTGTCTACTGTTTCTATATTGTGTTGTCTCTGTCTATCTTGTTTCTATTGTAATTGTGTTGTCTCTGTGTTATATAGTATTCCTAGATTGTGTCTGTTTTATAGTGTAATTTGTTGTCTGTATTATATTGTAACCGTGTCATAACCCTGTATTGTATGAATAAACATATTGTTGAAACTTTGGCATCTGGCATTATTTACTACATCTCTCGCAATCCAGCAACAACGGTGTGTTCTAGCGGACTGCCTAATAACATCTCAGGCTGTCCCGCACAATTTCTATTGGCGAACTTTAATGTTATCAATAAAATTATTTCAGAAACATTTTTTTACTTCAAATTTTAAAAATAAATTACACATTTACCACTAAAAGAAACAATAAAAACTACGAATAAAAAAGCAAGTCGAAATAATTAATTAAAAAGATTTTATAAGATCAATCTTTAAGACCTCAATTTTTTTACTAATCGAATCACAAAGCTTCGTTTCAAATCGACGCAAAAATGATCTTTCTCGGAATGAATCGCCATCCCTAATAGACATTTTTTTGCCTATGCCTATTCTGAAGTTCAAACTAATCAACTAAGAAAATCAACACCATAGCGAGACGATGGTAATCCTTCTGGAATATTCCATGGAATCTCGTGGTACTTCATAGTGCCTCAGGCACCTCATCATAGGGTTCCGTAAAAAAATTAAAATGCAGTCAAGAATATATTAAACGCGGGTTCAGCCGCGGGCACACATTATATATTAATTGAATATACAATAGCAAGCTTGAGCCAACACAATATAAAGAAACTCTTTAGCTATTGGCCACTTTAGTATGTTAGTGTGTCGGATGATATAAATAATATACATCAGTTATAAGATAGATTTTCGTTAAAACTTACAGCTGTACATCAATAAAAACAATATAGTGTACAGGTATTTTCTTTCTGATCGCAAATCAATCAAAATCCTCTTTTTTGTATGCGTATTTTTCTTGGAAAACATATAATTGAAACATATAAGCTGCAACTTCTCTTTCTTTGCGGAAAATTTAATATATTTGTTGCACTGTGATTGTGTCACAAGGCTTTTTTATAAAGAACAGAGATTTTCGATATTTATTCCTCTAAAGTTTAAAATGTAGACAATTTTAGTATACAGACAATACTATTGTTATAGACTAATAAATAGAAAACGAAATGAAATATGTACATAATATAATACGTTTAATACCAACGGTTCGTAAATGTTAGCAAACTTACATAATATATAGTCAAATGTTGTAAGTTAATTCCTCAAATAGACAGTTAAATTTGAGAATAGGTAAACAATTGACAGCTGGTGTAATTGGCCAGGTTAGTGCTTGACTGGTTAAATGAAAATAAGGACGACGAAAATTTCAACAAGCACTTTCTATTCCACTACTTTATGATAAACATTCAATCCGTCTGGTCGTTTTTGCCTTTGATCTCTAAACGGTTTCATCGGTGAAAATCAGTAATAGAGAATTCGAGTAAAATTAAAATTAAGTTCTTCTCGCGAAAGTTTCAAACATAAGACTTTTATACTGTATTTACCCCGTCGTTGTATTTCCATGTCATTTTATTTTAAATTATAATTAAGACATATAAGAAAGAATACCATGGGGCCCTCATATCTTGAGAGCATTTTGGTTGACACCGTTACAGTTTAAATATATATTGATACTCCTTGTTCCTTACGTTTAAACTCCATGTTGTGTCACTACATATTTTTAACTCCTCCACACTACAGATGAATATTTTGGCGGGAAATAGAATTTGAGGACATTTCAATTTAAATCTTCACAATTATTATTGATAAATTATTTTAATTAGTGTATATGATGAGTAAGTCAGATTAAAAGCTACCAATTATTAATTATTTTAAAGAATGTTTTGGTACCTAAGTATTATGTACAACTTGTAGGTTCTTGGTGTGTAGAGATTGATAAACTCTTGTATTGGCGCGCTAATAATTGGCTTAAGTGTGGTATAAATTTATCTAAACCATTACTTTTAAGAGTACATTACGATCAACTTATGATTATAGCAGATACAAAAGTTTTAGAATCAATGAATATGACTTGTAAAATGAAAGGCGTTTATAAAGAGGACGTTTTAATTTTGATCGTTTGTGGTGAAGGACAAGAAGTAAGTGATTTTAATTAATATGCAAATAATATAGTACAGTTTTTCTATAGACATCTAGCTCACCTGCGGAGTTCGCGTGGGATTCCCTGTTTGTAAAATGACGATATTTATAAATATTTACTGTATTATTAAATCTCTTAAATATCCGTTGGTTTAATTAAAGTATGGTGGAATACAATGGTAGATACTTCTGTGCAGATTTTATTCACTATTATCCTCATTACTTTTCTTATAGTACTACCTAATTCAACAAAATATAGTGTGTCCAGAAAATATTATATAGAAAATTGAAATAGATTTACAAAGACAAACATGTAAATTGGTTTAGTGGTCCCCAAGTTATAAGACAACTAATGAACATATAGAGAAACTTGCTTATGATGTAATTTTAACTAAAAAATTACAAAACTTAACTTCTGTTACTATTTAGATAAGAAAAATGAAATTTCGAATTGTATCCGATCCAAAACAAACATTCAAAAGACTTGGTGAACATTTCCCAATTATTAATCATAATTGTACTCAGAAGAAAAAGGTAATGAAACCAAAATTTACAAAAATTGAGGAGGTTTTAAAACATGCCCTCAATAATAAAGGTGCGTAATTAATTTAAAAATATTTTATAAAACTACTGGTACCTACTTGTTTTTATATACAGAAAAATTGAATTTTTGGCGTTTGAAAATCACAAGATAGACAGAAAAACATCTTGATTTTAAGACAACCTTGCTCCAGTGTGTTGGTAGATGTGCCAGTGTCTGAATCTGGACAATATTGTAGAATATTATATCCTAAAAGTTTTTTTATAGAAAAATATGTCGGTTTTTATGTTTTACCATTCTTGTTACTTACCGCTAGGTGATACCATAACGAATTCACTACACGGAAAAAGCCCAACGAATTAAGCTTCTAAAATTCATAAATTGCAATGACCTTATGTACTGAGATTTTATTTTAATAATATTTTTAGATATAATTTTATTTTTGTTTTGGAATTCTTTAATATTATAATATGTGAGGTACAATATTTACACAATTATTTTGTTTGAATTTTCTATAGAAAAATTAATAATATGTATTATTTATTACGTATTTTTACGTATTCGTATTATAAGCAAAAAATAAAGAACCCAGTACAATATTATCATTAAATTATTTTTTTAGATATATCATCTTCGTTGAGCATGTCTTCTGTGCATCAGAATTTCGTCAAGATGTGCCTTTTGGATCCTAAGTTTCATCAAACAGTCCTTGAAACTAAAAATATACTAGACGCAATTAAAAAAAAATGAAAATATTTTTGATAACAACGTAGGTACCAAAGATAAATAATAAAAGGTATCTATTACAAAAATAACAAACTAATTTCATGACAAATTGTTTGTCAACGCACCCGATTGTTATACGTTTTGTACTCTTCTTATCTGTAATATTTTTAATCTGTTCCATAAATGTAATTTTGAAAAACCAAATTTTAACGAATTTTAACTGTTGTGAATTTTCTGTGATTCTAAATAAACAGTGTAGTATAATTATCGTTGTTTATAATTCTGTTAATATAATGTTACCTTCGAGGTTTGTTCCTGGACAACAAGATTCAAAAAGGAAGGATGGAAAATCTAGGTAGGTAAAACAACATACGAACAGTGTGTATTAGGTTGTAAACAATAATGTAAAAGTAAAATAAGTAAAAAAATCTCACAAGCATATATTATTCCAACTAAGCTATTGAATATAAATGTGTAATTTTGTGAAATATGCTAAATGTGAGCGGAATAGCTAGTAGTTGTTGATAAGTTCAATAAAGTAATAACTTACAGGTAAAGGTGGTTTAATTTATATGGCTATAATTTTTAATATTCACATTAAAAATAATAAGACATTACTTGAATGATTATGGCTTGCCCTTAACCTTACCCTTACCCTTAAGTAATTCATTACTTACAAACCTTTTGTGTGTAGTTTCAAACATTTATGATGTTTAATATGAACTGTCAATTTAGATTGGATGTCAGACCTTCCATGCTCCCTAAGCCTCGACGGCCTTTTTCTACGGAGCGACAATCAATTGAAATGCGATACCCGAATACAGCCGGGCAGCGTTCAAGCAGCGCAGATCCACCAAGGCACACAATAAGTGGACCTCGTCTTAGTCGTGAAGCATCTGCCTCCAAATTACCTAGAAATCCGGTATGTATTATCAAAATATACTTTTCAATGACACAAAACAAAGTTATCAAAATGAAAATGGAATATAAATTCTGGAAAATAAGGTGTCTTTGAAATCATGTAAAACTATTCTAAAAATGTTGTGATTAAATTATAAAATATATCTCACATATCAATGAAATATTGAAAATATTGTTCTCATATATTTTCATAATTAAATTTTCTGTTTTTTTTTTGCACTAGTTATATTCTTTAGTTTTAGTTTTATGTGCTTGCTTAACTTGTGGAGTTATATAAAGAAAACTATAAATAATGAATGCTGTCATGCCAGCTGATGGGAAGTTATGGTATGGTAATGTACAAAATCTTTACATTACATCAAATGTAATATGAACAAACTATATTCATAGAAAATGTGTTTCAGGGTAACAATTTCAATTTAACAGTGTTTTAATTACATTTCATAATATTACATTACATAATAATTTTAGTGTTCCTTATGGAATATAATTGTATTAATTTGCATTATTACAGAGGCCACGTTCACAACAAGGGGAGAGGTTTATGACACCTCTACGTTCCTCACAGTATCCTGGGTCAATGACAACACCTGTAAGTAATGTTAATAGAATAATTTACAATCTTGTCAATACTTAAAAAGGGATAAATCAATATAAATAAACATATAGAGGTCTGATGTTGTGCTCTTCATGCGAAAACTACTGGATAGAATTAGATCTATTTTTTTTCAGTTTTATTTTTCAAGCACTCTCTCATCCAAAAGAAATATCACTAAATCTTCATCTATATATATCGCAGAGCCTTCAAACTTGAAAATTGGACATAGATACCATATATGATTAAAGTATCCACTAAGTAATGATTTTTGGAAATGTCACCCCTAGGGAGGTAAAATAAGGGGTAAACCGTTGTATGTAAGTTCGACATTTTCAAACCAAGATTTGCAAAATTTAATACACATGTGGTTCGAAGTAAATGTAAATCTATATTTTTTTTTAATGTTACCCCTAAGAGAGTGAATTAGACGATGGTATATTCGTTTTATTTAAGTTAGAACCATGAAATGTTACCCCTAATGCTGTGTTAATACACGTAAGGACCGGATCGTGGACATGGTTTGCCGAGGTCATCAGTCGCTTAAGTAGGGTTGTGGGATAAGATTTTTCAAAAAGGTTGATTATTTTGTAATAGATTCACAAAACATCAAGGTCCAAGAGATCTATCTTTTTTCTATTTGACTTTTTATTCGTAAATAGTATTTTTTCAGTGGTCGAACTTAGACTATAATCATCAATTATTGCAAAAACTGTTTCCAATTTTTTTTTATTAACAGCACTAAAGGTAACCAGTAACAACTGAACAAAAAAAAGAAGAATAGCTAACCTACTAAGGAAAAATGACACCGCAGTTCAGTGTTCAGTTATTTTTGCCTATTTACACATGATCACATATAACAGAAAACAAAAAAGACACTTTAATAATCGATATTTTCATAGTTTAAAAGATCGATCTTTTGGGCCTTGATGTTTTGTGAAAAATCGATCTTTTTAGAAAGGATTACCATCCCTACTGATAACATCGGCCAGTCGTCGTACTATGTCCGCGGTCCGGGCCGTACGTGTGTTAACACCATAAGAGTACAAATTAGGCACGACCTTCAGATTACTTGAAAATTTTGACGAACAGACGATATAATTTATTTATTTCATTGGTATGGATATTGATTTTTTAGTGAAAAATAGGATAATTAAGTACTTATTCTACACAGACGAAGTCGCGTGCAAAAACGTGCGTGGTAAAACTATTATAAGAACTATGTGCCCACAGATGCAGTGTGTTTTCTTGCAGTAGAGGAATAAACTTGCTTGATCAAATTTTTTTAGTTACACATCTTAAACACTTTGTTCATAAAAGCATATAAATATGAATTTATATATGGTTATGATAATAAACGATGCAAAAGAAGCTGCGGGTGACAGCTAGTTTTCAATATAAGAGTTTTAAATTGAAAGCTGCTTTTCTCACCTACTCTGTACTTACTCTACAGGTACTTTGTAACTTACTCTGCTAGTTTGGTGTAAGAGCTGTCTTGTTTTAAATGAAAATAAATAAAGATTTGTTTCTCATCCTCGACACACATTAATAATGTGTAACGTTATCATCAGAATATTAAATACATTTTCAGAGAACACCGTCTGAGGACCGTGGGACCAGAAAATGGCAGACTTGTCTTGAAAGAGCTCTGGCGTTTGTCACTATCAGAGACGAAAGGTATTACTGATTATTTTCTTGTGATTATGATTTTTTTTTTAGAACCAGTAACAATTTAGTAGTAATAACAATTAAAAATAAATTGCTGTTTTTTTTTAGATAAATTTCTGATGTCACTTTTTAACTTATTTAAAAAAAAAGTAAAAAAACATGATAACTAAAAAATGGTTCACTTTTGCTTAATGCATATGGGGGTTAAAAAATATCGCATATAGTCACCCCTATTATGTCCTAACTGGAATACGTCAAATTACCAATAACCCTATGTATTGTATTGTTGTTCCATTATATATATTTTTTTATTATATAATATTATTAATATGTCAAAATGACACAATAGGAAAACAATGGAAAGCTGTCGTAAACGCCAGGTTGGTGCTCAAGGGGTTCAATACTTCCACAAGTGCAATATCTCAGTTATTAATAGATTTAGTTATAATTTAGTGTAATATATTCATTATGTTTTAATTTAATTATACAATTCATATCACTGATTAAAAAAAAAATTGTATTTATGTAATTAAGATTTTTTTATAAAGTTCTGTGCAAGATGTGATCATCTATAATTGTATTGTATTCAATTTAGAATAATTTTATTGTAAATGTCGAATATGTTAATGATCCATATTTAATAAATAAATAACACTAGCGCTCCACTCGGCTTCACACGCATATATAGAAATATTTTATTAAAAAAAAATAATATAATAAACCTATGTTATTGACTGATAACGTAGATTTGTACAGGTGAAAGAATTTTTGAGTTCATGCATGCAACAAATAAAAATTTTAATAATACTATGAATAAATAAAGTTCAAATAGAGGGCGGTATTTTTACCAGAGCTTGGGTTAAAAAAAAAAATGTTGCGCAGACCGCTAGCGGACCCGACGTGGCAGAGGTCGGAGTACGTGCGTGCGGCGGAGGCGCTGGCGGAGCGCGAGGGGCGCACCCTCTCCGACGGGGGGGCGGTGGGGGCGTACGCGGCCGGGGGAGGGGCCAAGGCGCTCGTGCGACCGCTTACCATCGCGCGGTTCGTCGACATCACCGGTGCTCTACTCAAAGCACTCAACAGCGACTTGAAGCTCACCACTGACAACTACGTCACTAAGGTACTCTGTTTACACCGACATTTTCGTAGTCCCAGGTCTGCGATTTTTTTTCGAACCGGAACAGAAACTACTTATAGGCGTTTATTTATATAAACTTCGATAAACTACTTAATTTAAAAAAAATACAAGTATATATGTAGGTAATGGTTTTCATTTTTCGTAAATGGGTCAATAAAAATTATTTAATACATTTTTACTCGTTCATTACCTAATAATTTCTTTCATTTAATTTCAAATAGAGTATATCTAAATTTTTGTGCTTTGTAAAGTTTTGATGGAGCGAGTATTGAAACTGAAACTTTTTTTGGTTTGGTGTGAATCGGATTTTATGAAACGAAAAAGTGTAACGATAAAAGTGACAACTATACATGTATTTATAGGGTTTAGGCTGTGAGAGAAAGAGACAGAACACGTTTCTATACAGCTTCCTTATCCTTCGTCTCCTCTTTACGCTATAGTTCGTAGCGTCCCCACTCCTCTACCATACTACACTGACACGTACACGTGACGTATAATTGACGATTTGGCTTCCCCTTGAACTTCCGCATGGGCCGGTCGCCACGGTTCACCTCCCCCCTATTTCCTAGTTACGGGGTTGGTACTGTTTAAATCCAACTGTATTTTTATTGTTAAATCAGGAGCAATGGAACACTTAAACCATATGAGATGCCTTTCAATTATTATGTAGGCAGACTCCCCTCTCCCCCTTGAAGGTGTAAGGAAAGCTCTTTCACTTATTACCCTCCCCCGTGGTAACTTTGCATTGTGACATAATAACCCCCCCCCTTTGGTTAATTGCGTGTTGCCGTTTGACAGTTGCCTCACCTGACAAAACGTCTGCTGTACCCGGGAACGGTGTCCAAGTCCTGGCTGAAGACTGTGAACACCCTGCACGCGTTCCCGCAGGCGCTGGCCCTCATCGTCTACCTGCTGGACCTCGTCAATCACGTCGTAAGTCCTGGGTTGCGCGTCAGTAAACGCGAGTTCGAATCCACCTATCCAACTATAAACATTGGCCGGAGCTTTCGGCGAAGGGAAATGTCGTTAGGAAATACCAAATACCAGAAGGTATTTTCCGGAAGCGTAACATGAGTACCAGTACTTCTAGGCTTAGTGTGTACCGTCCAATTACACATTTTATTATTTATCTCTGAGTATCAGCTTACACGCTATCTTATACTTAACATAGTGTCATGTTGACAGCTGACGTCTTAGCATTGGTAACGCGAATCTATTTATTCTCATTCAAATTCAAACATGGCGACGTTAGATATATATTATATGTTGTAAAAAAAAATTACCACTAGCTGTGTGGCTGCGGCTGCGCTCGCGTTTCATATACTCTCCACTGCGTAATATAGTTTTTTTAATTGTTCATGAGTTTTCGTTTTTTTTTTTTTTTTTTTTACACGCGGCATTCTAACTATTTTTGAAAATTAAAAGTACCCTAAGATACACGTAATAACTTAAGCTGTCTACGAAAAATAATCCCGACAAAACTCGTCAAGCCGTTTCAGATGTTAGCCGGTACACACAAACGGACATACCAAAATTTTAACATTGTGTTTTTTGGTATAAGTAACGTATACAACATACATATGTAATTTAAAAAAAAAAAGACATTTTATTAGTATAGAAATGCTATATTATCCAGAGGGGAAACGTGGGAATACCTTTGGAATAAATACCGCCGTGCATATATTTAAAACGTTTTAACGGATTCGTTGAGAGGTTTGACGCTTCAATAGGAGTTTGTATACTTGAAGCACAATAAACATTATTAATTAATTAATAAGCACAATTATATTAAAACAATGGAGAGGGGCAGGGCATACGATAAGGTTTCCCCCCGTCATAAATTCCCCCCCCCCCCCCACCCCCGTCAAAAAAGGGGTATACAATAAGGAGGGGTAGTGCGTAAATGCATTCCCCCCGTCAAAAAAAAAAGAAAAGGGACATACAATAAGGGGGGTAGTGCGTAAATGCATTCCCCCCGTCAAAAAAAGGGCATACAATAAGGGGGGGGGGGTGCAGTGCGTAAAGGCATTCCCCTCGTCAAAAAAAAAAGGGCATACAATAAGGGGGCATGACAAATGGAGTAAGAAGGTGGCAATGTGGAATCCCAGAGAGGGTAAAAGGAAAAGAGGGAGACCGCAAAAAAGGTGGGATGATGATATCAGATAAGTTGGCAGGAGCTAAGTGGAACAGAATGGAAAAGGTTGGAGGAGACCTTTGCCGATTAGAAAACAGATCTACAGAAAATAAAAAAAAACAACAAATACTAGGATAGAATTAATTTTTATATTAGAATATTCTTTGTGTGTCATTATTAATTATAAAAGTTTGCTGACTCTTTGACTTTTGTCGCACTGTGAGGTTATGGAACCGTCTTCCTGTCAACATGTTCCCCCCTTCATATGATATTGGGTCCTTCAAAAGAGGGGTGAAGGGGTATTTAAGCAGGCCAGCATGACAGCGGTGACTGGCATTGAACTCTGTTCAGTGTCCAGTGCAGTCACTGTGCGGTGCATTATATATAAAAAAATTTTAGGTTAAGTTGATCTTCCCACACTGGCACGAAGTCCGTTCATCCGCGCCCCCTTACCTATTGCATTAGGGGACTCCGGTCTCACTAATGCAATAGATAAGAGTAGTGCGTAAATGCATTTCATCCCGTCAAAAAATAAAATAAAAATAGGTTAAGTTGACTTGAAGTTAGGTTTGTCCGTCCAGGAGTTACCGGTATCCGATGAGTGCTTGTACAAGGATAAGGACGAACTGTCCTGTCTACGCCGTAGTTATGTCTACCAGTGCTTTTCTAGGTGAGTCTTCTTTATATTTACTACTCCTTTCAGATAATCCAGGGTCCAACTCAGAACACACAGGAACAGGTTCCTTTTTTTTTTCAGATAAACATCACTTTGTTAAACAAAGGTCTATTTGTTATATGAAAAACAATGTCACAACATTTGGTCAGTTTAAATGGGAGCTTTTGATTATATTTTTAAGTAATAATAATTAAAATAATTTATTGGAAAAAATATTATAATAAAACTATAAATCATGCATAGAAATTAAATTAATTTATCAAATTCGCGTAACCGTTTCGCAGCGGTCAATGACCCCGGTAAAATTATCAGCTGATGTGCGCGAGCGCGAGTGACGTCATCGTTCGCATCGCACCGTTTTTTATACTTCAATTATATATTTTTAATTTAATTAAGTTTCTTTCTGTATTATTTCTTACTTTATTAATGATTTAAGTTATCGACATTTTTAACTTACCGAGGATTTGACTTGGAGAGGTTATAATTAGGGGTGTGCGAATATCGTTCGAATCGAATCGAATAATTCGCGAATCAATGAAATATCTCTGGATTTTCGATTGTTTCTATTTAAATTCCTATAAATCGTGTATGGAAATATTCTATTTACGAATAATATAGTATAGACTGTTAAACTTATATTTAAATATTGAACATAAGAAACCCTGAATTGAAAATACTCGAAAATTCACTAACAGTTTAATAGTTTACGAATAAATCGGAAAAAATTCGAATTATTGGAAAAAATTTCGAATTACAGTAATACCCCGCTTTACGCGAGGGATACGTTCCGAAAAAAATAGCGTTAACAGAAATTCGCGTATATCGAGGTTTATGATTAAACATAGTCAAAATTTAATACAAATCGTTTTAATCAATCACTTTAATTCTAAGAACACTTTATGCAATACATACTCTTATTTTTTGACGGAAAAATACATCTATTGTCTTTACATTATGTTTATACGCACTCTTTCGCGTAATGCGGGACATTTGAGCGCGAAATTTGACATTCGCGTTATAGTGAAACCGCACGTAACGGGGTCGCGCTAAGCGGCGTATTACTGTATTCAGGAACTTTCGAATTATTCGATTCAAGTTTCGAATCGAATATTAACACTCGATTCGGAACGAATAATTCGTAAGTTCGAATTAATCGCACACCCCTAGTTTCAATGGATCATAATTTAACTTATCGAGGTTCGTTTCTGTGTTTTGTTTTGTGCATTGTTAGAGGGACTATATCATATTCTCGATAACTTATTGTATGCCCGTAAACAAGCTTTAGACAGGCCTGACCTTGTAAGTGACCAGCAGTAATTTTAATACAAGGAATAAACAAATTAACAGTTCCTTAGTAATTTAGATTTAGTAAATTTAATAAGAGTTTTCTAAATTACAGTAATATTATTACGTGAGATTATAGTGAAAGCCCCGAGCCTATACTGTGTATTCTGTTACATTCCTACTGGTTGCGCGTAATTGTCGATTGGTGATTGCAAACAGATATGCTAATGTCCCATCCCTAAATCCACCCCCGACACCCCCCTCCCCCCCCCCCCCCCCCAGCGCTCCAATATATTGCCTGTGAGATGTACGTGTCACTCTCTTATCGCTCTCGTCGTTATATCGCTTTCGTTTTTCGTTTCGTTTAAATTTGTCGTCCCCGTTAGCGTATCGTCTGCATCACACCAAATACAGTCCAGTATTTCGCCCACACACCTACTATTTTCTCGTTAGGATTTTCATGCTTACTCGGAATTTTCTATTGCCTATTTAACTGTCAAGAAAGTACTCTAATAGGTCGCCTAAAGATAATTCAACTATTTATTATATTTTTATATCTAACAATCTAGTTAAAAGTCAGTGTTAATGGAAAAATACTTAAAAAAAATGAGATTAAAGAAAGCTATTATTACACACAGTTCCAACAGCTAATGAACCCGTAGTGTTATGGTCTTAAATCTAACTTTTGCTACGAAACTGATGATTAAACTGAAGTCTTCAACATACAAGGGTTTGGGTGCGTCCATAAATTACGTGAAGTGTTTAAGGGGGGAGGGGGTCGAGTCAAATCTCATCTAATCTTACGTTGGAGAAAGGGGGGGTCTCGGCAAATATCATGAAATTTTTTTTTTGATTGAAACAAAAAAAAAATTATTTTGGTCTATTTAATCCAGATTGTACACGCTTAAGATTTAATCGTAAGCGTAATCGTAATACGATAAAGATCATTTACTAATTCTTTAAATACTTCAACGTTATACATTTACTGACTGTCAAACCACCATATTTGTTTTATAACAAATAGCTCAATTTAAGCTAGTCGTAAATAAAAGCACGAAGCAATTTTTTTTTTTTGCTTTTTACAATAACAATCCAACGCGTTTACGTAAGAAACTCACATTTTGAAAAATCTCACGTGTGATCGGCGGTTGGGGGAGGGGGTTGAATAAAATCTCACGACATCTCACCAGGGGGGTATTAGGGGCAGAAAATTTAAAAAAACACCTCACGTAATTTACGGACGGCCCCTTTTGAACTAGGTACATTGATAGTTATCCGGTAACAGGTTCCAGGACCCAACCACCAAGTATGATGATATCGATGAGGAATACTTGAGAAATTTGAAATCGCTACTCGGCTGTGAAGATGACAAGTTCGAGGAACTCAATAAAACCATTAAGAGTGAGTTATATCCATTTGTCTTTCATCCCATTGTCGTATTTTACTTGCACCACTTTACCGTAAGGACGATTAAACAAAGCGTTTATACTATCAAGTTGTGTCTGTCCGCTCGTCCCGGGTAATCTCCGGAACGGCTCGACGGATTTTGACGAGACTTTATTTTAGTAGATAGCTTAAGTTACACCGGGTAACTTAGGATACTATTAACTATCGAAAAGAATTAGGGTTCCGCGTTAAAAAGAAATTGAAACTCCTAAAAAATGTAACAAAATCCTAATCAATGCATAGTTTTAGGGGCAAGTGCTTGTATTCATGAGAAATATATTTACTTTACATAATTACTAAAGAAAAAAAAAAAGAGGGTTCCGTATAAAGTATTAGATCGCAGTGAAGAATATATCAAAAGCGGGAGCAGCCGCAGGTACACAGCTAGTTAATAAATAAAAAAAAGTAGGGTTTTGCTAGGTTATCTAGTGTACTGGGGGACTTCGATCCCCCAAGTACAATAGATAAGGGTAGTGCGTAAAAGCATTTCCCCCCGTCAAAAAAAAAAAAAAAAAAAGGGTTTTGCTAGGTTGGGCGGAAATTTTGACACACACGTAACAAGCGGTTCGTACTAACGGTACTGGCTTTAAGCTAGTTTGTGTCTTCAGGATTTGCCCACAAAGTTCAGTGAAGCTACAGCGGGCGCATCCAGGTTAACAGCATTACTTAGGTTAGATAAATAAATATCGTCGTCGCGTGTGGTCCCGGGTTCTAAGTCGTTTTGTAACACTCACTCGCTAGCTGTGTGCCCGCGGCTGCGCCCCCGATTCATATGTTCTTCACTGAGTTGTTATTTTTTTATAATGAAATCAAATCAAATAATGTTTTTAAATTCAATTTAGGCCCTAAGAAGGCGCTTATGAACGTCTAAAACACTACCACCGGTTCTGAAAACAACCCAGTCGAGAAGAGCGCAGGCAAGAAACTCGATCTGGTTCTTTTTTTTAATAAATATAATATATGTCATTTTTTTTTTCATATAAAAAAACTATAGAAAGCGGTAGCAAATATCCGTCAACTGGCGAATTTTTCGAACCGCAAACGCAGCGGAACTAAGCCTTCCTGCCAAAGTTTTAATATGCGGACCCCATTGTAACTTATTATCAAGTGTGATACCTAAAAACAGAGTTTTGTCAACTAAGCCTACTAAATTCCCTAAAATTATACGGAACCCTAATATTTTTTTACTACTAAGTTAAAGTAAATATACTTGTCATAAATTCAAACACTTGCATTGAATCTAATATTATTAAATTTTGTTATAACTTTTAATTTTTTTACGCGGATCTCTAATTGTTTACGAAAACAAAACTTACTCAAGTTACCTTGAGTAGGACTCAGTTATCTACCAAAAAAAAAGACCGGTCAAAACCCGTCTAACTTTTCTGGAGATTACCCGAAACAAACAAATGGACAGTCACATACAAAAATGTTAACAATTGTATTTTTAGTATAGGTATCGTAAATTTATTTAGTAAAAAAAAATAATTTTGACATTACAAACAGACATTTCTATTTTATTTATTGGTATATGATTGATAAGTTCGCGTTGATATCAACTTAGCTAATTTTTTTTTTTTTTTTTAATTGAAATTTCGCTTGTTATTTTGAGTGTGATTATGAAAATGATAATTACTTATATATTATATTATGTGTGCGTGCGTGAGTAGAGTACCAGGAGTGCCTGGAGGACGAGGAGGAGCTGGCGGCGCAGGCGGAGGAGGCCCGGCGCGCGGACCGGAGCGCCGCGGCGGCGGGCGCGCTGAAGGAGGCGCGGGCGGAGCGCAGCCGGTGCCGCTCCGCGCTTGACGCGCTGCTGCAGGGGAACAAGCGGGACCAACTCACCGCACTAGACCAAGATATAGAACGGGCTAGGTACGTCATACATTGCTTATTTTACCCTTTCTCACTTAATCTCTCTCTCTTAAGTCTCTGTTTGTAATATCATGTAATAATAAACACATTTTTTTTAATCTTCTTCCCTCTCTGTTTGTTCTGGCTAATCTCCGCAATGGCTGGACCGATTTTGAAGGGTTTTTTTTATGACGGAGATAGCTGAAGTTACTCCGCGTAGCTACGTTTATTTTTCGAAAATAATATTTCAATTGAAAGCTCTTAAAATTAGAATAAAACCCGATCGAATGCATCGCTTTCAAATAAAAAACGATAACGAGAAACAATAATGAAAAATGAATTGGAAATAATGGAGTTCTTTTGAAAGCGACTGTACCGTCAGAGGTTAGTAGGCTCGTAGTTCCCATACGCAGTGGCATTAGTGCGCCCGCCGGTAGCACACTAGTGCGGGTAGAAAGATGCGAGTTACTCGATATAATTTTTTTTAATGTTTTGTTTTGCAACTATATAACTCTGAAGTTTATATGGACAGAGAATGCTGTCATCTTAAGACATCACCACAGTTCACATAATGGTCCACGTTATAATAAAATTTTCAAATTGAAACTCGTCTGACACGGTGCCTGAATTTATTGTCTGGTAAATCGGTAATTATGCCTCGTGGTGGTTGTGTGTGTGCGTGCAGTGGGGAGAAGTCCCGGCTGGTGGGCGAGCTGGAGGGGCAGGAGATGACGGTGCCGGAGCGCACGCGGCTGCTCGACGAGATCGACTACGCGGCGCGGGTGCGCGACTCCAAGGAAGCGCTCGCGCAACAAATCGCCAAGGTACGCCACGCCGTCTACACACACTCAACACACACACACGCACGCACACACACACACACACACACACACACGCGCACGCACACACACGCACACGCAATCACACACGCTCACACACGTACGCACACGCAAACATACACACGCACACACACATGCACACACACACGCAAACACGCGCGCGCGCTCGAGAGCATACGCATGCTTATGCGTGCGCATACGCACACGTGAACGCACACGTGAACGCACACATATTCATATCAAACGCACCTATCCCTCGAGTAAATAATATCATATCTCACATATAAGAAACTATATAAATAAAAGAACATTTCTGTATTATTTATGTCTATACATGTACTGATAAAACGGCTAAAAACATTTTTCTCCTCTGTTTATCAATTTATCATTATCATTTTTTGTTTAGTAATTATTGTTAAGTGTTTGGGTTACAATTAGTATTTTCTCTGCAAACAATGTTACATGTAATTTCTTGGTAAAAATATTAAAACTACTGAAGGTTGATTGATGTCCCTTTTGTTATTTATATATATAATGTTTCTGAGCTTGTTTGTCTGTCCGTTGTTTATCACTCATGAATTACATAGGTAAATGTGAACAGAACAACATATAACAGTAAGTTAGATTAAAATGTGGAGCGATGAAATCTCAAGTGGTATTTATGTCGGATTCCACGCCGATGGACGTAGGTTTGAACTCACTTATCCAACTCTGATGAGCTTCAGCTTTCGGTTAAGATAAATGTAATCAGGAAACCATAACACGGTGGAGGGGCATTTACCTTCAATACCCGTTTGGGTAGCTACCACCCTCAAGTTTGAAAACCTGTGTTCCGGCAGAATCACTTGAGAACCAGTACCTCTAGGCTTAGTGTGTGTTACCATCTCAATCCACATCGTCACTTAACAAAAAAAGTGCTCTGCCATATCTATACTTGTAATAAAAAGCTAACGGGACTACATCTGTAAATTGAAGATATTTGAGAAAAAAAAAATTTCTGTTTGTTAATCTGTTCGCCGATCACGCAAAAACTACTGAACCCCATTCGATGAGTTTCGCTATGGCAGTCGTTTATACCCTATAATAGCGTACTCGACGTGCTAATTCAAGCTCGTGTCTGTCTGTCGATCGGTTAGAAGTAGATTCAGAGTGGGGGGTGTAGGTTGAGAGAGTTGTAAGCGGGTGAAACCGCGGGCACAGCTACGTATAGATAATGTAATAGTATGACAATGTGAATTAGTTTATCGGTGTGTCGAACGGTTCTGGCGTTGCAGATGGTGCAGAACAAGGAGACGGAGCTGTCGCTGTGGCAGAAGCGGTCGCTGGAGAGCTGCGTCGAGTACAAGCAGGGGCTCATACACCTGTCCGCGCAGTTCCCGCGCCTCGCCGCGCTCGCTGTCGATGAGAAGTTACTCTCCCCCTACTCTCTTACTCTCCCACTCTCTTACTCACCTTCTCACTTCACACCCTCGGACACCACATACACGTACAGACAGACGTACCTCACATCCGTTGTAGACGAGCACTCTATAGTCATACACATCATCACGCCTTTCTCCCGTGGGGGGTAGGCAGAGATCACGTCCTTCCACTCGCTACGATCTTGACACACCTCTCTCGCTTCCTCTACTTTCATACATGCTCGTCGGTTATGAGTACTTTTTACCTGGCCTTTATTTAACACGTGATCGATTTCTAGATCTAGGTCGACCCTTACCGACTTGCCCATTCACCCTCGCCTTATAAATTAATTTCGTTAATCTTCTCTCATCCACCCTCTCTACATGCCCGAACCGACTAAGCATACCTCTATAGTCACGTCTAGTAAATGGAATTGAAGCGTAGACCGTTTCGACAACACGACCATAGCGTGATGTAGAACATTTCAAAGGTGAACTAAAATTAAATATATAAAATTCATAGAATTAAAATGTCCGTTTGTTTTCGTGATTACTATATACATTGCATGTAAGATACATATATCAAAAATGTAATTTTATCTGTCTGTCTACTTCCCGGCTAATCTACGGGAGTTTTTTTGCTGTAGTTAAATAGATTAAGTTACTCCAGATAACTTAGGTTACTTTATTTCTTCGAAAAATAATAACGGTTCCGCGTAAAATATTGAAAGTATTAAAAATTGGAATAAAGTCTTATATAATAGTGCGCCATAAGGTAACACTACCGATTACTAGTGAGACTGAAGTCCCTCAATGCAATGGGTAAGGGGGTGGGGGTGGATGTGAAGCGTCCGGATATACCCATTAAACCCCCGGAGCCGCCTGCGGCAGGCCCAACAGGCCCCGTCCAAACATTAGCCCGTTGGCGATGAGGGGGTATTCCCACCCCCCCCCCCCCCCCCCCCCGCCCTTAGCCCTACTCTCAAAGAGGCATACCGTCCGGGAGAGGGGTATTAAGTCACCCCCAAATAAGAAGTTCACACACCAAAAGGTAACACTACGCACTAACTCAATATTGACATCTTAATTATTAATGTAAAACACATATTCGGGTTTTGAAAAGGTTTCTGTTGTGTTTAAGGGAACTAATGGACGCAGAGTGCGCGGCTCGGCTCTCCGCCGCGGTCGACGCGTTGCGCGAGTTCGCCGCGCAGCTCGCCGAGCGGCGCGCCGAGCACGCGCGGAACAAAACAAAACTGGCCAGGAAACGGACCGTCCTACTGGTACCTACATATACCTGTTTATCTATATCACGAACTAAATAAACATTTATTCGACGTATTAACATATTGGAAAGTTATCACAGCGCTGGTTTTCAATTGGCTTTAAAAAAAAAAGTTACAATTAAGTGCATATAGACTGTGTCCTAAATCAAACAATACAAACTCTTACTGAATATGTTTGCGCAAAGTATCCTAAAAAATAACAGAATGTCACAAATAAATTTAAAAAAAAACGAATTTTACATCTTGATTAAAATGACATATGATATCTCACTGCATACTCACATATTTGATTGATGAAGGCGATACTTTGCAGAAACCTATTTATCTATATAAGCAAAGTTTGTTTCTTTGTCCGAGGTAAACTCGAAAACTGCTGGACCGATCAGCGTGAAACCGCAACCATTCGACGCGGAATTAATCCTAGATGGTTATAGGCTATATATTTATCAAATTCTATGAGCCCTTCGCCATGTTTTCTCAATTTGTTTGTTTATTATTCCCTTGACGCACCATCACCTCAAAACTACTGAACATATCGGGATAGAACTAATACCTTTCAACGCAGTATTTTTCGTAGACAGGTATTCTTTGGATTCCACCGATCCTCTCTCATTTTTTTTTTCAATTTATTTTTTTGTACATTTTCCACTTCGATTTACGCTTATATACATTTTTGTCCGCTAATAAAAACAAAATACTCTTACTTTTATTCATTCATTTGTTTTTTTAAATTAGTTATAAATGAAACGTCACATGCGCAGAACATATGAAACGCGGGCGGAGCCGCGGGCACTAGCTAGTACATAATATAGCTGATGTCAATTTGCTAATTCCGCTTCAATAGATTGACAGCTGTCACGTCTACTGGAACCCGATGTGTTCCACTATAATCATAACCTATATATTAGGCTCAATGTAATAACCGTTTTAATCCACATAGTCACTTAAAACTAACTGAGATCGTTATCAACTGCTAACTCGTATACAAAATAGGTGATGCGCAAAAATTTTTCGTAAGCAAAAAATATTGGTTATTTTTACCCCCTCGTTCATTGTTTACATAAGCATTGACATAATTTTGAATATAACACCAAAATAAACACGTAAACATTGCTTACGCCATCTGAAGTGAGTAATAATTTGACGAATCATTGTTATAAATGATGTTCAGGAGGAAATACGAACGAAGATAACGGACACAAAGTCATCGGTGGAACGGGAACAGCAGGCCCTGGACTCCGAGCTGAGCAAGGAGAAGGAGGAGGCTGCGGCCTGGAACCAGCAACTCCAGGACATCAACACGAGGCTCCAGGAACTGCGCTCCAACCAGGAGCAGCACCTGCAGGTGGATCGGGACCACTGCCATTTGAAGCAGATGGAGGATACGTGAGTTGACATATTCTGTATATATGTGTAAAAACATGTCCCCGGGAACGGATTCATTAAAACAGTAAAAAAAGCGCGTGTGTTTAAAAAGTACACGTGTCAGAAGTGAAATCTCAGTTCTTTACTTTAAATCTGCAATGACAAATAATTGGTAAAGGGATATATCAACGGAGTTCGAGAAAGAAAAATATATATATATATATGCCCACTTTCTAACATATCGCGCAAAAACGTATAACGTGCCTCTGTTATCTTCGTCTCTTTCGACTTAGGGACCATACATAAATTACGTCACACGCCAAGGTTTGACGAGAGGGGATCTACGAAGTGTCATATAGTGTGCGGAGTCTGTGACGTCACACTTTAAAATCCATACCTACCGTACTCATATAATTAACGCCTTTATGTTTTGTCGATTTTTTTGCAATTAAATTCACTTGATATATTGATTTTATTAAAGGATAATTAAATATGAGAAGAAATAATTTTAGGAATCGCTGTTAGTTTCATCATTTCTGGGTGTAAAATTGCAAAATATGTGACGTCACATTAGGGAGCTGAGAGTCTCATAAATGCGAAGCATCATGATTCGTGTTACGTAATTTATGGATGATTCTTTGACATCTACCCGTCATTAATATATCGATTATTCATAAGAATGAGACAATAGGAAAAGAATGGAAAGCTGGCGTAAACGCCAGGTTAGTGCTCAAGGGGTTAATAATGAAAAAATCTTGACGTTTGCACATAGGTATTCCTGTTCAAAAATGTAGCTAAAACTGTATACACCTAGCGCGGTGTCTTTATTAATGTCAGTCATAAAACAAATATAGGTCAATGCCATCTGTTATTGTATCAATGCAAATATATTCGATTGTTATGAGAATACAAGTAAATATCCAAGACTCAATAAAAGACTCATTCATATCGATAATCTCACTTAATACTAAGTAATATATATATATATATATATATATATGTAAAGAAAACATATTTCCTTAATTATGTATTATTATATTTTATAATGTAAACAGTTTAGTTTCTATGGTTACGAAGGTCATGCTGGCCGTTATGATATTTTGGCAAATATGTACACACAATTTGTGCCAATGTCATGTAGGTAAGATTTTCAATCTTGTATCAGCGTTACCAAGCTCCAACAGAACGGTGGCCTATCCTGCTCGAACTTTCCATGGAGCTTTGTCGGCACCTCAGAATGTACGCTACGCGTTGTCCTCTATAATAAACTTAACTTGAACACAAGTTAACTAAACTATTTCACACAAAACGCCACCAAGATTACATGATATAGAGTCAAGTACACAAGTTTAATGAATTAAAGAAAACAATTGCTACACGTCAGACTGAGATCCCGCCAAAACCCTCGGCAAATATGTTATTGTTAAAAAGTGACAATACAATTACATCTGTGCCAGGACTCTATGGTTTGCAATGTAACAATTAAAAAAAAAATATGCTTGTTGTCTATTCCTGGTTTGTGCTTACGTGTAACACGCAGTAGTTATTAATCATAAGTAATGAAAATATAAATACATACTGCCGTTAAACTGTACCTTTTATTTGATTCTAACAGTTATCAATTATAATAGTTATTAATAATTTTATTTTCAGTTCGGAACACATCGTTTATTTTAATTGTCCTTTATTTATCTTATATATATATATATATATATATAAACAGGATGGAAAAGAAGCTGTCGGAGCTCGAGGAATACGTTCAGAGTCAGCGGGAGAAGTCGACGCGGCTGGTGCGAGCCGCCGCGGCTCGGCGCGTGCGCAGCGTCCTCGATAACATTAACGAATGGAACGAGATACTACAAAAATAATTACAAACAACGATGGGAATTCTAACTGTTCTAGATTCATTAGAGGTGTATAAAAATCATTTTTTTTTATATTCCTCTAAGGGTTGCCAGTATACTAATATATATGACATTTTGAACATAATCTATATACAAATAAATAAAATTGAAGTGTCTGTGTGAATATGAAAAATTTAACAATTAATTTATTAAATACATATATGAATGTGTATGTGTGTTGTTTTTTTTTCGGGAAAATCTCGGAAACTGCTCGGTCATAAACAGTAATAAATTTTATTTATTTCTATAGATATGGCATCATCTGTACTCCTGCAAACTGGAAATAATTATTATTCTGAATAGTATAGATAGGAAGGACTAGATCTTTGTAACATATAATTTCAATAGATCCTAATCGTAAAGGTGCAAAAAATGTTAGGGAATTACTTGAATTTTATGTCTTAATCTATGATGATATTTCTCAAATGATGGAATCTATATCTGTATGTATGTGTTGTGCCAAAAGTGTTTAATTATTTAATTAACATTTACTGATTAAATAAGCTTTATTAACAATAAATAGTTTACAATAAAGATTGTTTGTTATAATTTATTGTTGTCATTGACCCTTGCGTTGAAAAATATATCAGATCTGATCCCTTAGACTTATATTATACCTTTCACTTTTACAAAAACTTCAAGAGAAGCATTTATACATTGGTTTCATATGAAATTATGATACTTTTTGTGGAGACTATTACTGCAGTACAGCATCAAAGACAAGCATGTGCAGAGATAACATAATGATTGTGGACTCATTTTTAAAATATGTATTGCAAAAGTAATGGTTGCTATGTGCGATATTTATTTATTTATTTACAAAAGGACGACCGGTGCCCACTACGAGTACATGGAGGTAATATACCTATTTTTATAAAAATCTAGTATTTTAAGGCCACCATATCAATATAATTGATTGATTCTCGACTGACATTTAAATAATATTCAAAATAGTGTAAAATTTTGACACGTCCATATTATGTTGACTGTCACCAAATGTGGTGTAAATAACAAATGGTTTCATTAATTTATTTGAATCGAATAGACATTGGTGAATGTTTTCAACACATAAAAGAAGACTATTATCCCGTGAATCTTATCTTTAACGATGTATAATATACATGAATGTTAGCATCCACTAGTGTTTGTTTGTAAAAGGAAAAAACTATACACCGTTCTCTATTTAATATTGAAGACGGAAATGTGTTACTTTTTTTGTGATTTCATACCGAACCGCTGGAACCAACGCATATATGTTGAAGTGATGACGCACTGGGTAATGTGGTCGCATTTCGTGTCAATAAAATAATAGTCTAGTCAACAAGTGCTTTATAGGTCAAAATTTTTCGCCGGGCTCTTAAAAAATGTGATTGAGGTGTTATTCGAATCGGAATAGCATGTAAAAAGTTATTGAAAAAATTGGAAGATACTCTCGCAAAATTTAAAAAAGTTATAAACAATCAAATGAGAAACAGTAAGGGGTTAGGTTTTTTCCTTATATCTCGAAAACCATTTCTCTTGCATTACTTTTAAACGTCTGTGACATGATTAAAGCAATAAAAACCCTTATTTCTACTTTAAAATCACAGCGCTTAGATTTGGCCGAATCGATCGACTTTCCAATGACGGTCGGTAGTGCCAACGTATAGGAAATGGACAAGTTAATAGTGAAGGGACTACTTACACCTACAATTTTTTTTGGTATATACTGATTGTAGTTGGTTCATTACCATTTATGAGATGTAAAAGGCAGGCAACATATGAAATTTAATGTGATTTATGTAGTTTGAATTATTGTGAGGCATTTTTAAGAAACTTGTTTTTTCATTGTAAAATATATTTCCGGTAGCAAAGCACCGATAAAACTTTAACGAAACCCAAAAATGTCGACTCTTTGTGACAGTGACACTATTTGTAATGTTTGACAGATAGAAACAGTCTGTATGCGAAAATATTGTTTTTGTCGCGAAATAAATTTCTGAAGTTATATAAAGAATGCATTTATAAATATTTGACAACCAATAAAAAGTGTCAAACCTTTATAACAGTTAGTTATTTAGATTGGTAGTCTGCTTGACAGGTAGAAACGGTTCGTATGTTAATATGTCGATTACCCATAAAAATGGGACAATAGTAAAAACAGTGGAAAGCTCCATATTTTCTGATCACATAAACCTACCACAAATCAAGTTATCGAGTTTTAGCGAGACTAACGAACAGAAATTCATTTTTATACATATAGATACGATTAAATACTAAAACAAAAACGCAGTTTATAAAAGGTAAAATAGGCGTTTATTTTATGATCATATCAACACTATTCTCAATTGATTCGCAGAGTTCTCTGAAGGAGTCTTGCGCCCAGCGGTGGTGCTTGTGCGGGGGTTTCCCCGGCGTGGACCCTGCGCGTTGCGGCGGCGTGACTGCTGGGCGGAACGACATCTGTGACCCGTCATACGTCTCGAACACCTGCATCGGCGACCTGGAACACCCGATATCACTGAATATAAAACTTATTTTCAAATGTATAAAAAAAAAAAAAAAAAAGTTAATTAAATTGTAAACAAATTTAAAATAAACATTCATGGGGAAATATTTTTGTCATGGCAACACAAAAGACAAAAGTGACAGCGCTTAAACGTCATCTTATACTTGACATATACTGTCATGTTGACGGCTGACATCTTAGCATTGGTAATTGAGAATCGCTAAAACTGAAGCTAAAGAAGTTTTCAATTAAAAAAAAAAAACAAAAAATAAGTTATATAATATAAATAATGGTACAGTTTGTTGAGGTGTTGCGGTAGAGTGCCGCCGCGGAGGAGCGATGTCGCGGCCTCGCGCACTGTCGGGTGGTAGTGCCGCCCGAGGGCGCACAGCTCGTAGAGCCGCGCGGCGTGCGCGTTGCAGTGCTCCGGGGACGGGGACAGCGGGTCGAACCGCCCCGACCCTGAGGACTCGCTCTCGTTCTCCAACATGCTCGACAGCGCACTGTTTTGCTACAACAACGACCGTCACCATTACTATACACTTCTCTCTCTCGCAACCTCCCCTCCCCCCCACCTTCCGGGTCCATCCCCCCAGCGTGATACAATTATTTTCACACACACACACACTTGCATAACGGTTCATTCAGTATTATAAAAGATAAGTTTACAACATTTAAAACACCCCCGCCTTTGTTAGCAATAAATAGTATGGAAAGTATTCAGACAAACCCTCCTCTCTCCCCCTTGTCAACAGAAACAAGCAGCGCTTGAACTCCTTCCATTGATGACCCTTAACACACGTTACATAGCACTCCACACCGTTGCACACTACACGCACGTATATTCGTGCTGTAAAGAACTGTTAAGAGGATATGCGACGGTGTTTATTCCATATGAACGTATTCTACTGTTTCCCCCCTGGATAACACAGCATTATTATAAATATTTATTGTACCTTATTTTTAAAATTCCTAAAAAGAGAAAAATAAAACCTCAATTTTTAAAGTAGCTTTCAGACGTCCGCCAAAGTTTTTTTGGTAAATAAAAAATTAAATAGGTCTAGTTTTGAAGGAGTAAACAGGATATTACGAAGCGAAATTTTCGTTTAATATGTCGGTTACCCATAAAAATGAGACAATAGGAAATAATGGAAAGCTGGCGTAAACGCCAGGTTAGTGTTCAAGGGGTTAATTTTAAATTCGGTAAAATCAGGCCGAGCAGTAGTTGTCCCTTTCGTGCTTTACAACTGTTTACTTGGGCCGCGACGCGATAGTAATAGATTTCTGAGATACACTTTTTTCAAATTCATGACTGGCTGCACATCCTCTTAAAATCTGCTGTTATCTTTAACTTAGCTAGAGCAAACCGCGGGATTTACATGTCTCAAGTGGCAGTCAGACCTGAGGTCTGTACCACTTTAAGTGTCCTCGTGCTGGCTACCGTCCTTCTGCGTAAACGCTTTAAGTTCCGTGAAGTCAGATTTTCCGTTCAACGGCTTTTTATAGTAGTAACATAAAATAAAAGGGCCATTTTATGTTTGTCATTAGGGGTAGTTGGCTATTTTTTAGAAATAGGTTTATAATTTGCCCTGTGGTCTACTTTATCTAAAATATTAATATTTTGGTAAAATAACAATAGTAGCATATTTTATTTAGCAATTTTATAAACATTTTGACATTTTATGCTCGATGACACATTTTTTTTAAAGCGATAATGATTATTTTAAAATGTTTTCCACGATGTTCGTCTAAAACGAAAATTCAAGCCAGTTTGTTGTCAAATTCAAAGCAATGCTTTTTAACACTTAGTCCGGCGGATACAATATACTATAAATCAATTATCGAGTGATCGTCTACGATGAATAAACAATTATCCATTCGGAATGGTAGTAATTTCTAAAGAGATTTTAAGTGTTACTTATTATTATCGTATATACCAGGTCATAATTTACTTCAGAAGGCATCGTCGCCAAAGTGAGAAATTTCCAGGCGGGATACACCGTGTGACGTCACGTGCTTTGATTGGCGCTCATTGTCACGTGACTAATGGTTTGCAATATTGTAATTTTATTTCTCAAAAATATAAATGAATCATTTTTATATCTTTATAGCATGAAGTACTATATAAATTTAAATCTGCCATTATTGTTCATACTGTCAACTACCGTTTTAAAGCAATTGATTGACTTATTGCATATAAATAGATTAATACAATATCTCACGAAATGTATTGTATTGCAAAATATAATATTAATTGATTTTACAACTAAAAAATAACAACTTAATTATATATTACAATAAAATAACAGTAGCTTGAACATCTTAATACGAGATTCGAACGGGATATAGTGGTGAGAATACAGTCTCGTAATTAACCCCTTGAGCACCTTCCCGGCGTTTACGCCAGCTTTCCATTGTTTCATTTTTATGGGTACCCGACACATTAACCTTTTATTAGGAGATATGTCTTGGAAGGTTTATTTTATAATATACTAGGTGCTCTCCGCGGTTTTACCCGCATAGTTCCCGTTCCCGTGTGATTTTCGGAATAAAAACTATCCTATATCATTCCCTGGATTTCAAACCATCTCCCTACCAAATTTAATTAAAATCGATCCAGTAGTTTTTGAGTTTATTCGTTACATACAAATCTTTTCTCTTTATGATATCAGTATCAAAAGGATGTGTATGCATCACTGCCACTTGTCAACTTGACATTGACATTTGAGAATTTACTTCAGACATGTCACCATTGTGATAGGAAGTAAAGTGGAGAGTGTTGGTGTGGTGGTGGTGGTCTTGGTGGTGGTGGTGTGGTGATGGTGGTTACCTGCAGGAGCGTGTGCAAGAGCTGCAGCGCGGCGAGGGCGGCGTGGTGGCGCAGCTGTGTGCCGGCGCAGCAGAGCCGCTTGGCGAGCGCGCACGTGACGGCGCGGGAGACGCGTCGCGCCCGACGCACTATCTGCGCGGCGCCCTCCACCACCACGCGGGACTCCTCCTCCCTACCACCTGCCAATCATTTCATAAATTTCTGTCAAGTTGTACTTAGAATAAAACTGAAACCCCAATAACCCTGAACCTGAATAATATACCTGAACCCGAATTATTTTCACGGAACCCTGATTATTTTATTAATACGTTTTTTGTACCGACAGAAAGTAAAGATATTTTTTATAAATTCAACCACTTACATAGACATAGTATGTTGTCGATGTGGTCAATAGACGAACAGAGTGTCGGAGTGAAAAGTCATATATTGCCTAAGGCAAAAAGAAATAGCCAATCGAATGACACATTGTCAATTTTTATACTTGCCATGACCCCCTAAGATCGTGGATGAATGTGGACGGTTACATGGGGAGGGAAAAACTAAAGGAAAGATGGATGGACTGTGTGCAAGATGATATGCTTAGAAAAGGAGTGAATGCGGAGATGACAACAAATAGAGAGGAATGGAAGAGGAAGTCATGTTGCGCCGACCCCTAATAAAAATGGGAAAAGAGTAGGGAGATTATGTTGATGGTAACGATTGAGAAATTGCACGAAGTACGTAAACCTTGACATCACATTTTATTATAGGGGTTATCTCTCTAAGATAAAACTAAAACGATTATAAATTATTTATTTCTTGTTTGGTTTTAATTTTGATTTCAATGCTCAGCCTTATTTATTGTTAGGTTTAAATTTAGAATAATTAAATGATATGCTTCTTTTGTCACATTCCACGTGTCTTTAATTTCTCTTAAATATTTTTGAAATTGTAGTTTGTAGTATTTTAATCGCTTGAGCACTAACTTGGCGTTTACGCCAGCTTTCCGTTGTTTAGTTCTCAATTTTTAAGGGTAATCGACATATTAATACTCCAATTTGTATCAGAAATATAATATGTTTTTACACTATCATTTAGATTATCTTTTATTCCGTAATAAATAGTGGGCCTGAACCTATCCTGTAATATAGGATTATAGCAGAATCAATGGCGTAACTAAACCATCTGAGGCCCGTGTCAAAGTCATTGGATGGGGCTCCAGTATGATGGGGCTTCTGAGGTCGCGGCTTCGCGGGCCGGTTCCCATCGGACCGGAGCACCACGGATCAGAATATACCATTGATAACACATTTATGATTAGTTCTGTCTGTACTAGCTCTGTGAGCACTTGTCAGTAAAACTGTGCATTGAGAATCGGATTTTATTCCGAATTTTATGAGTATTTATGTTTTATTCGGAATACCTTCAGCTATCCGCTGCAATTAAATCGCAATGGGCACTATTGTTAAGCGCTCAATTCTGATTAATTCCTGAGTTCAAACGATATCATACCAGAAAGTGTCGCAGAGTTATAAAAAAAAACTCAAACTTTCATAAATCTTCTTACGTTCTGCAAGGGTACTTGAGAATTAATAATAAGTTCCTTAAATTTTCAGGCAATTTTTTTTTTTTTTACATATGTAGTTTCAACAAATTTTTGGATCATGACCGAAAAAGAACACCTTATTAAACCTTAAACCAGTTTCAAAACACATGTAGGTAATCGCGCATACCCGCGTGTGCGTCGAGCATGTGCGCGTAGAAGTACGCGTGGAAGGTGGCGGGGTCGAGGGCGAGCGCGTCCCCCGCGCCCGCGAGCACGGCGAGCACGGTGCGCACGCACAGCAGCCGCTCGCGACCCCCCACCGCCTGCTCGCTGATCAGGTGCGACAGTATCGACACCAGGTCGGAGTAGTACTCCACGTTTATCACGTGTGTGAACCTGCGCAGTGCACGGTTATTTATTTATTTATACGGAAAATACAGCAATAAAACGATATAGCACTAAGAATATACAATGATTAGCCAATTACAGATTTTCACGAATAGACATTAAATTACTAGGAAATACACATGTGAAATAAAGTCACAACGTTACAACGTTATATCTAACTTATTTTATCCTAAATTTAACAAGAGAAAATTATATTAAACATTAAATAATAGATATTGTAAGATGACATGATTAACAAAAAAAAGTCCAAGCTCAGCTGTCTTCTTGCAGATACTAAATTAGTGGAGAATATATCAAAGTCATGAAGCTTACAGATTTGGTTAAAGTTTCTACCGGCTCGCACTATAAAAGTATTTTGGCGATAGTTGGTGTAAGAACTGGGAACAAAAATTGGAGGGTTGAATCTAACGATTTTTCCGGGACAGTTTAAAGAGAATTTGGATAGAAGGTCTGGGCAGTCAATACTATCAGAGAAGATTTGAAAAAGTAAAGTACAGTCAGCAATTTAACGTCGACAAACAAGTGGAAGAAGGTGAAAGTTTTTACATAAATCTAAGTAATTACTAGAGTCATATGGAACTCCAGTGCAATAGCACATGTATTTAATAAATTTCCTTTGTAAACTTTCAATACGATCTATGTATTTATTGTATTGGGGATTCCACACCTGCGAGGCATATTCAAGATGGCTTCTAACAAACGTACAATAAAGTATTTTAAAAGTCTTTGGCTCTTTAAAGGAACTACATAGACGCATTATAAAACCTAATGCTTTGGAAGCCTTTGCAACGATATGTTCAATGTGCCTATCAAAAATTAATTTTGAATCGTGAAATACTCCCAAATCACGGATCACATCATGCTTTGGAAGCACTTCACCTCTTATTGTATACTGAGTAGGGATAGGAACGGGTTTACGTGAAAATGTCATCACAGCACATTTGAATGGATTAAGATCCAGTTGGTTTAAACTACAATAAGTAATCAGACGATTCAAATCGGATTGCAATGCAACCATATCTTCAATTGAGTTGATCTTTGAGTAAATTTTCATATCATCTGCAAAGGATAACATCTGTGATGTTTGCAGGCAAGCACTAATGTCATTAATATATAAAATAAATAGCAATGGTCCAATCAGGGAGCCCTGAGGCACACCGCTAGGGATGCACTTCCAGGTAGATACATAATTATTTAAAACTACAGCTTGATTTCGATTTTCTATATATGAGATAAACCATCTTAGAAGATCTCCATGAATTCCAAGATTGAAAAGTTTACGCATCAAAATATTATGATTAATACGATCAAATGCTTTACTGTAATCAGTGTAGATTACATCTACCTGACTACCTTTATCCATAGCTTCCGTGACAAAGTCATTAAGAAGGACGAGATTTGTAACGGTAGAACGTCGTTTTAAAAATCCGTGTTGGAAGGAACTAAATGAAGATTTCAGAACCGAGTAAACTTGATTGTATATTATCCGTTCAAATAACTTAGCTATGACACAAAGTTTGGATATAGGCCTATAGTTTTCAATTGCATTTCTAGAGCCTTTCTTATACACAGGTGTTACAAATGCAGATTTCCAAAGCTTTGGGACTTCAGCTGATGAAAGTGACATTTTAAATAAAAGTGATATAGGTTTAGCAATATGATCGGCACAATTCACTAGAAATACAGGTGATAATTTGTCCGGTCCTGCAGACTTCGTACAATCTAACTTTCGAAGTAATGATTTAATTTCATTAGAACTTATGTAAATAGTAGATATTGATGCCACTTCTCCACTATCAGAAGAGTAAGCAAGGGAAGGTTGAATATTCGAAATAGGATTAGTTCTGGCATCTAGAAAAGTGGAATGAAAATAAGTCGAGAAGGCATTACAGATTGAATCACCAGTAACGAAAGTTTCACCTGAGTGTGTTAATGTACTAGGGAAACTTTTTGTATTTGAACAAGTTTTAACAAAAGACCAAAATTTTTTTGGATTGTGCCTAATAGATTTTTCAGTTCGAGCTATATATTTAGAGTAGCAATCCGCCTCAAGAATTTTTACCCTATCTCTAAGTATTTTAAAGGAACATTGATCGGATCGGTTCCCGTAGGTTTTGAATTTATGAAAGTATTTATACTTCTCTCTAACAGCTTTTATGAGAGGTCGACTGTACCAAGCGGGAAAAGAGTTATTAATTGGTCTTTTGATTGGAATATATTTAGTATGAAGGTCGAAAATAATTTTATAAAATGAGTCAGTACATTCCTCTATGGTTTTATTTAAAAATAATGATTCCCAGTCGATTGATTCAAGTTCTTTGTTAACAGACAAAAAGTCACCTTGTTTAAAGTTGAATGTAGTACAGAATGAGGGCTCAAGACTAGTTAGTTCAGCGCCTTTTACACCAATTAAAAGGGCTGGATGATATACATCTAAAGGTATAAGCGGATCGAGACATTCCGCTACATTCACGGCCTGGTTAGAAAGAACTAGGTCAAGTAATTTCCCATATTTATTGGCAATTCCATTGAATTGAAGAAGGTTTACAGTATTTATTTCATCAGTAAAAAGAGTCTCATCAGGTGAGCCAATATTGGTTGGTGCAAAATATGACTTATTGGTATCAATAGGCATCCAAATTATACCACTCATGTTAAAATCACCGACTATTAGAAAACTATCCAGTGGGTTGTCAATTACCGTATTATTTAATTTAGAAAGGAAATTAGATAGTTGAGATGAGAAAGAGAGGCCTAAATTTTGAGTGCAAAGGTATATGGCACAAATATGTAAGTTGATCATGTTTCTTAAGTTAGGCAACTTTAACCGAACGTTAATCCACAGGTCTTCTGCAGTTGATTGTTGACAAGATTTCAAGTAAACAGGTATTGAACTTCGCGTCGCGATTAAAACTCCGCCACCTCGGGACTGACCCGTTAATAAATAGTTACGGTCACGTCGCCACACCGTGTACCGGTCGTCAAAGAACTCTCGAGCTATAAATACCATCTGAAAGCCATGTTTCAGTGAGAATAATTATGTCGTATGAATTTAAAAGAACTTGACGACGAAAACTTTCAGACTTAGTCCGAAGACCGCGTACATTCTGGTAATATATATTCAAGTTACAATTAATGAAATCGAATTTTAAAAAACTTCACAAAACAGAATAAGTGATATGATAAAAAATTATAATTGACAAACACGGTACGTCGCGTGGATATGACAATCAGCCGTCGGATCGGCAACGATGTCATCATACTAGTGCGAATAGGATAGAAACACTGGTAAACATATGTTTTAAATAAAAGTGAAAGCGAGGTGCAAATAATTTGCGAGCATATCTTAAAAAGTACACGAATAACGGGTAGGACATTACATTTTCGTTAAAACAATATGCAGTTGAGTAATGAGGCAGGGGAGCTGAACCTTTTTTTAGTTTTACAACGAGACTTTTGAATAAAGGTATTAAAAGTTAAAACTATTGAGACAATAATACAGAATTAACAGTAATAGAATCAGTATTAGACGAGCTTGTTTAAATCCTGCTCATTAGATACTATTAAGACCGGTGATGTGTCATTTTTGCGGACATGAATTTTGCAATGTTTTACCCATATATACGCGTAGTGTCTGTCATTTGCAAGTGATTTGGCTTTATTTAGTAACATCTTTGAATTAGGATTCAGATGGTCGTTGACGTAGACACGATGTGGTTCTCCCTGATAGCATAGGTCAGCAGAAGACAGGTTTTTAACGGCACGCACTGCACTAATAAAATCATCCTTTATATATCTGTTTAAAAAGCAGACAATGATAGCTTTTTCCTTAGACTTATATTGAGGCACCCGCGTGATGTAATTAACCTGAGACCTAGAAAAATTAAAATCTACCTTGTTGGCGATTATTTCTATGATGTTGTAGAGATTTTCATCTTTTTTGATGGGTATTCCTTTTATTTCCACATTGTTAAGCCTGGATCTTTGATCAAGAGCCGACAGTTCATATTTTGCCTTATTCAAGTCACTCTGAAGTGATGAGACTACATCTTGAAGACTCTCCAAGCCTGAAACTTTTTTATTCAAAACTGTGATCGCACTACTCTGTTCCTCCAACTTAGTACCATTAAAATCACAAGCTAGTTTTAATTCAGTAAGTTCTGCCTTAATGCTACGCATCTCCTCCACAAGGGCTGGTAAAGAAGCCAGTTGGTGTCCGAGTTCCCGAATTTCTTTCAATATTGTGTCCATTGAAGCTGGTTCAGGAGAAGCGGCAACCAACGGTTGCTGCTGGCATAACGTACATCTCCACTGCGCTCGTCTATTCTGCCCCAATTTTCTCCAACCTGCCTCCGTAATATTAGCACACTGGAAATCAAGATGCCTATTGCAGCAACTGCACTGTACTCCATCGTTGTGGCTGACATTACACAGAGCACATTTCATCATTTAGATTATTATCAATGATAAACGCTAATTATGAAAAGTGAACCAAAGGTTTGTAATCTATTATTTGTCGCGCGGTTACGCTTAATGACGTTGTGACTCACTGAGCGCAACACAAACGCATTCTGCCTCGCCATTGGATATTTACATGCACCGGAAGGGCCTTTAAACCTTCACCGTGGCTTTGTGGGCGAGCATAGCTGTAACTAGCACAAGGGTGACCGAATTGGTACGAACCTCGGCTTACCCGTGTAGGAAACATTCCCATGGAATTTTGATCCTTCTTACGGATTAAATTTCCGGTCTATTTTAATTTAGGATAACGAGTGAATGTTCTCAATTGATCTATTTCAGTACTATTTATTTATTTATTATTATGGACGACTAACAGTAAAGAAATTTAACAGTAACAGTTGATAGTATAATAACATATTAGACCGTAGAGAATTACCGGATCTTACATTCTTATATAAGTTAGTGAACGGCATTTCGAACACACCTGAACTGTTAAACAGGGTCAAATTTAACGTCCCAAGGAAACTACTTCGAGCAACACGATTTAATCTATTTAGCACAAATTACTATCGGACAAATTTAGGTCTTTACTCTCCTCTAAATAGAATAATCTCACTATATAACATAAAAATCTAAAACTAAAAATATAGACATTTTTCAAAACAGCCTTAAAATGTATAAATCTGACTACTTACGAAAGTGATACTAATGTTATATATTATTATATATATATTATTTAAAACCTAAAATTAATGTAAGTTTATTCCACTTTTAATTTGGAGTCGTTTTTTTTTTTTTTTTGAGTAATTTAAAATTTAAACTTTACCAATTCTAATATTCAAAAGATTTATTTGTTCTTTTGTATCTTTTTGGTTTGCACAAGCTTGTTCTCAATATATAATTCAACGTGATCACTTATAATTAAGGTTGCATTTATCACGTGTCCTCAAATTGTTCATAGTACATATCTAAATCAAAATGTAATTCTTGTTAATGTTCAAATAAATAAATAACAAGTCATCGCATATATAAATCAGTTACATTATAAAGAAAATGTGGGCATGTGTGACGTTGCTGACTCTACTACAAAAATCAATGCGGACTCAAAAATTCACTCTATAGAATAAGAAAAAAGAACAATTTAAGTATTAAAGAAGGTAAGACTTGAGCACCTTCTGGCCGAAGTGACACTTACTCGGAAAGGATCAAGGTTTAAAGGTCAATTTTTAATACTAATTACGTATTTTTAACATTAATAACCGTCAGCAAAAGTTAGACAGCCATGGGTACTGTCGACAAAAGTGATAACTCGAAAGGGTGAAAACAGTCTTTTTATGTTTAATGTATCGAGTACCCGTAGAAATAAGACAATAGGAAAACAATGGAAGGCTGGCGTAAACGCCTGGTAGGTACTCAAGGGGTTAAATGTCATAATTTGTTGTTAATTGAAATTATTAACATAACCTTTTATTTTTTTTGACGAGGGGAATGCATTTACGCACTTCCCTTACCTATTCCATCTACCCTTACCTATTGCATTACCCTTTTTTTTTTTCACCCTACTTACATGCTACCCTTACATAACCTAACATATATAAAGCATGCTATAAGCTGCACAAGTATCATTTTATTATGCATCTCGGAGCGCGAGCACTTAAACGCCATCTTGTATGACTGACACCAAAGCATTGCAATGTAACTATACTATTTGAGGCCCCTGGCAATAAATTGTATGGGGCTCCAGTGAAATTCGTCTAACTAGCTGTGTGCCCGCGGCTGCGCTCGCGTTTCATATATTCTTCACTGCATTTAATTTTTTTTTTTTATACGAAACCCTACTTTCTTTTTAGTACTGAGATAAAGTGAAAACGTTTCTCATAAATGTAAGCCCTTGCCCGTAAAACTCTGCATTGAATCGGATTTCATTCAATTTTTTTTTTTTTTTTTTTTTACGCGGAACCCTAATCATTTTCGAAGAAATATTGTAGCCTAAGTCAAGCGGATTGACTTCAGCTATCTAACAGGAAAAGTCCCGTCCAAATCGGTTCAACTGATCCGGAGATTAGCCATTACAAACAAACAAACATATAGACACACGGACAAAAGTTTCAAAAAATTGTATTTTTGGTATAGGTTAGGTTAGGTTAGTATATACGAGAGCGTGGTTAGTCCGGCGGACTAATCCGCGTGTCTCATAGACGGCACGATTGAAAGGTCGGAGGTTCACCCAGGGTGGGTAACATATTTTTTCTCACTAATGCAATAGGTAAGGGTAGTGGGTAAATGCATTCCCCTCGTCAAAAAAATACCTATTTAGTAAAATAATTAAATTATTACATTACAAACAGACACTTCAATTTTATTGATTAGTATGTACCACGTATTATTGGATTGTTTTATTACACTTTATAAGGTTATAGCGCATTCTTAATAGTAATGTTGTTAAGGTTATTACTTGGCGAGTCCGTTGAGGGCGGCGGCCAGCAGCCGCGACGTCGGCGCGCTCTTCAGCAGCCGGAAGTAGATGTGGAAGACGGTCCTCGTGACCTCGGTGAGCTGCTTCCGGCGAGCCGCCTCACTCTCCTGCGCTTCCGTCTCGAGCAGTTCGCGTTCTACTTCTTTCAGCTTCTTCGCTCGCTGTCACAAACGTATACAAATCGTATAGACAATGTTTCACAGTACAAACTGAACTGACCGGGTCGACCCGCGCTTTCTTTAGGTATAGTGTACTGCCCGGTGGGTTCGCCGCAGTGGGCGACGCGGTGCTTGCGAAAGCCACCCCGTGTCGCCCCCATCCCAAATGCTGCGGACGGCCCCGGGGGGTTTTACTGGGTATTTCCGGACGCTTCACGTCCAGGCGAGTCCCCACGGGGTCGTCCCTCCGTGCCCCCTTACCTATTGCATTGGGGGACTCCGGTCTCACTAATGCAATAGAAAAGGGTAGTGCGTAAATGCATTCCCCCCAAAAATAAAATAAAAAAAGTATTGTCTACTAGTAATTTAGTCGTAATTTATTGAACTTACTTACGACGGTGATTTTAATTATTTACTTCGGCTTTTAGTCTTTAGTTTGTGTTGCAACAATAGTGTCGAGGACAGCGGGCATTAGAATGAGACAGGTCGATAATAGGAAATGGTTGACTCTACAGGAAATTTCAGCTAATCGTAAGGTTATTATTGGTAACGCCACCTAGTGTGGCTTCCTAAAACCATCAACCCCTTTCCCGTTTTTTTTTACAAAGGCACCGTCCTCCCATGCGGGAGCAGGGAGGATGTGTGGGACTAACACTAGGGAAGGAGACCCTAGCGACTACCCACTAAAACCCTATGAGTGACCGTCTCTACCGCCCCACGAGGGGGGGGGGGGGGGCAACACGGGATCGCAAGCATGCACCGCGACACCAACCCCTTTCCCTGTCGTGCACTTCTGTGTCAACAGCGCCCGCGCATACAGACTCGTTCTCCTGAACGCGCCCGCGCCGCCACGTAACCGTGTCGGATATATCCGCAACCCGCTTATAATACCGCATGTCATATAAAACGTTTTAATTAATTAAAGGTTTATGGACCTTTTATACTCGCTATACCGTTTACAACATAAACTATAACCTCAAAGTGTGTGGGGTGTCGGAAGACCTCTAGTGTTTTATTATTAAGATATACGGTAGAACCAGTTAGCGGTAAACGGACTAACCTTCTTTTCCTTTTTAGACAAATTGACAATTCTCTTCTTGCGTTTCTCGTCCTGCTTCTTCTTGTGCTTGATATCCGCTTCGGCGTCCATGTCCACGTCGCGTATCCTGAGGGTCAGCAGGCAGTCCAGCGCTGACGGGTGGAGTCTCTCCCCGCGGCGCTTCACTAGCTGATTGATGAGGCGAACGATCTAGAACAGTGACGGAAGTTGTTGGATTCATAAACTGGCAACACCGCCTCACTTAAACACCTTGCGCGCCATCTATCGAGTGTCGCCATCTTACACCGGTAGCAGCAATATCGTGCGCGTACGATAATATAATCCAATACGGAATTGTGCAATATTTGGAGCCAGCTACGTCCCGGGACACAGGAACGGCTATAGTGCCTGAACCTTGGTGAGTAACTGTGTGGCCAGTCACTTTTATGACAGATTAATTTAAAACCTAAATTCAAACTCTAACGAGCTATCGAATCGCACAGAAGTCCAGAATAAAAAAAATATCTTAGTGTTAAAACGCAATCTCACATCATATGCTTTAACCTTAGAGTGACTGACTTTTGAGTAACACTGCTGGAATATACGTATGTCGATGTTCGGAAATAGATTTTATGGTTGTCAAAAATCAAAATCAAAAATCATCTTTATTCAATTTAGGCCCTAAGAAGGCGCTTATGAACGTCTAAAACACTACCACCGGTTCGGAAAACAACCCAGTCGAGAAGAGCGCAGGCAAGAAACTCGATCTGGTTCTTTTTTAAATAAATAAATATAATACGTATACAATATATTTTTCATATAAAAAAACTATGTAATGTAAAACTATGTAGTCTTAATGATGTTAGGGGGCGTCCATAAATTACGTGAGGTGTTTTTTTTTTTAATTTTCTGCAGCTCCCTCTCCCCCTGGTGAGATGTCGTAAGATTTTATTCAACCCCCTCCCCCAAACCCCCAATCTCAAGTGATATTTTCAAAATGTTCAAGATTAAATCTTAAGCATGTACAATCTGGGTTAAATGGACCAAAATAGTATTTTTTTTTGTTTCAATCAGAAAAAAAATTGCGTGATATTTGCCGAGACCCCCCCCCACTCCAACGTAAGATTAGATGAGATTTGACTCGACCCCCTCCCCCCCTTAAACACCTCACGTAATTTACGGACGCCCTCTTAGCGGGTGCGCACAGAGATGTGGGTTAATTCAAGACATCACTATTGTTCTATTTAAGTGACTATTTAAGTATGATAAGATTATTAAGAAAAGTGACAATGACTATAATATATGATAGGAAATGTTGGTGGAAATATCTAGAAGGATAATGTTGAAAGGAGCAAACGGAACTTACCTTTATATTTTATAATTTTTTTTTTAATGGTCCCCCCTGACACAATCAGCTACTTTGGCATAAACAGGCTTAAATAAAAACAACTTCCCCCCATTTCCCCTTTCTTCTTTATTAGGCTAGTTCTTTTGCCTCTCTCCGGATCACAGGCACACGCGGGGCTATCTTTAATTTTGAATCTATGCATAGACGCTGCGAAGCCCCCGTGACCTGTTAGGATCTGCACGTGGGCTGGTGACAGATGGGCCTCCTCTACCTTTGGGAAGAGGACCCTCGTCACCGCCCCCGTGCCGGAGGCATCGTAGCGTGCCTGCCAAAGCCTAATGGTTTCCCCGCGCATGACTTACCTTTATTATTAACCTTCGATCTAGTCGGTTCAGAGTTTTACTTTCCACCTGACTTCACTTTATAATTGTTCTATATTCTCGTAATTTAGGAATATAATAGGATAATTAATGTGCACTTTAAAATATATTATGATTACAGCGGCGGCGGTTGCGTGTTGGCGTTCCGTTTTTGAATAGGAAGGAGGGATAATGCAATCATAGACTAAATAGAGCGGGGACGTAAAGACAATATAGATTAAAAATAACTTAGAATAAGAAAAAATATATATATACTATAACAGATGGCGTTAACAAAATTGAAGAAATATACCGGTTTTTAATTCTGTAACGACGTGATGGATCAAAGTTTTAAATTTCATCAAGTCATAAAATATAAGGACAAAAATGAGAAAACCACTAACTTTGAAGTTATAATAAACATTTAAAAAATTAACCACTTAACTATGCAAGTTTCAACCTTACTTAATCAGAACTAGAAAAGGCATTGAACATCCCTTTAACGGTTTCAGCTTTGAATCTGATTTCAGATAAACGTTATTCTGTTTGGTCAAACAAAAAACCATATGGTACATATGGAGTGTTTTTATTGGTTTATAGGGACGTTGGTGTGTATGGTTGGGGTAGGGATGAGAGGGATGAGAGGGAGGAGGGGGGGGGGGGGGGGGGTGTAGGGGTGTAAGAGACATTATGTGGTATTAAATAAAGTTGTATGTAACTCACGGTGAGGGTGATATCTCCCTTGTTATCTTCGCTGAAGAGCTGAATGCAGGCCTCGGTGACGATGAGCCTCGCGGCGTGCATTCTGCTATCGAGGTGCGGTATCACGCTCTGCGCAATGTTCGGCGCGTAGTTGAACCCGGGACGCGCGGCCAGCAACCCGGCCATGCACCGCAACGACACCAGCGCCAGCGTTGTCGTCGCTTCGTCGGCTTTCCTATAACAATTTTATGTTACAGATGATGACAGAGTTCCTTGTGGTGGTCGCGAGGGAAGACACACACCGACCGACACTTTCACTAAACTATATTACAGCCACGCATGTATAAAGTGTGACGAAATAGTGACGAAATTAACAGTAAGACAAATTTTAAAAAAAAGTTTAGAATAATTACAATTCTTAGTGCAATTTCCATAACTATATAAGTTTAAAAGCTATATTTAAACAAAATTCAATACATTTTATAATAATTCCTTCATTGTACTTGTTATTTTAATAATTCTTTCTAATATTATAAATACGCCAAGGTTTTTTGGCGGGATCTCAGTCTGACATGTAGCAATTGTTTTCTTTAATTCATTAAACTTGTGTACTTGACTCTATATCATGTAATCTTGGTGCCGTTTTGTGTGAAATAGTTTAGTTATTGTGTTCAAGTTAAGTTTATTATAGAAGACAACGCGTAGCATACATTCTGAGGTGCCGACAAAGCTCCATGGAAAGTTCGAGCAGGATAGGCCACCGTTCTGTTGGAGCTTGGTAACGCTGATACAAGATTGAAAATCTTACCTACATGACATTGGCACAAATTGTGTGTACACACAGATTGCCATTAACTAAGAAGAAGAAGAAATACGCCAACTATTGAATCGATTTAAATATAATTTGGTACACAGATAGTCTAGAGCCTGAGAAAGGACATAGGCTTACTTTTTAATGAGAAAAAAGAGTTGTAAGGGGTTGCAGGGGGGATGAAAAGTTGTATAGAAAAATTTTCATTTTTAGAGCGTAAAACTTGTGTAGTGTTTTTGGTAAGTAAATTAAATATGCGATTTTCTGTATACTTATTTACTATAAAATACATTACATTGACAAAAAATATAAAAGAATGAATGCGTCGAGAGGCGACGTGCGGTCGGTTACACTGATACTAGCACACTGGCTGGTCGTTCGGCGTCTCGTGCGCTCGTCATTTGTCGGCGGCCGGCGCCATCTTGCCGTACGAGGTAGGTACTTAATACGGTACTCGTGATTTCAGGGAAGTTACATGGCGCGCAATTATCATTTATTAATTTGTATTTTTATTTTTAAAAGAATTAAATATAGAGTACGCCACACTTGAAACTACTTTTTTTAGGCTGTTGATTCGATATAAATAAATTTAACATTTAAAGTTTGTAAGATTTACCCTCAAGGGTGTGTAATAATAATAGGGAATAGGGGATGAAAGTTTATATGGAAATATGTAAGGTTTATGTGAATGTTTTTTTTTTATAAGAGACATAATATTAGAGCAATTCTGATGTAACATTTAAGGAGTCATTACAAAATGTGGAACTGTAACGTGAGTAAAAACGAAATATATAACCCAGTCTTCAGTCAATCGTCAAAGTTATCTTGAATACAAAAAAAAAGATCATTTCTTTCTCAAAACAATTGCACCTAATATTTTTTGGATTCCATCGAGCTTTTCTATTTTTTTATTTACTCTTATGAACATTTTTTTTCCGCTAATAAAAGACTCATATTTTTTTTATTCATTTGTTTTTTTATTAACTCGCACTTTTTCACTCACCATCTACTTATTATTATCATTCTCCTGCCTTTTCCCAACTCACTTGGGGTCGGCGCAGTATGTTTTCTTCTTCCATACGTCCCTATCAGCCGTCATCTCTTCATTCACTCCTTTTTCTTTCATATCATTTCTTACACACTCCATCCACACTTTCTTTGGCCTTCCTCCACCTTTCCATCCTTCCACATTCATATTCATTACTATATTATCCACATGCGCTTCCTCTCTTCTCATAACATGTCCATGACACGACAAACGGGAACCTTTCAACTTTTCTACCACTGGCGCAACTTTCAAACTCCCTATAATATATTCATTCCTTATTTTATCCATTCTTGTGTAGCACACATCCATCTCAACATTCGCATCTCAGCTACATGCAGTCGCTTCTCATCCATCTTCTTACTAGCCCAGCATTCTGATCCTTACAATATGACAGGTCTTATGATGGACTTATATATCCTCCCCTTCAATTTAAGGGGCATCCAGGAGTCACAAATCACACCAGAGACCTGTCGCCATTTCGTCCAACCTGAGTTGATTCTATCATCTACTCATTATATCTATAGTTAATAACCTACATATGGTTCATTAATTTATACTATTGTAACATACTCCTAGCAAATAGTAGCGATGTGGTTAGTGTTCAGATTACGTGTCCACATAAGTGGGTTTAAATCCTGCAATGAACCTAGACTTTCAATTAAGAAAAATATTGTTATAAAAAAATATAGTTACCACACTTAATTTGAAAATGACTACTCAAAAGCCACTTCCTGTAAGAAGTTGCTAGAGTTGTGTTGAGCAATAATCAGTAGGGGACAAACTTATAGGTTACCTCCAACGCTATGACGTCAGCCGTCAACATGCTGATGCTCAGAGATAAATCAGACATTATATGATAATAATTTCAATTAATAAATTATGAAATGTATATAAAAATAAAAAAAATAAAAAAAGTTTTTCAAAATTCTGAGCATAGTTTTTTATTTCTATCGTTAATGGTGAAAGACAAACATTATACCTGGTATCACCTTTCTTTGGTCGTAAGACACCGGCCGCTTTCTCTAGTCTCTGCAGATATCTTTTGTAAAACTCTAGAAGTTCCTTTTCATATTTATACAGGGCCAATGTGTCTTTTTTCACTGTAAAATATAATTCGCATAAATAAAAGAGCCTAATAGGAAAGGTAAAAAGCTTAATTGTTATTTGGTTACCAATGTGTTTTAATTTAAATTAGGGTTTTACTTGCAGCATACTAATCTATATATATATATATATATATATGAACTGAAGGTCCTTTGACGCACTAACACCTCAAAACTACTGAACATATCGCAATGGGATTACTAACATTCGGCGCGGATTTTTTCCTAGATGGTTATAGCTTATTTATTTTTTTGGATTCCGTCCACCCTTTCTAAATTTTTTTTTCGATATACTCTATGTAGATTTTTTTTCAGTTAAAAAAACTTATTTTTCTACATTCATTGGTTTTTTTTTTTGTTAGGTATAAATTATTCAAAAACTGTATTACGCAATATATGAAATGCGGGCGGAGCCGCGGGCACCAGTTAGTGAATCTATAAACAAAATGTTACTAAAGTAAAATGTTATGTGGAAGTATAATTAAAAGGATGAATTCATTATACACTAGTTGTGTGCATGTGACTCTGCCCGGGTTTCATATAATCTTCACTGTGCAATAATCATTGCAAAATAATGTTAAGATGATGTTGTATCTTGTTCAGAATTTCATTTTAATTTATTTACATGGAACCATAATTATTTTCAAAAATGAGTTCAATGAGTAGCCTAAGTTACTCTGAGTAACTTCAGCTATCTACTAGAAAAAGTCCCCTCAATGTTGGTCCAGCCATTCCGGAGATTATCCAAAACAACAATTTTAAAAATTGTATTTTTAGTAAAGGGGGAATCGAGCGGCCACCAGCCCTTTGGGTGGATTATATCGTAAAAACCGCACGTCAACCGAAACTCAGCACCGAAACGAGTGGCGGACAAGAAAAGATGTAACATGCAAATGAAAAAATATTTCATACTGACATTTTTTTTAAGTGTCACAGTATCATTGTCCACCTATATATAATATAATAATATAGATAATACTCTAGACAATTATATAAACAAAATAAGCTACATAAATGAAATTAATTACAAATGTATTTTGATCTTACAAAGAGACACTTCAATTCTATTTAATAGTATAGTTTCTCAATAGTATAGATCAATTCTCAAAAACCAACCAAATTGAATAAAAAGAAGATGAAGAAAATCAGTATGTTAAATCACAAAACTTACATTTGACATTAGAGTAATCCTGGTGTCGGATGTGATATTCAGGTAGTATGTCTTTGAATACTTCACATGCAGACAGTGTTGCCAACTTTCTTATTGAATGCAAGTTTAATGTTCCATCTTTAAGCCTCTCTTCCATCAAATATAATATAGGGTAAAAGTTTTTTAACTAAAATACATAATAAAAACTGGAGTTTAAACAGATTATTGATTATACTTAAATTTTTAAATGTCCTATTATTTAAAACCAAAAGCATTAGACAATAGATGTTCTTCTATTTTATATGAAGCTATATAAAATAACTTTATTTGATAAAAATATTTGCACAAACCAACAACTTTAGGATACATATGGAATTATTTCAGTAGGATTAAGATATTCAAAAACAAAATAACTTTTGTAGGTATAGAGTTCTCCTTTATATGTAAGGTCAATCTACATATAGAGGCGGATAAACAATAAGATATATACATACCTTCTTGTCTGGACTCTCAAGTAATGATGAACATAATGCTCCGATCCTGAGCTTATCATTTCTCAGTCTATCTCTCCTTGCTGCAAGCAGTTCTACTGTGGTGACCACTCCACCTTCTTGTTGCTCAGGATCCACTGTTTCACCCTCCTCACCTGTTCCTTCCATTCCAGAGTCTGACTCAAACTCTTGCTCTTCTGTTACTGTAGTTTTTGGAGCATTCTTTTGTTTAGATTCATCCTCATGTTCCGATTCGGTGTCTATAAAATATTATAACATTAAAATAGGATATTTTGTACTTTAGTAAAATAGTATTATAATATAAATGATTAAACCCTGATTGAAATCACCCACCATCACATTCTTCAGTCATTTCCATTATTCCTTCTTTAGTTTTAATAGGAAGTAGGGGCTTTATCTTTTTAATTGGCCTTTCAGCAAGCTCTTTTTCATATTTCTCTTCTAAATCACTATCAGATTCACCATCACTTTCAGCTCCACTGTCACTGCCCGCTGTAGGAGTTTTGTTTTTTGGCATCTTCTCCTTTATAGGTCTCTTACGTTTACCTGATCTTTGTAAGTAAGTTTTAATGTATTTGTTAAAACTATATAAATAATAATATCACTTTTTCCCGCAACTAAAATATATAGCTTTTATGAAATTAATTAAGTATTTAAGTTAATTTTTTTTTTTTATTTGTCAGGAAACAAATTAATTAGAACATGTGTTTATTTATAATAATTATTTCAAGAATATAAAATTTTTTAAATATTTGATAAGAGAAAATTTGTAAAATAATACAAACTTTTTTACTTCATCTTCTTTTTCTGGTACATTTGACAGTAACTGTGGTTGTTTGGCCAACCTTTTTAGTATATAATTTTTTTCTTCCTCATCCAGCATATCGGCCCATTCTTCACCTGACGCAGAATCGCTTTCATTGTAGTACTCTTCAACAGATTTTGTGGGTTGATGTTGTTTTTGTATCTTTGTTCTATGCCTTTGCAATCGTAATTTTCCTTGTTTCTTCATTTTATTAGTCGTTTGGTTGTTTTCTTTTGACTTTACTTATTTTTGGTTTTCCTTTTTTCTGTAATTTTACATACTCATGTTTATTTTTGATTACGAAATTGGTTAGGTTATTTTTTTAATATTACGGAAAAATAGTCAAATACTTACAGCCATGTTGTTGGTTTATATGTTTAGTTTTTACAAATATAATACGAACAAAACAACGTGCTCATGAAACTAACTTTCACACCTTTTCTGATAACTGACAAGTATCAAGCAAGTGACATAAAGGTGACACTTTTTAAGGAAAAGGCAAAAGTACTAAGGGCATGCAGCCAAGTCAGACGTTAGGAACACTATCAATAAATGAGTGGCAGTAACAAAATGGTGAACTTCTATTACGACCACAACGGGAATGATTGGAAGAATTTCAGAATTCACGCTCGTGTCATTATTTTCACTTCACTACACTTGTGTATCATAACTACACTATATCACGTAAAATGTCACAAAAATTACATCATATATAAAAATACTGCAAAAAGAATGAATTAAAATATGGACGATAACATGACAGACCAAAATCGCACCAAGCACCCCCCCCCCCCAACCTTTTTTCTTTATACCTATTAGAACTTTTTCTTATTTATCGTTCAGTAACAGGAAGAAAGTAAAAGTTTTTATTTAAACATTTTGTCAAATATTTTTAAATGCATATTTAATCATTTTATTATAACTACTTATATTTGTCTACTACTAAAATAATTTCACATATAGTACTTTTTAAATAATTATTAGAGAAGAAGGCGAGCTTTTTTTAACAATTTTTGAACGTAAATTAAGTTCCAAACTTTCTAAACGTCAGTTACGATAAACTTCTGAACTTTCATAAATTCTTGTTTTTCTAGTTTTCTAAACTGAATTTTATGCCTAAATTTTTAAGCGATCTCTTTATGCCCTCCTGCATGGAAAGCCGTTAAATTTTTTGTGATGCAAATTCTTCAGGATAGTTACATACGTTTATGGTGAACAATGGTTCCACAAACAGCAAAGACGAAGAAGACGGCGTGCTGCATTAGTTAGGACTGCTGAACGTCGTGTGGTGGTGGCCAGAGGAGTTGGCGGTTTCGGTTTTTTTACGATAGCCGGGCAGAGACCGTGCGTTGTTTCTGCGGTTGCCGCTGGCGGCCCTGCCGAACGTGCCGGACTTCGTGCAGGAGACGCTCTTCTAGCAGTAGATGGTGCCAGCATCGCAAGGGCTCCTCACGCATCTGTTGCTCGTCTTATCGCTGCCGCTCCTAGTGCTATTTCTTTAAGTGTTTCGCCCAGGGAGGCTCCGCCCACCGATACGGAGGATACAGAGCCCGATGAACGAGCCAGGACACGGCGACGCCATCCTCCGCCACGGCGCAGACCTCAACCAATGTTGCACCACCCCGGTATAGTTTTTACTTATTATTATCTAAGTATACATTGCTTTATCCACTGTTTCTTCAAATTTTCATTGACGGTGCTTTTGGCTATAAACAGGAATCTTTAATGATTCAAGGTAACTTAACTTAAATTCTTTTAGTTAAACATCACCTGCTTACGGTATTCACTTTCAGCTAGTCTCAATATAAAATCTTAACTTTTAAGATGAGAATAATCCAAAAATATATCATTTTTCTGAATGACCACTGACACTTAACTGACAGTTAAGAGAATGGATTGAAATTTTAAATTTCAGTAGTAAAAACTGATTAAGGTCACACATTGAAATCATCCATTAGTGAAAATTATTATCAATACAGAATGGTGGTGGCGAAGTATATAATACATTTTCATACAATTTTCGTTATGTACTTTGAATATGAGTACATTATCATGAACAATGTCTTATTCAAGCTTCAATTTAAACATAGTTAAATTTTGTAAAAATCTAATTGGTCAATTTTCTCATTGTTTTAAATGCATATAATTCCTCATTATTCCATGGGATATTTAACACTAGAAGTTCAAGCCAAGGTTCATACAATTTTGGTGTCTTTGCATTAATTTCAGAATGATAGAACTGTAAAGGGCACTTATTTTAGTTAGTTTGAAAGGAGAAACCTTACCTTATTATCACTTTTAACTGGTTATCTACTAACCTGGTGTTTACACCAACTTTCAATTGTTTTCCTATTGTCAAATTGATAATTGAGTGATTAAAAATTTATTTCAATTGGAGAAATTATGATGTAGAATGAACACTCAGTAAGTTGATATCAATAGTAACAGTACAGTAAAGTATCAATCGATATGTTATATCGAAATGTAGAAAACTTTTAACTTGTAATTTAATATTTATATTTAAAAGTGGAGTTATGTGTGTAATATTTCATGTTGTTGCAAAAATTGAATATCTGTGTTTTCTTTTTACAGATGGTTAAACAGATTAGGTATGTGGTGGCTGTTTGTGATTGCGTTCTGTTTGTCTTGTTCTATGCACTGATAACAATTTTGTTCACTCATTGTGTGCCCATTCATTTTAATTTTATAAGTTGTTTGTAGTCACCTATGGAATGTTAGATTTCATTATGCCCATTTTTATTTTCTTGGATTATATAATAAATGTATTATTAACTTAAAATAATTTACAGTGACACTGAATATGCATTAAGCATTACACGCACAACACTGCACACACACTCCTGCACATAACATGAAGATACATAGGTCCTATAAGGAACCCTTTTTGTTATTAAAATAACAAATGTAGGGTAATCTAACTAAAGGTTTAGAAATTTCGTGGATTCTTTTATAAGCAGGTAACGGCCAAACCGAGGTTCGAACTTTCACTTTAGTAACCCTTGTGCTAGTTACCTTTTTGCGCTTGAGTGCCTTGAGCACTCGCCCACAAAGCCACAGTGAAACTGTAAATACCCTTCCGGTCAACAGCATTGGCTAGTTACAAAAAATACTTAAAATAATTATTATTTTCTAAGTATTACAAAGTCATTATGCCTCTGTAATGGGATTGCAGATAATAAACAAATATTTTCTATAATTCCAAAAAATCTGCTTTTCATTTAATTCTAAGATATTTAATTACACCTAATTTAAATCAAGGCATTATTAACTTTTATAATAATATTTCATTAAATACTTACGCATGTGTGTATGTATAATAAGCATTAATTATATATTGTTTTATGTTCTAACAAACACTGATTAACCCCTTGAACACTAACTTGGCGTTTACGCCAGCTTTCCATTGTTTTCCTATTATCGTATTTTTATGGGTAATCAGCAAATTAACTACTTAAAACTGTGGCATTGTGTAATTTAATTTTTCATATTTAAAAAATTGTGTCTGATAATTATCATTTAAAGATATCAATCTGGATACACATTAATAAATTTGAAAATAACACAAATCACAGAAATCAACAAGTTAGATTGATCACTTCACTTCACTTTTGATGAGAATGGCGTAGATTGATCACTATGCACTATGTAGATTATGACACAGCTTCTTTTTTTGCATTGGATGTCAACTGCCTCGGTAGCGCAGTTGTATTACATACGACTGCCGTTCTGAGGTCTCGGGTTCGATCCCCGGGTCGGGTCAAGTGATATTAGGTTTTTTCTACTCAGTATCATCCCGGAGTTTGGAATTTGTGCCCGATAGGGCGACAGGCTCGCCCCCTGTCACATCTGGCACAACTAAACTCGGCGAAATGTGGGTGGTTGTAGTTCGCTACTTCACCTCTGCCTCTAACCCTTCGGGGATACAGGCGTGAGCATATGTATGTATGTATGGATGTCATGTACTGGCAAAGAAGTCATAAATGTAGAGTTAATTATTTTTAACGTAAATATTCGCAAGGACATGTCATTGAATAGTGATAATGCTGAAAATAATTAAAATATTCACTACATTGAGTGTAATTTGTCTGTTAATCATACATAGATCATTTTATTTCAGGTTTTTTTTATTCCGAAGTTTATTTTTGATAACTAATTAATCTCTCTACATCAATATAGTTAAAATAATGAAACATAAGTACAAAGATACTATAATATCTTACTTGTTCCTTGCTAGAATGACCTTGCTAATCACACTAATTAGTGTCATGTTACAATTCTTCACATGATGAAATGGAGAGCATTTACATATAGAATGTTCGTGTTTGTTAAAATAGAGATTACAGTTCAATTAAGTAATTCTTCCTTAATTTAACATTTCAGGTTGCCATGCTGCACCAAGTACATCGGGTGTAAATGAAATTTTACAAAACCTGACTCGGGCCCAGTTAACGCCGAATCATGTGGCTCGGCTTGAATGCCGTGCAGTCGTCGGCTACCTCGGCACTATTGAAACACCACAGGCGACTTCAAACGCCGCACCTAGTAATGTCAGGACTGCCGTAAGGAAATTACGGCAGGAACGACGTCCAGCGACACCCGTACTCCTGTCAGTACTCCCGAACTCATTGTACCTCCGCCGGCCGTCAGGGCAAGTCTTAGCACAGTATCAACGAGATAGGATCGTTTTCGCCGGCTGCGGCTCTGACGCTGACAGGAGATATTTCGGCTTAGTCACTTCAGCTGAGAGTTCGGAAACCGAAGCCTCCCACAGCTGCCACGTATTTGCTGTTGATCCAAGAACCGCGGAACATGACGCCCACATCTCAAGAGCGAGAGAGTTTCAAATAGCATGCACGAGAGATCCGGTTGCAGAGAGATGCCTCGAGTTTCCACCTTCAGCCGAATATGTCGTGGGGGTTATCAGGGGAATGTACTCACTGCCGTCGGAAGATTGTTCGAGTCCGAACTTGCAGCAGATTTCCAAACTAGCGATGAAAAGTGATAGTCCAGCTGTAGGCAACTTCTCGAGATGCAATAGACCTGTTCTTAGGATGGTACGGGACAGGAGGCCTTGCAGGCACGACGATGCGAGGATAGATGTGCAAGACTTCGTCGCGAACTCTCCACAGCCGAGCAATCACAGTGAAGTGACAACTACATCTAGTAATAGTGATTCCGGTATCGGGTTTCATAACGACTGCAGGAATATTGCTGATAGGATTCTAGTTGTTGATTTCGGTCAGCAGGCACCCCCGAACATGTTTAGACAAGAGGTTCCGAGACGGCCAGTGGGCTTGGTCGGTTGCAGCAGTTTTGACACTGATGGGTCCTACCTGTCGAACACGACTCCCGTGGTGGACGGTTTCGGTGGTCAAGGCAGACCGTTGAACTTAGACGACGTTATACTGTCAAATGATTTGCAAACCGTTCGTCATGTCAGCCCTCAAAAGGACAACGACTATAATTATAATAACTTATATGCCAACTTACCTTCTACTTCACGGTACACGAACGGAGTGGTCTACGACCAGGTCTATACGGAAAACGAGGGTCAACACTACGAATTCGTACCGTCACAGTTGGACATGGATTTGGAGATTGATCACGTCGCGGAGACCTTCAATTCAGTCGAGATATACGAGGACCGGTCTCGGCACCCCCCGGACTGGCATTCGAACGAGTCTGTGGAGAACGCCACTATCATATCCGGGGGGACGAGCAAAGCCAGTATGGACTCCGTGTCGGTTTACTCGTCGAGGAGTCACGAGGAAGCTCGTCCGGCGCGGAGGAAGCACCTGCAGGCCTCACTTGACGACATGCTGGTCCTAGGGCTCCATAACCAGCATGTAGAACGGGACAAAGATGACGATAATTTCGTTCATCCGGGAACCGTAAAATTTAAGGTACGTGTGTGTACCAGTAACAAGTTTTTTCAGCTATTATCGTCGCAGAAGGTTTTCATGGAAAAATATTGTACAATTTCTATCGCAATAAACACCACCAAGAACCTGAGTGAAAAAATAAAAATATTTTAATGATAACACCTAAAGGTTGTCAATAACTAAGCTAACAGAGATAAGTTAACATTACAATAAACAAGGAAACAAAAAGAACATTGGTTAACAAAAACATAATAAACACAGGAGAATATGGTACTAGAAATGTTTTACAATGCCCTCCTGTAAATATCTCAAAAGTCTCTCTTCACCTACATTTTAAAGTAAATGATAAATGAAATTGAATCGTAGGTCCGTAAAACGATGAGACCTCTGAACATCCTGTCGAAAACGAAGTACATATTGTCCGGTAAGGAGCGGGACCGCGAGAAGGAGGAGCGACGCCGGGCGCTGAGCGCTAGTGCCGGTGACGTCACGGGCGCGGGGGCCCGGGGGCCGGACCCCCTCCCCGCCACGGCCAGCGAACCAGACCTTAGAGATACTCAGGTCAGTCGCTTCAAAAAATTTTTTAATCTTGTTTTATGCTTTGTGAATTATTTATTGTTTGTAATTTATTTAAGGCAAGTAGTACAGGTTCTCAAATGATGCGGCCGGAACACATCTATTGATATTTGGCGACAGGTTTTCAAACTTGAGGGTGGCAATTACCCTATAAAATGATCTTTTCTACTTGGGGAAATGCATTTACGCATTCCCTCTACGGCAGAGGGGATGCGTAAACGAGGGTTAACATTGAGTTCCCAACTGGGAGCCGAATTATGCCTAAATTCATGGCTAAAAATGTTGGATATCTTTAAATGTTTTCTTCAATGTTTTAAACTTAAAACTTAAATCACAACGAAAACATTTCTACTGTATTATATATACAGTAATACCCCGCTTTACGCGAGGGATACGTTTCGAAAAAAATCGCGTTAACTGAAATTCGCGTATATCGAGGTTTATGATTAAACATAGTCAAAATTTAATACAAAAAAATACAAATCATTTTAATCAATCACTTTAATTCTAAGAACAGTTTATGCAATATATACTCTTATTTTTTTTACGGAAAAATACATCTATTGTTTATACATTATGTTTATACGCACTCTTTCGCGTAATGCGAGGCATTTGAGCACGAAATTTGAAATTCGCGTTATAGTGAAACCGCGCGTAACGGGTTCGCGCTAAGCGGGGTATTACTGTATGTCTGAATACTAACTCACGAACACACAAATCTATATAATAATATATGTATGTGTGCACGTAATTGTCAGACGACTCGCCCGCACGTCTCATTTAAAACTAATTGAACAGGGCACGTTACACAATGTTTATATTGAATTGGCCTAAATGTATTTTTTTATTATGAAATTTTATGTTTACCTCATCTACATTAAATTCAAAATTGAATTTCATGATACATCAACTTCTCATTTACTAAAAGTCTAAAGTTTGAATTTATAATTCCCTGGATAGAATTTAAAACATGTGTTTCATCGCATCTCTGGTCGTTACTCCATATAGGATATGCTTTAATGAGGATTTAAGATTATAAAAGCAACGTCTCTATAGATGAACGACACACATAGCGGATCGTCCGCACGCCGCGGGGTTAGGGGGCGGCGGATGAATATAATAGTGTTTCGGGGTTGAAACGCGGGGGTGCGCGGCGCTGAGATCAAGTGCGCTCGTGGATTGCACACTACGCAGTTGCTTAATCCGTTACGGACGCTCGGAAAACACGCAAACGAGATTAATTTACCCTAGGTGAATCTCGAGATGAACCCTGTTGGTGAACACCCTAAGATTTTTGCCAAGAAAATTAACAAGCAAGCTAAACAAACGGTGTACATATACTGTTTTTTTAATAAACAAAGAAAAAAAAAAATTGTCTTTCTACTACTCTTACTTGACCATTTTTTCATATTTATTTGTTCTATAAACTATTAACTACTTAACATATTACAAATAATGTAATATTATCATGAAAAAAAAGTATTCAAAGAATCTTATCTCGGGATATATCTCGTTAGAATGGCCTACGTGTAAGTCACTACCCGCCCCCACCTACCGCGCAGCCCGCTGGTGATCCGCCAGTTCTGAGGTTCATATAGGTCTGTCTGGCTTTTTACGTACTTATTTGGAGTAGATCTTTTTCCCTCCCCACTACCTCGTTCCACACGCTCTGTATCGACTATTGATTTGATGATTTTCGGGAGTGAGAGATCACCCTCCTACTGCTGCGATTAGATCGTGGCATCCAGGACCATCAAATATCCATGCTCCTAGAGGACATGAGCCAGCTTGAAGGTTAGGCTATGCCGTTTTCGTAGTCAGGCCACCAAAACCCTATGACTTCCGTGGTCATTACGCCCCAGCTGAGTGTTGGAATTTATAGTTTAAACTTTTACTCAACGTTTTCAGCAGTCGGGCTAAACGGACGTTTTACAAATTGTTGGCGGGCCACTAACTGTTACTGTTGGTAATTATGATAAGGCATTGTGTCTTATTCTAATCCTTCGATGATAATGTTTCACATTTTAAGTTTTTTTTTTTTAGATAACGTTTAGTAACCTTAAAAGTAATATAAATAATTAATTCCCGCGTTAGCCGCCATGTTGCTTTATTTGATTACGGAATTAATCAATCAACATCCTAGGACTGTCGATTCTTTCTAAAAAAGATCGATTTTTGAATTCACCTTAGGCCAAATTAAGAATAAAAACTTAATGTTTATGTATGTTAAATAAAAATCAAATATACGGTATGTATCCGAAAGGTCACACATAGGTTTTTTCAGTTACTGATGTGCGGTATTAGTTTTTTACACAACTAAGATCTAAGTAAAGATTTTCGTAAACATCCTTTGTTAGTGACCGCATATGCAACTTGTTGGAATTATACTTTGCTCGCACGAATCATTTAAGGGGCCATATTATAGCCCGCGGACATAGGGCTGAGCAGCCTTAGCTTTAAATAGACTTCAGTGTTACGAAAAATTTCTGTCGCTAATGGTACAATAAAATGTATGGACTTTGATCATATATAATTATTGTAATAAATAGCATGTAATCTTATAACTACTTTATTACATTGATATATTTTTCGCCATTTATATTTTTAATCTTTATAATAACCGGATATTTAGGATTTTAACTTTATTTTTAGTGTCATAATCTAATCTCATATCTGTGTTTACACATAACTTGCATTGTGTCTCTTAAATATTCATTGTTTTGGATAAAGTAGTATTAGGGATGTGCTGGGAGTATATTTATATCTACAAAAGCCATAATTATTAGTAATTTGTTCTAATATTACTCAATGATCTAGTGAATGATCGTCATAATTTTAATATTAGAAGTAAAGACAAGTTGGTCGTCCCACGCTTTAGGTTAAGTAAGTGTAATAAAAGCTTTATAGGTAATAGTATTCGGTTTTACAATAAGATCCCAAGTAACATTACCGATTTACCTGACAATAAGTTCAAGTATTATGTCAAGCAAGTTTTAATCTCAAAAGGTTATTACAGGGTGGATCATTACGTGAACGATAGTGATGTCTGGAATTAACCCACATCTCTGTGCTTCCACTAACATTATTAAAACTACGATTTGTATAGTTTTTTATATGACAAAAAAAATGATATATATTATATTTATGAAAAAAAAAAGAACCAGATCGAGTTTCTCGCCTGCGCTCTTCTCGACTGGGTTGTTTTCCGAACCGGTGGTAGTGTTTTAGACGTTCATAAGCGCCTTCTTAGGGCCTAAATTGAATAAATAAATTTTGATTTTGATTTTGAATGTGATATAGTTTAAACTAAAACTTAGCAAGAAAAAACTTGCGAAATTTGTTGTTTTTTTTTTTAATATATGACGATCGTAAACTAGTTGCACACATCTACACTTAAATACTATATATAATTAAAGGCAAAGGCCAATCTTCTAAACCATTATAACATTGAATTCCATAATCAATTGTTCCGGACAATTATACCGGTCAGTACATCGCTCCTGGGTTCCTGGGTAACTCGCGTGTGTTCGGAATGTGTTGTGTTTGATTTATCTGGTGATGTTAGTTACTGTGTATTATTCATCCGCCGTGATCTCCTGCGACGGTAGGCGGTTGTAACAAATTAGGCACTATACATCGTTGCATTGTTCGCTTCCCGTTGATCGAGCATTCATAAAATACACACCAGTAGTCTTCAATCTTCGAAATCAATCGAATCTTCATGTCGCGATGTCGCTTATTATTAACCCTTTCAATGCTGCTCACTCATTACGCACTTGATTTTTTTTAAAATACTGTTTGGGTTTACCGTTATTAAACCATGTCACCTTTTTTTTTTTTTTTTTTTTTGACGGGAGGTAATGCATTTACGCACTACCCTTATCTACTGTATTTAGGGGATAAAGATCCCCCAATACAATAGATAAGGGGGCACGGAGTGACGAGCTCCGTGCCAGTGTGGGACTCACCCGGGCGAGAGTCGCCCGGAAATACCCACTAAAACCCCCCGGGGCCGTCCGCTGCATTTGGGATGGGGGCGACACGGGGTGGCTTTCGCAAGCACCGCGTCGCCCCCTGCAGCGAACCCACCGGGAAACCATGTCACCTGATACTAACACTAACAGCTCAATGATCTAGTGCCCGAAAGAAAGTCTATTGGCAAAATTTATAGGTGTGTTTTGGCAACAGCACTTGAGAGTCGGTACATCTAGGTGTAGCGTAGTTTACCATCTTGAATCCCAGTGTCACTAAAAATCAGATAAAATCGTTGTCAAAGCGCTGCGGCTATATACAAGGTGTCTCAAAAGAAAATTTTTATTTTGTGAGTCGATAAAATAAAAAATAAGCTACAAAAAGATATTTAGCAGAAGCTAATTCCTATATTTTTTATTTATTAATGTATTAAAAAAATAGGTTCCTTACGGGAGCTATGTGCCTCGTTTTATGTGCTTGTGCAGTGTGTGTGTGCAGTTATGTGCGTTAAATGCTCGATGCATGGTCAGTGTCATTGTATCGCGCTGGTCGCGGCGTCAAGAGCCTCCCAAGTTGGGGAACGAGACGCGTCCTGGGGTCGCCGCCTGAGGGGGACTGGGGTCCCAGTGTATTTAAAGGATTGATTCCCGCGTATGATTAATCGTGACGTCACAACCGGTGTAAATCAATAGAGCGTCGTAGCGTTAAAAAAAAATTAAAATGTGTAAAAAAAATTGTGTTTATTGTTTTTCAAAGGCAGACACGTGGAATAATTTCAACGACGCATTTATGTACGTTTTTAACGTAAATTGTTTGTTACGGTTAGTTTGTTAGCGAGGCACGTGTATCACGACCGAGGCGCGTCTCACGATATGTTTTAATGTTTCTTCACAACTCTAGTCACGCGTCGTGTCGCCTGTCGCACCGGGCACCCTGCACTATCTAAGATGGACGTATTATGAATTATTTCTACACAAGCGATAAACTAATTCATGTTTTTAAAAGCAGCAGTTTGAATCGGGTGAGACTGACACAAAAGCAGTCCGACTGACTAAATCTCTTCGTAATATTCGCTTTACGCTGGGCTCTGGACATGTTTAGTTTAGTTTCACGAAATATTACATGAGCCTAAGTTTTGTGAACAAAAAAAGCCGTGGTAGCAAGTGCCATGTAAATTAGTGGCCAAGGTGTACGGCTGTATAGAATAAAGAGAGGTCGTCTGGGAGGTGGCCTGGTCTGGCCGAGGTTGGCTCCTCCGCGGGTAGGGGTCCTGTCATTTGAGAGCGTGTTTAGTCCGGTGGACTAATCAGCGTGTCTCATAGACGGTACGACTGGAAGGTCGGAAGTTCGAACCCAGGGTGGGGAACACACTTTTTTAGAGAGGCGGGTGAAGAGGTGGGGGGACTTTCTCCCCTCATCCCCATTGGGCTGTTGTAGGACGGGCCCATTGGGCTTGCCGCAGGGGACGACGCGGTGCTTGCGAAAGCCATCCCGTATCGTCCCCATCCTAAATGCGGCGGGCGGCTCCGGGGGGTTTAGTGGGTATTTCCGGACGCTTCACGTCCCACACCGGTGCGGAGACGTCTTTCCGCACCCCCTTACCAATTGCATTGGGGCACTTCGGTTTCACTAATGCAATTGGTAAGGGTAGTGCGTAAATGCATTCCCCTCAAAAAAAAAAAAAAGGGTACTGTCATTTGGCGGGGCCATCCGCTGGGTACGTCGCGGGGGTCAGTGCTATCGCTCATACATTTGCGCTTCCACATAGCGGTAGAGGACGGTCGAACATAGGTTTTTAGTGAGTAGTCACGGTCTCTTATGTTAGCCCCACACTCCCTTCCCTGCCCCTGTAAGGGAGGGCGTGTGTAAATGCGTCCCCCTGTGTAAAAAAAAATATAATAATACACACGATGTACCTTAATTACACAAATCGATGTAAACCAAAGACAACGCTGTAATCATTTATTGATTTTGGAAAACTGGCAAGTTATTTTCGCTCGTGACTGACTAACAACTATAAACAGTAAATTTGTAGTAATGATTCTACCATAGTCTATATTGTAATTGGTAGTGAATCTATTTTTTTTAATTCTTGATCATTTGATCGTCCGATGTTATTTACTATTATTAAAAATTATAGTTACGAATTAAATTATTACATTTGGTCAAATATCTAATTAACAAGCGCTGGTATAATAACACTCGATTTGTTTTATCAAAATTTAATACCTATATTTGAAATTCAAAATTTGTAAAAAATATCATTCACCTGATCATCATTCATCTATTTACCTGATGTTCCAAGATATAAAAAATATTTTGACACTACAATCCGATTAAATACAAACATTATTCTATAGGGTAAATTCCTAATATGATAATACTATTTAGTATTTACCTTTTTTTTTTTTGACGGGGGGAAATGCATTTACGCACTACCCTTATCTATTGTATTTGAAGGATCAGAGTCCCCCAAATACAATAGATAAGGGGGCACGGAGTGACGAGCTCTGTGCCAGTGTGGGACTCACCCGGGCGACAGTCGCCCGGAAATACCCGCTAAAACCCCCCGGGGCCGTCCGCTGCATTTGGGATGGGGGCGACACGGGGTGGCTTTCGCAAGCACCGCGTCATTTTTTGGTATTTGCCTCTGCATTTGACTTTTACAAGAGGCATTTTGAAAATTTGGTTATAATTTAGTATTTACCTAAGTAAATCGAATTTATTTTGCCATTCTATGAATTTGTGCTCCTTGAACGGATTTTAACCACTGAGAGATGTTTACACTGTGACACAGTAGTGAATGAATTTTAGTTAATGGATAGCCTGGGCTGGTTTTTTTATGTCTATTGTTATTTATTTATTTTACTGTTAAAATTATCCAGATATCAGTATAGATGTCGTTACTCTGTACTTTGTTTATATAAGACATTAATGATTCTTTTTTTAAAGCTAAGCTAGAGGAACACCAGTGTCGTTAAGTGATAATACTTTTATTAAAAAAAATCAAAATAAAACTTAAGAAAAAAAACTATAAATTACCAGTGGGTATTCCGCTAAATTGTGGTGCATATTGCTCTTCCGTCTGGACTGAATCAGTGTTTTCATTTCGGTCGACTCTTTGTGCATAAAGCCAATTTTTTTTCATGGAATATGTTTGAATCGTTTATTGCCATTAATTCTTTAAAATGGTTATTTTTTGCTTGCGGCGTTGTTATCATACTTAAAGCATTCGAAGTTCGAACCTGGAACAGACACACATGCATACATCAACTGTTTATTTTCGTTTTTTGAATGCACTAGAAATTGCAGTTTTGTGATTAGGTGGGATAATTTTTTTCAAATTTTTTTAATTCGAATAATGTAATAATTAAATATACAGTCAGACACAAATTGCAGAGTGCGAAAAAAAATGTTTTCCCTGGTCGTGTGAGGGTTAAGATTGTCTGCGTTAGGTCATTAGGTAATTTATTTGACATGTTATTATAAAATAAATAATTATATTCACTACAGCTCATCTCATTACCAGTTTCCTATGGTAGGCTACCCAGGACGTGTTGCGAACTCCAACTAAGGATACTCTGCGCCAGCGTGATACGGTGACACTCCACATTCCACACTCCTGCACACGTAGTGTCCTTAACCTTAGATTTGCATTTTCCGCGAAATTTACGTATTGGATAACAGCCCAATCCGTACCGTACCACTCTTCCGGCTTAAGCGCTCGCCTCAAAAGTTCGTTGAAGCTGTCGGACTCTTCCGCTCTTTTAGTTCAGCGTTTAGTCACTCGAAAAATCAGTTCTACATTCTAAGTTATTGAATTATGGAAAACGAACTTCGTTTTCTTATGTTATAATAAGAGATTTATATCGAAATAAGTAAAACTTCGTTCGCGAGTATAATTTTATCGTGTCGTATCTATTTCATTTGGAATGGGGTCAGATCGCGTCCTCGATCTGTTCACGCGTCGCGTCGTCTCTCCTCTCGATCTATCATTCATCGTTTCTAGTGAACCCAATTATACAGTGCATTAAAAAAAATTAGGTCGTCTTTTATCTGCTAGTAACACACAACGGTGAAATATTACTCTTTTTTATGATAGGAAGTGCCATGTTATAGGCATATATGCCGAGTTCACATTTGTATACTCTGTATATCTTCGACTTAATCTCGCTTGATGTTATTAAACGATATGGTTCAAGATGGTTAACAAGCAAAATCTAGCGGTATGTGGCTCTGAAGTCTCAAGTGATGTTGCCTGAACGTACCTATGTGCTTGGCAACAGATTAACACAAACTTGTATATTAGAAAATTCCATGCTGTGCTTTCATCACGGTATTTTATTTCACCGAAAGCTTAGGTTCATTTTGAATGACCCTGGTGGGTTCGCTGCAGGGGGCGACGCGGTGCTTGCGAAAGCCACCCCGTGTCGCCCCCATCCCAAATGCAGCGGACGGCCCCGGGGGGTTTTTAGTGGGTATTTCCGGGCGACTCTCGCCCGGGTGAGTCCCACACTGGCACGGAGCTCGTCACTCCGTGCCCCCTTATCTATTGTATTGGGGGACTCTGATCCGTCATATACAATAGATAAGGGTTGTGCGTAAATGCATTTCCCCCCGTCAAAAAAAAAAAAAAAATTTTCATTTTGAATATGGCATATGAATTCGAACCTACGTCCATAGATCAGTATTTTCCGACTCCAAAACCAATGAGCCATTATTGCTTCAAACTTGATGTGAAATAAGTCTATGCTGACTTTAGTTATTTATAGCCAACCTAAAATGGCCAGCAGTCCCAATTAAGACCAGCGAGTATTGGGTTGCTAGCCCAGTTTAGCACTAAATTGGACAGATGTGTTATATTTACAACTAAATGCTACGGAATTGAACACAATCATATTGTGTATTTTCATAAACAGCTATTCAGTTTATTCATACTGTAATATTGTTATATTTGCGGGGCTGAGGAGTCTCATGGTGCATGAAGGCAATTTCTGTCTTAGTATTAATATTTTAATTGCCTATTCTATTGTTCCAATATGCTACAATTGAGAGCCGGTTATTTTAAACTTGCGTACATAGTCACTTAAGATGGGATCTGTAGTCTCAAATGCTAAACCTAAAATGATAAAAAACAAAAATGTATTTACATAATTTCTAAAATCAAACGGACGATTATCCGTTATCAATTTCAAATACAAGTTTTTAAGAATCATATTTATTTTTATGTTGAAATAAATAAAACCAATAACAACTAATTCCGAAGAGTGGTTTCGGGACCACATCCGAATGGAAACGTTCGTTTAATCCAGTACGAAGTAATGTAATGTAGGCACAATCGTTGCGATGAAATTTATAATTATATAGGCGGCCTCGCCCGGAACTAATTTCATCTGCATTCGCGCGCCCGAATTATGAACCGACCAATTAACGAGCGTGATAAATTCGATCGGTCGTATTTAACGGAACAGCACTTCAGAATTCGGGAAGGTTGGAGGCTATCGACCTCTTTTTCAGGCGGCATGATAACTCGGGGAGGTCAAGACGCTCGATACTATCTCATAATTCGAGCTCAATTTTGGATGAGTTTATAAGGATTTTCTTTTAAAGTAATAATTTTATTTTGTTCTGAGAAGAACGTAATAACTAAATTAGGTTATCTGTAATATATATATATATTTAAATTTCGAATCTTTTCTCGCATCTATTTTTACATGTGTTTTGTATTTTTATTTAGTATAGTTAGTGGGTTCCCGTGTGAATTTAATTATATACGTGAGAGAGATATATCTTCTCGATGATTAATTCTCGGGGACGTTCTATTGTGAATTTGCTGTATGTAAGTAATTCCCACCAAAGAAAGTTAACAATCATGCGAACTTTCCTTTTGTTTCGCGTCACTTTTATCGTCACATTGTAAAGTTACCTCTTGGGTGGTGATTTTTATGAGTGTTCGCAGTTCGACTCCAGTCTGGAATATTTCAGTTCTTAGTGGATACGGCTAGGAATGTTGGCTTTGTATAACTGACTTCTAATAAGTAAAAAAAAATCTATAAAGATGGCTTGTTTTAGATCAGTTTATATATACGCAATTATGTTTGGTGTCGGTTCGAATTTACCATTGTGTATAAATTCAGTTAATTTTAACGGGTTTTCACGCGTTACCTTTGCTTTTTTCTATCCCGACGTTTCGGCTGGGTTTCACCAACCGTGGTCACGTGCTGACTGGCGGTGCGCGGCTTCGCCTGCAGCGTTGAGGGGTATTTTGATGAACTACCCCCGTTTGGTCTTTATATTTTATTATAGTCACAACACACAACACTAACAGTGTCCATCGACGATGCCTGTGACGATAAATCGATAAACGAATTTAAATATGGAACGCGAAAACTTAAAAAATTACTTTACCATTGTGCTCGAATTATCCTGAAAATATGGTGATTACATAGTCCAAATATAATATTTTGATAGGATATTTGCACAGCTTGCATGGTTTTAGGTTGGAAATTTGGCGTGTTTCACTAATTGCTTATCCTCCTTTTAGATCATTAATTTAAATAACATTAAAGAAAAAGAAAGAAAAAAAATTAAAATAAATAAATTCAAAATTCAATCGTGTAAAAAAATAACACAATAAGTACTTTAACAAACAAACGGATATTATAAGGTAGTCGACTGTGTACAAGACGTTAACAAATATATTCCTATAAAATTAATACGTTTGTTGACTCTGACAGTTGCCTTAAGATATTTATGACTAAATTCTTTATATATATATCAAACTAAGAATAATTCATCAGATCATGTTATCTTTGTGGGGTGTTGTTATCATTGATAATTCGGCGTACCTATGGGTTTTTAGAATATGTGATACAGACATCCCTTTCCGGTTGATTATATGATTAGGTTTTTTTTTTGATTTAGTCCCCTTACATCTCAGACATAATCCGAGTTTTGTTTACTTTTTTTGTGGCTTATCTATTATCTATAACTAGGTTGTTATTATTTAGACCTTAATTAATTATAATAATATTCTCTTCTTTTTTTAGTTAATTCTAGTTGTTAGTCATTGTAATTTTTGAAGATTCAATTTTGTTTTAGACTTGTTTTTAAGTACGTTAATTTGAATGCAAACAAAAAGGACAATTTATATATACGTTAAAATCTACAGATAATTAAATATATTGTTACGCTAAGTATCGCTCGTGTAGTTTCAGAGAGAATCGCGCACATATAAACAAATATACTAGAAAAACTGGGAAACACCTTTCATGTGATGTCGTTAAAAACATAGGTGCCTTTAAATACATTGTATTAAGTTGACAGCAGCAGTATGATAAAAAAAAAAAATCTTGTACCCGAGGTTAGGTGTTCTAAATCGCCTTGGAACTCTAACCATGTCTGTAAATAAATTGTATACGAATCATCATACATTATGTATTTACAGTGTAACAGTTGGCGTATGACCTTCATTCATTCTCACTGATAAAATCAATTCATTCCCTTAAATACAATATGTATTTGAATATATTTATCTTAACAGTCTAAAGATACATTCCAAACGCCACAAGATGAATGTACAATGTAACATATACATTGATCTGAAACTCAATTAGGGTTGTCATATCTTTTTCAATTTTTTTTTTCGCTGCGCTAGTTAAAATTTAAAGATATCGTCGGGACAGTTGTTCACGTCCTTATCGACTGTCTCAGATTCGGCTCGTCAAGGAGCGACCTCGAGGTCAGGCCGGTCCTGCAGGCATACGGCCAATTCACGGTCACGGGAACGCCAAATGCCTTTGCGTCTAAATGCACAGGCAGATGGAGGCATAATAGTGTTCGTTGCGCTTTACCATTTTTTCGTCGGAAGTTCCTCAGATTGCAGAAGAGGGATCATTAAGAGGGCCATTACCTTTTTTTTTTTTTTTTTGACGAGGGGAATGCATTTACGCACTACCCTTACCAATTGCATTAGTGAAACCGAAGTCCCCCAATGCAATAGGTAAGGGGGTGCGGAGGGACGTTTCTGCACCAGTGTGGGACTCACCCGGACGTGAAGCGTCCGGAAATACCCACTAAACTACTACTCTTTGGACAAATAGGTGATAGAGGATCATCCTGGGGTTTTAGTCAGTAAGAATATGACGTGATCCACTCTTCGCTACTCGGCAGAGATGGGTATCTTATATAAGATTTGCCAACGTAAAAAATGGTAGTCTCCATACTTTTGGGAGATAAGAACCATCGTCCGGAGCTAATGTCCTTTATAAGAGAAGAGGTTAAAATAACTGTGGTTTGATATAGACATATCCTTTATAACCTTTTCTCTTATAAAGGACATTAGATCCGGACGGATCCCATCCCGTACGTCTTTTTATTGTAAATAAAATGACGTAAGATGTATTTTTTAAGAGATGATTTATGAGAAATTGAAGGTTTCTTATAGGTAAGCATCAATTGTCAGTCATAGAGGTCGGAGGAAGAGGGTCTGAATGATGATTACGTAACCATATTTTTTCTATTTAATTTTTTTTTTTAGAATTATACTTTTATGTGGTTATAAATGTCCAAAATTTGTTGATGTAATTCTTACACTGCTCAAAATGACAAAACTATTTTGGCTTTTAATTCATAAGGCATAGATTTTATATAATAGTTAACACGTACGTTTGGTAACCCTACTCTGAATACAGTATCCCGATCCCGAAGTAAGTAGAGTGTGGGGGACGCGCTCAACCCGCGTCGCTCGCGGGATGTTCCGCCGTCCGCGGTCCGTTCGTCTCGTCTCCAACAATCAGTCACTCAGAGACAACCGCACTATGCTCACGCGTTAATTGTACCACTCGATATGTCAATAATCATTCGTGTCGTTAATTATCACAGACGAGTTGTCATATTTCGTTAGAATTCGTGACACCGCCCTCTAATGTGTACTCTTGTGGAATATTTTCGCACTCTGTGACCGAGACACTGTCGCGTGCGTGAAGAAAAAAAAAAAACTAATACATTGGTAACGAATTGTTTCTATGTGTTTCGGTCGGTTCTTGTTAATTGGATAGTTTCTCTCTCAATCGCACTAGTCGTGTCGGAGCGAGCGAGACGATGCGAATCCTATTTCGATTATAATATGCGGTTTTAAAAGTAAATGTTTGTGTGTCAGTGTGCGTGTGTGTAAGTAGATGTTTATGTTATTGTGGCTTGGTGATAAGTGATGGTTGAGTGCGATGGCGAACAAGGTGATGGGTTATGTCATATGTGGATACAATTCCGTCGACAATTTGATGGTAAGTTATTTTTTAATTTTCGTTCTACGGTGCACTTTTGTGATGTATTAGTGAGTACTGGTGAATTTTCCAAATTTTGGGTAAAAAAAAATATATTATTTCTTAAGTAACTTATCGAATCATTGGAAAAACTTTAGTTTCCTTCTTTTTTGCCGGTGTAAAAACCTAATGTTCTCAAATCACTATGATTGTGTGTGTAATAGATCCAAAATTGAATATATCTCTATAGTACGTAATCGCTGTAAGAGGACATGAGGTCGGAAAACTAAATAATTCAGAAATATATTGCTATCGCGTTGCGCCCCAAAGATATTTACAAATTATAAAACACGAAAGGGACAACTACAGTTCGGGCTTATTTTACCGTATGCAAAATAGACGAAAACATAACTTCGTAGTACCCTAATTCCTTCTCTAAAAATGAACCGATTTTTTTATTTTATTTCAGTTTTAGAATAATAAGACTGGCATAACCAAGGTCTGTACGTTTTGCTTTTTTTAATTTTATCCATCAAATCTCTTTGACGAACGTCTGAAATTGACGGTAAAAATCTCGATTTTTTTCATTTTCAAAAGCTTCTAGTTTTTACAATGACTAATTTATGGATAAATTCAAAATACGGTCATGGCGGTAGTGGAGATATATTATTTGGTATAAAAAATATTTACCATAATGCTATTATCCAGGAAGGAAACAGGGTATTACGTTTGTATGGAATAAATGCCGCTAGGATATCCTCTTAATGGATATAGAACAATGATAATATAAAACGGGACAATTATAAACACATGTTAAAGGTCACGCTGTAAAAAAAAATACCAGCGTTTTATATTACACGTTCTTGCTGTACCTATTTTTCCTTTAAAGAAATCAAATTTTCACTAAAGGTGAATTTTTTATGTTAATTTAATGCTAAACGCATTAAGAATTGAATCTATACCTCATGATGAAGGAATACGCCTGGAACATTCGGCACAACCTGGCTTAAGTAATAGATTATTTTATTATTATTTCATCCGGACCTTTATCCCATAAATACCTTTTCGAAACTGCGAGTCGCATTTCTTTGGTTTACTATTTTATGAGAGTAGTTCTTACTGTTCTCGTGTTTATAAACGATACTATATCCGTGCTTGCCAAAATGATCTCGCTAATTCAGAATCATGAACTTTTTTCCATCCCCACCGGGCCATTGCACTGACGGGCCGGGTGGGTTCGCTGCAGGGGGCGACGCGGTGCTTGCGAAAGCCACCCCGTGTCGCCCCCATCCCAAATGCAGCAGACGGCCCCGGGGGGTTTTAGTGGGTATTTCCGGGCGACTCTCGCCCGGGCGAGTCCCACACTGGCACGGAGCTCGTCACTCCGTGCCCCCTTATCTATTGTATCTGGGGGACTTTGATCCTCCAAATACAATAGATAAGGGTAGTGCGTAAATGCATTTCCCCCCGTCAAAAAAAAAAGAAAAAAAAAAAAAAAAAAAAAAACAGAATTTCAAACAGTCAAATCCGCAGACATCAGAGATGAAAGGGACATAGTTAAGTTTAAAATTAAGTTGAAAAATTATTTTATACATTTTTTTACCATAGGAATAATAGTATTTGATTGTTAGTTTTTTGAGATATTTATTGAGATTGTTTAAGATACTCTTGAGGTACTCTAAAGGTATATAATTATATAAGAAATTTTAATACCATGACCTGCAGTCAAACTGAATGTTCAGTTTTGTGGGTCAGTAATCTATGTTGTAAGGTGTAAACAAGAGAATAAATAAATAAATGAAATTGAAAAAAAAAAAAAATACTACGAAAAAATTAGCGTTTTGCGTTTAAATAGTTATCAGATTATAATAAGCAAATGTTCATGATAGATTCATGGAATTTTAAACGATAAAAATACGGATTAAATATGGATAAAATAACAGATTAGTTTTTTTTAACTTGAATCTTTTTGTATTCATTCTTGATTATAGTGTTTTTCTCTTGAAATATTGCAATTTTTTATTATCAAATTGTATACAAAAAAACGTCAACCACATGGAAGACCATATTTTTTGTATGTTGGCATATTCAATTGATTGGGATGGTCCGTTCCCTGCGTTTAACATTTTGGAGTACAAGTCGGTTACTAACTAGTCTTAACCTTGCCTGTTAAATTTTTTGAGGTTAGTTATGCACAGCTTACGTTGTGTAAGTGATGTATGCCTGTTTGTTACACATCATACCATAAAAAAATAATAACGATAATCTAGTCAATATGTCAAGGTTTCTTACAATCGTTGTGTTGTGACCGTACATGTCTGGAAAAATTGGTCTACATACCCGCTAGTTATGTTAAGAATTCAATGTATTCGTAGGTACGAGGTAAACCACATGTATTTGAAATATTTTCAATTATTATTTATTTATAGTATTTCTAACAGACGGCGACCGTTCGACGGCCGTTGACAATAATCTTTCCTGTTTGTCGTTAATTAATTCAAGTAAACATAAGTAGGTGCATGTGCTAATTAATTACCATATATAACATGTATGTATGAATTCAAAAATCCTTTTTTTTTTTATTTGATTTTGTCTCTGGTCTCTCACTTGACGCCGGTTTAATTAATATGCATTATATCTAACAATGTATGTAATGCATCATACTTATTTTCGTCTTATTAATTGAATTATTTTCAGGATTTTATTGGCATTTTGTTTTGTTTATTATTCGAAAGGTATACAGTTATAGCGGGAGTGGGTGGGTGTACGGAAAATAAGCATAATTTAAATTTTATTAAGCGTATTAGTAGGTACACTTTTTTTTATTATTTTTCGAGGGGAATGCATTTACACACTATCTGTCCAGCCTAACCCAAGAGAACTAACCGCCGGGAAAGGCTGGACCCGGGGGATGCGTGACAGTCTCTCACACTAAAATTTATGTGGGACTCGAAGCGAGAAGCGCAGTCACTACCCCCACTAAACCCCCCGGTTCCACCCGCCACCGTAAGCGGAGTAACACGGGATGATATTAGTAGTTACCCGGAGAGTTTGTAAAAAAAAAAAAATAGAAATGTTTGAATAAAAAGTTAAAAGGAAAATAATAAGACACTCTGTATGTATGTGGTACTATGTCAATCACTTTTTTATACTTTCTTAAACTTCTTTTTTAAACTTTTCTAGTCACATTATTTACATGCGTATTCACATTGTATGTCTATGTTATTTTTAACAATTTGATGGGAAAATATTGTTTTTTATTGACCCAATGATTTAATTTTATGTCTCAAATTTTGTATACATGCTGATTTAAAGTAGATTGATATTGATAGAAATATTGAGAGATATTGAGTTCTCCATGAATGTTGCGCAAGATCTGCTTTTCAAGTTTCCAAATATGTATAGTACTAAACCAACGTGTTACGCTGTATATAAAGGTCGCTACCGCTTATCACTTAGGCTGCTCGCGTATCGGGGGTCGGTTTATGTTTATTAAAGTGTTAACATACGCGCGGACCGGACGGCGTACATGGTACGGTGGACGATCGATCTGATAGAAGTTATCAGTCGCCTTGTGGTTACAGTCAAGTACAAAAGTCGTTGTGCAAACGTGAAAAAAAAATAGAAAATGCTATTCATGCAAGTAACGAACATGCATACAGATAGGTGTGATATGTTACTTTTTTATAATATGTATGTATTTTATGGAGGCGTTTACGTTGCCGTTATAGCGGTAGCATTTTTTTTTCGCGCTACAATAATGACGTACGTACCTGATTTTGTCCACAAGACGGCTGATAATTTTGTTTGTCCGTCGTACTATGTCCGCAGACGACGCATGTACTGAGTGGACGTCCGCGCGTCTGTTAGGACTTGTACGTATCTTGCTGCTTTCATCTTGGCCATATTATGTGTAGTCTAGAATAATGGCGGCCTCTGTAAATAAAAATTAAAATTAATATGGTCAATTATTTTTTATTTATTTATTTATTTCAATCACCTACAAGGTATACAATGTGTTTAGCTTATTAAACGTTAAATTATTATTACAATATATCTTAATGTAACCTTAATTATAAGTGAGTACGGCATTATTTATTTGAGCAAAAGTTTTTTATGCGACAATGAACTTCAGTTTTTTTTTTGTAGATCTAATCTGGTCTAATCTAATCTAATATGTTATAAAAATAAAACAAAAACAAACCAAAATTAAACTAAAACTAAAATACAAAAAGAAATACAACGGACTGAGAGCAAAAACTAAACTAATATAAAAGTTATTAATTATTCAATTTTTAATTGTAACATCGAAGACGAAACAGAAGGAGATTTATTTTTTCTTTTAATCCCTAATTTAGTATTTATTTAATTTGTTTACAGTTAGATTTATATTCACGCAAACTATATTGGAATATATCAAGATTCGTGGTTTTGAATATTCTGTTGTATGTCGACAGTATTCTATTCATAGGAGAATAAAGTCCTAAATTAGTCTATATAGTGCTGACGATTAAGTAGAAGTATTGTAGTAAGATTAAGTAAGAAGAGTAATTATATCATTATAAATCTATATTCAATTTCTCAAGCCACTTTAGAGCGTCGTCAGTAAGATTGATAAGATCGTCGTGGGAACCCTTGTATTTTCTCAGCGAACACTCTTTGACGATATGGATTTCGGATTGAAATTTCTGCCCCCGCAATCACAACGCGGTGGATCGGTCCATCCATAACGATTTTTAAATTTAGCACACCTCCCATGGCTGTACGCAATCTGTTAAGCTTGCACCAGAGATTTCTCGGTAGTTTGAAGCCCTTATTTTGCTGCCTGGGACTATCAAAATCAAAATAAAAATTTATTTATTCAATTTAGGCCCTAAGAAGGCGCTTATGAACGTCTAAAACACTACCACCGGTTCGGAAAACAACCCAGTCGAGAAGAGCGCAGGCGAGAAACTCGATCTGGTTCTTTTTTTTCATAATTTTTTGTCATATAAGAAACTATACAAATCGTAGTTTTTAATAATGTTAGTGGAAGCACAGAGATGTGGGTTAATTCCAGACATCACTATCGTTCACGTAATGATCCACCCTGTAATAACCTTTTGAGATTAAAACTTGCTTGACATAATACTTGAACTTATTGTCAGGTAAATCGGTAATGTTACTTGGGATCTTATTGTAAAACCGAATACTATTACCTATAAAGCTTTTATTACACTTACTTAACCTAAAGCGTGGTTCCGGCCAACTTGTCTTTACTTCTAGTATTAAAATTATGACGATCATTCACTAGATCTACATTACTATATTACTATCGTCCGCAGGAAATTTATTCTTTGTTACCCTGCACGTGTTCCACTGGTGGTGCTAAAGAGTAACAAACTTGTTGGCCGCTGTTCTATTTAATATTAATAATTTGAGCCTCTTAGCGATTAATAATAAATGTTCCTAGTCAAATACTGTGTCTATTATCATTTTCAGCTTATAATAAGGCTGAGCTTGAATAGGGATCTAGGTCAGATATTATCAGAGAGCGTGGTTAACCCGGTGGACTAATCCGCGTATCTCTTAGACGGTACGACTGAAAGGTCGGAGGTTCGAACCCAGGGTGGTAACACATTTTATAAAGCGACGCGGTGCTTGCGAAAGCCACCCCGTGTCGCCTCCATCCCAAATACGGCGGACGGCCCCGGGGGGTTTTAGTGGGTATTTCCGGGCGCTTCACGCCCGGGTGAGTCCCACACTGGAACGGAGTTCGTCCCTCCGTGCCCCCTTACCTATTGCGTTGTGGGACTTCGGTCTCACTAATGCAATAGGTAAGGGTATTGCGTAAATGCATTTCGCCCCGTCAAAAAAAAAAAAAAAGTTCAGATATTATCAGGCGTTTTCATAGAGATTAAGCAACGATTATCGGATGTTTTTACGTGAAAGATCGAAACGAAACAATTAATTCTTTATGAGGCGCACTCACAATAGTTTTACACAGGCATAATATGCTTTCGTCCATACTAGGTCTATGGTCTACGTACACGAGTGAACAGTAACAGATTATAAGGGTGGCAACAGACAGCGCGTCCGAGCCTTTTCGCCATTATCAGCGTAATGTTTACTTCAGTGAGGAACATAAAACACTGCGAGGTAGTTAAAACGGGCCGGCACGGGTCATTCTGTTTGACATAATGCTGGTTTATTATAATAATACAATAAATGCGGCGGCGGTCGGTCGCGCGTCTTACACACACCGGCATCTGTTTTATATCACACTAGCTGTGCTCGCGGCTACGCTCGATTAGTTACTTCATTACTATCATTATTTATTATTGGCCCGTGGAATGCATCTGTAATTGATAAATCCATCCTTACTTAATAAACGTACTAACTGGCATATACGATATGAAGGCGCGGATTTTTATAATACCCAATGTTAGCCATGTAACCAAAATTTTAATCATAAATGTTCTTTGTCTTTTAAAATTTTAATTTTGTTTCATTGATAACACTAACGCTTGGTAATAACAACTAAACAAAAAATTAAATAAGGAAAATCAATTGATAAATACAAGAGAAAAATCTATTGAACTGTTTTTATCTTTGCCTATTTATTTATAGTTTTTCATTTAGACGCCTCAAATATCGCGTTTATCGCAGATTTGTCTTGATCTTCATCGATTGTGCCTGTGTGCTATACTAACCTAGAAAGATTTAAAAGATTTGTTCAAACCTTAATCATTTATCATTATTACCACTGCACTGCCAAGTCATTTTTCTAAAAGCTACCATGTCTTAATATTTTTTTAAATACTTTTTAATAACATTTCTTGGTCAGAGTTCTTGGTGCGATTTTGATCTGTTATGTTTTAGCCCTTGTTCTTAATTCAATAACTTTCAGTACTTTATATTATGTAATTTTGGTGTCGTTTTACGTGATATAGTTTGGTTATTGGGCGAAAGCGAAGTATTTTTAAAGTAATGACGCCGAGTTGAAATCCCGAAATCTCTTAGCAACTACTGACGTTTAACAAATTGCCACACTTTGTCGGATATTGAGGATTAGTAAAAAATACACAAATTAGGCTTAAAGTCCTTATATTCAGGAGCGTAATAAGTTATAAACGACAAGAATATTTCTTAGTTATACGGAAAATTAGCGAGCGATGTTTGTCCTATTTCGATTGTTCTCAGTTGGTCGCGATCATAGGTCATCGACCGATCCTGGAATACCGGATAACTTGTATCAGGTGACCGTGTTCCATTAATTCATACTATTATTCAATTCGACCGGGATATTTGGAACACTGATTTTATTAAACGTTTCCTAAACTTTATAGTCTGGTCATTACGATCGATCGTTTTGTTGTGATTTTTTTTAATGTACTGGCAATTTATAAACTTGCTCGGAACTGGTGTCTGTGAGAGATATATTCGGCGATGCAATAATAAGTGATTGATGAAATGAAGGGAGATTTTTTTCATTATGGTCTATGTTTTCTGTAACACGTGTAGTTATGAAGCCGACATCTTGATGTGGGACGTACAATTGTAATTATGTACGTGAAATTAGCTGGACTTGCGTTTTAGTATGGAAATAAAGAGGTAGATATACTAAGATGTCTATTTACGATCAGTTTTATGTTTTAAATGATCTACTTACCTAATTTATAGTTTAAATTAGTGTGTTATATCAATGGCTAATTACTCTTTGATGGTTAGGTGTTGCCTGCATCTAGCAACCCCGTATCGCCCCCATCCCAAATGCAGCGGACGGCCCCGGGGGGTTTTAGTGGGTATTTCCGGGCGTCTCACGCCCGGGCGAGTCCCACACTGGCACGGAGCTCGTCACTCCGTGCCCCCTTACCCATTGTATTGGGGGACTCATTAATACAATGGGTAAGGGTAGTGCGTAAATGCATTACCCCCCGTCAAAAAAAAAAAAGGTGTTGCCTGCATCTTTGTTCACATAATAATGTTTTTTTCATTTTCCATTGGAACTAATTCATATGGATTGATACTTTTATTTTCTTTAAATTATAGCCTCAAAAAGAGAAGTTTGGCATGTGAAGTTACATCGGATCTGAGGAAAAATCATTTTTGCAACAAGCAGCCAAAATAGTTCCAATTCTATAATACATTTTGTTGGAGCTGCTAAAGTATTTATAATATCGGTATTTTACGGCAAAATAATTCAAACATTTATTCACACGTCTTACTGTTTATTTATTTTTACAAACTATACCCGTGACTGTAGCGACCGCGTAAAATGTCTTGTTAGTAAAAAACCATAGATAAATTTTATATTTTATAGTCTTTGGTAAAACAAATATTTAAATAAAATAAAGATACTTCTGTAATAATATATAGACTACTTCTATCTATTACTAAGCTCTTAAATACATGTTTCATACATACATATACATACATATCATCACGCCTTTCTCCCGTGGGGGTAGGCAGAGATTACGTCCTTCCACTTGCTACGATCTTGGCATACCTCTTTCGCTTCCTCTACTTTCATGAGCGCTTTCATACATGCTCGTCGGTTATGGGTACTTTTTACCTGGCCTTTATTTAAGACATGATTGATTTGGTCTAGATACATTCGCACCTCTGTGAACTTGGCAGCCGACTTTCGACTTTTTTTTTTATTTCATTACCGTTGGATTCTACGTCGTTTGTACCCGTTTGTACCACTTTCATTTTCGTTTGTACCTCAAACCAAAAAAGTTATAGCCTTTTGAAAATTTGACCCGCAGCCGACTTGCCCATTCACCCTCGCCTTATAAATTAATTTTGTTAATCTTCTCTCATCCATCCTCTCTACATGCCCAAACCAACTAAGCATACCTTTCTCTATACATGTTTCATGAATCTAAAACTGACTTGTGTTCTTGTAAATGAAATTATGACTGAAATGTGTTCTTCCATTGATTTTAAAGCTACTTTTTAAAGATATTTTATAATCTATAGTTTTCGTTCCTTTACAGTTTTATTATAAGACATATATAATATTTCCCGGTTATCCAAATTTGTTAGAACTTATGTATTACCCCAAGTGGTAAGTTTGATCTTGGCTGACAAAAAACCTGAAGGCTTATAGTAGTAGCTATAATAGTGTTGATTTGTAAACCTAATGGAGCTATAACCCTTAGGTAGTTGGATGCTGGAGTCGAAGCTATTCACGTCACTATGATTGGCTTTCACCACGTGTGTAGCGGCCGTAATACAATCGGAGACAATTGCCGTAGGAGTTTTATAAAACTCGTTTAACATGTATTAAAATGTAATGAAAATACATTTTTGGAAACGGTATAGGCGGAGGTGTTAACAATGTCGTGTACCAACGGTCTGTTCTCGATGTTTCAAACAATTATATAACAAATATAGAGTTTCGATTGATGGAGGTGATACTTTGCGGAAATCCGAAAAGTACAATAATTTCTTATAATAAAGTAAATAGTATGATAGAGATAGTAGAAATATGCAATTTAATTTATCTTATAGAATTGGAAAATATAACAATTTTATTATATTTAAATATACGTAACTGAATAATTAATAAACAAATTCTTTACAAAACAAACAATACTTAATAAATTGAATTAATTAAATAATCGGACTTTAATTTATTTGTTTTGTAAAATTTTATTTATTAATTATTCGGTTACGTATTTATATAATATTTAAATAAAGTTATATTTTATATTTTCTAAGTTTTATAATATGAATGGAATTGTATAAATCTTTATATATTACTATTTACTTAATTATTTGAAATTATTGTACATTAGTATAAACAAATTAGTTTCCAATAGACGTGATAGCTGAAAATCATTTGAAGCGGAGTTAGCAAAGTAAAAAATCAACCATCTATCTATCTATATATATATAAGCAAAGTTTGTTTTCTTTGTCCGAGGTAAACTCGAAAACTACTGGACCGATCAGCGTGAAACCGCAACCATTCGACGCGGAATTAATCGTAGATGGTTATAGGCTATATATTTTTCAAATTCTATGAGCCCTTTGGCATGTTTTCTCAATTTGTTTATTTATTATTCCTTTGACGCACCATCACCTCAAAACTACTGAACGTATCGGGATAGGACTAATACCTTTCAACGCAGTATTCTTCGTAGACAGGTATTCTTTGGATTCCACCGATCCTCTCTCATTCTTTTTTCGATTTACTCTTTTGTACATTTTCCACTTCAATTTACGCTTACATACATTTTTTCCGCTAATAAAAACAAAATACTCTTACTTTTTAATTAGTTATAAATGAAACGTCACATGCACAGAACATATAAAACGCGGGCGGAGCCGCGGGCACCAGCTAGTATTATATAATATCGATTTTGATTCTTTTTTCTGTGTGTACAGGTTTTAATAATTTTTTACTTGCCCTCTTATGTTCAGTTTTCACGTTCTTCCAGCGTACCACGTCCTTCCAACGTAGCGTGAAGATATGTGCAGGCCGGTATGACAGGAGCGACTGACGACGGATAACCGATCTCTCGCCAGTCGTCACTGTTTCTCGATTGCACTGTGCTTGTCATCAGGCACAATGCTGTCACTTTGTCGAGCTAGTATAAAACATAGTTGGATTGCTTTCGTGTAGGTGGTATCAGAAACTGATCTCTTTTAAGTTTGTTTCAGAGTAAGTTATCATTAAGTTTTGGGCAAGGTGCCATTTATACGTCTGTTTCATATCTCATTTAATAAATAATAAAATATTACTTAAATATAAAGGTTTTTCAAAAAATATAAAGAATATTTAGGTTTCTATAATACTATATTTAATTACCTATAGGAAATTGTACAGTAATAAATTTATCGTTAGATAAAATAAAAAAAACTAAAAAAAAAAAAAAAAAAAAACAATCCGCAGTCTATGAGAAAATTATTTGAATATTTTATGAATATACATGCTTATGATTTTTTTGTTCTAAATGAAAATATTTAGGTTATTTTTACGTATTATTTTTATCGTACTATCACGGACAAATTATCTTTTTACGTTAATAAAAAAATTAACGACTCACAGTATTAAAATAAGATGAAAGCGTTTGTAGATGTGGTAAATAACACTACAAAATATTTTTTTTCGAGTTTTCTCGAGGATTTGCTTTATTTATTCGAAGTGTTTTATTTTTATTAACTAGCTTTTCCCCGCGGCTTGGCATTTTATAACTATTCATAGCTTTATAGTGGCTGATTTTTGTTGTATTATATTTGTGACTTAGTTGTAATGGCAACCCGAGGGTCACACTCTTCCCCCTAAGAATACTCGTACATATGTAATTTAAGAATACACACAGTCGTATTAATCGGTTTGATGTTTTTTTCGAGTTATAAGCGAACTAAGTGACACATAGATGAAATGTAAGAAAATTCAACATTTATGGTTTCGACACACAGCGGATAGGTTAGGAAGCCAGCACGATTTTACTATAGAAGAGGTCGTTCCCCGTTCGCGTCGACACATTGTCTTCTACAGAAACATCAAACTGGCGTTGTGTGTCGAAACCATTAGTCGAGGAGTGTAGAAGGCAATTAGACTCGCCACTTCTTAAATGTACCACTACTGGCTTGGCCATAGATTTCGAACCTTAGAAAGTGCCTAGATCTACCAACTTAGAATTTTACGTAGAACGTCTAGATTTTCCGGTAATAATATAATATTATCTTAAAGTTTCATTGAAATTACAATCTTATTCAATTTTATTTAGTACTCATATTGGTTTACCTATATCAATAACGCTTTCTTTTAATTCCAGTACTTACCGACCTAGTTGTTTACGAGCTACAACCTTATATTGGCCTTTCACTTATACCTTTAACCATAGAAATAAAACACTTAAAACTGCACTATTTACACGTGGAGTTAAGATATTTCAAGTTGCCCTTAAAAGGCCACGTACTCACGTTACGTGCAGGTTTTGTAATTCCATGTACATACACATATATTGTTTTGGTTTCATTGTTATGCGACTTCTTGTATGGAACTATCACTCTGAGCGTTATTTACTCTATACCTTTGACATACATGATATTATTTTAGGTTTAAAGGTTATTTTAATAATGTTTACGTAAAAACCCGTGGCCCATTACCAATGGTTGTAATGACTAATATTATGTGATTATAATAAATTTTTAATATAGACGTTATAATTTTTCAAACAATTTTACCTTGTTAATAAAAAATATGTGTATATGGTTAAAATTGCTTCCTACTATCATAAATTGCATTCGAATTGTCGTTTGAAAATATAAATATAAGTACATATTCCATTTTGACCGCGCAGCTACTAGAGGGCGCTAGGATATTAGTTGCACACGGGCGTTACAAGGGCTAGAGCTGCCGCTATTAGGTATTCCCTATTCGATATGTCTTCATTTGCTATTTGCCTTTTTGTAGAACAAAAATACGCCTCTATGTTCTTTAGTTTACCCCTTTGGAAAGGGAGTAAGATCTCCATTATTCTCTAAAGAATAAGTTTCAAGAATATGACATCTTAACTTTGCCCTCCCAATACATCTTCGATAACTTAATGCATATTCGTAAAAATTTAGACAAGCTAGATCTAGTGAATGATCGTCATAATTTTAATATTAGAAGTAAAGACAAGTTGTCCGTCCCACGCTTTAGGTTAAGTAAGTGTAATAAAAGCTTTATAGGTAATAGTATTCGGTTTTACAATAAGATCCCAAGTAACATTACCGATTTACCTGATAATAAGTTCAAGTATTATGTCAAGCAAGTCTTAATCTCAAAAGGTTATTACAGGGTGGATCATTACGTGAACGATAGTGATGTCTGGAATTAACCCACATCTCTGTGCTTTCGCTAACATTATTAAGACTATGATTTGTATAGTTTTTTTAATATGACAAAAAAAAATTATATATATTATATTTATAAAAAAGAACCAGATCGAGTTTCTTGCCGGCTCTTCTGGACTGAGTTGTTTTCCGAACCGGCGGTAGTGTTTTTTTAGACGTTCATAAGCGCCTTCTTAGGGCCTAAATTGAATAAAGATTTTTTTTGATTTTGATTTCGTCCTCTTTGACCACATATGATTTTTACGCAATTCTTAAAGACACTAAAGTACGTCGGCGTCGAACAAAATTATGGTATAGCCTATTAAAAAGGATATCTAACGTGAAGGAGAATTAAGAGATTGGAACGGCAACTGCTTGAGATTTTTGCATTTTTAAAAATAAAATATTATAACAATCTATTATGAATATAGATATTTATAGTGTAGGAAAAATGACTAAATTTTCTCACATGCTGACTCAGAGTCGGTTATAAGATTAAAAGAAAGATACCAATATTTAATTTTGCTAAAAATATTAAAAACATATTTTAACGCCATCTATTTGTATCATATTACAATAATTACGTTTGTATAGTTTGCTAAGTTATTTTTTTAATCAATTATGATTTTTAATTTTTGATCTTGGTCATTCGTATTATTAACAAGTTATATAATTTACACAGAATCATTTCCTCTGTTTTTGTAATCCTTAAAAAAAATACATATTTTAAATCAGTTGCACCGAATGCCTTTTATATGTTTTTAAATTTACATTTTCTTTATCTGATGTTTATGTCTTTATAGTTTATTTCATGGATGAAAGTCTATATTATATTAATCTTAAAGACCAGTAAAGGCACAACAATGATTTAATATTTGAAAGTTAAACCGTATAACAGTTTATATTATAAATTTTATTTTATAAATGAGAAGGTACCTTTGTGTTCTCTGATCTATAATTAGCCAAGGCTGTCGGCTGAGGAAAATTATGCCGGAAATGTGTGCGTTCACCCATAGAATAATAATGGGGATTTTTGTGGTATCCATGTTACTTGGTGGCGGTATTTAATTTTTTTTTATAACACAAGCTCACGCCTGTTATTCCCGAAGGGTTAGGCAGAGGTGAAATAGCGAACTACACCATGATTCACCGAGCTTAGTTCCGCCCCAGATGTGACATGGGGCTAGCCTGTCGCCATATCGGACACAAATTCCAGACTGAATCGATTACAATATTTCACATAGTAATTTTCCTGGGTTTGGATATCAATACTACAAATTAATTTCTGTTTTTTTTTACATGATATAGGCTCAGTGCTTTGACCACAATCTCATCTGATGTTAAGTGACGATGTGGCCCAGGATGGTAAACGTACTAAGCCTAGAGGTAATTCGTTCTCAAGTGATGATGCCGGAACACACCTATTGGTATTTGGCGACAGGTTTTCAAACTTGAGGGTGGTAGTTATCCAGGCGGGCATCATTAGAAAATTGCCCTACCACCATGCTATGGTTTCCTCACGATGTTTTCCTTCACCGAGAGCTCAGGCCGATTTTAGAGTCTTATAGGTGGGGATCGAACCCGCGTCGATTGACACAGAATCCGGCCACACTACCCGCTGCGCGCCATCGTCGCTTCAAAAGGTCCTAGAGTACCTTTTTTTTGCATGGCGAAATCCTGCTAGGATATCCAATTATGGGTGGGTCATGTCGGACTTCTACCGACTAAATCCCCCCACAATGCTCTGTACCTTAAGTCGGGTGGGTGGTGTGGGGCTCGACGCAATCATCGCACAATACTCGGTAAGCTACACTATACGCGGTACCACCATATGGTTTCCTCACGATGTTTCCATCCATCGAAAGCTCAGGCCGATTTTAGAGTCGCATAGATGGGGATTGAACCCGCGTCGATTGACGCGGAATCCGGCCGCACTACCCGATGCGCCATTATAACTTCGAAAGCAAAAGCATGCCTTTCCACTAAAATCCACGGTTCACTGTCTTTCTACCGTCGCCTATTGTTACTCAAGGCGTTATGGAACCCTCTTATACTTAAAAAAAACTGTACCGCACTATCCGTATAATGTGTATGCTATGTACTTTGAATATGTAGATAAAACACAACACAAATTCTTATGTAGGTATATTCCGGGTCCCCCTCAGGCGGCGACCCAAGACGTGCCTCGTTCCCCAACTGGGGAGGCTCTTGACGTCGCCGCCAGCGCGATACAGTGACACTGCCCATGCATTGAGCATTACACGCACAACACTCCATACACACTCATGCATAACATGCAGGTACATAGGTCCTGTAAGGAACCTTTTTTTTTTAATGTAAATAAAGAATAAAAAATGTAGGGTTTAGCTAGGATAAAAATTCCGCGGGAGTTTTCATACTCAGGTAGCGGCCAAGCCGAGGTTCGAACCCTTGAGCTAGCTACCTTTTGCGGCTGAGTGCCTTCAGCACTCGCCCACAAAGTCCGGTGAAGCTGTAAAAGCCCTTTCGGTCAACAGCATTAGCTAGGAAGGAAAAAAAAAAAAATGTAGGTATACAAATTAAAGGTACGAGGTAAATCGTTTTGTGTTTTACCTCACTTTATTTTAAAGTTTTAAAGTCGGTTCATTATTTTTTGTTACAAAATCGGTTCGTACTCGTGGTTATAAAACTGAGGTAATTACAACGCTCCGAGCTGATGTACTTCCGCACAGACGTGATAATTGTTTTCAGTTTGTTCTGTAGGTGGTTTAAAAAAAAAAAAAAAGTAGTTTTGCCTCTTCCGGGGAACGTGCAGCGAAGCGCTCTCCGGGTTCTAAAGGGCCCAACTTGTGTCGCGTGAACGGTCAATAACAATTTCCATTTTTTTTAATTGTAAACGAACGTAGACGCTAGTGTCTGCCGGTGGAATCTTTCTTGTCACATCTTTTATTTAAATATTACTCTGCCCCATACTTGGGCTGCTGTTTAATTTATTAAAAACAATAGATTAAGTTTTGAATAAGTCACTCGACGCGGGTTCGATCCCCACCTATCCGACTCTAAAATCGGCCTGAGCTTTGGGTTAAGGAAAACATCGTGAGAAAACCATAGCATGATGGGAATTTTCTAATGATGTCCGCCTGGGTATCTACAACTCTCAAGTTTGAAAACCTGTCGCCAAATACCAATAGGTGTGTTGCGGCAGCATTTCTTGAGAACCAGTACCTCTAGGCTTAGTGTGTTTACCATCCTGGGCCACATCGTCACTTAACATCAGGTGAGATTGTGGTCAAGCACTGCGCCTATACCGTGTAAAAAAAAGAAAAGGAATTAATATAAAACTGCAATGAATATTTCGTAGGTTTAGAGATAAATTTACAGATTTGCGTTTAAAGTTTTATGGTGGGAATCGAGTGGGGATGCTCTGTCTCTTTCGCGCAAACCGATTGTTACTGTAGAATTTGTTCAAGACACGTTTTTCATCTTTGTATTTTTGATAAAATTTTAGTAATGTTTCCAGCGATCAGCTTTATTTGTAGTCTGTTTTTAATGAGAAAACAACTAATAATTAACCTTTCAGAAACTCCATTTAAGTCAGAAGTAAAAATTGTGCAGCCTTTTTTTGTGACAAAATGTTGATATGTAAGAAAAATATGTATACAGTTAATACCATGTAGTGTTTAATTTTTCACAGATTATCGTTAATAGGAGCATAGATAAAAAACAAAAACATGTTATCGCGTTGAATGTGTGAGAAAACATAAGAGGACGTTGTTTATCGCATTTGTTTTGGAGACAGGTGTGGTGGAGATAACGTTTGATCTTGCTCTCTCTCGCTCTAACTTATCGGGGTCACGTATATTGCTGTCTCTAGTGGAGCATGCACCGTTGGATGCAGGGGCTTTGCCCTCGACACGTGCGATACAGTTTTGTGCATAGCGGTTACGGATAAACGATGCTCGTAGGGTTGTCACATGAATGCTAATTTCCATTAATACTTCACTCTGTGGCATAAAACGTTTGTTAAGTGTTTATTTCACTTGATAGACATGAGAAAGAACACCTCTTATTTTTAATTCTTAGTCTTTAATTTGACTCCCACTGATTTTGTTTTAGATTTCCACAATAAAAATGCATGGTGGGGGGTAAGGCATTTTCTATTATTCGCCTGGTTGGCTGCTAAGTACCGATCAATATAGTTGCGCTCTGGTAGATATACTTAAGAGCTAGTTTCTCTAGGCTTAGTTTATTACCATCTTATTTATTTAATATTAAACCCCTTGAGCACTTACCTGGCGTTCACGCCAGCTTTCCATTGTTTTCCTATTGTCTCATTTTTACAGGTACTCGACACATTAATACTGTGAATATAGGGAGGACCGAGGTCCATGGGGGCCCTGTTCCTGACTGCTTATGCGTTTTGTTTCAAAGTCATATTTTGGTGGAGTTATATCACTTAAGTACTTGTAAGATGGCCCGCGGGATTTTTCTAAATAACCAAATGGGTTCAGTACGATTTGACGAATTCATACAAAAGACGGTGCTCGTTTCAATAGTTTGACAACCCTGTTAGGATTATATCCGTTATGCTTAGATATCAGATTTGTGAGTCGCTGTCGATGCTAGACAAGAGTATCATTATCATTAGTTTTATGGTTTTATTTACCTACTTGATCATATAATTCGCACTTTTTTTTTAATTCGAACTCGGTAAAATGATCACACGTCATCTAAGGTTATTAAAAGTACCTACAGTCCAATAACGATGACGGTACTCGATACATTTGAATCTATCGACAGTCAAGCATATATGTATATAGGACCAGCGGTCGTTACATTTTTCTTGTCAAGGGCCACATAGGTCAATTTAAGGGATCGCGTTTTTGATTCCATCTTTTTATCTCCACAGATTATTGACAACCTAATTCTTTAAAATTATCTGATTCTATAATAACTATAAACTCGGTTTTGAGTCATTGACTACAGAATTGTCTGCGACATCGCAGGCCGCATAAATACCGCCCAAGGGTCGCAGTCTGACGACCACAGATATAGACTATCATCGTTCCGGACTATGTCAACTAATGGTTTCGTTACTCAACGGGCGGGTTGGGTCGCTAGCGCGTTTGTAGGGGGGAGAGATGTAGGGGGGGGGTGGTTACTGCTTGCAGTAATCACTCCTCTTCCCTCCGGATGGTATGCTTCTTCTAAAGAGGCGGGCGAAGAGGTGGGGGGAGATTTTCTCCCTCCATCCTCATTGGGCTGATGACGGACGGGCCCATTGGGCTTACCGCAGCGGGCGACGCGGAGAATGCTTAGCCTATCCCGTATCGTCCCCATCCCAAATGCGGTGGGCGGCTCCGGGGGGTTTTAGTGGATATTTCCGGGCGCTTCATGCCCGGGCGAGTCCCACACTGGTGCGGAGATGTCCCTCCGCACCCCCTTAGCCATTGCATTGGGGGACTTTGGTCTCACTAATGCAATGGGTAAGAGTAGTGCGTAAATGCATTTCCCCCCGTCAAAAAAAAAAAGGGTCGCTAGCGCGTTGTTTCTATAGAAGACAGCGCGACGCCGCGAGCAGAGTGCGAGCAGTGTGTGACCTCTTTTATAATAAATCACGCTGGCGTCCCAACCCGCCAGCTGTGTGGCGAAACCATAAAACCTCTATCTAGCTCTGCGATATACACCGGTTAACCCTGGCACACGACGCGTCTTAATTACAACAAGTTTTTCACTAGTGTACGATGGTTGGGATTGCCATTACCTTTTTTTATAACGTGAGGAAATGCATTTACGCATCCCCTCCCAACTTAACAGGTGTGCGATCCCCCATTAAGTTGGCACACTTGGCGTGAGGCGCTAGAACTATCCCACTAAAACCCGAAAGACCGTCCGCTGCCCTAAATTTATAATTAGCTTACCACCAACAATCTTTATTAATTCCTTAGTATAATATAAAAGGTCTTTTGCCTTGTAACTATATTAATATATAACTCGAGCAAAACTGAACTGATTTATCTGGTTTTTTTTTTAATCATACAAGTATAATATGAAATTTATTTGGAAAATGTTTATTTCATTGTTTTGTTTGTTTTTTACATTGGGCTATTAATAATATATGGGACGAGTTCAGGATAAAATAGTTAATTAAATTGACAAGTAAAATGGCACTTTCTTGTTTGTTACAATAACTTAACAGTCCTGTTCAATATTTAAGAGATTAATGTACTTAGTAATATTTATGTAGAATAGATATCTTTACATGCGAAGGAAATTGGGGGGCATGACTAGTAATAGGGTGGGTACATTTACATTTTCGAAAGTTCATCACTTGAATACTGAGTTGTCAAATATTTGGTTAAATATTGAGATAAAAATGATAATTGGTTCAAATATTGGCTATGCCCTTAACGGTCGTGATAAATCAGTTTCGATCCCACAAAGCGCGTCTGTTGGTTGTATACGTTTTCCGAATTACTAATCCGTGTAAATATGTAACAAAAAGAAAACCATAAATAATCTACGCTTATGTTCCATGACTCCTGTGAATGGTTTCGAATCCATGACGAAACGGATCACAATTAAGCCATAGTCGCTTCAATAATAAACCGAACTGACCGGAGGAGGGTCAAGTGCTAATAAACTAATAACAATAATAGGGCTTTTATGTAATTTTTTAAGTTTTCGCGTTCCATATTTAAAATCAGTTAATTTTAACGGGTTTTTTTACGCGTTACCTTTGGTTTTTTTCTTCCTATCCCGACGTTTCGCAGCTGTAAAGAATCGCCAAACAACGAAGTCAGCGATAGCAGAACATCTGCTCAACTCCAATACCAATCATTGGATCGAATTCCACCGGCCGAAAGTTTTATCCCACTGATCGCCAATACTATCGAAGAATGGCTCGCGAAGCGATTGAAATTAAAAAACATCCAAATTTCAATCGCGAGGATGGGTATAGGCTTTCCTCAGCGTGGAATCCGGTGCTAGAAAATCTAAAGGTTCGTGATTTATCGTCACAGGCATCGTCGATGGATACTGTTAGTGTTGTGTGTTGTGACTATAATAAATATAAAGACCAAACGGGGGTAGTTTATCAAAATACCCCTCAACGCGTTAGGCGACGCCGCGCACCGCCAGTCAGCCCGTGACCACGGTTGGTGAAACCCAGCCGAAACGTCGGGATAGGAAGAAAAAAACCAAAGGTAACGCGTAAAAACCCGTTAAAATTAACTGATTTTAATAGGGCTTTTATTCTTCAAATGTTTCGGGAGCGTTCAAGTGTTATGCAAGCATTAACTGGAGAGGGTTGGGGGGAGGGGTCTAGCATTTGCCTATTTTTATTGACTTGGATGATGGGGATACTGAATGGTGATAATATTAGCACCATCTACTTTCGCTGTGAAGATTATGTCGTTGCTTACGTAATTATAGGGGAGAGGGGAGCGAGAGCTTTGTTTATTATTGCTGACTCGGGGAGTGGGGGAGGGAGGGGTTAGAATTTGTCCAAAATGTTGCTTACGTTATACTACAAAAATGTTTTTACGTTCTCACGTCTCTTTCTTTAAAGATTAACGTAGTTATTGTTTTTAAATGGAACCGCTTTGTGTGAAATGAGAGTAAAATTTCAAGGTGACGTCACACAATGAAAACTGAATTGTAAGGTCTTTTGTAAGTGCCAAAAAACAGAACTAAATACAAAATTATTTTAAACCCTTGTCTAAGCATGCCAATAATAATAAAATTAACACTAATTAAATTGATTTTATGTTGATTTTTTTTATTTAAGAACCTTGGAACGTATTTCCTATAATTTTAAATAAATTTCACCCGTGACTAAGGAGCTTTTACTGTACTTAAAAGAACTATAATACGGACTGTACGAATATATATTGTTAAATACGAGATCAACTCGCAGCCACGGCTTGTGCATTTAAAAACAGTACGCCGTGATAATTACGTGAACGATGCAAACAGGAAACAATCAAACGACCAGAAATCACAATCCGCGTCAGAAACGAAATAAAAAGCGTAGACAATCACTGTCGACGACAAAAACGAAACGAATTGTCTCCGACACCGGATACGGTCGATTGCCGGAGTTAAAGAGCGAATAATTGATATATCTCCGTCTTTATCGTTAAGAAGGGTTATAAAGAGTTAGGCAAATATAAACAAAAAGTTTTCTTCAGAGGCGGCTTAAGCATTCACGACGCCGATGTTACCGGAGTGTCGTAGATTTTGTGAAACACAATTCATAAAGTTAATCTGCATAGACTTGACAAATACTCTTTTTTGCTTTATGTATTCGGGTATTTAGAGGAAAATATTTTAGATGTGGCAACACAAAACCTTAGGAATCTGCCATCATACTTAACATTCTTTTCCATCAGAGATAAATAATAAAACTCTGGCAAATGCTTCTTCGACGCCAAGAAGAGAAAAAAAACTTTCAATGGAAAATTCCATGCCGTTGACAGCAGGTTGAAAGCACATTCCATTAGTTTTCCCCAACCGTGAATTGCTCTACGTCACTAAAGAAGTTTTCACTTCAACAAGTAAATAAAATTCAGTGAATCTCGAGTTGCAAGTCAACTGACGAAAAGACAGATAAAGGCACGTTTATTTTTTATAATATATTATTATGATTTATGTAAGTACCTATGTACATATATTAAACGAAGTACCTAAGTCGACTCATCTAAATCCCTTAGTTTTAATAAGCTATTAAAATGAACTAAGATCCATTCATCTCTCTGCGCTGATGATTTATAGCATCCTGCTGTTTTACAGTACGGCTGTACTATCACCGGTTACGATCACTTTTACAACCTATTTTATATGGCAGACTCGTATTTCAACTGTATGACTGTTTAAAATGTCAGGATATAAAAAAAGTATTGTATGTTTTGCTTGATTTTTTACAGGGCATGAACGTCATGATAACATAGAGTACAGATGCGAAATATATATACTTAGCACGTTGTTTCGTTGTCTAATAGACAGGAAGAAAAACATGTGAATATTGTTCGATAACATTGTCTGAGATTGACATTTTTTTATATTAGCAAGCCTTTATAACTGTCTCTCAAATGATACTGTTAATGTTAGTTAAGTCCTAGGTGACAGATTTTAATCTAACCTGAAAATTTCCAAATTAGTTCTTCATCAATCTCCAATTATAATTTCATTGTTATGCAATATATTTTTTAATAACAAATATTCGGAAATTCTCCTTTGATACTGCCGGGACACATCTATTGGTATTTTGGCGTTAGGCTTTCAGAAAACTTCAGGTTGGTAAGCTACACGGGCGGTCGTTATTAGAAAATGCCCAACCAATGCTATGGTTTTCTCACGATGTTTTCTTTTACCTAAAGCTCAGGTTCGTGTTTATAGTTGGATAGGTAGGTTCGAACTCGCGTCCATTGAATCGGAATCCAAACGCACTACCAACTGCGCCATCATCGCTTCTAGATAATACGTCTATATATTTTGTTTCATTGAATAGTATTTACAAGTAAAGTAAAAGTAATCCGAATGGGTAATAATAGAATAAGATCTTAATTGCATGACCATTGTCATTCCTTCTCAACAGCCTTAATATAAAATTATGTGTATAACAGTAATTAAAAAAAACTTTGCCCATAAGTTTATAATTCAAGGGCACTTTTATATATAGTCAACATATAGTTAACATATAGTAAGTCAGATAGTTATCAAGTCAAACGTAGGCTAAAGAGAAGAAGATTCACAAACATGTTTTTCTTTAAAGCTCTTTCCATTTATTACTGTTGTTGGCTGAAGATCATTATTTTCTATGATCGAACTAGACTGCACTATTTACAATTGGATCGGAACTAGCGGGCATCGAACTCGTTACTCTCGTTTTATGTGACAACCAACTGCTACGGAACGGAGGCGTATGGAGTTGGGGGAATAACAAAACTAAATGTCCATTTATTTTTGTGAATCGTTTTCGAAGTCGCTATTATGTTGCGGCCATCCTTTGAGAAGTTGTAAAACTTCTTCAGACTCACAGCCAAGACATTACAAAAAATAGTCTTTTAAAAATGTCGTAAAATGTCATTGTATAATTTAATCAGAAATGCGGAGATTAGCAGAAGATCCAATGTACTCAAACATTTCGAAACTAAAGTGGCAGTGTGACCAACATTGCTCGCAAAACCGAAGCCCCCCAATAAGGTACCGATTTCCTGTTAAATTTGTGGTTATAATGGGGATGGCGCATAACCGGTCGTTGTTATGTACATTGCGGGAGGCTCATGCCCAGCATTGTACATCTTTGGGCTGAGATGATGAATAATGTCGTTAAGGGTTGGTGTTAAAAACCTGCAAGATATTGTATGTATTGTATTACATTTACTTAACTGGAAAACATTAATAGATCCTAGATGCATTATAATATTAAAATATCTATGAAATTCGAACAAATAGAATATGTGTAAGGTCCATCGGTTTCCCGGGGGCGGTGGGTGCGGGTAAACCCATCGTCCCAGCAGTTAAATCTGCACGGGCTGGGAGGTCGAGGCGCACCGAGTGTCCCGGTTGCGCCTCCCAAGGTCGACGTCAAGAGGGGGTCTCACCACTCCTTTGACCACCCTCAGACCATCAGGACGGCGGCTCTCACGAGCCCAACGCATGGCGAGGGAGCGGAGCCAATGCTAACGCTGTATCCCGAGCCCTCGCCATAATGCGTGTTGCGGACACCATGGGGTTTTAGTCAGTAGGAGTTTGACACTGTTCCGCTCCCCTACCCGGAGGGGGCGGTTCGTCCATGAAGGATTTCCCCATGTAAAAAAAAAAAGGTCCATCGGTTTAAAGTGAGATAAGATCGCATTCGAGAAAACAAAGTAGGGGCCCGACAAACTGCTTACAGAGCTGTTAATTGGCCACGATTAAAGTTTATTAACGTCCTTAATTGGATGATCGCCGGCGCGCAAAGGAGGAAATTGCACCGACACAAATATACAACAAATGTATTAAGCTGTGTTGCAAGGTGCGTTTAAAAAAAAAACGTAGATTGTTATTTTGTTTGTGGATTTTATTTATATAAAAATAAGTCCTTAAGTAACTTTAAACATTTTTAATTAAATGTGAAATCCATAAAAATACATTGGTAACTGATGAATCTTCCTTCCATCGTTCTATCCATCCATTCAACCGAAAGACGTCCACTGCTGGACATAGGTCTTCCCCAAAGATTTCCATGAAGACCGGTCTTGCGCCACCCGTATCCAGCGGACTCCCGAGACCTTCACCAGTATACCCACACTGCGTCTTCCAGTACGCGGTAGCCATTCGAGAACCCGTTGGTCCCATCGGGTATCTACGAGCAATGTGGCCAGCCCAATGCCACTTCAGTTTGGCAATTCTTCGGACAATGTCGGTTACATTGGTTCTTCTGCGGATATCCTCATTTCTAATTCGATCACACAGGGTAAATCCGAGCTCTTTGGGCCCTTGTCGTCGTGCAAATCTTTATGGAAACCTATGTCCAGCAGTGGACGTCTTTCAGTTAAATGGATGGATATGTATTTGCATCGGAGTCAAACAGATACGATAATCTTTTCGAATTAACAAGTCGCGGGTTTCGGCTAGTAATTAATTTATTTGATACAATATCAACTTGGGCATATTTTTAATCAATTATGAATTAGGTAATTTTATTGTAAAAAAATCAGCCGGCTTTGTGAGTATACACTACGTATCTGGCAACACTGCTTTCAAAAGTTTCTAGAACGATGTAATCCTGTATGGCATTTTTGTGCGTGATTAGTTAGACTCCAAGCAGTACATTATTGGAACTGACATCACCACTCATTTGAACCTTCCTTAGATCCATATGTGCTGTCGATGAGATTTTTTGCTTTACCTTTTATAGAATAACAAGCTTTGCCTGCGGCTTCTCTTAATTTGTAAAAAAATATTTTAAATCCTGACTAGAATAAAAAATAAGTATTCTATGTGTTTAGTATAGGCAGGTAGTAGATAGTTTTTAATATTTTTTGTCATTTTTTTTGTTATTAATGAGTTGAGGGTACATAGTTGGATTGACGTACTACGACTGAAGCAGTCGAGTTGAGTGCGTGCGAGTGTCGACGTGTTTTTGTATAACGTCCCAGTCCATATGTTTGATTGATTGTTTGTTGATTGTGACTTTGAGTATAAACAGATTATAATAGAATAGTGTTGTGGATAACTATTGTCTTTGTATTGCACTTTGATATAAACATTTATAACGGAGTGTTCGGAAGTGATAGTGCCGAGCCGCCGCCTTTGGATGTCAGGTGGTATCACGCTTACACATTCCTCACATCTCCTACACAAAACCTACACACCCTACTTCCACCTGTCTCCAGAGCTTCAGTGTCGACCGGTACAGGGTGAGTAAAATTAATTTAGCGCTGTGGTAACGCATGCCGGGTGCTCTGTTACACGGACGCATCGTTCCGCCGTCCGACTATCACATATAACTTGTATCACCGGGCCCAGCACGCATAGTTGGATGGTGGTTCGGGTGCGTTCGGTTATGTAACACGATGCTTTATAAAAACTTAAATCAATTTATTAATTCTCGAGTCACAAGCCAATAAACAAACGATCATACTAAGCGACATCGAGTAAGCTTGCAACATAATGAGATTGATGATGGCGGTATTCGTAATGTGAATTATTTATATTGGTATCATTGTTTGTATGTGCTTTTATCCTACTATAGTATGTATGTATATTAGAGATTAGCATGTTGGTATGGATGGAAGTCATCGTTATAGTATTCGAGTGTCATGCTGTACGTGTAACGCCGTCAGCCGTCGGGAATGCAGCCCACGGCTGTGGCCCGACGCACGACCCGGCCGCACTATACGGATAGGGGTTCGGTCCGGTCACATATGGCGTAATTGTGTTTAACTAACGCGACATATGTCATAGTGAAATTACACGCAGTGGTACTACATGTTTGAAATGAAATCTTTATTAGCGGCGTCGAGCGATTCTCGGTAAGAGGAAAACTTATATATTTGCGTTACCAATGCTGTGACGTCAGCCGGCAACAGTATGTCAAGTATAAAATGGCGTTTAAGTACTGGCGCTCAGAGATAAATAATAAAATGTATACATACGCAGCCTATCGCATGTTTTGATTATGGTTAACCTATAAGAAAATGTTAAGTTATATTAATAATTTCAACAGATAAGTTATGAAATGTACACGTTAAATACCTTTTCCCAAAGTTTCAAATGCAATGCAATGTTACAAATGCCCCTGATAACTGTATCAGAATTAGCATTGTATAAAAGTGGCTATTTTTAGTTATGTTGTGTGTGTGGTAATTCTTGATTTAACTATATATGGAAGTGGACACCAAACGGAGTGTTGGATTTTTTTAAGAGTGACGATAATCGATATGGAAATTCATTCATCATAGTCACTTACTTTGGCTTATTGAGTTCTGTGCGGAGTATCAGCGGATGAGTATCTAATTTACGAAAAGTTTCATAGGCTCGTAAGAAACGGCGACTGACAGTAGATTCTCAATGTCTTGATGGTTGTTGGCTCTTTCTTTTTGCTTCTAATGCGCCTTACTTAACTGGGATACAGATCTATCTTTAGATTATGTTGCAATAAAAAAAAAATTGGATACGATTTTACCTTTATGTCACTTAAAACAATAGCAATATTTCCAAAAGAATATATTTAACCGTAATTCATTATTTTTATAGTACAAAGTAATTGTGATAAAAACATCTTAAAAACTAGTCTTTGATCAATATTGTGCCAAGAATAAACGTCTACAATCTGTTTTATAGATTTTTATATTAAATCGAGGTTTCAAATTAGTCACTCTGTCTGCTGTGGTGTGGTCACTGGCATTATATCCGTGAACGGGAAAACTTATAATAGCGTCTTCTATTTGTAAACAAAGTGTAGTTCGAAATGTGCTAACAATGTCTTGAATAAAAGTTTTTGATATTCGATTGATGAAGGCGTTATTTTACGGAAATCTATCGTAAGTATCAAACATATTATTTAAAAAATCTTGCTTAGATATTAATTAATTCACTTTATTTTATGTTTAGTCAACTGCATTTGAATGAAACCCTAATGAATGTTTTTATTTTATTTGTTTGCTCGCCGCAGAGATTATAACTCGAGAAGTTTTAGAATATATTTTTGTACATTAGATATTATAATGGCAAGTTATGAAAATAATAGTGAATTAATTCGATTGATGACTGTACTGTTAGCTTTATTTAAACTCATATACATCAACGGAAAACCATTTTTATAATTTATTAGTAGTCAGTTAGTTCTATACTTTTTACTATTGATAGGGCTATAAAATGACGTTCAGAATGCTTGAGAAAGAATCGCGATTGAGCTTCGAAGTGAGTTATCTGTCGTAAGAATTATGGCTAACATTGAAACGTATTTGGAAGAATGGAAGAGTCTACTGTGTATTTACTGGATTTAATTGAAGCGAGTTATCCTTGAATATTATATACGCGAGACAAGTTATGCCTATATAATAAATTTGTAATCATTGCAATGTTAAAATGTGCTGTCTAAAATGAGAGAAAAATGTCATCAATATTTTCATTAAAGTTTTTAGAGCTTGATTAAAGTTGAACTATCTATTAAGCTTAGTAAGTTTGAATTCCTAAGAAATGAATTCATAGTATGCCCATACTTATTTGCAATGAGTAACTTCGTCACAATAGATTCTCGAAATTACATTAAATGTACTTATATTCTATTTAAGATATTATGGTCGCATTAGTCATTTAAAACGCTGTATCCCTTTAAACTGTGCCAACAGGGGGAACCACAGGGCTCCGAAAATAGTGTTGAAGCGGGGTGGACGCGGGGGAGAGGTGGGGGCGTGCATGCGCTCGCGCAGTTCGCGTTGACGCTCCGTTTAGACGAGCGTATGTGTTGTGTTTTAATAATATGTCACAGTGTTAATTGACGCGTGAGTTGTGATGTTGTGCGGAACGAACGGAGCTGTTGCAGCGATGGATCGCGCGTATATGTCGTTGCGCGCGCGCAAGCCGCAGACGAACAAAACGGTAAACGTACTCCATTCGATTCACCTTTTCGGCAACTTATCGGTGTGATGTGATCCCGGTTTCGGTAGTTTGCCTATCACACCGTATAGAATATAGACGTAAGCTGTTTGAATGTTACGAGAACACTGTTCATGTAATGTGACCTGAACATACTTGTTGGAATAATAATAATAAACTAATTTAATCTTAATCTAATGAAGCAAGAAAGCAAGATTTCATGAAACCTTGGCTTTTCACCTCCAAGTGTACAAGTCAAATGGGTAAGGCACTGGGATCGAACCCACGATCTCTCGTTTGTAGGTACATTCGCGCCGTGAGTCCCATCATGCTTTACATGTTTCTTTTTTATATCATTGGTTTAGGTGTACATTTGATTATATTACTTTATATAATTAATGTAATGAATGACGTCGATAAAAGTGACATCACTCTGTTTCTCTTATATAATTAATTTTTATGTAATGAAGGTTTCTTTCCGAGAGGGGCTTGGAATGTGCTCCGATCCTCAACTAGGAAAGCTCCTCTATCCGCTACCATAGCGATATAATGACACTGTTCATGCAGTTTCAACACGCATTACATTGCACCCACGCTCCTTGACGCTACATGTAGCTATATGGATTCTGTAAGGGATCTCAAGGTCCTTAGTTTCCCTTAAGAGAACGTATAATATAAAAACGCTGGAATTTTTTTACGGCGTGACCTTTAACATGTTCTTATAATTGTCCCGTTTTATATTATCATTTTCTATATCCATTAAGAGGATATCCTAGCGGCATTTATTCCATACAAACTTAATCTCCTGTTTCCTCCCTTGATAACAGCATTATGGTAAATATTTTTATAGCAAATAATATATATCCACCACCGCCATGCTCGTACGTTGTGATTTTTTCCATAAAATATTTATTGTAGAAAATAGAAGCCTTTAAAAATGAAAAAAATGCTTGATTTTTACAGTCAATTTAAAAAAAAAAAGCAAAACGTACAGGCATAGTTAAAGTCTTATTAGTCTAAAACTGAAAGAAAATTAAAAACCGGTTCAGTTTTGGAGGTGGAAACAGGGTACCACGAAGTGATGTTTTCGTCTATTTTGCATACGGTAACATCAGCCCGAGCTGCAGTTGTCCATTTCGTGTTTTTTAATTCGTTCTTAGGGGGCAGCGCGATAGCAATAGATTTCTGAAATACCTACTTTTCCGCCGCATGTCCTCTTAACCACTGTAGACTTTGCGCGGCCCAAATTCCCCGAAATTAACATGTCTCGGGTTGTAACCCAAGCAGAGGTTCGTACCACCGTTAACTTTCCATCAACTGAGCGTGCTCCTAAAATTCGTTGAAGCAGAAAACATTTAATCAGGTTGCGAAAAAGTGTAGAAAATGGTATTCATTTATGCAAGGAAAGTGCGCTACTTCGGCCTATTTTTACGTCAGATGGATGTCGTAGTGAAAGACCAACAAATCATATTTATATATTGCAGTGTTTCATATCCAGTTTTCATCTGAATTCGTTCGGTGCAAGGTCGTATATTCTGTGTTTACGTAAATAATTCGAATACGAAATTCATAATATTTATTTATGGTATACTATACACATTTGTAACGGAAATCGAAGTGACATTTGGCTGTCATGTACGCGCCATGTTGATTTACAACTTCCAATCACGTGTTCGTTACGAGGATGCCGTGTATTTTTTTTTTAGTTTGTTTTATTATTATTATTATCATCTGTAATACTTTTTTTTGTATTTGTAAATATTTGTATTTGTCCTCTGTTTATTCTCTTTAACGAGCCAATACCGAAATTTAGTTACGGATGTCGAAAATAAAACGAAATTTGGTCGACGAGCGATTTCACTCGCATATAAGTTTCTATTCCTTGTTCACCTTGGGGAGTTACCAAAAAAAAATTATATAAGCAGTCGTTCCAGGTAATGCACGTATGATATTTATAGTCTGCCAAGAAATATCCATCTATTTTTTGTTCGTGTAGCAAAATTCTCTGTTCCAAGTTGACGTGTGACGCGTAGTTTTAACCTTTGACCTTTAAAGTTTTATGTTATACTAGCTGACGCCAGCGACTTCGTTCTTATGATTTTATCATGAATGATGACTTCCCACTTCGTTTTTTTCTTTGCTCGGCACAATACCTGCCTTTCTTACAATTTCACCTGATGCCGAATAAAGTACAGAGTCCAAAAACGATGATTAAAAACGATAGATGTGAATCTATCAGCAGTCGGTATCATCATGCCGGACTATAGCTACCATGGCTGAAGCCTCTAGGTAGCTCCAGCTGATCCCGGAACAAGGACTGATTTTTCTTAAGTAGTGTTGCCAATATCAAAAGTTGCTAGAAAGTTCGGGGGGAGGAGGGAGGCTATTCTGTTTCTGCATCTTAAATTTGGCGCGCATATCGCAAGCGCGTTTGCTTTTATCATATAATATTCTCTTGGCTCTATATAATTCTGTGTAGAGTTAACAAAAAATGTATCCATTACTGGCTTTAAAACCGTCAGATAAGTCGCTTAACCATTCTCTCGTTAAATCTATTATTGTGTAGCTAAGACATAAAAGAAGTCGTCATTTCTAGCGTCAGACTCGCTAAATCGGCAACACTGGTCACAAAATGTACAGTGATCGTGGCTGGCGCTCAACTATCCACAATAGCACCCTGCTTGTTATATTTTAAATTTAATATTGATCCAACTCGGCGGAGATATTGCCTATGTAAACTTTCAATGAAATCGATTTCAAAATAAAAATAAAAAATATTTTTTTACAAAATAATTGATTACTTATTGAATATCACTAAGTACTTGATTTGATATGTGTCGATTATCTTAATCGTTTACGATTAATATGTCGATTACCCATAATGATGAGACAATAGGAAAACAATGGAAAACTGGCGTAACGCCAGGTTAGTGCTCAAGGGGTCAAATAAAATTACATAGCTTTATATGTTTCTTTTAACTATTTATTCAAAGTAACAAAACGTATACATAAAATTAATTAATTATTATTATTATTATTTATTTATTTTTATGTTGCGAAGCAAAGTGACTGAACAGAATTCACTGCCAGTCACCGCTGTCATGCTTGCCTGTTTAGGTACCTCTTCACGTCTCTTTTAGGCTGGCGTGCATCATCTAAGCTTATATTTAACAAAAGTCAAATCCGTAGTTAAATCTACAGTTAGGCTAAAACGTGTTGCACCATCTGAGTTAAGTTTAAATTACGTTATAATTTAACTGTAAACGTAACCCACGAAATTTGGGCGTTTAAAATTTAAACGAAGTTTATTTCGATTGTCATTTCATCTGCCAACGATATTTAAGACAGCCTATTATTTACATTGTACAAAAATATGTCTCTATTGTAAGATATTTTATGGGAATCGTCTTCTAGTGATTATTTGTCTCTTTGTTTCAAGCTAATGCCATCAGGTTTTTTTTACATAAAATAATATCCTTGTTTATCAATAAGTGTTTGAATACTTAATATTACTCAGCATCAATAATAATTAACATGTCTTTCATTAGGATATATATTACAGTAATAAATGTAAGACAAATACTATTTTTTTTATTCTTGATAAGCTTACTTGGTTTTTACAGTTAATAGAATTTGATCCATAACGAAATATATCCAAAATCTTCGTTTTAGTCCAAACTGACAACAATAACAACACGTTTGTTTTCTATTTATCAATATTGTTTTGACATTTTGTACGATGTTACCATACATAAAATATTTTCCTTAATATTTATTAGGAGATTGATGTCTCTTTAAACTGACAACTCTTTTAACTTTAACCCTAACTAAAAGTTGGATTGCGCACTCGAAACTTTGCTACTGCTATGGTTAAAGATATAGTAAAGATTAAGTTTAAATTTAAACTTTACTATAACTGGAGATTTCGTGCACTCCACCCTTAGTGCTAAATTTATTGAACGTTATTTGTGTGTGAGAAAGATATTTACTGGTCATATCGCGTCTAAAGAAGTTTTACAAAAAAATTGAAATCAGTCCTAGTGTAAAGGGAACTACAGGAAGTTACTATGGTAACGATTCATTTTACTAGGGCATTAGAGTTGGGGTGATCACCTGCCGTGTCGGTCGGGCTTGCTGGACAAAGCAGGTGCGCACACACCTGTGACTCGAATGTCCTTCTACCAATGTCTAAGTTAAAAATTTATATATGATATACATTTAATTCACTGTTCACTGTTATACTCCATAACTTGTTTTATAATTTTAGTAATTACGGTTCTCTAGAACGCTTTTATGTCTTGTGTAATTTATATTTTGTTTATACTAGTTGTCCCGGCGAACTGCGTACCGGCTGAGAACCAATATATGTAAAAAAAAGTATTGTTAGTTGAATTGAATTTAGTTTTTCCTCCAAAAAACTTATCGAGTCCGAGAGACGAACAAAACAAAAACATTGAGATCAGTCAATCTGTTCTTGAGATATCACCACAAAAACAAAAAAATTGTTCCATACAAAATGTATGAAAAAATGATTTTTCTTCATTTTTTTTTTTCATGTAATAGTCTCTCTGCGTTTCGGGGTGGAGACAAAGCAAAAAAAAAATCAAAGTTCATAAAAATCGATTCAGCCGTTCTTAAGTTACGTGAAGAGTTTAAGTTTGACCACAGTCTCACCTGACGTTAATTGACGATGGTAGTGGAAGGTGATAAGCGTGATAATAAGTCTGGAGTAGATAAGTTTCTCGGTGTTTGAGATTGGGTAGTAAATAACCAAACGGATTATTGTAAAATACCATACAGTCATGGTTTCGTCTATCGTTTTCTTTTGGTCAATTGTGAGATTCGAATTCATATCGATCTAGCAACAAATGACTCGTCATCGTTTTTCAGACCGATGGCAACTTTGTTGTACCTTCTAAATGGTTTCGACACACAGCAGGCGGGTTCGGGATGTTAGCGTTATTTTACTATAGAAGAGGTCGCTCTCAGCTTTCGTTGACGCAACGTCTTCTATAGAGACAACCAGCTAGCGTCCGGACCCGTCCGCTGTATGGCAAAATCAATTTTTTTTTGTTAACCTATCACTTTCACCCTTTGCTTTGCATTGTTTACTATTAGTGATAAGAGGCAGGAGGCTTCGCGGTGCATGCTTTGTCCGATCCCGTGTTGCTCTATTAGGTCGCGGGAGGTACCGGGGGGGGGTTTAGTGGGTAGTGACCAACGGCGCTTCTCTCGCCGCGAGTCCCACACTAATCCTGTGTGACAGCCCCTTGCACTTACGTGCGAGAGACTGTCACACATCTTCAGACGCGTTTCAGCCAGACCTGGAAGGGTATGTCCCTATCAGGACTGGCTGGAGAGCAAGTGCGTAAATGCATTCCCCTCGAAAAAAAAGGAGGGATGTATGTGTCTAAAGTTTTACTTATCTTATACTTAAAAGGCCCCTAAAAAGGTGCACATGTATTTAACCATAAAGGAGGAGTATTATAATCGAGTTAAAATAACGCCCAGACGGATCTTAAACGTATGTGTTTTATTAATAACTGAAGTGATAATACACGCGTACGAGATATGATTGATCGCGTTATGCGGTGTAGATAACGATGCGGGGAATGTTGCTATACTAAATATTCCATTGACGAAACGGTTAGTAGTTAGTTAGTTAATGAGTGTACCGCGGAGGGTCTTCCAGTCGGGTATTTCTTTGTACTTGAACCAAATAATCAGTATGATTATTACTACAAAATTCCCCTAATGGACAGACATACTAAGAAACGTTGTCTTTTATCTATACTAATAATAAAACTGAAGTATTGTCTGTACATGTTTTTCCTGAGAAATATTATTATAGATGTCTATTATAGACGTTACTAATCTCGTTAAAACTATTTTTTTATCTGTATGTCTGCGTGTATGTCCGGATTTAACTCAAAAACGGTTTGATCAATTTCGATGAAACTTTCCACACGAAAGTGTATGTCAATAAGCAATTGATAGGATACAAAGACATTTAAAATTATTTGTAGAATTCGTGGAGAAAAAAAATGAAGAAATATTACGTTAATTAGGTACAAATAAGCTATAAAAAAATCAATATTACTATTAGAAATACTAAAATAATATTTTATGTTAATGAAATTTGGTTTACGGACGGTTTGAAGGAAAATCAGGGCATCTCACATTTAATTAAGATAAAACACGTAGACGAAGTCGCGGACTCCTGCTAGTAATATGTATATAAGAATGATCACTGTTTACCTTAAATAATAATAACCGTAATGGTGTTAACTGTATGCGTAAAAATTAATATTTGTATATTTGAGAACGTTAAATTCGGACGCCCGTCAACTTTTTCTTGGATGTTTTTAAAGCTTATCCTCTTTGTTGTAACTCTTCATCGGATGTCGATACAGCTTATCAACTTCTGTGTAAAGTACGATGAAAATGTTTGTAAATATATATTCTAGCATAGAAAATATCTTATAAACACTGCCAGGACAACGTCTGTAATTCAAGCAACGTAAAGTATTTAAAAAATGCTTCGATCTACATTACGAAGAACTAAAAAATCGGCTCCCGGGAAACTATGGTCGCCTTTATAAATATTATAGAAATTATTATAACATGTATCATTGAAGAATATAAGGTAAATATATATATATACCTACTGAATATAAACATGGCTGGACCGTACTTTACTGTCATTGATGATCTCATAATTACAAGGCAACCGTAATAATTGTCATAATACGCCATAATAAATATAAATAACGATGCATAAACTAAATAAATGAAAGAAGATGCTAGCAAATCTCCATAGAAAAACAATGTTTCTAACTAGTAGTAATTGTTTTTAATTAGGGGCTTTCTTCACACGATTTTGCATGTTTTTATTTGAAAAAACTAGCTGTATGCCCGCGTTTTATATATATTTTTTACTGCATAATATAGTTTTTTTTTTATTTTTTTACGCGTAGCCCTTATTATTTTTGAAATATTAAAGTGGCCTAAATTACGCGAAGTAACTTTAGCTGTCTGCCAAAATCCGCTCAAAATCGTTCCAGCCGTTCCGGCGATTACCCGGAACATATAGACAGAGGAAGATAAACATTTTGAAAAATTTAGTCAAAAAAAAATATTTTGACGTTACAAACAGATACTTTATTTACTAGTACAGGTGGAAGCACGAATAGAAATAGCGCTAAATTTAAATATACCCGTTTGAAAAGTGCGTGTCGTTTTAAAATGTTATGTACGAAGTCATGAACCAGACTAACGGACAAAATATATCCATCGAGGCACACAGCAGTTGTATTCGGGAGAATCATTGATTTTACAGCGGCTGAGATCTGAAATATCATTAGAACGTTGATACGGTCACATCAAAGATTCAAGATCCCTATATATGTATAATTAGGCAGTCATAAGAGAGGAAATATAAAAAAAAAAAAACATATTATATACAGTGTATATTTTTCACATGTCACATCATAACTACACTAATATGTCTATCATTTTTTATTCAAGTGAATCTTTAATTACAATACATAGTTTTGTTTTTGATATTTTGGCAAAAAAAATTATTCAATTACAGAGGACGAGATGCTGAACAGCATAATTAAGGTAATTTTAAATACTAAAGAATACATGGGGAAATTAGCTTTTTTTTTTTTGTCGAGGGGAAATACATTTACGCACTACCCTTACCTATTGCATTAGTGAGACCGGAGTCTCCCAAACGTGGTAATACCTTTTTTTTTTTTTTTTTTGACGGGGGGAAATGCATTTACGCACTACCCTTATCTATTGTATTTGAGGGATCAGAGTCCCCCAATACAATAGATAAGGGGGCACGGAGTGACGAGCTCCGTGCCAGTGTGGGACTCACCCGGGCGAGAGTCGCCCGGAAATACCCACTAAAACCCCCCGGGGCCGTCCGCTGCATTTGGGATGGGGGCGACACGGGGTGGCTTTCGCAAGCACCGCGTCGCCCCCTGCAGCGAACCCACCCGGCCCGTCAGTGCAATGGCCCGGTGGGGATGGAGGAGAATAGTTCCCCTCCACCTCTTAGCCCGCCTCTTTAAAACGTGGTAATACCCTAACACAAAATTTGACAACTATTCAGGTAACTTATCGTAATAAAAATCATTTTTATAAGAGCCTTGTGTAGGAATTTTGTACATATTTGCCAATTATTATGACTGTTGGTTTATTGGCACAATGATGATTAACTTGTCTGTTGCTATTTATTATTTAGTATTCAATGTGGTGTATGAGTTAAACCAAAAGCTAGTCTGGTGGTACATTGTTATGCGACAGATGTCGCCGGTGCGCCGTGACGCACGCACCTCGCGGCAAATACGCACGCGCATGCTATCCGATTATTCGCTAACCGTTTACAATTAATGTCATGACTATCCGTTCATTGAAGAGTTCATTATTATTGATGTAATGTTTTTTAAACTACCTTTTGATGGTGGTTTTATCTGTAATTTATACCTATGTTATTAGCATTTATTATTAATCACATATGGTACTTTTACATAAATAATAAGGTCCGAAATAATTTGGTAAAGTGGCAATAAAAGCTGGAGAGTGTTGACCTTTTTTTTTTTTTTTTTTTTTTGACGGGGCGAAATGCATTTACGCACTACCCTTACCTATTGTATTAGTGAGACCGAAGTCCCCCAATACAATAGGTAAGGGGGCACGGAGTGACGAGTTCCGTGCCAGTGTGGGACTCACCCGGGCGTGAAGCGCCCGGAAATACCCACTAAAACCCCCCGGGGCCGTCCGCTGCATTTGGGATGGGGGCGACACGGGGTGGCTTTCGCAAGCACCGCGTCGCCCCCTGCAGCGAACCCACCGGGCCTCGTCGTGCAATGGCCCAGCGGGGATGGGGGAGTATAAAAGCTGACCTAAGAATCAGCAGATCTAAAAAGGAATATGTTTTGCGATTTTGGCGACGCTTCTAGCTCAACTGTCTTAACGCACGATAACATCCGGTACCAATCTGCCTCGACTTCAAGTACCTCGGCTCACTCCTGCAAAGCGATGGCGAAATACAAAAGGCCGTAAAGCATAGAATTAACGCAGCATGGATAAAATGGCGGCGGGTCAAAGCTACCACTTGTGATCCGCAAATACCCCTTAAATTAAAGGGGATGATATACGAGTACATGATCCGGACTGTCGTCTTGTATGGATCCGAATCTTGGCCCATAAAGGTGATGGATGGAAGGAGTCTCCATGTAGCCGAGAATGTTAAGATGGATGTGTGGTGTAACAAGAATGAACAGGATTAGGAATGAATACATTAGAGGGAGTTTGAAACTGCCTCAGTGGCGCAGTTGTGTTACGGTGCGACTGCCGTTTTGAGGTCTCGGGTTCGATCCCCCCTGGTCGGGTCAAGAGGTATTGGGTTTTTTCTACTCAGTAACATACCGGAATTTGGAATTTGTGCCCGATATGACGACAGGCTCGCCTCTGTCACATCTGGGACGGAACTAAACTCGGCGAAATGTGGGTGGTGTAGTTCGCTATTTCACCTCTGCCTAACCCTTCGGGGATAACAGTCGTGAGCTTATGTATGAGTTTATGAAGTTTGAAAATGGTACCAGTGACAGAGAAGGTAAAGGAGCAGGCGTCTGTCCTGGTATGGGAGTGTAATGCGGAGGGAGGAATGAAGATGTTATTAGAAAGGTATTGGATATGAATGTGGATGGATATAGGGGAAGAGGAAGACCAAAGAAAAAGATGCATGGACTGTGTGAAAGATGATATGTTTTAAAGAGAGTTAATGTAGGTATGCCCTGAAATAGAGATGAATGAAAGAGGAAGATATGTTCCGCCGAGCCCAAATAAAAATGGGTTAAGGGCAGGTAGAGATGATAGTACTTTTACATAAATCTTTTACGAAAACGAATTACAGTGTCAGCCAGAATAAATACTTTTACCCTAATTAACAACTTCGTGTTAATTGGTTACTGTATGTCTTTCGTATATTATAAAGTACTTTGTCCTGTAGTAGCCTTTTAGTTTGTTTCTCCACGTGGTGGTTCTCGCGTTTCTCAGCGTGATTGAAACACGTTTTCTACACAAAGTCTTAATAACTATACTCTGTTAATGTCAAAATGTATTTAAATATTTTCATGTGAAAATGTATCGTTATTTCTAAATATGTAGTTATTGTTTTATTTTTTGCAATGTTTTCGTTTCAACCGAGCGTTGTGCATGCGTCACTCTCTGATATTTGACGCAAATGTTACAAGTCAAATTTATGGTCTTAAATGTCGGAATATTGATTTTAAATATTTGTTACATTTAGGGAAAAATTGTGTTTGTATATAAGATGTGTGTGTGTGTCATATTATTAGCTGGGCAATTACTTGACGTTAATAAGATCTGAAAGATGTGCGGCGCTTAAGATTACTTTTTTGTAAACAACCCTTTTATATATTTTAAAATGTAGTGAATAAAATTATTAAATTTAACATAACATAACATAAGCTCACGCCTGTTATCCCCGAAGGGTTAGGCAGAGATGAAATAGCGAACTACAGCACCCACGTTTCGCCGAGCTTAGTTCCGTCCCGGATGTGACAGGGGGCGAGCCTGTCGCCATATCGGACACAAATTCCAAACTCCAAGATGATACTGAGTAGAAAAACCCAATGCCACTTGACCCGACCCGGGGATCGAGCCCGAGACCTCAGAACGGCAGTCGCACCGAAATACAACTGCGCCACCGAGGCAGTTATATCTTATTAAATTTATGTGAAGAAAACGAGGATGGCTCAGTTCCACTGTGGTCGGCTATTGTTTCTATTGTGCGATTGAAGCTGCTAGAGCTTGACCTTTCAGTGATGAAATCGTAGTCCTCTACCTCTGTAAGGGTTGTTATTTAGTAGGATATTTATTGGAAAATATTATAAACTCTTAAAGACGATTTCCAAATTTACTCTAAATTTTCTTTTAATATTCTCAGAATTTCGATGTGTTTCTGTTCGTAATACATATTTCATCTTCTAGAGGGCTACAGCTTTCTCTTTTTCTCTAGACACTATGCATTGTGGTTGGTACATCCAATCGTCCCTTACGATTGGTCCGATTTGGATGGTTTTTTTTTTTTCATTTATGTACTACTGGGGTTTATCTGAAAAGTTCTTAACTATAGTTAAACATTATGGGTATAGCACCATATTATAATATGTTTTCGCACTGTATTTGTTTATTCATTAAAAATTCTCAAACGCTTACGATTTCAGATACAGATTTTTTCTTAATTTCGAATAGCACTATCGTAATTAATAAGTAAATTCTCCATTATCGCTGGTTAGCTGGTACAAAATGGCATTAAGTTTGCCAATGTACAGATTATTGGTACAATAAAGAATTCATTCATTCATTCATAGATATTATATTTTATCAAGGGAACATATTTACTTTGTAAACACTAAATAGCTACCGTGATACGCCTTCCTTTTACTCTAAGTGAAGCAGTCAAGTACCAGCTATTGAATGTATGTAACATAATTAAGATTATACGATTACGAGAGGCTACGTGACCAGAGCCAGCAAGCCGGATAGGCTCGCCATAAGTGCTAATAATGTCCCATTGTCACCAATGACGTCAGAACGGTGTACCAATTCCGTTCTAAGTGTGCCGCATTTGATTATTTCAGTTTATAGGATACAATGGTCGTACGGTGGACATTGTTTGAGTGTCGAGGACTAACTGCGATTTCTATTTTGAAGGTGAATTGTAAAAAAAATCACCTGGTCTCTAAATAAATGCCACAGAAATTCGCGGGTACTTCTAACGAATCTTTTGTATTTACCACCAACAATGATTTGAAATTGAAGATCATACAGTTAGTATTACGCTCGGATTCTGCGTCAATGATCGCAGGTTCGAACAAACCTTAGGCCTTTTCTAAGGCTTTTTTTTTTCATAAGGCTAAAGAATTCTGGAATAATTTGCCAGGACAGATTCATTCCAAAGAGCTCATCAGGGGATATACTCAGCGAAAAGCTGAGGAAGCCCTGATGCTCAGTAGGAATCAGTTGCGGGTATTAGTGAGAGCGCTAACTGGGCACTGTTGTTTGCGCAAGCATATGCACAACATGAGTGCCCAGAACACAAGAGAGTGCAGATTCTGTGAAATCGCAGATGAAACACCAAAGCACATCTTGTGTGATTGTGACCCACTAATACCCATACGCAACCGAGTTCTGGGCAAACATGCGTTGTTCCCAGAGGAGGTACAGACGCTCTCTGCCAAAAAGATCCTACAGTATATCCAGGCTGTAGGTCTAGGCAGTGAGCTTTAGGAATATGGGGGCGATCACAATAGATCTATCTAGGTCGCAGTGACACAGGACTGTTTTAGCCTGCATAGCCCCTCTCTCGAATAATAATAATAATAATAGGCCTTTTCTAATTATATTATGTCTGCTTGGGTAGCTACCATACTCAAGTTTATAAACCTATCGTCCATCACCAATAGGTGTTTTCTGGCAGCATCACTTGAGAACCAGTCCCTCTAGGTTTTGTGTGTTTACCATCATGGACCACATCGTCACTTGACATCAGATGAGATTGTGGTCAAAGCGCTGAGCCTACAAAGTGTTAAAAAATTCAAGTTTTATAAATATTCATTACTTTTATCTTTCCAAGGATTACTATAATTTTTTTTACTATATCTGTATTAAAATATATTATAATACTAACAGTATAAAACAGGAGATAGCAGAAAACAGCAAGAAATACCAAAATAAACTGTCAAGACACATAAACATACTAGCGTCAAAGCTGGAAGGAGAAGGAAGTGTGGTGCACAGTCGATTAAAAAGATTAAGTGTACCTAACCTTAAACATAGAGCTTAGCAAAATAATCATCCAACCCGTGAAGGCGGACTCATGGGAGTCGCTGGAAGACAACAAATTAAATTAGGATAACAAATAAAACAACAACAGAATGGCTTATTGTACCATATAATAGGAACAGATTGCCAGGTCTCAGTTAAATGACAAAGAAGAAAAAAAAAAAAAAACTATATCTGTGTTATCATTTGACCAAAATATCATCTGGTATTAAGTGACGATGGGGGATGTTTGATACGGTAAATCTGGAAGAATGGATGTATTCTCCTGGTCAGATCAGATGATGAATGTTGATTTATTTTTATATTGCATTAAAATTTAAACGTGTCTATTGTATGTTTTGAGTTTGGCGAATTAAGAATGTAAGTGAAGTAGGTTATAGAAAGAGTATGACTTTAGGAAGGAGGATGGGAATGTGTGAAGGACGACTCGTCATCAAGTTTCATCATATCGTTTTCTAGAAAAACCGAGAGGGAAATTCATTAAAAATATTTCAAAACCAAATTTATTTATTCAATTTAGGCCCTAAGAAGGCGCTTATGAACGTCTAAAACACTACCACCGGTTCGGAAAACAACCCAGTCGAGAAGAGCGCAGGCAAGAAACTCGATCTGGTTCTTTTTTTTTTTCATAAATATAATATATATCATTTTTTTTTTGTCATATAAAAAACTATACAAATGGTAGTTTTAATAATGTTAGTGGAAACAGAGATGTGGGTTAATTCCAGACATCACTATCGTTCACGTTATGATCCACCCTGTAATAACCTTTTGAGATTAAAACTTGCTCGACATAATACTTGAACGTTATTGTCAGGTAAATCGGTAATGTTACTTGGGATTTTATTGTAAAACCGAATACTATTACCTATAAAGCTTTTATTACACTTACTTAACCTAAAGCGTGGGACGGACAACTTGTCTTTACTTCTAGTATTAAAATTATGACGATCATTCACTAGATCGAGCTTGTCTAAATTTTTACGAATATGCATTAAGTTATCGAAGATGTATTGGGAGGGCAAAGTTAAGATATCATATTCTTGAAACTTGTTCTTTAGAGATTCGCGAGGTCCCATATTGTATATTGCTCGAACAGCTCTCTTTTGTAACGTAAAAATGGTGTCTACCTCTGCTGCTGTACCCCACAGCAAAATACCGTAAGACATTAAGCTGTGAAAGTAAGCAAAGTAATTAAACGGAATAAACTTTTGCAGCTACTGCCAGCACGGTAGAGAGATACTTTATGCACTAGCAATGCATGCACCACGATACTATATCAGTCGTAAAAATGAGACCTTTTGTAATGTAAACTATTTATGAAATCGGTGAGGAAATCTCAAATAATCTGGTATCCACATTATTCGGATGTTGTTACGTAAATTGTGAATAATATAATGTGTAAATAAGACGGGTGCACGAGTTCAGTTTCATCGTAAACAAGTACATAGGTATTTACATATTATGCGTGATTACCGCCTTTACTAACCCTCGAATATTAACATTGAACTGTAAATAGGAAATCGCCGGGGTCCATCTCCGTACAATCGGAGCATCGTATTGCTAGGCGACTGCCGCGGTAGCCTTTGAAATAAAACTGCTCACGTTACTATAAACTATAAAGTTTACGAAGAAAGAAACAGTGCACCCAGTCAAGCAATTTAATCTTAATAAATTGAATCTAGGAACTTTTAATGAAATTTCGACTTTGCCTGCAAATGTAGAGGCCAAAATTTTGTGGCAGTAATATTAAGGTATAGATTTTTAGCTTTAAGTTACGATGGTGATTTAAGTTCTTGGTTTAAGCCAAAGTCTCTTAATTAAATAAACAAGTTTACGAACCGTTAGTTATGCGATTTCCAGGGTTTATGCACTTCGCTATTAATTGAAAGCTAAATGAATTAGTAGGATTAGAAAATTATCTTGCATTATAAAAGTGGTATAACTCTATAATTGTAATTTTACTATGCACAGTACAGTTACACTAAGACGTATCTATTATTTTAATAAATGTATATTTATGCAGCTTAATGTTTGAATTCCTTAATTGAATGATTACGTATTTTGATTGGGTGAGCTTGAAACAAGAGCGCGCACTTATTCCGATTCTACGCAATTTATGGGCTTGAAAGTGACGCAGATCCATCTGCAGCCCTAACTGGGGAGGCTCTTGACCACGCCGCCAGCGCGATACAGTGACACTGCCCATTCATTGAGCATTCCACGCACAACACTCCATACACACTCCTACACATAACACGCAGGTACATAGGTCCTGTAGGGAACCTTTTTTTTATATTAATAAAAAATGTAGGGAATAGCTAGGTCAAACACGCGAATGAGTTTTAAACTCAGGTGACGGCCAAGCCGAGGTTCGTACCAACTTTGGTAGCCCTTGTGCTAGTCACCTTATTGCGGCTGAGTGCCTTCAAAGTTCGGTGAAGCTGTAAAGGCCCTTCCGGTCAACAGCATTAGCTAGGTAAAAAAAAAATCGATCTGCAGACATCAGGAATAACTAATCTGACCAACCGTATGACGACTATTTGTATGCATTTTCCGTTGCACGTTTCTCCCCCGTTCCCTGTTGGTCAAAGTTGGAGCAAAGTCTTCGGAGTTTCTATTTAAACTTCGTCAACGTCAGTTCACTTCACATAAATTTATTTTGCATCATTTCATATTTTATTTGTTTCTGAGAAAAAATGTTTTAAAATTATTTTTGGGTTAATGAACTGAACGATTTCCGTTGAAATCGTATGTTCAGTTCATTCAACGTTTATGTCCAATCTAGTACATGCTACTTTTATATCTGTGGTATTTAACAATAAATTTATAAAAAACTGCTTATCGCCGGTCGATCATCTCTGCAAACAGTAAACACAGACGTAAGGATCGGCGGATACACGCGACTCGTGCCCAGCAAATTACAAAATACACGAACCATCTAAAATAAATTATTATTGTGTGTTTTGTGTGTAAATACTACGAAGGATAATCGTCGTAATATTTTTATATGTAGTTTGTTCAATTCTATTATCTATTTCGGTAATACATACTATATTTAGTTGTGTCAAAACGAAATCAAATTTTAAATATTTTTTTATATTAAATTATTTTTTTGGTTATATTTAGTTTTATCTTATGTAACAAAGGAAGCATTAAACATTGAGAAACTATCTTACTATTAACACTTCTAGAATAAACGCTTGATTGCTTGGTTACAGGTTGACAATATGACAGCGATTTCTATTTATATAAACATTAGTATTTGTACCACCATGCTATTGGTTTGCCGTCACCGAAAGTTGAGTCTCAGTCTACATTCGCTATGTACTTGATGTCACTAGATTCTTAGTATGTCTCACTAGAAAACCATTGAACCTGGTCAATTTTAAATATCAAAATCAAAATTTATTTATTCAATTTAGGCCCTAAGAAGGCGCTTATGAACGTCTAAAACACTACCACCGGTTCGGAAAACAACCCAGTCGAGAAGAGCGCAGGCAAGAAACTCGATCTGGTTCTTTTTTTTTAATAAATATAATATGTATATTTTTTTTTGTCATATAAAAAAAACTATACAAATCGTAGTCTTAATAATCTTAGCGGAAGCACAGAGATGTGGGTTAATTCCAGACATCACTATCGTTCACGTATTGATCCACCCTGTAATAACCTTTTGAGATTAAAACTTGCTTGACATAATACTTGAACTTATTGTCAGGTAAATCGGTAATGTTACTTGGGATCTTATTGTAAAACCGAATACTATTTATACCTATAAAGCTTTTATTACACTTACTTAACCTAAAGCGTGGGACGGCCAACTTGTCTTTACTTCTAGTATTAAAATTATGACGATCATTCACTAGATCTAGCTTGTCTAAATTTTTACGAATATGCATTAAGTTATCGAAGATCTTCGATCGCATCTTTATAAAATAATATCAAAATTATCAAGGTTACTAGTAAAGCACTACATAAATGAAGGATACAACGAGATCAAATGTTTCTATTTAAACTAATCCATAATCTTGTCGACTCTCCATATCTTCTTAGTGAACTAGGTTTTAGGTGCCCTAGGTCTAATGCCAGAAAACAGTTTTTATTCGACGTTTCTCTCAGTAGGGATAACTATGTTGCAAAGACATTCCTGTATAGGACTTGCAATATGTATCATTTATACTCTAACGATGCAGACATATTTTTTATTGCAAACACAACGTCTTAGAAAAGAGAAATTAGAGCAAAGTGTGATATATGCAATGTTTAATGAATGTTTTTTTTATTCTTACCATTATTGTTGTTATTATTAGAGGGAGTTTGAAAGTTGCGTCAATGGTAGAAAAGTTGAAAGGTTCTCGTTTGTCGTGGTATGGACATGTTATGAGAAGAGAGGAAGCGCATGTGGGTAAAATAGTAATGAATAGGAATGTGGAAGGATGGAAAAGTAGAGGAAGCCCAAAGAAAGTGTGGGTGGAGTGTGTAAAAAAATGATATGAAAGAAAAAGGAGTGAATGAAGAGATGATGGCTGATAGGGACGTATGGAAGAAGAAAACATACTGCGCCGACCCCAAGTGAGTTGGGAAAAGGCAGGAGAATGAGGAATGGTGATGATTGTTGTTATTAGTTAATAATTATGATGTTGATTTTATTCTGAGGCGTTTTTTGTTTTTTTTTTTTGTGTATATTTTTGTTTTGAGAGGAAACTTTATTGGGTGTAGGATATTGTATTATAATATTTAGTAATTGGTAAAATAAACTGTATGTTTCCCTAAAATAAATAAATAACACATTGTATTCTCCTAAACTATTTACGTTTCCAACTTGGCAAACTTTCCTAAATAAAATATACATACTTAAAGTGTAGTAGACAACGCAACGGATACCGGATACCCATAAGTCATAACAAAACATAACTGCTGATTCTGAATCACGTCACGCACCTTAGGTATCCGAATCATCAAGAAACTAATATAAAATTAAGGTCAGACAGATAGCATAACAAAGGTTTATTGAAACGAGACTGTTTGATTAAAATTATCTTGTCCATAATTATTATTGCAAATGGCTTTTTATTTTTATTTTATGTAATACATTTTGAGGAAGTATTTACTAGTGCTCTTGTTTTATCATTCTTATAAAAAATTATGGTCATCTTCAATGCAAGTCAACTGAAATTAATTTTCGATTTTATATGACTTTAGTAATTAATTTCTGAGGTAGTTCGAAATTATGTTCTATGATATTATAATGAATTCATTTCAATGCAGTTATTTAAAACGGGTTTTCACGCGTTATCTTTCCTTTTCCCTATCGCGACGTTTCGGCTGGGTTTCACCAACCGTAGTCACGGGCTGACTGGTGGTGCGCGGCGTCGCCTTTTTTTCGCATTCGCGTTCGGTGCAGTTTTAAATAACTGCATTTAAATATGGAACGCGAATTAAAAAAAAAGAATTCATGTCACTCATGGAATAATGCCATGAGAATGAAAGAATATTGTTTACATGTCATTTGTCCAAGGTATGATTACGAATATTCAGTGTCACATCTATTTTTACAGGAATGCTCATTCTTCTGTTCGATGTATGTGTTTGGAAAATACATATTGGCACAGGATCCGTCTCAATTGTACCTCCTTACCTGTATATTAACGGAGATATATGACACAAAATCCGAAATTTCGTTAAAGCATCTTAAGCGTAACATGTATATTGTAGTGATTGTAGGAAGGAAAAAGTACTGTGTATTCAGTGTTGCGTCCTGTTATTGATTACTTTTAGTTGGGACTAATTTTTAAGTTTGATTATGAATGACGGTTATACGTCGCAGTAGCAACCTGCTCATTCAAATTTCCACCAAAAATAAAACCTGTGTACGTGCCAATATCGGCAAAAACCTAAATCCGTCTGTCACGAATTTACATATGACATAAACTAAATAAGTACCGCGATCTATTTAGTCGTGTGAACGTCGAATATTTTCCACTTTATCAAAGTTTAATAAACGTACACATTATTCGGTAAATAAAAAAAATTAACTAGTGTAGGTGAGAGAAAGAGCTGAATAAATAATGAAGTTATCTCGACGGAAGCAATTTTGTAGCTATAACGATGGCTCAGTGGTGTTGGGATCGGATAATGCTTCGACTGATGTGGGTGGAGTCCCAGCAATTGGTCTTGAGAACCAATTTCTCTAGCCTTAATAAAATTGCAGTCTTATTACATAATGAATAAGCATTTTAATAAATAGTAATGATAATTCTCTGGGAGATTCCCGAAGCTCCCAATTAAATACAAGATTGTTTCCAAAAGTTCTAAACGGAGAATTTTCTACTTTATTGAGAACTAGTTGTTTCGTCGACTCCTTACGCATATACTTATGAGAATTCGTAAACTTCTTTGTGCTAATTTTTTTTTTCTTTGGTGGGCTTAATTATTATAATAAGTTATTTCATAAATTTTCCATTGAACCCTGTCTAGACAATAGGTACATGTACCATTTAAAATGGTGCTAATCGGAGCAGTGGTTTTCGAATTATAAATATACTAATACAGATATATAAATAGATAGAGAGAGAGAGAGACGTTGCTCTTTATAATTATATGTTAAGTTCAGGATAGCCCAGGATAGTCCACGGTGGTGCGCTCAATGCTAGAAGAGGAAGACTCCTGGAATGCGGTTGTAGCCTTTTGTGAGGAGGTGATCTCTCTAAAGGAAGCTGCAGAGAGACAGAGGGAAAGAGCGGTTGAAGCCCCTGCACTACGGCGTAGAGGAACTTCTCGAGGAAGGCGGCGAGGTGGAGGTAGTTTCCACCAGAGGCCCCCGTAAGATATAGCGCTCGGGACAACGGCAAGCCAGTATGCCAACACCTGAAGCGAAGAAACACCAGAGGTAGGCAAATCGCCTACGGTAGAATGCCAGGAGAGAGACATTAAGGGTCTCTCCCCAAAATGGAAGTCGCCACCGCTGTATGGTGACCTAGCGCGAGAGCGGGGTAGCGGTAGTCTGCTAACGCATTTCCCGCTGCCCTATCTCGACTACGCGCTCGAAGATGTCGTGGGGTTTTAGTCGGTAAGAGTCCGACACTGTTCCCCTCTCCCGGACACAGGATGTATTTTTCCCTGTGCCCGGGAGAGGAGTTCGTCCATGAGGATTTCCCCACAGGAAAAAAAAGGATAGTCACTTAAGCTAATTAAAATGGTTTTTGCTCAAGTAAAAATGTAACAAAAAAAATCGATTTAGAGGAAAAAACACATAATAATATAAATGTATGCGTTTGTAATGTTTGGTGAAGATATCAATATGGAACTGTTCACCGTCAATGCGGTACATGTGCTAAGTTGAGGCTCATCGCAACGGTCGTGACCGTTCGACGCGACGCTAATCTCATTTACACGGGTGTGCTTAATTTCGCATTTTGTTCTGTTCGGACACGAAAGCCCTGCTAATCTCATTTACACGGGTGTGCTAATTTCGCATTTTGTTCTGTTCGGCACACGAAGCTGCGAATTCGATACGTTTTACCCCGCGCCCTCACCCTCCCTCGGGTTACTTAATGTGCCGTCTGAATTTACGTTCTATTTCTACAGATAAAGTCGTCGGTGTTAAATTATCTTTACATACTATAAGAAGCAAAGTTTATCTGTCCGTCGGTGTGTATTTTTACTATACTTAATCTTTATTGTTAATCTCATTTAATAAACGAAGATGCTAGTACACTTTTAGAAATCAAGAAGTAAGTACTATTTATGTGCTTTCTTAATTCATGTCTGAAGTAAGCGTTTTAAAATTTATATTTATTTTAATAGAGACAAAGAAATAATCGTAGAAAAAAATAATAATTGAGATAAATTTTTAGATGCCGACCCTTAGAGATCGATGATAACTATTGAATAGGGTTTTTATATATTGAGTTTTATAGTTTTTACTTATTTGAGATGTAAATCTAACTATATTTTGAAGAGAATGCCGTAAACAGGAAATTATAAACTTTTTAGTGCTAAACTATTTCGCCCAATCTAGGTCACTTCTGCCCATTATATGTCGATTACCCATAAAAATGAGACAATAGGAAAACAATGGAAAGCTGGCGTAAAGGCCAGGTTAGTGCTCAAGGGGTTAAATACACTAATGAGACATTGTAATAACTTTGCATCTAAAAATACTAATTTATTCGATACTGGTGCAACTATTATAAGAGATTATGCTGATTAGAAATAGGCAAAGATATTATAAATAAATTTTCTAATGAATTATTTTCTTCTTTTTCTCTTTTACCAATAACTTTTTGTCAAATTATTTTGTTGCTGTTATTCTTTGTTCCCATCTATTTCCGTTACTCCGTCTGCTTCATATCCTGAACGTTTGTTTTGTTCCTTCTTCCATTTACCTACGGAAATACAATTTCTCATTATGTGATCAATGCATCTTCGCATTACACGTCTGTTCAGTCTTAACCTGGATTCGGAAAGCTTCTCAATATCTATTCTTATTATTTTAAAATGAAATTGCTTTTGTAACATATTATTTTTTTTTTAATAATATTTTACAATTTACATCTACTGTGACTGTTGTCATTGCCTTAATAGAGGTCATATCAAACAAAATATAGTATAAATATAAATGTATAATATATTTACAAGAAAACATATTAATGTGGACTGGTGTTAATTACCTAAATAAATAAATGAAAATGAGTACTCCAAAACACGTAATATATTATTAGCTTTATAATCTTAGTTATCAATAAAAGTGAGTACCGACTTGTTTGATCTAATATCTTTTTGATGTGAAACATCTATAGCCTCACGTAAAACCGATTTCTGGCGTGGCGACACGTCGCCACGGTTTATGATGGTATATATATATATACAGTCTATTTATTATTATATTGAATAAATTCGTAAAATTTTGTATTGAATGAAAATAAATGTTTATTCAATAGTCATCGTTATCTGGAAAAAAAATCGTAATATTTTATTTTATCATTATGACATATTTATTTCCTATCACAATCTTTTCTTTTCTGCATATTACTTTTACAAAATAATGCCGATGTTTCACATCTGCCAGGCGTCCCGTGACGGCTCACATTTTTTTTTTGTCTAACTGACCAACACTTGTGCCTGTGGGAAGTCGACAGCTTCATAGGACTTTTTAGCGAGTACTTAAAGCACGCTCATACGGGAGATGGTAATTAGCACAGGGGTAACAGAATATGTAATACGAATCTAAATTCGACTTGAATTTCATCCTACCTAAACCTATCCTTTAAACAATCATAAATTTAAAAAGAACAAAGGTCCCTTTATCGAACCTATGTGCATACATTGCATGTAGTCTGAAACTGTGTGATTTGAAGTGTGTATATATGCTTTATCTTTCTTTATGTGTCTGGCATTTTATCACGGTGCCAGCAGATTTGTGAGCTTCCTCGTCTTGGAATCGGAGCACGTCTCGTCACAGTGTACCTTACTCATTTCAATGAATAAAGAACTAACAGTGTACTTTAAGATTTTCGAAGAATAAAGATAAAATATATTTAGATTGCTTTTATCTCATGTTTCCGTAACAAAATTAATTTGTGGGACACTTTTTAATACTCCTATAAAAATCGCTTTTATTTACTTTATTACAGGATGGTTGCGATTTACATACGTTTACCGAAAATATATATGTGATAAAAAAAGGTGTCATGTCCATTAGTGCAATGGTTTCCAAGATATGAATCACGATATGGTCACGCTATAACTTGAGAAAGGTTTTACCGATTTCATTCATCTTTTTTAAAATGTGATCTAATACATCGTAGTAGGTTCTTACATTTTACAAAAATAAGAAAATATTTTTTTTTTCTATTATGTCTGTGTGTTTGTGCAATAATTTCGATTTCATCTATAACATAACATACATAAGCTCACGCCTTCTTATCCCCGAAGGGTGCAGAGGTGAAATAGCGAACTACACCACCCGCATTCCGCCGAGCTTAGTTCCGTCCCAGATGTGACAGGGGGCGAGTATGTCGCCATATCGGACACAAATTCCAAACTCCGGGATGACACTGAGTAGAAAAACCCAATACCACTTGACCCGACCCGGGGATTGAACCTGAGACCTCAGAACGGCAGTCGCACCGTAATACAACTGCGCCACCGAGGCATTCATCTATAACCTTTTTTTTTTTTGACAGGGGGAAATGCATTTACGCACTACCCTTACCTATTGTATTAGTGAGACCGAAGCCCCCCAATTCAATAGGTAAGGGGGCACAGAGGGACGAACTCCGTGCCAGTGTGGGACTCGCCCGGGCGTGAAGCGCCCGGAAATACCCACTAAAACCCCCCGGGGCCGTCCACTGCATTTGGGATGGGGGCGACACGGGGTGGCTTTCGCAAGCACCGCGTCGCCCCCTGCAGCGAACCCACCAGGCCTCGTCCGTGCAATATCCCGGTAGGGATGAAGGAGAATAGTTCCCCTCCACCTCTTAGCCCGCCTATTATGGGGGGCAGGATATACTTCCTGCCCCCCATAATCCATCTATAAACTAAACTAAATACAGCTTTAAGCTCTATGTTGATAAAAAGATATATTTTTTAATTAAAATATCATACTGTTAAGACACTACTATATAGAGTGTTATGAAGATGCTATGTATTTTAACTAATGAAAAATATTTTTGTTTCAGGTAAGGGGTTGCACTATACGAGTGCAATATAAAAAGGTTTGAAATTATAGGTTATTTTACAGAAAGTGATATTTCTGTCAACGACTTTAATTGGATGTCGTAGGTATATATAGTAATTTATGAAATAGAAGGAACACGTTGCCCAGTATGTGATAACAATCACAGCAATCTATCATTAGTTTTTTTATTCAGTGATAAGTTGATTTCTAGACCTAAACAGAGAAGTGGAATTGCTCATGTACCATTGCGTATTGCAACTGTGTTTAAAATTAGAATACTTAGTACCTATAACTGCAGCAGAAGAAAGATGGCGATCCTCCATTATGTCGACCTGCAGACGTCACACTAAAAGTATTTAAATCATTTTTCTATTATTGACGGGGTTTTCACAAGTTACGTTTGCAACGAACCGGTTGCGTGTCTTCCTCGTCGTTTTTCCTGCAGTGTGTAACATCTCTAATAGAGACGTATTTAATTAGCGCGGTATTCTTAGCAAATGTAATTAAAAAGTACTAGGTCTTTAGGTCTAAGTACGATAATAAAATAACACACAACGTTTTTCTCATTTCCTGAATGGAAAGTTATGGTTAGCTCTAGGTTTTACAATAAGATCCCAAGTAACATTACCGATTTACCTGACAATAAGTTCAAGTATTATGTCAAGCAAGTTTTAATCTCAAAAGGTTATTACAGGGTGGATCATTACGTGAACGATAGTGATGTCTGGAATTAACCCACATCTCTGTGCTTCCACTAACATTATTAAAACTACGATTTGTATAGTTTTTATATGACAAAAAAAAATGATATATATATTATATTTATGAAAAAAAAAAAGAACCAGATCGAGTTTCTTGCCTGCGCTCTTCTCGACTGGGTTGTTTTCCGAACCGGTGGTAGTGTTTTAGACGTTCATAAGCGCCTTCTTAGGGCCTAAATTGAATAAATAAATTTTGATTTTGATTTTCTAGAAAAGGTCCACCCACCTTTCGTCACTGTGATGTTTGTTGATTTTTTTATTAAAAAAAAAGTAGGATCACACACACCATTTCCTACTTCTGCTCTATGCAGCTCTAATCCTTGGTAGTCTGAAATTACATCAATTATAATAACCAGTTTCAGTATTAATTTCATAACAACAATAGTAGATTTCTTGTTACAACCGCAAAAAAACTGTTGTAGACATAATTTTCCTTGAATAATACCTAGAACTATGAAAAATGTTTAATAATAGTCATTAAGGACCTAAATATTTACAGTTTTATAATTATTAAGTATGTAATGTTTTCTGTTTTGCCTCATTCACTTTGTTTTGCATTGTTACAATGCATTGTGCAATTACCGATTTACCTGACAATAAGTTCAAGTATTATGTTCAAGTTTTAATCTCAAAAGGTTATTACAGGGTGGATCATTACGTGAACGATAGTGATGTTTGGAATTAACCCACATCTCTGTGCTTCCACTAAAAACTACGATTTGTATAGTTTTTTATATGACATAAAAAAATTATATATATTATATACATACATACATATGCTCACGCCTGTTTTCCCCGAAAGGTTAGGCAGAGGTGAAGTAGCGAACTACACCACCCACATTTCGCCGAGCTTAGTTCCGTCCCAGATGTGACAGGGGGCGAGCCTGTCGCCATATCGGGCACAAATTCCAAACTCCGGGATGATACTGAGTAGAAAAACCCAATATCACTTGACCCAACCCGGGGATCGAACCCGAGACCTCAGAACGGCAGTCGTATGTACCCGTTTTTGGTTTTTTTTTTTTTTTTTTGTTTTTGATACAACTGCGCTACCGAGGCATTTATTTATTATTTATAGTTTATATTTATGAAAAAAAAAAAGAACCAGATCGAGTTTCTTGCCTGCACTCTTCTCGACTGGGTTGTTTTCCGAACCGGTGGTAGTGTTTAGACGTTCATAAGCGCCTTCTTAGGGCCTAAATTGAATAAATAAATTTTTGATTTTGATTTTGGTTATTTTTACAGTATGTACTGTGGTTTACAGTAGAACTTCATGAGTAGGTAGAATGGCCATTGTCAAATTACTCCTTAGGTCATAAGTTAAATGTACAATAATGACAGAATTATAAGGTGAATTCACAGTTATTACATATTGCTCTTTTGTGAAGAGCTTGTCAAAACACAAATGGATATATTTTGAAAATAAAACATTTTACAAAATTGTAATCCGCCATATTTAAATCACTTATTTTCAAAGGTTTAAGTTCCGTTTGGTTTTGTTACAGAAAGTATTTAAAATGTCATTAATCCTCAATGGATTAATGTAGCAAACGGACGATACGATAGTTGTCGATCTTCTATAAACATCAGTACCCGTTATTACACGTTCGAAGCGGTTTGAAATGATAAAGATAAGACCTTCGAAATGAATTTAGATTACATTAATGATCCTAGTATCTAGATTAAAATGCAACCGTCTTGTCACTAATACCTACACTTTGATTGTCAACTTGTTTTGTTTAAAAAAAAAATATCCCGCGTCCAACTAAATGTGTATTTTTATGCACATATCATTTGCTCAGTTACCGACGTTGTAAATTGGCAAAAATTTGTGAGCGCTCGTTTCTTTTCTATGTACATAGTAAACTGTGATCCTAGTAATCTATTTTTCTTTCACAAATACCTTAACGTACCTTGACCTTGACGTCTACAGATTCATTATTCGATATGATCTAATCAATTATCTATTGGATATAAGTCTCTTTCCAAGTATTTGCTATTTATTATTCCATCGTATCTCCACTATGGTGGATGAACGATATAAAGTACTGTAATTGTCAATTGCTGTAAACTTATTCTGTTTATCCAAATTTATTATTCTCTTTGTGCATACATGCTGATTCAGAGCGCCTCTATCTTTCATTGAATTTCGCATTGCTTTCGCATAATGTTTGGCATTCTTCTTCCTTCATGCCTTCCAAATGTTAAAACTCATGAAGCAAGTTATATTATTGGTAAAATAAATTTTATAATCATTATTATAAAAAAAACGTGCAGCCACCACCCGGAGACGTTTCTGTTAACGGATACAGAGGTTACGACCATTTGCTAAATACCATAGCCAAGGTTATGTTAATAGATCCACGTAGTCCGATCCCGAATCATAATCCATAGACGGTGCTAGACATTGTGACGTGCTTTACCCAATGTGTATACATTGGCTAAGTTAACTTCACAAACTGTCCGCGTCCTTAAGCTGATGGATTTATCAGAACTCGATTTATATTTGAAGTCAGTGAGGCGGAGACCGGTGGTCGGCGGACGCCAAATAATCAAATAATCCGCAGTCGGTATGCTCACGCCGGGCTAAGTGCGCGCATCGCTCCATGCGCTTTACCTACCTATCACGTTTGAGTCATTATGACAAATACGCGCTCAACTATCTATTAACGTGCTGTGATCAATTTAATTGAATTATTCTTTATTATTGTAATTAAAGTGTGTATATTTTTTTTTTTTTAAAGTATACCCGAAATAGAAAACAATACTGAGATAAATGATGCGACGTCAAACGTTTGGGATAAGTGACGGTGTCGTAAGGGATTAGCGGTTATCGGGCACGTGGTTACCATTATTGACATATTACGTGGGACATTGTGTTTGTTTGTTTCGTCGATATGGCCCGTTTGGCGACAAGCGCTGCGCATTTCTGCCAGCGTCTGCAAGAATTGTACCCGCAAAAGTTACAGTTTGCGACAAAACAGGTGCGTTTGTGTTTCCTTTCCCAAAGGTTAATCATGCTATTAATTTTAAAATTAGTATATCTTAGATCTTCCTCCTTTAGAATTAAGGATAATTTATAAAAATCACGATTTGTATGTAGAGAGATCATCTATAGTAATAAATAAAATTGAAGTATCTCTTTGTAATGGCAATTTTTTTTTTTTTTTACTGAATAAATATGTATGTTTAAACTATATCTATACCAAAAATGCAATATTGAAATTGTTGTGTCTGTTTGTTCTGGATAATTACCGGAACGACCGATTTTGAGGGGGCTTTTTTTGGTAAAAAGCTGAAGTTACTCAGGGTAATTTAGAGTACTTTTGGGTTTCGAAAAAAATTAAGGTTCCGGATAAAAAACTTAAAATTTATTAAAATTGAATGAAATCTAATTAAATGCACAGTTTTACGGTCTTGTAAGTGTTTGACTTTATCAGAAATATTTTTACTTTATCTCGGTACTAAACAAAAACTAGGGTTCCGTATAAAAAAAATGCAGTGTAGAATATAGGAAAAGTGGGCGCAACCGTGGGCACACAGCTACTTTTTATTTATAATTACTATATTTAAACAAAAATTTACTATAAATGTATTAAATGGCTGCTTATTCGACTTTAATGCAATTTTATTTAAATTGTTAGTTGAATTTAGTTTGATTGTACATACAGAACATAGATAAATGATTATAGAACATTTAAAAAAAGGAATATTTATTTTTTCCTAAAAATATGTAGTAATTGTTTTTAATAATAAGATTGTTAAAAGAAAGGTGCCAATTTTTGAAATTATTAAAATTTGTGATATATTTATGAAAAAATCATGAAAACTCATGCGAACACTTAGGTTGTATACAAAAGTAGAGCATGGTTTGCCTAGAGCGTGGTTTGCCTGATGAACTAATCCGCGTGTCTCATAGTATGACTGAAAGGTCTGAGGTTCGAACCCAGGGTGGCTAACATATTTTTTTGGACCATTGCACGGACGTGGCCCGGTGGGTTCGCCGCAGGGGGCGACGCGGTGCTTGCGTAAGCCATCCCGTATCGCCCCCATCTCAAATGCGGCGGACGGCTTCGGGGGGTTTTAGTGGGTATTTCCGGACGCTTCACGTCCGGGCGAGTCCCACACTGGCACGGAGTCGTCCCTCCGTGCCCCCTTACCCATTGCATTGGGGGACTTCGGTCTCACTAATGCAATGGGTAAGGGTAGTGCGTAAATGCATTTCCTCCCGTTAAAAAAAAAAAGGTTGTATACAAAGGTAATAAATTAAAGAATAATTGCTCATACAAGTTGAAATATGAATTGATTTAAATATTTGAAATGTTATATCGTCCTAAACAAGAGTAGTCTTATAAGGAACATTGTTATAACATTTAAAACCATCTGCGTAAACAAGATAGATATGCATACGGAATAGCTTAGATTCCTTAACTGATTTATCCTTGCTTAACTTAATAGTTATTAAGTAATGCAGCAATATAGTTGAAAAGATTAAAATGTAGATAGTAAATATGCAAACGAAATGTTCAATTTCGGAATTCAAAAATTCGGATTTCGAAAACGGAATTTCATTATCGATGCACTCCTTTTAGAATCTGACGGTTTAGTATTTGGACGAATCATTAATTAACGCCATCAAATAAGTAAAGAAATAGATTAATTCCTCCCTGTGTAACGTCGTAAATATAATATATCATTTTTTTTTTTTTGTGTTGCAATTGTCTTTATAAATTATTATCCTTTCGTTCCGCTTTGGTATTGCCAACTGCAATGCAATTGAAAAATGATTTCTGAATTAACCATCTGTATTATGTCCTCGTTGTGTCGTTTCATTCCTTTGTCGTTTTAAATTGTTGTATATTTTTTGTTTTCTTTTTATCTTAACCTTGTCAGTATAATGTATGACAATGTGAAGACATTCCCAAGGTTTGGTGATATCGAGTGCCTTGCCCTCTAACGCGTAATATCGGCCAGGGTCAAGATCCTGTTTCATGCATGCCATTCGTATTAACAGGTAGATAATATAATCTTTATGTAGACTACTTCAATATATTATTACATTCTAGCTGTGTGCCCGCGGTTGCGCCCTCGTTTCATATGTTCTTCACAGCGTTTTAATTTTTTTTTATACGGAACCCTAATCGTTTTCCTAAAAATAATTTAGCACTAAGATAAAGTAATAATATTTCTCATAAATTCGAATCGGATTTTATTTCATTTTTTATGGGTTTTTTACGCGGAACCCTATTTCATTTCGAAAATCAAAAGTACCCTAAGTTACGCTGAGTAACTTCAGCTATCTACCAGAAGAAGTCCCGTCAAAATCAGTCCAGGCGATCCTGAGATTTCCTAGAACAAACATACTGACAGATTTTATTTTAAATTGTATTTTTTGATATAGGTATCGTAAATACACTGATATGTATTTAGTAAAAATTTGTTATTTTAACATTTATTCCAAGGTTTCGAGGTTTCACTTCTGTCCGTAGAACCCATGGCTGTCAGTTTTAATTTTTACTTTATGTCCAAAAATAATTGCATACAATTATTTATTAGACTACCTATTTAACTTGTCCTATTTCTAAAAAAATGAAGTAGTACTCGTAATAGATGTCCGAATTTGTTAGTGAGAATGATCCCATTAGTATTTTTGTCTGAATAGACGTATTGCAAAAATGGTATAAATATGATTCCGAGTTTTGAGCATACTAACAGACAGTTTGAATATTTATATACGTAGATTATGATAAAATTAGAATTGTTTATAATATAACATGTGCTATCTAAATAATGCTATGTTATGCGAGGTTTTCATACGTACCTATAGTGAAGTTTTTGTTTAATTGTATGAATTGAGTCAATTTTTAAGTATAACTTACTCTCATTTATTCTTATTGTAAAGTACGAATAATTTTTTTAATAATATTTTCACGTCCTTAAATTTTCAATTTCTACGAATATTATTGATTTTTTACACCATATTAGTGATTAGGTTACGGCTTGTCACGATCCAGAATCAGCTTAGAGGTGGTCCGAAGCCCCTGCTTGGACTCCCTGGTCATAGGGGTCTTGACCCCGCAAAATCGTACACGTCGAAATGATAAATCTCTTAAAATACACTATAAATTACTGTTGATAAGGTATATAGATTATTGAAATTATTTTCAGAATTCGTAAATAAAAAATAGTTAATAAAAAAATTATTTTCGGCTTTAAATCAAAAACGTTTTGACCGATTTGTATAAAACCTTGATTACATACACTATATTATATAAATTACCGATCAATAGTCTGATACCCGTATAGTAAGGGGTAAGAATTGTACCACCACTTATCTCCCCGAGAGTGTCGTAAAAGGCGAATGAGGGATTAACCAGGTGATGGGCAGCACCATCCCCTGAGCGCCACAAACATATTTTTTGTTACATATATTTTAACAATAAAATAAATTGAATTTTATTCATTTGTATAGATAAAAAAATATATTTTAAATAGTCTGAACAGCTAACATTAAATATAAATATCAAACAAACAAAACTGATCTTTTTGATGAAATTTTGTATACACACTACACAGAGGCCGTGTGGTGCCGATTAAGGATAATACCCCACCCCATATCATTCCCGCGGGTGCCTTAAAGGCGACTAAGGGATATAAACCAGGAGATGGGCAGCAGCATCCTCTGAGTACCGTAAACACCTGACTGCGATCGCCAACCCGCCTGGCAAGCGTGTCGTTTACGGCAATCACCACATTATTGGAGGAAATCAGCCAGCAGACTATGTCCAGCAGTGGACGTCTTATCGTTGAATGTATTGATGGATGGTGTATAGGAATCATATACCGTTTGGTAACTGAGAGACTATGAAAAACAAAACAAAATCAGGTCATCCTTCGTTTAAATCAAAGTAAAAGACGTGGACAAACTCGCGAGCGTCCATATATTTCATCTACTTGTAGAAAGTGCCCGGCCTTGTAATACTTCCAGTAATTATTTGTTTATTTACATTATTATTGAGGATTCAGTATAACAGTTTCTCGGTTGTATTGCGAACTTTAATGATATAGTTTCCAAAGAATTTCCTTTCATATTTTTTTGCATAAACAAAACTCATCTCATTTCTCAATATTCACGCCATTGCTCGCTCGCTATCTCTCTCTCTCTCTCTCTCTCTCGATAATTTTATTGCTGGTTGTGTAAAACAATATTAAAATCGTTTACATCGTACATTTCATTCGGTTCATTGTTTTCTTTATGATCGTCTGTTGACTCCTCTCAGTCGGCACTTATTTCCTTTTTTTTTTATTTTCATCATTACCATGACCTAAATGGGATTCATTTTAAAACATTTTCTGTTGTTTCTTCACTTCTAGGGTTTCTTTTCTTTCATTGCTACACAATTTTATATCATATGGGTGTGACGGCAGTATTAAGATGTTTAATAACGTAAGCGAGTACTTTAAACCTTTATTATTAAGTCTATTAAAGTCAGTGGCATATCTTTATAATTCAGCTGTAAGCTTCTGATTAAGATGGCGTTTTAACAGTTTTTGTTGTAAATTGTAGAACATTCGTATCATATCAGATTATATTGTGGCTAATTAAATCTATATTAAAATGTAACAATCGACCGATACCGATCGATTGATAACTATCATTATATTTGTTTATGATGTATCTTATCTTGCTTTTTGTTGTAATTCAAACAAGGACATGTTTTGCTATCGTGTGCGATAATTAAATGAATTCGATTTTGTAAAGATTGATAAAAAAACTGAAAGGCAATCGTTTCTTCTCTTGGTGCGTTTGGCATAATAAATAAAAGATTCTGGCTAAATATGACTCAAGCCCGTTTCTGAATATCGTTTAAAAATAACAATTGAGCGGGAGCGCCGACGCGATGCCACGGCGACCAATTCTGCAAACCTTTTTATTACTACAGACTTCTGTTTAAAACCGAGTCATATTTGATTTAAAGTATCATTGTAAATTTAAAACATATTGTGTAAAAAGTAACGAATTACTGCATCTTCAGAGTCTCGATGCCAGTGTCTAGCCTTCTAAATTGTTAACAATAGTATGGATTTTGTGCCTCTGTCTATCCTTTAAATACGACGTGATAGTAAACAGCACTAGCACTCTAGCAGATTTTCCATCAGATGTCAAAAGTGACACCATCTTTGACGATTCGTATATTTTTATTGTAAAAGTAAAACTAATAAACCATAACATAATTAAATATGATTATTCGTTTTACTTTCTAATAATAAAACCACTATAATTACTATTCGAAATAATTAAGATAGAAGATATATTTATGTAGGTTTTTATTATATTGCCGGCATTAATGAAGATTAAGTATTTATTCTTCTAATAGCTTTAGATTTTTACTTTTACACCCATCATATATTAATTGCATTTTGTAACTGTATAAGCAGGTTGCTTATGCTTAGCAAGCACTTATGGTCGGTAATCATTTGGCGCTAATATCTTACTTAAAGGTTAGCTGTTGTTGGTCTTCTTAAGGTTCTTCCCCCAACGATCTCTTTGTCGGTATTTCCTAACAGTTTCAACGTACAGTAAGTTAAGAGAATCTGATCTGAATGTATTGAATTGAGTCAAATATGGGTTTGCTTTGTAGTGTCCTTCTCAAACCATATACTTCGCAATCGTCTCTTACATTATGATGAAGAAGAAGAGGGGTACCTAACTCTAAGGTTAAAAAATTTCTCCTTAGTGCAATAGCTAGGTAAGAGATCATTGGAACATCCGCTATCAGTATGATAGAGTATGATAACGGTTTTTTTTCTTTATCGTATCCCAAGCCACATCGATGACACAGTGTCTCAATACAACACTAGTAAGCCATCAGATCAATTTTTCAACTAGTGCAAATGTTACGGTAAAAATAGACCAAGTTACTGAATAAATATTTGGTACAAATATAAACGGTAGCGACTGTTGAGTAGTGATTATCTAATTCCAGCGTGGAACATGTCATTATCTTATCGGGCAAGGCTAAATCAATTTTATCGTTGTTTCAGACATATCCTTTGAAAACACAAACGAAAGTGATTCTTAAATTTCTACGCTTAGAGATGATAAAAAAGATGTAGCTTTCAATTTAAATGGTCTATAACTCATTTGAGTAGTAGTAATTTAAGACGTTGAATAGATTATCATTGTCATATTGAATATTTAATCCTAGGACGTATAATTAAATTATAAAGAATGGTTTTTCTTGCATCTAATAAAAGGCAGTGTCTTTCTGTATATTTTATATGTTAATCTATATTAATAAATCGATCAAGGGATACGGTACACTCGATTGAAACATTACCTGAATAATAAAACATAAAAAAATAATGGTTTCTAGTCGACAACATATATCCACAAAACTCGGATTGTCGAATATTTTGTTAAATTCTAATGGTGCAAATGGCAGTCGACATATTGGTTTGAGTTCGTTAAGGCCGATTCACACGTATCAGTGCCGATTCACACGTATCAGCGATGCTATAGTTTCTATAGCATCATCATTTACATTTTGTAAAAGATTGTGTATTATGAGTCACGTTTCACCCGAGTGAAGCCGGGTTTTCATCTAGTCGTTTTTGTAAAGAGCTCGAGAATAATTTTTTACTACACTTTCTTGTAGGTGGCAAGATAAGACGAGCTTTTGTTTGAGGTCAATCATTTTCTTTTTCTCACGTAAAAAACTGTTAACTCCGATTAACTATTAAATTTCGTGTGTTATTTAATATTTCATTTTGCATTCTTAGGACCGTTCATTGTAACTTCAGCATCTATAAATAGTACAGAAATGTGTTTACGTTATTGTATTTGTAAACATAGCAATGTCATCGAACAATATTTACGGATATAATTAGACTTTGTTTCCAAGCGTTCTGTTTACCTTTCTCTAATCAGTTGATGAGAAATAGGTTATTTTTATACTCCTGTATTTATTTATTTATTTGCTATCTACGTCTTGTAACTACGTCAAGAGTCAAGGGCTACATATGTAAATTTGCAGGAAACTTAAATAAATGAAGTCACTTTTAAATATATAGTTACTAAACACATAATTAGTTTGTTTGAATATCATTTGGGATGTACTATAATGTCAAACATGACACGCTAAGCAGCTGCACCGAGAATTAAGTTACCAAAGAATTTATGGGAGCTCGCCTAGGTTAAAAATCAGCCCTATGTTGTAATGCCCATCACCAGATGAATTTATCAAGGTTTTTATTTTACACGGTATATGGTCAGTGCTTTTTTTCACCTGATGTTAAGTGACAATGTGTTCCAGGATGGGTAAACACACAAACCGTCTTATAAGTTTATGTAATATTGTTTTGTTTTTTTTTTTTTTTAATAAATTATTTTATTATTAACACAGATGCGACATTTCGAAATGATGTAAACTTTTAGTTTTAGTTTTAAAAAGTTAATATAATCGAAGATAGTAAGCAAGTTAAACCAAAGAGACGGACTTTCAAGTGACGATGATATAGTGAAAGCAGAGCACATCATTCAAGTGCTTGACAACAGATTTTTAATATAAAAAGTGGTGAGTAGCGATGCTAGAAATTACCCTATCATCATGCTACGGATTACGGGTTTTCTTTAATTAAAACTCAGGTTCATAGATGTATTCGGGTTTCTTTACACGATATAGACTCAGCGGTTTGACCAAAATCTCATCTGATGTTAAGTGACGATGTGGTCCATGATGGTAAACACGGTACTGGTTCTCAAGTAATGCGGCCGGAGCACACCTGTTAGCAATTGGCGATAGGGTTTTAAAGTTGAGGGTGGTAGGTTCCCAGGCGGGCATCATTAGAAAATGCCCTACCACTATGCTATGGTTTCCTCACGATGTTTTCCTTCACCGAAAGCTCAGGCTGATTTCAGAGTTGGATATGGGAATCGAACCCGTGTCGATTGACGCGGAATCCAGCCGCACTTACCCACTGCGCTTTCATCGCTTCTATCTTTATATTAAGGTCGCTCGGCGTCGTGTCGGAAGTGGCTTCGATCCGGTGGTAATTTTAATGTTCGTTGAAAGTCTAAATTAGATAGTCCTTGTAGAGAGTTATCGCTAGTACACGACAAGTAACGTTAGACACGTTGATAAAAACGGAATGCACTAACGACTAACAGGTATCACTCGTTGCAACACTTACCCCATACAGCGTTTATTCTCCAGAGTACTGGACAAGTTAAAATAGATACCTTTAAAATCCTGTTTTCTACAAATACAATGGTAATCTTATTGTTCTTGGATTTAGGGGAAATTTCATTACAAAAGTTAGTTGAGATTTAAATTGTGAAAACTGGAACTATTATGTATTATACGAGTATATATATATATATATATATATATATTAGAGGAAGTTTGAAAGTGGCGCCAATAACAGACAAGTTAAGAGGCGGTCGTTTGTCCTGGTATGGACATGTGATGCGCAGGGAGAAAGAGAATGTTGTAAGAAAGGTATTGGATATGAATGTGGACTGTTACATGGGAATGGGAAGACCAAAGAAAAGATGGATGGACTGTGTGAAAGATGATATGCTTAGAAAAGGAGTGAATGCGGAGATGACAACAAATAGAGAGGAATGGAAGAGGAAGACATGTTGCGCCGATCCCAAATAAAAATGGGAAAAGGGTAGGGAGATGATGATGATATATATATTAGAGAGAAAGAGCATTTAGTTTCTTTGGGTTTTTGTCTACATCTTTTACTATGGTAAATTGCGTCTTACAAAAATTAATTATCATATATACGATAATAATATAAATATCATAATTTGTATGTAAGTATACATACAAGAACGCAAGTTGTGTTCGTAAATGTGTAGAAGTTATTTATAGGAAACGATTTATCGTTACGACATCGTAGTGTTACAACTAGACGCGCCTTCGAATATATGTGTAATAAAAACGTTTATCGTTTTGAATCTGCGTTTATTTATTTAAAATTATCTTCGATTATATTGATGTGTGGGGTAACAAGAATGGACAGGATTAGGAATGAGTATATTAGAGGAAGTTTGAAAGTGGCGCCATTACAGACAAGTTAAGAGGCGGTCGTTTATCCTGGTATGGTCATGTGATGCGCAGGGAGAAAGAGAATGTTGTAAGAAAGGTATTGGATATGAATGTGGGCGGTTACATGGGAAGGGGAAGACCAAAGAAAAGATGGATGGACTGTGTGAAAGATGATATGTTTAGAAAAGGAGTGAATGCGGAGATGGCAACAAATAGAGAGGAATGGAAGAGGAAGACATGTTGCGCCGACCCCAAATAAAAATGGGAAAAGGGTAGGGAGGTGATGAGTTATATTCGATTATACGTTTTTATGGTAAGTCGAGTTGTCGAGGTACTGGATCTATTGTTTTTAGATATCGGGGTATATCTTAACACGTCATTTGCAACAGTTTACCTAAACCATTTCACAATTAAAAGTGTGGAGAAAAATGAATAACGACGATGTCAACTTAAATACTGGTGTTTATATTACCGTAGCGTGTAAAGAGGACTCAAGTGTCCCATGCATAAAGCTGTGTTGCAAACTGTACATCACGAAATCTATATTAGATAGTTTCACGTGAATAATAATAGAATTGTGATTTGCAATTTCTTCGCCAAATGTGACGAATGAGGATCACTATTCGAGACCGTGACGTTTGTGAGGTTATTTACAATAGGACAAGTTTGCATATTCTATTGTATTTTAGCTATTTCTGTAACGACTCGTGGTTATGGAATTACATAATGTAGTATGAATTATTTCTGAACCCTATGACGTTTGTTGCATTTATTCGAAAATTTCAAATAATTTTAATTCAATATACAAAAATGTAAACATCACACAAACGAAATAAAATATGTATGTACAAAAAATCTTAAAATATCTTTATTTTATATTATGATTTAAATGTAACATAATTACTGAACATGTGTTTAAACTATTTCGTTTATGTATGTAAAGTTATTTATTTTATTCGTGACGTAAGCGACCGCTAAGGATCGTTTTAATTGCTATAAGCCATGTTTGCATAAGTGCTAGTCCGCCATTGTTGCGGTCACAAACACGGCGCGTGCGCCAACATACAACATTACACTTTGATCCTTTTATTCTTTGTCTGTACATCTGGACAAACAGTACACTCGTCTATATTGTTATTCTGTGTTTGTATGTAAATTTGGAGAACATGCATCTTTTTTAATTTTTATTGTAATATCTCATTCTTTTTATTGCGCCTCGTGAGTAGCGCGAATATAATACGACTTGGATCGACTGTAACTTTTTCTCGTATCCATGGATTACTGCGGTTAAATAACTGTATTGTCTGTGGTGTACAATTTTTTTTTTTTAAATTAACAAACCTATCCATAGATTGTAAAATTTAATTCGCAAGTAAAAGACGCTGTCGGAGCGCATTCGTACCGACTTCATCGCAACTATCATTTATGGCAGCGAAGGTTGGGTTATGTCAAGTTCATGCTGACTTAACCCCCACGGTGTTTCTACGTTTACCTATGTGGCCAGGGAGTAGGAACTGCTCTCGAACTACTTCTATTCCATAGATAGATTACTAAACAATGGTAGTTTCCAACCGTGTCGTTTGATTTCAAGATCAATTGAAGGCATTAAAGAAGTTATAGGAATATTTTTAATATATTCAAAACGCGTGTCTTTATCATGGCGAGTGTTCTGAGGAGCCGTATTTTTGACTGTTCTATGCTTACCATCGAGCCCGGTGGTGTTATTTTGCAGACTACATTAATTATTTTTGTAACTAAACCCTTCATAGTACTTTCGTTTCTTAAATACATGCAAAAGCGTTCATAATCCTTCTACAGGGTCGCCGAAGATTGTAGGTGTGAGTAAAATTTACTTTCAAGAAAAATTTAAAAATATGTATATTAGAAAACCAAAAATTAACGTACAAGTAAAATTTCCTTTTTTTTCTTTTTCTTTCTTTTTTTTATCAATTTGTTAATCTGATGTCTGCATTTACTTTTTATTTATTATATTTTTTTTAGTTTTTTGAGTTAAATTATAACTAGTTCACTATTGAGTTTTTAAATTTGTTTCAAAATATTGTTTATTTATGTAATTTTAATTTTTACTTATTAAAAAAAAATCTGTTATTGTAATTATAAAAGTAAGGCACGAAGTGTTATATTTATATATTTTATGTTACGGCCGGAAAAGGGCTGGCTGAAAAACAGCGCCGTTTTTTATGGCAACAGTTATAAAGCAGCAAATGCTGACGCCAGTCCTTATTACCATATGTTTTTTTTTTCTTATATGCTTAGTTGTAGTTTTTTTGTAAATCTGTTCTAAAATATGGTAATAAATGTCTTTCTTTCTTTCGTCTATATCGGAAAGCTCCGCTATCGTATATTGTGTAAATATCACCAACAAGTGAACACAATAATAATTATACACGTGTGTAAAATTCCCTTCTACTAACATAGATAACGTGGGGCGTATTTACAAGTAATTAACAATAACGATATGAACTTGGACTAAAACTTTGAATACGGATACACAACGAATCGGAACGAGCTAAACCAAACAATACTATAATTATCTCATCTGACACAGTTTCTCCTGTACGAATCTGTCTGATTATATCTATATACAGGTCTCTAGATAACCTAGTTTTATTTATTCTTTATTGAATCTCATATTTACATAATGAGAGTCGATTGCAGATATTCGATTTTGTGTTTCTGTCAGTAATGATGCAAGACATGCTTCAGTCATCCGTTGGGGAGACTTTTAAGATTGCTGGCGTTATACGGTGACATTTTATGCATTAGCAACACATGCTACACACTTATACCACAGAGTTCTTGGTGCGTTTTTGAATATGTTATTTTACGCGCTATAGTGTGGTTATTGTATTACGATGCGACTACCGTTCTGAGGTCACGGGTTCGATCCCCGGGTCGGGTCAAGTGGTATTGGGTTTTTCTACTCAGTATCATCCCGGAGTTTGGAATTTGTGCCCGATATGGCGACAGGCTCGCCCCCTGTCACATCTCGGACGGAACTAAGCTCGGCGAAATGTGGGTGGTGTAGTTCGCTACATCACCTCTGCCTAACCCTTCGGGGATAACAGGCGCGAGCTTATGTTATGTTTAGTGTGGTTATAGTGCACAGGTGAAGTGTACTGAAAATAATGACGCTGAGCGTTTAATCTGAGATCTCAGAACGACTCCTTTGAAACGTTTTAATATATGCTCATCATTTTGTTGGATACCAGTAGATTTGTTAAAATATTACAAAGCTGGCCCTAAAGAGATTGTATTCAGCGACGTAATAAATTATATTCTTTTTAAAAACTTACATGTCATACGTAAAATAGACGCAGACTCTAAAATAAATTTGTACGCTGTTAAGTCTAAGCCAAGTTTCATACCCTTGTGCTAGATACCATTTTTGGCTGATAACCATGAAGTTTGCCACAAAGTCCTTTTAAGCTTTGACTCTTAAATGTAGAACCAAGCAATGATTCATTATTCCAAATTAATATTCGATATATTCGAATATGTAAAATGGTTAACTTGTATAATCGATTATCTTTTTTTATTCTTTCCTGATTTAAATTTAATTTCAACGTGAAAACACTTTATTGAACCTTTATTTTAATAACAATTATTGACAATAGAATTTTTTTTCGTTACATTATGTTTTTCAATTTTATTTTTACGCAGTTCAAAATTCATTTCAAAATTATGTTAAAACAATTCGTCAATAAATACCTTTACAATAATTCATGTTGTTATCTTAAAATACGTGTTTTAGAGAGATTTTTATAACGACGCATCTCGCAATAATGGTCTAATGTAATATTAAATACTTTGTGTTATGGTGTTAATACACGCACGGACTGGACCGCGGACATAGTACAGCTGGCGGTAGATGTTATCAATCCCCTAAGTAGGAATGGGAGTCCTTTCCGAAAAAGATCGATTTTTGCATCGATTCGAATCTAAGTTTGATATATCGATTCATAAAACATCGAGGCCCAAAAGATCGTTCTTTCAAACTAATAAAATAGATTATTAGAGTGTCCTTTTTGTTTTCTATAATATGGATGATCATCTGTAAATAGGCAAAAATAAAACAGTCCAGTGTCATTTTTCCTTAGTAGGTTCTTCTTTTTTTGTTTAGTCGCTATTGCTTATATTTAGTACTGCTAAGAAAAAAAATTGGAAACAGTTTTTGGAATAAATGATGATTATTGTCTAATTTCGACCACTAGAAGAACACTATTTACGAATAATAAGTCAAATAAAACAAATAGAAAAAATATTGATCTCTCGAACCTCGATATTTTGTGAATCGATTCATAAAATCGATTTTTCTGAAAAATCTTGTTTCCTATCCCTAATTAGGCGACTGATGACTTCGGCCGCTCGACATACCATGTCAGCGGTCCGGTCCGCACGTGTATTCACAATATAATAATCCTTAATGACACTAAATAAATACATACGAGTAAATTCAATTATAGGTTTAGAATTTTACTTAGATGTATTTTGTCGATTTCTCACACAGGTGACGAACATCTCAAGCCTAGGTACCCGAAATTATGGTGCTTCTTAAACATGTAACAAACAGACCGGATCGCGTACATGGTCGTCCGCCGTACCATGTAGGCGGTACGGTCCGCGTGTCTGTTCTGACCTTTATACTAATTACCATTTCTCGGTTAAGTGTCCTAAGCATTCGCCACGAAGCGCTGGTGAAGATCAAGGTCCTTTAGTCTAGTCGAAAAAAGGGTAAATAATGCGAGGGACACGCTGCTTACCCACCGTTTTTGTCAAGTAAATTTACTATTATGAAAGAAAGAAAGGGTTTATTGTCATATCTTTAATATAATAAAAATTACAGTGACAATAAAATAGTATAACGAATATAATAAAACGTTGCAATATGGATTGGTGTAAGTGGTGACTATCAGACTATCACAGAACAGATCTGTTTTTCAGCGGCCGGCTTAACTTTTTCCATATAATATTGCTCGATGTAAGTAATGATGGGTAATGAGTGTGGCCGGATTCCGCGTCAATGGACGCCAGTTCGAGCCCACCTATCCGACTCTAAAATCAGCCTGAGCTTTCGGTGAAGGAAACCATCATGAGACATAGTCTTCCGGCCGATGTAATTCCTCCTTCCTATAATATCACGTCTTTGTAACGTAGCGTGAAGAAATATCTGTGCAGTCCGGCATCACAGGGGCAACTGACGATGGATGACCTATCTCTCGCCAGTCGCCACTGTTTCAGGATTCCAATGCTCTTACTGCCAGGTACAATGCCGTCATTTTAGCGAGATAATATATAAAAAAAGGGAAACCATAGGCTTGCGGTTGGGCATTTTCTAATAATGCCCGCCTGGGTAGCTACCACTCTCAAGTTTCAAAACCTTAGGTGTCTTCCGGTGCGACGCGGTGCTTGCGAAAGCCACCCCGTGTCGCCCCCATCCCAAATGCGGTGGACGGCCCCGGGGGGTTTTAGTGAGTATTTCCGGGCGCTTCACGCCCGGGTGAGTGCCACACTGGCACGGAGTTCGTCCCTCCGTGCCCCCTTACCTATTGCATTGGAGGACTTCGGTCTCACTAATGCAATAGGTAAGCGTAGTGCGTAAATGCATTTCCCTCGAAAAAAAAAGAAAAAAAAAGGTGTCTTCCGGTAGCATCACTTAATAACCAGTACCTCTAGGCTTACTGTGTTAACCATCGTCACTTAAGACCAGGTAAGATTGTGGGCAAATTAAAATTATACCGTGTAAAAAAAGATTTAAAATCTGATATAAAGAATAAAAAGATCATGCAGATCGATTCAGCGCCTCTTGAGTGCAGTAACGAACAAACATACAGACGTTGCATTCTTATAATAAATGTTGACTGAATTTTTAATAATTTTAAATTGATTAGTCACTCTCTTGCAGAATAATTTATTGTAGCATCTCTGCGCAAATAGAACAAAACAGATCACAGTTTTTTTTTTTTTTATCTCACTTTTATCTCGGCCGTGTCTATTTCTGTTTAGCTATTTATAGCTCTGCAATGTTTGTAATGTGGAGATTTCATCGCAATTGTTGACTAATAAGATTGCGGCAGATGTCTGTGCGCTACTTACGTACGTTATTTTTAACCCAACGCTGGGCATACCACCGTCTTCGCATACCGCGCCCGCGCCGGGTTGTAATAAATAAAAATATATTATTATGCTGTCGTAAAACGGTACAAGCGTTGTGTTTTTGTGTGACACCCCTGGAATGCTAGAAAGATTGTTTGAAATGCAAGTAAGTGGTCGGATCAGAAATTAATCGAATTCCGGCGGAACATAACCAAAGGTAACGCGTAAAAACCCGTTAAAATTAATTGATTTTATAACCATACATGTTTCTATTTCCGATAGTTCATCGTTTATTATCTCTACGCAGTGTTGATTGGAAAAAAAATGCATTAAAACTTCCAAAACAAGCTTTTAGTTAAATTTAAATCCATACTAATAAATAAAATTGAAGCGTAGATTTTCGAAATATATATGTATAACTAGATGTGAGCCCGCGGTTGCGCACACGTTTCAAATATTCTTCACTACGTTTTAATCTTATTTAATTATTTTCCTAAATACATTTTAGTACGAAGATAAAGTAAAAATATTTCTCATGAATTGGATTTTATTTAAAAAATTATGAGTTTTAATTTTTTTTACGCGGAACCCTAATTATTTTCGTAAATTAAAAGTACCCTAAGTTACTCTTATAATTCGAAATTTATTAGGGTTTCGCGTAAAAAATTGAAACTCATAAAAAATAATATAAAATCCGATTATATTCACAGTTTTAGTGGCAGGTGTTTGAATTTGTGAGAAATATCTTTGCTTAATGTTAGTCGTAAAAAATAAAATTTAGAAAATAATTAGGGTCCCGTATAAATAATAACTAAAAACCATATTACTCAATGAAAAATATATGAAACGCGAGCGCAGCCGCAGCAGCCACGCAGATAGTATTAAATAAAAGCTTCCTTTTTTTAAGTTTTTTTTTATTTTTATTATAATCTCTTCCGCTATATTAAATTATATTAGACATTATTTATGTATTCTTTTCACCAAGAGTTAACTCTTTTGTTTTGAATTACAAAAAAAATCGAATCCTGTTTACTGTAATTCTCTTTAATGCAATAAAAAAATATATTAGTATCTATGCCATCAACCCGAAACAGTCTTTATAATAATAATAAAAAAAAGAAAACACTACAAAGGCATACGTACCTATATAATAATTATCCATTATCTGTCTAATCTATTCGGGTTTTGATAAGAGATTTATATGCCCGGTCATAATTTTGGAATTTATTGCTTTATGGGGAATGTTTTACGAAGCCAGTCCATGTGTGCAGCACACACACTCACACGCACGCGTATCATTTGAATATGTTTATTGTTTTTTATTTAATCTTATATTTATTTATTTGTTTTACTTTTGTGATTTTTTAAACCATAGGAGGCTCAGCGCTTTGGCTATAAAGTCACCTGATATACTTTGTTTAAATTTATTTAGGGCAACAAACAATTACACCACATACAAGCAAATTAATTGAAGTTTATACTTAAATCGTATTTACAGTGTAATCAGCTCCGTTGCCCACGGAATACGTAAACATACAAATAAGGGCAAATGTAATTAGAAATTAGAAAAATATTAACTACGATAAACTTGATGGACAAAAAACAGTTTTTAATTGGTTGTGTCAGTGAGGAGTCAGAAAACCCCCCATTTTTTTTTGGTTTACTCTCAATTTAAAAGTTTGGATTCGGTATTGAAACCGACTGATAAGCGAGAAATTGATTAAATTACATAAGCAATGGTAATGTGGAGTAAAAGTTTCAAATTAACATAATATAACTAATTGAAAAGTGCTTGACCTTTAAAGATCGTACGGGGGCGGTCACACCGGTGCGCATGCCGTTGCAAGCCTATGATAAAACACACACACTGTCACAGACAAATTCGATTATTAGTATTTTTCAAATAAAACTGTGTCGCCATACTCAACTTTTCACTGTACGGACGAATATTTTAGAATCAATCAATCAATCAAATCTATTCTAATGAATAAAATTGAAGTGTCTGTTTGTAATGACGAAATTATTTTTTTTTTACTAATCAGATATGAATGTATGTAAGATACCTATACCAAAATACAATTTTTAAATTTTTTGTCTGTGTGTCTGTTTGTTTCGGGTAATCTCCGGACTTTTTGGTAGATAACTACTCCCTTACTCCGGGTAACGAGGGTATTTTAATTGGGATTCCGCCTATAAAAAATAACCCTAAAAAATTTAATAAAATCCGATACAATGCATAGTTTTACGAGGAAGTGCTTGAATTTATGATAAATATTTTTACTTTATCTTAGTACAAAAAAAAAATTGGGTACCGTATAAAAAAAACATAAAACGCAGTGAAAAATATATGAAACGTGAGCGCAGTTGCTGGCACACAGCTAGTTTGGAATATAGTTTTAATGATTTCAACTGATTAATTATGAATTATGAAAAACATTATGGAAATAATGATTGAGAAAATTCCTTGTGTGATAATAATAATTACCTAGGCGACCGAGTTTAGCTCGGTGTTTAGTTACATAGCAACTTTATAACTAATGTATATGTAATAAATTTGAAGTTTGAAAAATAAAGTCATCAATGTAGGTCAATGCCATGAGTTATTGAATCAAACTATAAATGTTAAATTTATATGTCCGCCTGCAATTTTTATTAACAGTAAATGACCAGCCAAATTTAGAAATTAAAGCTTTACTTATATGTATTTTTAACGTTTTATCTAAATCGATACAGCGGTTCCTGAGAGACTAATTACATGTATACAAGAATTGATTACTTAAAATAATATTAGTATATAGTGGAGAAAATATAGAATGAAGTATTGGCTTTTTATTATTTTTCTCAAAGTTTGAACAATCCTGTGATTTTTTTTTATAATTAAAAAATAAGATGTATAACGCCTCTGTCTATTTTACTGTCCATTAGTTGCCTTATAACTCGAGATCAGTTGAAGAGATTAACATACTTTAATAATGTAGACATATTCACTGGCTAACTTTTAGCATAAATAAATACAAACGTTATTAGGTATTATATTAAAAGGTTTAATGGCGAACAATCAATGTAAATATATGAATATAGGGGTTATTATATACAATTAGAGTCACGTGTCATAGCTATTTTATCGTAAACTCTATTATATTCACCTAATCCAGTACTTGAAATTATATGCCCGATAATTCTGCCTAAAAATAAACATTTCAACCGTTCAACGAGTAAAAGTGTGAATCGATTGAATGCAGTTACTCGATATGTTTCTTCATTTCAACCGTACTCTTAATTATCATACACAAATACATACTCATTTTTTTTTAAAGCAGAAACAGAATTACTATCTGTATTCAATTTTCTCTTAGATGTGATTATTTCAAATCTCGCCAGTATTTTATTATTTGCACTTTATTTATTTATTTATTTATTTAATACTTTTGCACACATTTATGTACAAAGTCGGACTTAATGCCTTAGGCATTTTCTCCCAGTCAACCTTAGGGTGGTGAAGAAAGCAACAAAGGTAGGTGCAAAACTAAATAATAATAATAATATATACTTATACACTAATATAATATTATATAAATACATAGATACCAATATAATAAAATACATACCACATATACATATAATACTTTATATCCGTTCTTTGATAAAACGGAAAAACCGCGCTCTTCCAAGTAACAGCTTACTTTAGAGACGGCAAAGAACTTGCTTACGACACAAATTATATTTTAATTAAGACGTGTTTCCTACCGTAGTTGAGTACCGTACGAGTGAGGATTCGAAATCTACGTTAAAGTTCAGAATTTTCATAAGAGAATTAGATATGATCCGGAAGAATAGATATAAGAATAGATCTAGTGAATGATCGTCATAATTTTAATATTAGAAGTAAAGACAAGTTGGCCGGAACCACGCTTTAGGTTAAGTAAGTGTAATAACAGCTTTATAGGTAATAGTTTTCGGTTTTACAATAAGATCCCAAGTAACATTACCGATTTACCTGACAATAAGTTCAAGTATTATGTCAAGCAAGTTTTAATCCCAAAAGGTTATTACAGGATGGATCATTACGTGAACGATAGTGATGTCTGGAATTAACCCACATCTCTGTGCTTCCACTAACATTATTAAAACTACGATTTGTATAGTTTTTTATATGACAAAAAAAAATGATATATATTATATTTATGAAAAAAAAAAAGAATCAGATCGAGTTTCTCGCCTGCGCTCTTCTCGACTGGGTTGTTTTCCGAACCGGTGGTAGTGTTTTAGACGTTCATAAGCGCCTTCTTAGGGCCTACATTGAATAAATAAATTTTGATTTGATTTGATTTGAGAATATTAGCTTTATTTGATTAGTTATGATCACCGAATTGAATATACTATATCCGACCTTATTAGCATACAAGTATAATTTTTATACCAAAGAGGATAAAGAATCTAGATAGCACACATATGATGGTAAACGATAACCATAACTTGTGGATAACTATATCTACTGTACTGACATCAAGAATTTTGCTATTACGTTGACAACACTGGAGATGATTTATAAAAGCTATGTTATAATGTGTAAAATTCATTCAATTCGATCTTTTGACAGTTTACAGAACATACAAAATTTTGAATCTATAGTAGTCTAGGGATGCAACTGAGTAAAGTCAGCCATCGAGTAAATCCGGATTTGTTTCATAAAGACGGATTTGAAAAAAAGTTTCGCGACATTAAGCGGCGTACACCCGATAAGGAACAAATTAAACCGCCCACGCTAACGAGCAAAGCATTCCACTACGCTTCAGTTTTATCTCGCTTCTCGCGGAGAACGGATCGCTCTCGCTTGTATCGCGTCTCAGTGATTGTCATATTGATACAGCTTGCATACGCCGGCTGCAGACATGCCCACCGACGCTTTTGAGAGGTTCATCGCTAAACTGTTAAGAATTGTGAGTTTAATTTTGAATATTGTTAAGTGGTAATAACATCGTAAAATTCTGACCAATTAAGTTTTTCTTTGTAAAGATAAATGAACTAATATTACACAACGCAAATGGAATCATAATTAACCCCTTGAGCACTAACCTGGCGTTTACGCCAGCTTTCAATTGTTTTCCTATTGTCCTTCTATTGTCCTATTTTTATGGGTACTCGGACACATTAATATACTCTACCAAGAATCGGAGGTGTTTGCTTATTTATATTTTTTACATAAATAAGTGTATTTTGTGTTTTCGAACGACTTTATTTTGAGTTATTTTTAACTCTAGATAATTTTTGAAGTGAGTTCGTTTTTCTTAAAACTATCTTTTTACTCTCGTATAACTTAGCTATTGCGTGTGTAGATTATTCCAGTACATACGTGAATGTTTCTAGAAATTTCGATTATATACAATCCTACTAGGAGAACGTCTGTCTTTTTTGGACTCGGTTAAAAATAAACTACAACCTTGCAGTCAAACTTTTACGGTGTTCATACTGGTAATCTTTGAAGCAGTTGGTTTAGAACTGCGATTTCATAAGACGTAATGACCACGTTTGTAGGAATATATTTAAATTGGAAACTTATATAATTTTGAGATAACGCTAATTGAGAGATTGAGCGTAGCGGTATCTTGTTTTATGCGGTTTAGAAACAAAAACCTCAGGTTTGGTTATACTATGGGGGGGCAGTTTTTCTGCCCCCCCGGCTGACCGACCTTCCTAGGTCATGCCTCCTACGGGAGGCGGGCGAAGAGGTGGGGTTGAGTAGTGCGTACACTCGCCCATCCCCGCTGGGCCATTGCACGACGAGGCCCGGTGGGTTCGCTGCAGGGGGCGACGCGGTGCTTGTGAAAGCCACCCCGTGTCGCCCCCATCCCAAATGCAGCGGACGGCCCCGGGGGGTTTTAGTGGGTATTTCCGGGCGCTTCACGCCCGGGTGAGTCCCACACTGGCACGGAGCTCGTCACTCCGTGCCCCCTTATCTATTGTATTGGGGGACTCTGATCCCTCAAATACAATAGATAAGGGTAGTGCGTAAATGCATTTCCCCCCGTCAAAAAAAAAAAAAAAAGGTTTGGTTATATTTTTCTGATAAACTCATTAAAGACAAACGAATACTTTATTAAAACTTTTAGCAATATATACCTTTGAAGGTATATTATAAGGTCATTAAAGGTGACTTAATAAGTCCTGTGATCATCAAAGATAGTGTACGTCTTATCATGTCAGTTAATAATGAACTGTGTCGTCACCTTCATATTGAGTGATGTAAAATTCTGCGCAAGTCGAGGTCCGTACCTGTGCCGTCTAAATTTTAGCCTTCGCCTTGTCTTCGTGTCGTGTAAAGGTCGTTCGTTTGAGAGCACAACAGCGCTGTCAGTTAGATAAGTTTGTTTTAAAATTGATTTAGGCTTATTTTGATTATTATTATTAAAAACAATTTTAAGAAAACAAATAGAATGGCTCGCGAAGCGATTGAAATTAAAAAAACATCCAAATTTCAATCGCGAGGATGGGTATAGACTTTCCTCAGCGTGGAATCCGGTGCTAGAAAATCTAAAGGTACGTGATTTATCGTCACAGGCATCGTCGATGGACACTGTTAGTGTTGTGTGTTGTGACTATAATAAATATAAAGACCAAACGGGGGTAGTTCATCAAAATACCCCTCAACGCAGCAGGCGACGCCGCGCACCGCCAGTCAGCCCGTGACCACGGTCGGTGAAACCCAGCCGAAACGTCGGGATAGGAAGAAAAAAAAGCAAAGGTAACGCGTGAAAACCCGTTAAAATTAACTGATTTTGAACAATTGTTGTGCAATGTAATGGGTTATTGTTTAGACGTGATTAGGACTTACAGGATTATTAATATACATGTTATTGGAAACGTGATAGATTGTCACTTATCAGGTTAAATAACACTTATCAGGGTATTGTAGTATTTATTATAATTTCACTTATGAAATATACGAAACCTGAATCATGGTCAATAAAAAGGCGTGCATAAGCCCGTGTCAACATTGTGCCTCATTTTATCACCTCCGTTATTATTTGAATTGACTTGTGATTCTTCTTGTATGATCTTTAGATAAACTAAACTATTAGATTTGGTTAATGTTTCTTAATTTGTTTAACCTGTTGTAGGTTATGTTTCATTAATGTTAACGTTTAAACTTTACCTTCAATTTTAGTTTAGATTTTTCTATCTGTCTTTTGAACCTTTTTTTTTTTTTACGGGGGAAAATGCATTTACGCACTACCCTTACCTATTGCATTAGTGAGACCGAAGTCCCCCAATGCAATAGATAAGGGGGCACGGAGGGACGACTCCGTGCCAGTGTGGGACTCACCCGGGCGTGAAGCGCCCGGAAATACCCACTAAAACCCCCCGGGGCCGTCCGCCGCATTTGGGATGGGGGCGACACGGGGTGGCTTGCGCAAGCACCGCGTCGCTCTCTTTTTTGAACCTAGCTATATCTAGTGCTGGAAATATTTTATATTTGTAATTGAGATATTCCACTCGAGCCAAATGTTTATGAAAAACGTCGTGCATGGTGGATACGTCACTATTGTGTTTAATAATTTAGTACAGTAGTTCATTTTATTATTGATTTTATCGTATAAAATGTAAAAATTTTCCTATAAGAATAGGTTTAAAATAGAAATATGATGTAACTGTGTAATTTAAATATTTATGTGTTTATTTTTTAAATATGTCGATTACCCATAAAAATAACGACAATAGGAAAACAGTGGAAAGCTGGCGTAAACACTCAAGGGGTTAAATAATATAATCAGGAATTTGTACATGGTTTTATAAAATTTATTTCGTGTACTCGTATTTATAAATAGAACGGTTGGTTATAGAGAAACGGGTAAACAGAAAACGATATTGATTACTCGCTACATATATGTACCTAAGTGTTTTAAAATATGGTAATAAACATGTTTACCTTTATGTCTGGTGAATTAATAAACTTATCGGATTTTGGAAGCTTCGCAGTATCACTGATGATGTAGTCCGTTATCACATACCATAATAAACGTAAAATTTATGTAGGTGTTATGTTTACACGTGTGTAGGAAGGCTCCTCGTATCACTTCATTGTGATGTATACCGGTGATCGAGTCGCTGGTTCGATTTCGGTGCGTCGAATTTTGTTTTTAGCCATGAGAACTTTAGTGATTATGTAAAAAGTTCTCTTTTTATTTAGGTGAAATTACTTTTCACTTTCATATTTGTTTACATATTTTAGTAATGCGTCTGTTGGAAGAAATTATTCGTGGCACGCTAAAGTTTTCATGACATGCTCCATATGCTACGTAGGTAGGTGAGTAGGTATATAGATGCGAATAAACACGTTCTGAAATAAATCATATGCATGCCGCGGATTCCTGGTGAGCTCCGAATCTCACGGTCGCGTCGGTTTCCGCTCCTGATGCCTGAGTTATTTAAAGAGATGCCCCCTCCCCCGCCAACCCTCGTAAGGCAAAAGAACTCATATCGCGTGGGCGAAAACCGTAGACGCCACGGTATCGCGTTGTTTACTTTACTGTCTATTGAAGATCTGTGACCAGTCTGCGTTGTAAATATATTTAAATGTGCATACGTGAATAGAGGTGAAATTATAGGCTCTCAGATTTATTCATGACTAAAATAATAAATTCCAATAGTCCCAAATCGCGCTTTGGTCTTATGAGACTGTTATGTAGGGCTATAATAGCCTTCTTTCCACTCTGGGTTATAATTATTCCTGGATTCATTCGGTATTGCCGCTAATCATCCTCCTTTTCTTTTTTTTTTTTTGTCGGGGGGAAATGCATTTACGCACTACCCTTACCCATTGCATTAGTGAGACCGAAGTCCCCCAATGCAATGTGTAAGGGGATGTGAAGGGACGTCTCCGCACCAGTGTGGGACTCGCCCGGGCGTGAAGCGCCCGGAAATACCCAGTAAAACCCCCCTGGGCCGTCCGCCACATTTGGGATGGGGGCGACACGGGGTGGCTTTCGCAGTCACCGCGTCGCCCCCTGCGGCAAACCCACCGGGCCTCGTCCGTGCAATGGCCCAGTGGGGATGGGGGAGAAATACTTCCCCACCCACCTCTTCGCCCGCCCCCCGAAGGGAGGCATGACCCAACGGTCAACAGTCCGGGGGGCAGGATATATACTTCGTGCCCCCCATGAAAAGGCAAAGAAAAAGGGATAGTGCAGTGGCGGGCAAAGTAAAAGAGGAAAGAACCCGCCACTGCAACAAAGACGCTAATCATCCTCCTAGACGATCAGGTTGCACGGCGAGAGCTTTGTTTTCCTGTCCGGCGGTCTATCGTGCCAGTCCCATTTCAACTACGAAACAATTGCTTTTTGCCGCGTTGATCTATGTACATTAGGTGGATTACCTTATAATTATTACCTATGATTTTATAACAGCTCTATAATGAACCTCAGCTCTCGGCGAAGGTAAATGCTTTGATGAAATGGCATGGTGGTAGCACCTGGCTACTTACCATTATCAAGTTTGAAATTCTGTCGCCAAGCATCAATAGGTATATTCACTCGAGAGCCAATATATCTAGGTTTACTGTGTTTACCAGGCTGGATTTATTTAACATCACCTAAGATTGTACTGAATGTTATCAGCTAATAAAGTTACAGATTGTATACTTAATTTATTTGTAGATTTAAAAGAACGTACTTTAGACAATCTAAGAGAGAAAAGCAGTGAAATGCGACCGTACAAACAAATAAATACACCTATCTGACGACACATATAATTATTATGATAAAGTATTTTTTTTTATATATTATAATTTATTGAAATATAGATTCCAATGAATAAACATGAATGTCATAAATTATGGAAACCGATCATAAATATGTAATAGAGATAACGGGTCGACAAATGACTCGTTTCAGTGTGTAAGTAGTCCTCAGTTAATACACTTCATTCGTATTATTTATATGTTCATAATTTATCGACATGTTATGGTCCGCCGCTATTATTATGTTTTGTTGGAGGTGATGAGGTTACTTGGAGCCAATTTTTTTGATCCGTAATCAAAGTTACTATATCCATTTGTCAATTTTACTATTACTATTACACAAACCAATGGTTATAATCAAAACGCGTTTTTTGATGACAAAATCTACAATGGTTAAATTTAGCAATAGTTATTTATGTTGCCAGTAATATGAACTGTATAATAGAATACTTTTGATTCCGGTAATTTTTTTTTGTATGATCATTCCGAGTAAAATGTGTCAGCGTCCATAATTCGAGTTGTCGAACAAACATTACAAAAAAAACATAGGGTCGAGCTACTCTCGAACATCTGTGTCCATTATTATTTCTTGTGATAGTTTTGTAATGATATTATTATTTTTTTTATTTCGTCTTGTCTAAAATATTCTTTGTTTGTATAATTTAATTCTTGAATTTAATATATTTTACAAGCCAAATAAATATTTGTACGAGCTTGATATACGATACATAGTGGAATACTGAATTCTTATGAAAAACAGAATTCATAAACAAAAATATTACGAAAAAGATAATAAATAGCAATACGTTGTAATTATTTAACAAATTATTTTATATAAATTAATGTTATATAAAGAAACTTCAAATTATCCACTTCAAATGTTACACAAAAAGCAATGAAACAGCTGTTCGCACTAGAGTTAACCATCCGCCATCTTGCTAACCCGACTGAGCTGAATGGTTAATTTTTTTAACAAATAGTCACATTTTTGACAAATGGTTAGCTTAACTATGTTTCAAAAAACGCATCAGGGCATTATTTTAACCATTTGTTACAAACCTGACCATTTCTCGAGTTGACTACGGATCAAAAAATTGGCCCTTAGTCTAAAATAAAGCTGCCTGAAGCCACCTGTAAATGTTTGTTGGTAAATTTTATTCTCGAAGTTTGTAAAGTCAAGCATTAGGCTTTTCTTTTTAGCATAATTACGATATCTTACGTTCTCTTTCACGCATGCCGAGGAACTCATTCACCATTGGATAGTTGGTAATTTAATAATTACATTTTGCAGCACTAACTGTGTCCGCGGCTTTGTTCGTGTGTAACTATTTTTGTTGTCTACAATTATACTATTATTAAATATTCAATTGTTTAGTTCAAATTAAAACTAATTGTGCTGGCCGGTGTTCTTCGTAGACTTAATCTTCTTGTATTTTGTAATAAAACAATACAGGACTAAAGAGTACATCTATGATTTGAGAATTATATAAATGGTACAAAAACCCAATATCATTTTACCCGACCCGGAGATCGAACCCGAGACCTCGGAACGACAATCGTACCGTAATACAACTGCGCCACCGAGGCAGTATATATATATATATATATATATATATATATAAACCACGATGCTTGTCCGCAATAAACTCCGAAACGTATAAAACGATATTAATGACATTTTGCACATTATGTCTGATTAGGTCCAAGTTAAAAGATGGTATAGTTTTTATGATTATTAAAACATATAAAAACATATGTAATTATTATAAAAAAACTATTATAAAATGCTGGAAAGACCGTAAACTTTCACATTAGTCGACACAAAAATGAATCAATGTGACTGTTTTCATAAAATACTCATTACAAGACGTGTAGTAGGTACGACGGATAAATGTTACTTACTACCTCTTTTTGTTTACTACGAACGATACAATAAACTATTCAATGAATTAATCAGTCGAACGGTTCTTACTGAATCATCTCACTGTGAATTCATACTGTTTACGAACGAATGGCTTATATCCTATGGAGCAACTCATCAAATCAAATCAAAATTTATTTATTCAATTTAGGCCCTAAGAAGGCGCTTATGAACGTCTAAAACACTACCACCGGTTCGGAAAACAACCCAGTCGAGAAGAGCGCAGGCGAGAAACTCGATCTGGTTCTTTTTTTTTTTTTCATAAATATAATATATGTAATTTTTTTATGTCATAAAAAACTATACAAATCGTAGTTTTTAGTGGAAGCACAGAGATGTGGGTTATTTCCAGACATCACTATCGTTCACGTAATGATCCACCCTGTAATAACCTTTTGAGATTAAAACTTGCTTGACATAATACTTGAACTTATTGTCAGGTAAATCGGTAATATTACTTGGGATCTTATTGTAAAACCGAATACTATTACCTATAAAGCTTTTATTACACTTACTTAACCTAAAGCGTGGGACGGCCAACTTGTCTTTCTTCTATCCAATTTAGGTATCCTTTATATAATAACTCAATGTAATTAAAATGAGGGTTGCCGCCGCAGTGAAATTTAAAACCGTTGCGGTTATAACACAAATATAGGTAACCATGACGCCACGCCACCCGACGCAACGTCGCATCAACTGTTAAGAGTGTGTTTCTGACAATAAAAGACGACACACGTGGTCAAGTTAAATCTAATTGTACTATCTTTTATTGTCAGGTAAATTTACGTCGGGTGAAGTGGCATGTTAAAACTGTGCTTCCAGCTTAAATGTTTTGTTTTTTCTTTGCAATATAAGGCCGTTTCTGTCCTTCCGTTATTTATATAACTTATATGGTTTATAACTTGACAACAACGAAACCGATTTACACGAGTCCCTTTAAAAAGTATAGATGTATATCACTCGTCATGTTTTAGTATATATTTTGGCGCATTCGATAATATAAAATAGGTAAAATTTTATAATAACGGGGTTATCAATTAATCAAGTGATGTTCTTTGAAATGAAAACTTCTTTAGCGGCGTAGAGCGATTCTCAGTACGGGAAATGTACATAATTATTTCTCGGGGCGCCAATAGACGTAAAAAGCAGACAAATGTTATATTTTAGATTATGTTAATAATTCAAATCAGTTTTCCAAAGTATTGTCTGTCTTCTGTCGGCAGTCTCATGGTTGTCTAGTGTTGTTTTCCAAATTTTGTAATTGCCTGTGGTGATACATGATAAGGTTATAGACTTTTATAAATTTGGCATAAAAATGAAAAGTTTTACAGCCACGGCGTGGGCAATCACCTTAAACAGGACTGTTATAATTTTGCTGAGTCACGTGGTACGAACCGAACTCATAAACACACAAGTCTAGTTCGAATCTAATGAAACTGTGACGATCGCGTATTATTATTATAATTCCTGGAATTATTTACAACGGTTCTGTGTAATAATTAATTCTAGAAAATTATAATTATTCTATTTTACTTAAAATCTTTGTAATGTAAACAAACAATAATCGTTTGTTGATATGTGTGTGTGTGTATGTAAGATGAGCAATTAAATGAAATTCATGCGTAATTCTAGGAATGGTAATTCTATATGTCCGATTTTTTTATAATCACAGCGTAATAACTGTAAAACACTACACATCGCAGTCTTATTTTTTTGCGAAATAACCACGATATTTTTCTCTGGCCCACTCAAATAAGTTGTATTTTTTGTATAATGTAAATAGATTTATATACATTACCATATGTTTTGCAATAATACTTCCCTAGGATCGCTCCCACGCAACAGGAAGATAATGAGTAATATAGGAATATAATCTATAATCGACGGTGACCGTTGTTTTTCGACTGTACTGCATTAATTAAGCGCTATAAAGCCAACTTGTCGAACTAACAAGGAAAGCATAAACGATTGGTAAAAAATAATAAATCATTCATGGACTTACTTTAGAAAGTCTATTAATAGTTCTTAAAGTTAATTACTTACTTTATAATTACGAAAATACTATTTCAAGAAGGGCAGAGAAATATATAAAGTATAATTAAATAAGAAATAAATATTAGGACAAACATCGCAAAATACGATCCATACGAACTGAACATTTAATTTTTATAATCTTTTGCATCTCTGTTAAAGGATCGCGACCCGGCCGAGAATACAATAGATATGGCGTAGACAGAGCCTCATTTTATATATCACCCGTTTGGAAACCAGCTTATCCAATGGAATTTCACCATGTAACAGGTTATACGTTTACTAAATATGTAAAAAAAAAAATTTGCTTACGTTCAATAAAATAAAAACATAAACCTGACAACTTTCCAAACTTGTCGACTCGCGTCCGACAGAATTATACGTAGAAGGTTGAATGAATATAGTGTTGTGTCGTTTACGGGACATCACCTTATTGCGTCGACTCTTGAATGGACAATGGTACGTCATTCGTCGAGGGTCGGTACCGTCAATGTGCGTTCCGTGTCTCTTTACTCCGCAGCAAAATTGTAATAACATTCACTATATGAATGATTCTCAAATGTGCGGCGATATGAGCGTTCTCTTACCGCATCCGAGTAAACATCATCGGCGGTGACGCGTCCCATTTGTGTACCACACTTGGTACAATTCATAAGAGATAGAGATTTCAATCATCGATCCGCTGCGTCTTGTCTTATCCTTTATGTTGAGAATGTGAAAAAAAAAAAGGTTTATTGCAATGGTTTTTAATTAGAGTAACACAAGTGATTCAGCTGATGTTTTGTTGTGGTGTGAAGCGCACTCCGCACCCCCGCTCCACGCCTTATCCTCGTCCCCGCTCCGGGCGTGAACACTTTATGTTTCATTAACGTATAAGGAACATATAGTCGTATACAAACTGAAATTAATGATATATTTTGATTTACATTACGTTTTTAAATCGATTTTAGAGTATCTTATCAACTATGTATGAAAAAATAACATGAGATGTTCGATTCTTAAAATTGAACGAAGAACAGTTAGCAATATTATGATGTTTTTGTATGATTGTCTGAATTCAAGATCGATTGTGATTTATCACTCGTATTTATTATTTAGCTATGTATTATATTTCTTATTTAACTGCCTCGGTGGCGCAATTGTATTACATACGACTGCCGTTCTGAGGTCTCGGGTTCGATCCCCGAGTCGGGTCAAGTGGTATTGGGTTTTTCTACTCAGTATCATCCCGGAGTTTGGAATTTGTGCCCGATATAGCGACAGGCTCGCCCCCTGTCACATCTGGGACGGAACTAAGCTCGGCGAAATGTGGGTGGTGTAGTTCGCTATTTGACCTCTACCTAACCCTTCGGGGATAACAGGCGTGAGCATATGTATGTATGTATGTATTATATTTCTTATTCGACGCGTTATTTCTATGACTTGTACCGTGGACAATCGCCGGAAATTATATTATAGCTGGCTGGCTGTTATTGTTATTGTGATTTCGTATTGTGTGTGAGTGAGTGAGTGAGCCGATGAGTGTGCTACCGTGGCGCTACATTTGAACTGTCATCGGGAATATATACTCTGTAGTCGGTGCCAAATGTGCCAGGCAGTCGGACGAGAAACTATTCGCTCGAAGAACGCGCGCGTGTTATTTTAATTGCCCACTATTTTTCGACCGATACAGAGACGAGACGGACACAGATAGACTTGTCACGCCCTTGTCGGTACAATCAATAATCGTTCTGTGGTCTCTCACGCGGTCGACGAACTCACGATTTCTAAGTTCGAACCTAATGAGTTCATTAATTGTATAGAATTTTATGAAGAGTGGCGTTGTTTTAACAACAATTGTGTAATATTTATTAATATTATTTTTAGTGTATTTTGTGATAATTATAACCTGTTTTGATAATATTTTACTGTGAGATGTGAAGTATCAAATGTGTTTTGTGTGATTGTCAATAGTGATTTGAAGATGGTTTTATGGTATTTATCTGATATTATTAACGAGGTAAATGAAAATATTTATTGTTGTGACGTTTTTTTCATTTCTTTATAAAATCAAAAACGGAGTTAGACTATTGTCCAACTTATGTTTTCGTATATTTGATTGATTTGGTAAATTAATTCTTGTTTCTGATTTTTTTTCTTCAGTGATAGGTATTATGTGTATTAGATTATATTTTTACCCTTATTTCCATATCCACGTAAAATGTAACGTCTGTTTGTCCGTCTTTTCGTCGTTGTATTATAAATTGGTAAAACATGATCGACATTCATGATTCGTCTTTTAAGTCTGATATATTTAGTAGCTACATTATATGTGTATTATTTTAGGTTATAATATGTGGAAAATGGAATAAGTCGATAAAACAATGAGTTTTTTTTTTTTATAACTAATCTATTTAAACCTTATAATATGGATAGAAATGCAATGCTTTGAATGCACAGTTGCGTGGAATATGTATTATTGTATCCAACACGAATCGCAGGTTACAGGTATTTGTAAAAAAAAAAAACACGTGATAAAATTGACTTCTTCATTAACAACTTCCATTCAATTTTAATAAACACAAGTTAGAATCCCATTTGTAACAAACTGAAATAATACCCTTGATAGAGGGAGTATGCTGTTTTAAAATTTTCCATAGATAGGAAGGAAGGACGCATGAACTCTTTCATTTTCTGAACTGAGAACTTCGTCCCTTCCATTATAATTAGAGGATATTAACTGTATAAATTTGTTTTGAAATTAACCGTTCGTTCGATTGGTCTCAACAGGATAATGTATTATTGTTTGACAAAATACCTGCGTTTCGTTTCTTATAATAGTTTGTTGTAAATTATTCGAAATCAATGGTATTCCCAAACAGGATAATTTGTTCCGATTAATTACGTTAATATTATCCTTTCAAGTTTGAATACTTCAATTATGAAATGTTCAATAACAGTCATTGAAGAAAATCTATGCGTAGTATAAAATAGGAGTTTGAAAGTGGCTCCAGTGATAGAAAAGATAAAAGGGAATCGTTCGTCTTGGTATCGACATGTTTGGGCCCCCACAAGGTGGACCGACAACCTGGTGAAGGTCGCGGGAATCCGCTGGATGGCGGCGCAAGACCGGTCCGCGTGAAGACCTATGCCCAGCAATGGACGTCTTTCGGTTCAAAGGATGGGATGGATGGAGTGTGTGAGAAAAGATATGAAGACAAAAGGGATGTATAGAAGATTACTGCGGTGACCCCAAATAACAAATTGGGAGCAGGACGATGATGAATAGTATAAAATCCCACGCCTGTTTGTTTGTTTATCCGATAACTTCTAAAGTATGGAATTGTGATGCGATTTTCATTATCTGTAAGGTAATAAATAAGGAAAGTTTATAAAATATAAACGTATTTTTCGCTTTCGATTTTTACAAATTTCCCATCAGTTGCACGACTTTTACGCATGGCTAATACTATAACATATGCCAGCAATCATAAATTGTTCTTAGATCTAAATAATGTAAAACAAAGTCAGCTAATCCGTCCTAAACCGCGCAACGGATTTCGATGCAGTTTTCACCGTATGTTAGTTATTTTTTTCACTGAAGGGTCGTATATATAATTACATCCTAATAAAGGGTTTGTGTAATTAGAATAAAAAAAAAATATTTAGTAACCAAAACGACAAAATAAGCTGAATCTAAAAAGAGAGACATCAAAATCTTAGGTACTCCCCCTTTTATCGCGGTGCATGCATAGCGATCCCGTGTTTGCTCCAACTAGGTGGCGGGAGGTACCGGGGGGTTTAGTGGGTAGTGGTCAACGGCGCTTCTTGCCGCGAGTCCCACACTAATCCTGTGTGACAGCCTCTCGTGCTTTCGTGCGAGAGACTGTCACACATCTTCAGACGTGTTTCAGCCAGAACTGGAAGGGGGGGTCCCTACCAGATCTGGCTGGACAACTAGTGCGTAAATGCATACCCCTCGAAAAAAAAAAAAAAAAAAAAAAAAAGGGTACTCCCCCCCCCTTTGGACTCAATTTTAAATTCTCGAACAGATGCGTTTGCTGATTATAAAATAATTTTATATTATTACGCTTATGATTAGCTCAGCCTGTTTGCACACTGTCTAGATAAGTTTCGATCTAGACTTGAAGGTCAGTCGAATGACGCGGACGAGGCTAATGAGGGTGTCACAGATACACTCATTTCATACCAAACTGTACTGAAGGGCTCTTTTATAATGGTAATTAAAAAGCTGATGGATACTAACAGCGTCCCCTGGTACTGCTCATGTATTTTTGCTTTTACTCAACTTTTGTTTTTACTTAATCCTTTATTATTCTTAAATCTTGTTCTATTTATTATGTAACTAGCTAGGCGACCGCGGCTGCGCCAGCGTTTCGTGTATTCTTCACTGCATTTTCTTTTAATACGGAAATTTTTTTTTATGAGTTTTAATTTTTTTTCACGCGTATCCCTAGTTATTTTCACAAATTAAAAGTATTCGAAGTTACTTGGAGTAACTTCAACTATCTACCAATAAAAGTCCCATCAAAATCCATCAAACCGTTCCGGAGGTTACCCGGAATAAACAGACAGACAGACAAAAATATAAAAATTGTATCTTTGGTATAGGTATCGTATATACATTCATATATATTTAGTAAACAAAAAAAAAATTGACATTACAAACAGACACTTCAATTCAATTTATTAGTATAGATGTACTAAAACATAGGCCTGACCTATGAATGCTTATAATTTGATTTTATATTAAATAATCATTGAAATCGGTAAGTACGGTGGTTAAAGATGACAAATAACAAAAGCGTATTCAAAACGAGTAAATAAACATTGGTATCATTTTGAAAGAAAATGAAACAAAATTGATAAGTAAATATTGCTTACGTAATCACCATTCAGACCCCTCGTTCCCTCATCCCATCAAAAATAAGCAAAAGAACAGACCGCTTGATGCGCTTACGTATTTGAAAGGCCCCTTATAACCTGCGCTGAGGCACTACACGCGGCGTGGCGTGATAACCGACGCGGCGGTCCCGTGACCCGCTATATACATAAACGAAGGCGATTATTTTCCACGAAAACCCAAAGCCCTGTCCATCAAAATGTAATGTTTTTGTATGTATGTTTTACACAAAACTCATGACATCGTCCTCCGCCACTGCATGATATGTGTACATAAGTCCTATTTGATTAATGTTTCTTAGAAATTGTGTTATAATTTGGTTAACTTTGAAACTGTATCTTACTGAGGTATATAGCTGGCTGTGATTTCAAACTTATCTATGTAAAGTATATGAATTCTTACGTATGTACACGTAAAAAGCTTGTCAGTAAAATCATTTTATTATTATTTATTGGCAGGGCAAGTGCATAGTCCGATCCCGTGTTTGCTCCAAATAGGTGGCGGGAGGTACCGGGGGGTTTAGTGGGTAGTGGTTAACGGCGCTTCTCGCCGCGAGTCCCACACTAATCCTGTGTGACAGCCTCTCGTGCTTTCGTGCGAGAGACTGTCACACATCTTCAGACGCGTTTCAGCCAGATCTGGAAGGGGGGGTCCCTATCAGATCTGGCTGGACGGCTAGTGCGTAAATGCATTCCCCTCGAAAAAAAAAAAAAGGGCAAGATACTCCGGGTAACTTAGGGTACTACCAGTTTTCGAAAATAATTAGGGTTACGCGTAAAAAAATTAAAACTCCTAAAAAAAATTATAAAACCCTATTCAATGCACAGTTTTACAGGCAAGTGCTTGAATTTATGAGAAATATATTTACTTTATCTTAATACTACAAAAAAAAAAATAGGGTTCCGTATAAAAAAATTAAAGCGCAGCAAAGAATATATGAATAGGCGGGCGCACAGCTTGTTCTCAATATATTCGTTTACGATGTAACATTTTATGCCAGTTACTATGAAATATTTTAAATATCTCTAAAATTAGATTAAAGAGAATCATCAAGAGTCGCACATAAGAAGTTCACATAATTTGTTCTGAATGAATATTCAATAAATAAAATCAGTTAATTTTAACGGGTTTTTACGCGTTACCTTTGGTTTTTTCTTCGTATCCCGACGTTTCGGCTGGGTTTCACCGACCGTGGTCACGGGCTGACTGGCGGTGCGCGGCGTCGCCTGCTGCGATGAGGGGTATTTTGATAAACTACTTTTTATTTGATAAGCGATTGAAATTAAAAAACATCCAAATTTTAATCGCGAGGATGGGTATAGGCTTTCCTCAGCGTGGAATCCGGTGCTAGAAAATCTAAAGGTTCGTGATTTATCGTCACAGGCATCGTCGATGGATACTGTTAGTGTTGTGTGTTGTGACTATAATAAATATAAAGACCAAACGGGGGTAGTTTATCAAAATACTCCTCAACGCAGCAGGCGACGCCGCGCACCGCCAGTCAGCCCGTGACCACGGTTGGTGAAACCCCCAGCCTAAACGTCGGGATAGGAAGAAAAAAAAAAACCAAAGGTAACGCGTAAAAACCCGTTAAAATTAACTGATTTTAAATATGGAACGCGAAAACTTAAAAAAATATATTCAATAAATAAATATATTGTTTATTTCCAGAGCGAGCAGTCTTCGCCGTTTCGGCGCTGGACAACCGGCAGCGGCGCCGGCAGTTCCTACAGGCACCACGATCACCGGAATATGTACAATAAGGTAAATGTTTACAATCATTTGCGGATGTTTCATTTATTATAAACAACTTATTAATTTAATTATATTACGTACAGATACCGAATTAAAAAAAAATGATTCCGCTAATAAAATTCTGCGATACAAAACAAGCATTTAAAGTTTTTGGTTTATGAAATAAAAACAAAACGTACGGGCTTGGCATGGCATGGCATACATAGTGCACAAATATTTACCATAATAATCCAGGGAGGAAACAGGGGTGGTAGAAAATACCAAATGCGGGCTGGTCGGCCTCCAAATCTCCTATTTCTTGCCGAGGGTCTGATGACACACTGGGTGTGGCTCAGGGCGAAAATATAAAGAATATGTCCACTTACCGAGCAATCTCTCGTGCACATCCAATCCCGAGGATCCTGCAGCTTACGTAATGGCGTGGAAGCGGGGATAGGCGTGATGCGGCGAAATGATGAATTATTATAAAATTTATGCGGTTTGCGTTGCGGAGCGGTTGCGCGTACACTTTTAAACCAACTGTCAAAGTGTTGTTCGCGGCGCGGGTTGCCAGCCACGAGAAAATCACTCGGCAAGAATGACAGTGATTCCTGACATTCTCACCCGAGCAACCGAATGATTTAACAAGGGGAATACGATTGTATGGAATAAACGCCGCTTGCATATTCTCTTAATGCCCCACATTTGACAAGTATTTATAATCCTAATATAGATTATAACTAATTATCACATTACAATACAAGAAGTAAGTGACCAAAAGTAGTAAGATCGGGATAGATTCTCATTTATCGGCAGTCGTCATTGTTCTTGGACTATAATTTATTCACCATTATACTCATTTTGGCGAGCTAGCATAAAAAAAAAACAACAGGCATAGCTTTAAATACAATAAAATTTTGACTTTATCCAAAAGTATAGAAAAAAATTAAAATTAAAAATTTAGTCACAAGTTTGTAATGTTTATCGTAGCAAATGAGCGAAGGTGCCAGCCCAATGCCGACTTCTGGCAGCGGCGGTTCAAACGTCGCCCGCTGGTCGCTCGGCCTGGAACAATTACTGGCAGACCCGGCCGGTGCGGCCGCGTTCGCTCACTTCCTAGCAAAGGAATTCGCAGCTGAGAACATACGGTGAGATTTATATGCCCAATGTGTTATGATATCTTGGAAAATCGAGAATGCCGTTTGTTGTAAGCAGAAGTCTCTCTTTATTCCCCAATCAAATAGATGAACGAAGCAGGTCGTTGGGTTTTAATCTGTAGGGATTCGACATAACTCACCTTTGACGAACAAGCGGATACTTATCTTACTTACCTTATCTTATGTTAATATTTCCTACGTTTGAAAAAGACAGATTAACATTGACCATTACAGATAAATTTGACGGCTGTAACGAGTTGCTTTCTACTCGATCTAAGAAGTGACAAGAGACAATCATAAAGCTATTGCTAGATTTGCTCTCTTGAAAAATTTTGTTGCATGGCTATTTATAAAAGATGTTGAGAGAGAGAGGTGGTTAGGTTGGAAAGCTGAAGGTTGTGTACCGGCATCAGGTTCTGGTGGTCGTGCGAGCAATACTGTACGACTGAGGAACCGGAGAAGCGCGTGACCCTCGCCAATGAGATATGGGAGCGGCACCTCGCCGAGGGAGCCTCCGAGCCCGTCAACGTGGACGCTGCGGCTCGGCGCGCCGCCGCCCTCTTGCTCTATCACGACCCACCACCGCCTGAGCTATTCCAACAGGTAACACATCACAACACACTGCAGACATTGTATTATTTTAAACTCGGCCCTGCCTGTGACTCCTTTCCACGTTCGTTTTACAATTGAGAGATACTATGTCGAGAAGCTTTCTCTGGGATTTGGAAAGAACCACAATTTCCTAGTGCGGCAAATTGATATATCTATATATCCCAATACATCTTCGATAACTTAATGCGTATTCGTAAAAATTTAGACAAGCTCGATCTAGTGAATGATCGTCATAATTTTAATATTAGAAGTAAAGACAAGTTGTCCGGAACCACGCTTTAGGTTAAGTAAGTCTAATAAAAGCTTTATAGGTAATAGTATTCGGTTTTACAATAAGATCCCAAGTAACATTACCGATTTTACCTGACAATAAGTTCAAGTATTATGTCAAGCAAGTTTTAATCTCAAAAGGTTATTACAGGGTGGATCATTACGTGAACGATAGTGATGTCTGGAATTAACCCACATCTCTGTGCGCACCCGCTAACATTAGCTAAGACTAAGATTTGTATAGTTTTTAATATGAAAAAAAAAATGATATATATTATATTTATAAAAAAGAACCAGATCGAGTTTCTCGCCTGCGCTCTTCTCGACTGGGTTGTTTTCCGAACCGGTGGTAGTGTTTTAGACGTTCATAAGCGCCTTCTTAGGGCCTAAATTGAATAAATAAATTTTGATTTTGATTTTGATTTGATCTCTTAAAATTTTGCTTACGTAAGGAATGTAAAGTGGGCGAGTTGATAACAAAATATGAAATATCCATGAAAAAATGTCTCGAGGATGAAAAAACTCAAAGAATAGTTTAGTTTAGTTTGCAATTGGTGTTTTAATGTAGGTAACCCCATACATTTGTGACTTATGATAACTTTGCAAGTCTGTAATTTGTTTATTAGGAGCAAATCTCTTATCTCTATAATCATAAGCAAATTTAAAGGTCACATGTTGATGGATTTGATGTGTTTCTAGTTTTTCTAGTATTCCCTCGTATTCCTTCAATTATGATTTTTAATTCCAGGCTCAGAAACAGATCTTCAACGTGATGAAATTCGACAGCTACCCGCGTTTCCTCCGGTCGGCCGTTCACGCGGAATGCGCCCGCGCTGACCTGCGCGGCCTGCCCTGCCCCTACCCCCCACACGCGTCGCGGCAATCAGAACCTGACAGTTCTCCGACCAAGGTAACATAATCGTAACCAAATATGGCGCCACGTGCCACTTTAATTACGCTGGCAAATTTGTGTCTGTAATCAATATTTTGAACTAATAGGAAATCGAATTAAAATCGATCGATTTTAATTATTAATTAAACTAACATTAATAATGGTTATTCTCTTTATTGTCGTCCTTTGTGTTTTATTAATCATATAAGTGTTATAGTCCGTATTAGGAATGTGCTTCTAGAAATTCTATATCGTAACGTTTTATCGACACTGGCCAGTGAATAGATCGACCAACCCCCCCCCCCCTCCCTCCCTCCAAAATTGGTACAATCATGTATATATTGAAATATAACATTATTAGAAGTGTCATTTGTTATATCAAAATGAAGTAGATATAGCTTATTTTTAATTTTGTTCGATATATTTATATAGGATGAAATATATCGATATTAAATGATTCGATAATATCGGGTTGATTCGATATATCGCGAGTGTGTATCGATATTTTATTGAATATCGATGTGTAAATATCGCTCACTCCTAGTCCGTAAGGATTATAATATACTCTTAGATATAAATCTAGGCCAAGAATTGCGCCTTAAAAATAACTAATCCCGTCTTCTCATGAATGTGTTTTGGACCAAATAAGTAATTTTTTGTTACACACATCGGATTTTTGAAGATTCTTTACATGGTTCGGTTCTCTAGTCGATTCAAAGAGCATTATTCCCCCGACGATTTTGTGTCACCCAAGTATTAATAAATTCTAGATTCATTTGAAACAAACCATTTCAACGAAATTGTCTTTTTACTGACTTCCATAATTGATTCATATATTTATTTATGGTTTAATTAAACTAAGAGTTAATTAGCACTTAAAATATGGTTCAGTGGATCTGTTTGTTTGTGTCGACAGCTGAAGAAGTCAGCTAGTAACGTCTCTGAGAGACGTCGCAGCGGCGGCGGCTCTCTGCTCCCGTGGAAGCTGCGGGCCGCTTCCAAGGAGCGTGGTAACAGCGATAGCGCTCCGCCCCCGATCACTGATGTAAGCTATCGCGTTTACTCATAATAAGATTCCTCTAAAATCAATCGCTTTTGAAAAAAAAAGGTTTTTGATGTCTACGACTTCGTTTCTCCGTTTATTAATCTCGCTAACTCATCTACCTATCTGAGTAATTTGAACTTTAAATTTGTACGTTCGTATTAAAGTCGCTACATTTTAAACTGTTTTTTTTTACACGATATAGGCTCAGACTGTGTTATGACCAAAATTTCAAGTAATGATAAGTGTTGATGTGGTCCTGGATGATAACACACCTATTGGTATTTGGCTGCAGGTTTTCAAAATTGAGGGTTATAGCTACTCAGACGCTACCACCATATTATGGTTTCCTCACGATGTTTTTTCCGTCACCGAAAGCTCAGGCTGATTTTAGAGTTGGATACGGGGATCGAACCCGCGTCTAATGGCGGAATCCGGCCGCACTATCCACTGCGTCATCATCAATATTAGTCTCCGCCACATCTGCATTGGATGTGATGGCGTTGAAAATTACACAACACATATAGATTACTTGTTCTTGCCACAATTTTTCTCAGTCCGTTAATAAATGGTGTCATCTATGCTAATTAAATTCGCAAAAAAAAGTTTTACTAAGGGCCAATTTTTTGATCCGTAGTCAACTCGAGTAATGGTCAGATTTGTAACAAATGGTTAAAATAATGCCCTGATGCGTTTTTTGAAGCATAGTTAAGCTAACCATTTGTCAAAAATGTGACTACTTGTTAAAAAAATTAACCATTCAGCCCAGTCGGGTTAGCAAGATGGCGGATGGTGAACTCTAATGCGAACAGCTGTTTCATTACTTTTGTGTAACATTGGAAGTAGATAATTTGCAATTTCATTATGTAAAGGTTAATTTATATAAAATAATTTGTTAAATAATTACAACGTATTGCTATTTATTATCTTTTTCGTAATATTTTTGTGTACGAATTTTGTTTTTCATAAGAATTCAGTATTCCATTATGTATAGTATATCAAGTTCGTACAAACATTTATTTGGTTTGTAAAATATATTAAATTCAAGAATTAAATTATAAAATCAAAGAATATTTTAGACAAGACGAAATAAAAAAAAAAGCTAATATCATTATAAAACTATCACAAGAAATAATAATGGACACAGGTGTTCGAGAGTAGCTCGACCCTTTGTTTTTTGTAATGTTTGTTCGACAACTTGAATTATGGACCCTGACACATTTTAACCGGAATGATCATACAAAAAAAATACCGGAATCAAAAGTATTCTATAATACAGTTCATTTTACTGACAACATAAATAACTATTGCTAAATTTAACCATAGTAGATTTTGTCATCAAAAAATGCATTGTGATTATAACCATTGGTTTGTGTAATAGTAATAGTAAAATTGACAAATGGATATAGTAACTTTGACTACGGATCAAAAAATTGGCTCTTAGACTCTTCCATAACATAATTGATTACTGTTTTATAAGCGGTTTAAAAAATATTTAACTGCTTTTAATACTTTGTGCTTAAACAGTTCAGAGATACGGGTTACTTGAAAATATTCCTTGTACAATTGCCAAATTTAGTTATATTGTAGAAATAATCTAAGACCTGACAATTTTAAAACTAAGGGTGGGTAAAATTTCACCCCCTACGTTTTTGGGTAATGTGTAAATCTAGCCGTGACTTTGTAGCGCTGGAATAAATATAAAAAAATGAAATCTGAAAGTCACGATTACAATACACGTTTCGAGTTGTGTAAATAAATAACGCGCCACTTATCTATATGTAGTATGTGTGTGTGTGTGTGTCCGTGTGTGTGCACATAACAATGTTTGTTGTGCATTTATTATACAAATGTTTGTTTTTATTTCTGTCCCGTTTGTTGTGTGTATTTATTTATAGTGGTCGGTTGTCTGCAAACTATTCCACTTTGTAACTAAATATTGTATATAGAATTATTTTATGGCATTACAAGTGATGGGTAAATTATTGCCGGTTATTTTCTCCACTCGTCTATTAATATTGTTTCGAATTGTAAAAGATTTACATTTTTTTTTGCGCAGTCCATTTTCTATTATCAGTTTTCAATGTAAACTTTGATAATACTGTGTCCTAATGTGTAGTTATTTTTAAACATTTTAAGACATTTTTTTCCTGCAAATTATGAGTTTTGGGAACTGGTCAAATAATTTTCTGTCGAAGACACGACATCATTAATTATGTTTACTGTATGACATGAAATATGATTATATGTAATGCCCATAAACAGTTCTAAGAGAAAATGCGGGCGACATTTATTCTATACAAAAGTATTCCCCTGCTTTATCCGTGGATAATTCCATTATAATGAATATGTTTATATACGATATCTATACTAATAAATAAAATTGAAGCGTAGACTGTTTTTAAATACACAGCTAATAATCTATACATATAAGCAAAGTTTGTTTTGTTTGTCCGAGGTAAACTCGAAAACTACTGGACCGATCAGCGTGAAACCACAACTATTCGACGCGGAATTAATCGTAGATGGTTATAGGCTATATATTTTTCAAATTCTATGAGCCCTTCGCCATGTTTTCTCAATTTGTTCGTTTATTATTCCTTTGACGCACCATCACCTCAAAAAAACTACTGAACATATCGGGATAGGACTAATACCTTTCAACGCTTATTTTTTTGTATTCCACCGATCCTCTCTCATTTTTTTTTTCGATTTACTCTTTTGTACATTTTCCACTTCAATTTACGCTTATATACATTTTTACCGGTAATAAAAACAAAATACTCTTCCAAAAGTATTCATTCACTTGTTTTCTTAAATTAGCTATAAATGAAACGTCATATGCACAGAACATATGAAACGCGGGCGGAGCCGCGGGCTCCAGCTAGTATACATATATACACTATCGTCATGCACTATGTTTTGAATTTTTTCCATAAATTATCTATTGTACAAATTAGGAGCCTTCAAAGGTGACAAAACATGCCTGAACAGGCCTGATACACAAATTGGACGTTTAAAAATAAAATAAGCATAAAGGTAACGTAGAAGCAAAACCAACGCCTTTCTCGTTTTGTAGTTGGCTACAAGTTAAAATCGGTCCAGTTTTGTAGAATGAAAGAGGGGAGGGGAATAAGAAGTGATGAGTTCGTCTATTCTGCATAAATATAGTCAGCCCGAGTTGCAGTTGTCCCTTTCACGCTTTATAACTCTTTAGTTGAGACCCAACGCGATAGCAATAGATTTCTGAAAGACCTATTCCTCAAATGTGCTACCTATCGCGTTTTCTTTTAAGCTAGTGGAATTGCGTAATCACTAGTAGGAGTTGCCAATTTATCAATTGGAACTTGCCTCCCTAGAAGCCATTTATGGCAAGAGATTACTGTTATTGGACTTACCACTTTTAGTAGTCTCAACCCATAAGATGGCTTAAAGTTCTGTTATTACTTGTCAGGTGGTGAAGTCGAGCCAGTCTATAGCGGGCCAGTCGGCGCTGTGTCGCGTGTTGTTACCGGACGGGAACACCTCAGTGGTGGGAGTGGAAGCCGCCGTCACCGTCGGGAAGCTGGTGGAGAAGCTGCTGCAACGGCGAAACCTCGTCTGCACCACTTACGACGTCCTCCTCAAGGATGCTCAGCCGGTAAGGCGATCACACTAACACAGAACTTACAAACAGTAACGTTATAATAACATTTCACATAAAGCATGTCCGAGTGGTAATATCGAGTTGTTTTGATATATGGATATATATATAACGAAAAGTCGTAGTGTGTGTATATGTGGTTGTTTATGATATTTGTGTTGTTCGTACGCAGGGTACACGTAGCACGGTGGACGTGAACAGCGGGTCGGAGGTACTGGGCGGGCACGAGGTCGCGGTGGAGCGGCGCGCGCTCGTGCGGCTCGAGGTGTGCGGCCGCTGTGTGGCGGTGCGGTGTCGGCCTGCGCGTCGGCTGCGCCACGTGTTGCGTCCCGTGCTCGCGCGGTACCACACCCCCCAGCCGCACAACAACCAGACCCCGACGCACCGCGCCGTGCTGCGGGACGGCGCGCTCTTACACCCCGATACGCTCATGCAGGTACAAACGCATCACCCGCATTACCCACCGTTACCAGACTCCAATTGCATTACTCGCCGTCACCCGACTCCAATCGCATTACCCACCGTCACCCGACTCCAATCGCATTACTCGACGTCACCCAACTCCACCCGCATTACCCGGCGTCATCCAACTCCACCCGCATTACCCGGCGTCACCCAATCCCACCCGCATTACCCGGCGTCACCCAACTTCACCCGCATTACCCGCCAACACTCGACTCCAACTACATTACCCGGCGTCACCCAACTCCACCCGCATTACCCGCCATCCCCCACCGTTACCTGACTATACCCGCTACCCACAATATTTTATTTAGAAGGGGGACCTGTAGCTAACTCTGTGACGACGTAACTAGAATGTTCTAGAGGCGAGTCCGGAGAGCCTGAACAGTATCTCAGTCGAGTATATTATAAGGTCACGTCGTTACCAAATCCTTTGATAAAGCGAAAGAAAACAACTCCGGGATACACACGTGCTAATCCCGAACGCGCCATTACGAGTCGCTGTGACATGTTTTTTCACATGTATACGGTGGTCGCGATATATATAAAAAAAAAAAAAAAAAAACAAATCTGATGACAATGAAATAATTGAAACATGTTCTTTAAATAGGATCTGGACGGAGCCAGGCTCCAGATAGTCGAGGTGACCGAAAATGGGGAGTTCAGGAACAGCGTCGACTCGAGACCGGAGTCCCGGGCGGAGCCCCACAAGGAGGACGACGCCGACTCGCTGAGCGACCTCGCGCTCCGCCTCCAGGACGAGTACGAGACACAGGTCAGTCAGTTCGTTTCAGTCCACGTCAATCGTAATATGGTCTTCAATTAATTAAAAAGAACAGATATGTATATTTAAAGCCATGGTGGTGCAGTCGGTAGTGCGGTCGGAACTCGTGTCAATAGACGCGGGTTCGAGTCCAACTTTAAAAATGGTGGTAAGGCCTGGGCAGCTACCGCCCTCATGTTTGAAAACCTTTCGCCAAATACCTATAGCTGTGTCTCGGCAGCGTCACTCGAGAACCAGTACCTCTAGGCTTAGCGTGTTTACCATTCTGGACGACATCGTCATTTAACATCAGGTGGGATTATGGTCAAAGCACGGAGCTTATACAGTGTAATAGAACTTAATACATTCTGAGATTTACAAACGTTTGAAGTTTTTGTTGAAGATTGAGAGGAGGGGGGTCCGGGGGGAGGGGTATTTTTTCTCTCACAGAACGTACGTTAGAACTTGTGGAACCAACAATTATGTTATAATTTCCTTAATTTTTAATCAGGTCTTAGTTAAATTTTGACGTCTTATTTCTTATTTTTTAATGATATATAATAACAAAAAAAAAATAATATAACCAATTGGCATTCGTATTGTAGAACGGTATCAGCGTGAGCAGCAGCCAGCCCAGCAGTAACTCCTCGACGTCGGCCCAGGGTCAGGGCGGCAGGGTCCGCGCCGCCCTCAGGCCCGGACCTCCCGTGCACCATCACCCCCCGGGTAAGGATTTTCACTTTAACCGATTCCTGCTCCATCAATAATCTCTATAAAGAACCTCTGAAAGGAATTCCCCCCCCCCCCCCTTTTAAATTGAAAATATCTAGCCAATGTGTGTCCCGCCAGCACCATTTAAGAACTAAGCTTAATCTGGTATTATCATCGACTGTAAATAACATCCACTTAAAATTATGTGTAATGTTAAACTTTTATAATAAGAAAACCCAGAACTAACAGCAGCCATCTTTTATTGTGAAAAGGGCACAGAGCATCAAGACATCATAGAACATAGACAATCAAAACATAAACCTATATAGTTTTTTTTTTTTTTCTAAATATATAGGATGTTACAAATTGTTCACAATTCACTCGTAATATTTGTAGGTTGCTTGCGATTCTCTTATTCTTAGTTGTAATGTTCAAGTCAAACTGAACTGACTGGGTCGGTCCGCGGTCCTCGCACGTACCGAAACATAACAGTACTACAAGTCCCTAGAGCAGTGATTCTCAACCACTGTGCCGCGGCACTTTTGTGTGCCGCCAAATTTTGCAAATATATAATAATGTTAATATTATTCAATTATATCATTAAAAAAGAAAAATATTTTTAACAACATCAATTCAAGTATGCAAGGGCCTAATGAAAATATCTTAAACTCAACCGATAAGCTGGTGGTATTCAAAAAACAAATAACTTTATGGAAAAATAAAGCTCGGGAAGGCAATTTAGAAAAGTTTGAGTCAGTCCCTAAAGACAGTTATAAAACTATTAAATTAATTTTTGTTGATCATTTGACAACATTAGAGGAGAGAATTATTCATTATTTCCCAAAATTAGATATTAATAAATTTGATTGGGTTCGTAATCCATTTCTCATAACGGATACTTCTGTATTTGACTTAACTTTGAATGAAGAGGAAGAACTCATTTTGCTTTCCAGTTTTAATTTTAAAACATTCAGAAGAATCAATTAATTCATTTTGGATTAACATCAGATGCGATTATCCAATGAAGCTCAAATTTCGCATTAAAAATATTTTTATTTTTAGCAAGTAAATCTTTTACTTTGTGTGCCGCCAAATTTTGAAATCGTTAAAGATGTGCCGCAACAAAAAAAGGTTGAGAATCACTGCCCTAGAGAAACAATTTGTTTAAAACACGTTTCTTTCACTTTAATTCTTATCATATTGACTTTTCATTATAAATGGTATTTTTAATGAGTATTAGGACTCGCAAACGATGTACTTTCTTTTTTTTCCTTTCCTTAACATAACATAAGATCACGACTGTTATCCCGGAAGGGTTAGGCAGAGGTGGTGTAGCGAACTACACCACTCGCATTCCGTCCCAGGTGTGATATCGGGCGAGTCTGTCGCCATATCGGACACAAATTCCACACTCCGGGACGATACTGAGTACTCGAACGAACTCGGGGACTCGAACCCGGGACCTCAGAACGACAGTCGCACCGTAATATAAACAACAGTCTCCTTCCTTATACATTATTAGTATTTCTTTTTTTTATTTAATGAACGTCTTCTCCTTCTTAATTGGTGTCACAATAATATCCAAAACATTTATTAATTTAATTTTCTCATGTGTTTTAACAGATTTCCTGGAGAACCTCCGCGAGACACAACGGCAGAGGCTGCAGGGCAAGCCGGAGCTCCCCGCGACCCCCGCGGAGCCCCTCCCCGAGCCGGTGTCAGCGGCACCCCCCGGACCACGCACCCCGCCCCCGCTGCCCCCGAAGCCAGCGCAGAGATCTGCCCCTACGCTAGTATGAGGGACCGCGCCGACCCGCAACGGGACACCTTATTATACCCGCGGCGAGGGGCGAGGGGGGCAGATTGCCCCCTCCGGATGCTGACGTCATCGATATCGACCCATCCGGCTGGTTCTCTCCAAATGCGGAGTGTTCACTTCTCCCGCACCGGCTCGGGAACAGCGGTGCGCGTGTGTGTGTGTGTGTGGATATATAGTCTGTGGACGTGATGGCTCCAATAGCTCACTCTATGGTATTATGGCCTCTTAATTGGTTTGTGAAACGTGAAATTCAGTGGCTTCGGTGATGAAGTGTCTTCGCTTCCAAGAGACAATATGAATTAAAATGTTCTCTATTAATAACATAATAATGTGTGAATTTAATTGATTTCCGTTTTGGATCTTTATTATAGGAAAATAAAATTCAACTTCCTCGTACAAGTTCAGTATCAGTGTGATAAAATGATCTGGACTAAATGTCCAAGTTAGCTTCTTAGAATACGGGTAGGGATGTGACACCGAAACGAGAATTGTCGATAGATACATCGCCTAACTATATCGATATGAATATTTTATTGATGTGAAACATCTATAGCCGCACGTATAACCGATTTCTGGCGTGACGACGCATGCCGTGGCGACGCGTCGCCACGCTTTATGATGGTATATATATATATATACAGTCTATTTGTTATTATGTTAAATAAATTCGTAAATTTTTGTAAATGTTTATTCAATAAATAGTCATCGTGATCTGGAAAAAAAATCGCAATATTTTATTTTATCATTACGACATATTTAGTTCCTATCACAATCTGTTCTTTTCTGCATATTACTTTTACAAAATAATGTCGATGTTTCACATCTGCCAGGCGTCCCGTGACGGCTCACATTTTTTTTTTTTTTTAAACAACAAAATTTTAAGAAATTCCAAAAAAATGTAAGTATTTATTCTTTCGCGTTATTAAACTATACAATTGTATGTGGGCGTCGACGAGCACGATAACATGTTCTATACAGATCGTTATTGATATCGTATTACATATATGTGTATCGAATGAAATATCGATAAAAAAAAAAAAAGGAATTATAAATGACAGTTGATGTCGTTTGTACGCAATAAATACTTTTATTGTCTGTTATATTTTATAATCGGTTCGAATTCCAAAACCGGTTAACAAATAGACTGCGTCGTTTTACCGTTTTTGATACGAAACTAGTTTTCCCGCAGCCGGAGGACGTTATTAGTAAATGCTATTAGCATTATAGAGTAAATATGTTACTTTTTATGTATGTATATGTTTCTAGAACGTTTTTTTTTATATCAATTTCAGTGAAGTCATAATTTAACATAATTTAGAATGTCTCTCATCTGTTATAAAATAATGGTACATCTTCCAGTATAATTATTGTAAGATATACAAGTAAATTAATAAGAAATATATTTGTCCTTATTAATTTTAATTCAATTTTGTTAATTTCAAGTATGTATAATATTATCGAAATGGTATTATTTAGTTAGTATTTACTCGAAAAATAATGTGTTTTTTTTAAAATACCAGCAAACATCATAACAATTGACCATGACTTTGTAGATGTCAATTTTTAGTTCTGATTGGTCGCCGTCGCTCAAGGAACTTTCTTATCCGTCGTGTGATTGGTTGATGAGTTCGGTAAACTCTTCCGCAGTAACACCTGTTAATGTTCAAGATGTTTGCTGGTACCTGTAATTGTTTATTGACGCATTTTCTTGTCAATTTTCATTAGAATTGCTAAAATAACCACCGATTTACTTATTTGAAAATATATTGAAAGTATGATTTATTTGTAAACAATTGTATATTGTTTAATTTCTGGTACAAATTTAACGTTATACGCAAAAAAAACAAATGTCTTTATTTATTTTTACAAAATCATTCCACGTGTGTTTGTTGTTTTGGATTATGTAAATAATTTTTGTAAATATAAATAATTTGGTGCCTTCCATAGATATAAGATTGCATTCGTTAAAATCTAGCGACATAAAGAATGAATTATTTTCACACTGTTTCCTATAACAGCTAAAATAAACTTATTTTTTTAAATATCTTTGCACTATGTATTTAAAAAGTCGAATACTAAGTAACCACTGAAACTTACTGTTGTAAAAATTAGATTTATCTAAGTTATACATGTTAGATTAAGTAAACTAACTTATGTTTGTTATTTTTAAGAGCCTTCTAGCAATGAAAATGTAATTTATTTAAGAAAAGATAGAGTGAAACTAATTTGATGAAATAGTACATTGATTTATGGAACTAAATTAAATAACGGTTATTATAATTTAATAATTTGGTTTTATTTTTTCACATATTTACGAGATATATCCTTGTTGTTTGTGAGAGATATCAAAATGGAGCATCAGATCTTTTGCACAAAGACTACAATCCAAGATAATTTGAATAGAAAACAAATTACATGTAACTTAATTTGAACAATTAATAAATAAACAAAGACCCCCGAAAGTCACACATAATTTATTTTATAGCTGTGGGTGCGTGCGTGACCTTGCGCCCCCCGTTGTGCCTGCGTTACATATAAATTTTCACTACGTTATATAGTTTTTAATTTATTTTTAAATGGAATATACCCAGATATATACAATATACCCAGACTAGGTCTAGGCAGTGAGCTTTAATAATGTGGCAATAGATCTTCTTAGGTCGCATTGATACAGGTCTTTTCTAGCCTGCATAGCCCACTTGTACATTACTAAGCTGTGCATAGACTCTCCTAGAATAATAATATAGTATGGATGCGATTGATACAGACTAGTTCTTAGTTACATGATACTATGTACCTTAGTATTCAATTAAATTGTAAAAATGAGTAAGTCAAAAATGGGCCGTTTTCTCCTATTTATAGTACTCACTATTGCTTAGTCTGTCCCTAAGGAAAATCATAATTAAATGTAATTTTTCAAACATTCATGGACATATCGTCATTATTTTTGAACCAAGAACACGTGAAGTATCGAATTTACGGACAAAGAAAATCAAATCCATTGCAGGAGCGTTTTTTGAATTTGGAACATTACAACGCTCTAGTAATATTGTATGAAACGGCGTGCTAGGGTAATTAAATACACTTCATTTGGATCTCTTTTATAATTATTGGCATACCACAGTATCTTTGCTTAGTAATTAATAGGAGTAATTGCGTTCACTTGGCTGTATAGCCATAAATGCGCTTGCCTTTCGACACAGATGATAAATAGAAAATTGGCGGCAACGCTGAAAATTCGTCTTGATTTGTTATTTAAATACTTGATAAATATTAATCAAATTAAATGTGTGTTTTACTTCCCTGCATTATTTTGAGAAAAGCACTATACATGCCTTGGCGATAATGGCTATCTCGTATTAGTGAAGATCTCGACTCGACCTGCAATTGCCTATTTCACGGCCTTTGCAATAATGTATTATTAAATACTTTCTGATATTCTGTTAAAACACTATTCAAATGGGTATAGTGGTTAACAAGAGTGTTTGTACGAATATACAAAAATATCGGTCATTTGTCACTTATTTTCTTGGTTTCCAAATCATTATTTCTCAACATTATATGCAATGTTTTCATACCACGAATTTAGTAAACAGGTAGAAGATCACCACGGACTGTGTAATGGTAGATATGACTGGGCTTTTGTTTTAGTGTCCAGTACATATTTCTATTCTATGTTTAGTGATTACGCATGGCGTTGCGTTAATAAAAAGAATAATAAAAGAAAACACTTCAACTAATTTACACGATTCTTTATAAAACAAATCATTTCACTGCTATTTCCTTCACTTCTTCTCCCTTTTCCGGTGTTGTTTCCACTACCGGCTCCGGTTCAGCGACTACTCTGGTCAATTTGGAAGGTTCCTTCGGCGGAGACCAGTCCGGAATGATTTTATCATGTATTCGCCACGTTCCGTATAAATTGGATAGATGTTTCTCGAACACTATGTACTCGAGGACGTCCTTCGCCAGGATTTCGCTGCCGTGTAGGAGTCGACCGAAGCGGTCATATACTGCCAGTTGCTGTCTCGTGTGGAAACGGACTGTCACCTGAAATTATAACATTCATATCATTCTATATCTCCATTATATAAAAACAAAAGGCAATATTTCTGTCTGTTTATTGCTACCTTTATAACTCAAGAACTACTGAACCCAGTTATTTTAAAACTGTGATGTATCTGTCAGTTGTGTCAGATTGCAGTGTGAGCAAGACGTGTGTGACGTGCGTCCGATACAGCGTGCAACATATACTTGTATACAATATACAAAAACATAGATTTCTTTAATAAGTATGGTTGTAAGAGATTTTCATTTAAGATTTCCCATATCGAACACTATTGTCTTGACCAGTCTTTCCCAAAGTGGGCGTTAACGCCCCATTTTTGGAAGCTGCGTGCCTAAAGATGGCTGTAAGACACCAAGAAAACGAGGGGGGGCGTTGTAGAGGTTGAAAGGGCGACAGGTAATTCAACGAGGTAGGTGTAGGTACTTAATTTTTATTTTAATTCATCAAAATTCAACCTACATATCATGTTTTTTTAGGTACTTATTTACTTAGTTCATTTATCTATCCTGTTTGATTGACTAAATGAAAACTAAAAATATTTAATACTAGTGACTGTCCCGCAGATTCGTCTGTGCATATAGAATAGAAATTTAATTATCTTTTAAGAATGAGATGTTTTTCTGGATAAAAAGTAGTGTCACTTTTCGGTTCTTCCTACTCTATTGCCATTCTAAAAATCATGTCGTTTCGTTTCGAAATGAAAGTTGAGACAAGGAAACAAATAGAAAGGCAACAAACACATTTTCGCATTTTAATAGGTTTAGTATTACTAGACAGTACTTAAGTTCAACACTTGCTTAGGTATTTCTCAAAACAAAACAATATCGGAAGTGTAAAAAAGAGACGGCAATACAGTGCGGAATATATTAAATACGGATTCATTGTGAATCCCACAAACATCATCGGCGCCTTTGTGCCGTCCATGTCTAAGAACACTTTCGAATGAAGTAATGAAGCCTTCAAGAGTGGAAAACCATTTGAACAAAATGTATCCAGATAAGAAAGACAAAAATAATGTATCATATTTTCAAGACCTAGAGAAGAAGCATGAAAGCTCAGCGAAGTGTATCAAAACTCTTTTCGGCGACTGCTAAGCAAGATGACGAGGGACTTCGAGCTTCGTACAATATCTCTTGTTAATTGCTTAAAAAGGCAAACCACACAACATAAGAAAACAGTTAATTTTTCCAGCAATAAAAGTGTACTACTGTAGTAAGTGAAGCTACTGTGCTTCATAAATCGGCGGTAGATATTATTCGAAAAACTCCTTTGAGTAATAATTCTGTGCAAAGACGTAATGATGAAATGGCTGAAAACATTGAAGAATCATTCTGCAATCATCTAAGGACTAGTCAATTCTCAATTCAGCTCGAGGAGTCCACTTTACCAACTAACGAAACATTGTTGCTGTCTTACGTGAGGTTTATTAAAGATGAGAAAATATGTGAAAATATTGAAATCTAGAGACCGACACAAAAGGCGAAAGTTTTGTCAAAAGAAAGCCAATCAAGCAAAAAAAATCGTTTATTATCAAAGCGGGCAGTAGACAAAATAAGTTTGGGAACCTCTGGTCTAGACTGTCTAGAGATATTAGGTGACACGCAGTTACACTTGTCAATCTATCTCTTATGTCATGGTTTTGTATAATTGTAAACCATTTTCAAATAGGAGGAAATATTTTTTTTACACTGTATAGGCTCAAAGCTTTAACCACAATCTCACCTGATGTGAAGTGACAATGTGGACCAAGATGGTAAACACAAGAAACACTGCCAGAACACAACTATTGGTTTTAGCAACAGGTTTACAAACTTGAGTGTGGTAGGTACCAAGGCGGGCAATATTAGAAAATGTCCAATCCCCATGTTACAGTTTCCTCACAATGTTTTCCTTCACCTCGACCTGAATTTAGAGTTATATAGGTCCATTGAAGCGAAATCTGATCGCACTACAAAACTATCATTACTAAAATATAGTATTTAAAGTCCAGATCCTCATGTTCCTGCAAGACACATTGATAAATTTAAAAAAAAATATTGTTATGGAGCTAAAAGGTGATAGATGTAAATACCTGACCAAATATATTTTCCTTGCTAACTATATCAGTGCAACGTGCATGCACTACCCTCGGTGGTTCCAATGAATCCAGGAACTTCCATCGTATTGTCTTCAATCTTGAGTTATGCATGAACTCTGGGTACGCTTTCTCCGTAACATACAACCTTAAGGCTCTCTTGTCATTGTTAGTGAGACTCTCATGTGCCTTTATATATATATTCTGTGCTTGTGTACTAAACTCTTTACTGTCGAAATCCTCTTCAAAAGATTTAATTTTTCGTATCGCCATCATAGACTTGGATTTCTTTTCGAGTAACTGTACAGTTTGCTTGGCTCTTGTTGTCGAGACAATCGAAGCTTTGCCGTCGCCCTCTGGTGGTATGTACGGTTCGAAAACACCTCCTGGGAATAACATCATGAATGAAAAACAGAGCAAGATAAATTAAAAGAGATGGTGTTGCTCAAACTAACATGTCAATATTGTCATGATCTTTGTCCTTTCTTAATTTAAATGGTGAATGCACATCGTAACCCTCAGAACCGATCAGATTGATTAGGCTAGCTTGTAGATCACTTGGTTCTTTATTTGAGCTACTTTCTAACAGAAATTCAGATCGATGATGTGCATGATCCATTATAAAAATCAAATTATTGGTACCAAATATTACTCGTTATGATAATATTTTGATGCATTTATCACTGTGATAAACTTTAAATTAATTAAATAATCAATATATTTTAGTTTATATGACTGTCACTCATTCAAGAACTACAATAGTGCATTTGACTGGATTTATAATATAATTATGGGCTGTTCACACAAATAAGTATCAAGTGATTAACTTAATTCTAGCGGCAACTAGAATATTTAACTAGCAGATTATGTTAATATTATATTGTTCTATAATAAAAATAATATAAAAAGGTAAATAAAAATGACAAATAGCTAAAAATTAGAGGCTTTAGTTAATCACTCAAATTCCAATAAAAATTTGGTATTAGGAAAACAATTGGAAGCTGGCATAAACACCAGGTTAGCGCTTAACCGGTTAAAAATTGTCTATGTAATTTACACTTAAGAAAAACTACATAAACTATTATAACCTGTAGCAGAAATATAGAAGGGTCTTTCCATCCAAGGTCTTGGAGGCAATAAGCCCTTCTCTTTCATCTTTTGCCTTATTTTCTCTGCTGTCATATTAGTCACATCTTCATTTGGATCAGGCAGGTCTATTTTGAGGTATTTCTGTGCCCTCTCCTTCTTAAATTTTGGATTATAATGCTTAGAGGTGGTATTGCGAGATTGTTGGTGGCATATCAGCACTGGGGTTAGGCGAAGAGACACAAACTGAAAGAATATATTTAATTAAATTTTACAAATGCATCCATGGTCCTATAAGTATGAGAGGGAAAAATACAACCAGAATGCCTAACTGTAATCAGCACTTTATCAAGCATAATTTGTTTTAGACAAAATGAATATTCCAGTAAAGCTTTGGTCTGCCACAATATATTATTACAAGGTGAATTTTACATGTCCAACAGGAAATTGACTGTTCAATATTATGTACATTAAAATATACAGGTAATTTTCAATAATAAAAAAAAACAGATTTCTACAAACTAACATTATTATTGTACAACATAAAATTTTAAGTCATATTTATACTGGTCAGAGAAACAAAATTTGTTTTAATAATACAGTATGCTTTATATGCTATTGTAAAATTCTTGGCACTTTTAAGTTTTTTTTTTTTTTTTTTTAAATTTGTGGTAATTTTGATAATAATTATAATTTTCACATGGTTTTGAAATGGACAATTTTGTATTTCAAAGTCTTTTTGGGGACAACAGAATTAATATGTATTTTAGTACTACCATTCATAGATTTGAAGCAAATATATTCTGTTGGCATAAAAAAAATTATTTATTTTATTATTGTTTAAATGCATAAATGTCAATTTACACTTTAAGAATGAAAAAACTTTGAGAAATTGTATATTTCAATAAAAGAAAATATATTATTTTGATATATAGAATAGTGGATTTGAATGTGTTTGTTTATTAGCTTTTCGACTTATTAACATTATCACAGCATTAACAGATATACTGATACATAAATGGTATTTATTGCCTGTTCCATCTTCCTGTTAAATCTGATTTTTAACTAAAAGGTTAAAAAGCCTTCCATAAATTCAATACCAATAATTATTTAAAAAAAAGGATATCGATTATCCTGATAAATCTAAAACTGTTGATTACAGGTAAATTTTAATGTTTGGATAATGGTTCATGTTATAAAAAGATACATAAGGTAACGACATAATAAAATATTTACATAACTAATGATAAAACAGTTCAAGACATTTTTTTTTCTATTTATCACCCCATTTCTTTAACAGGTGAACATTTATATAAATCAAATTTTATTATTAAATAAAATTAGCCAAATAATGAATATTAATATTAATTTACTATAATATAATGAATATTAATTTACCTTCGAAAGTACAGTATTTGCCATTATTATTGAATATATAATGAAAGTGTAAAAACATATACGTTCTGATTTTTTATTGCCTAACCTAAACTAGCGTTTTGTCTTTTTTTTAGTTGCATTTATTATTTTTTGGGAAAAAGGCAAAGGTTAACCATGCAGCCAAGTCTGACGTTAGGGACACTTATTTACAGTACTCTGTGGGCACAGGCTAGTAATTAGAGATGAAAATTAATGTTAATGCTAGGAATATTTTTATTCATCTCTGCTAGTAATATACAAGTACTCTGTGGGGATACCAGACATGAATGGGGACAGTTTACAATTCTAGTGGCTCATCTCTGATAACGGCCTTCTATAATCTGTGGTATCAGAGCACTGAATACCAGAGAAAAATAATGATTACTGCCTACTATTAATTCATCTCTACTGCGTTATTTTGTTATTTATCTCTGCTGTAAACTTAATAGAAGTAATTGAGCCTAACATATTTAAATTACGTTGTCGTTAAAATTGACCAAAGTGTGTAATATTGTAGAAAATAATAAATTCCTTTAGAAATGTTTATTTTCACTGGAAAGCATAGATCATTTAAGTCCAATTGCACTTGGTCACCAAGTCACCAACATGATAGTAACATACAAAGAAACACATTGTTTTGTTATAAGATTTTTCCTAACTAGCTAACGTTGTTGACCGGAAGGGCTTTTACAGTTTCACCGTGACTTTGAGGTTGAGTACTGAAGGCACTCAGCCGCAAAAAGGTAACTAGCACAAGGGTTACCAAAGTGGTACAGACCTCAGCTTGGCCGTTACCTGAGTATAAAAATTCCATGGAATTTTGAACCTAGCTAAGCTATACATTTTTATTTAATATTAAAAAATAGGTTCCTTACAGGACCTATGTATCTGCGTGTTATGTGTAGGAGTGTGTGTGCGGGTATCGCTTATTACATGTTCAGTGTCACTGTATCGCGCTGGCAGTGGCATCCAGATCCTTCCCAGTTGGGAAAGTTTGTTATGAGATGGCGTTTAATAAGTGAGGTGACAATCTTAAGCAACAGGACGACTATATAGCGTATTCGCGTGTGAATTTATAATTTACAATTGAAAAGACTTTTAGGTCACTTAACGTAATATTATTATTAGTGGCAGGTTGTCTGTCTTTTAAGTCATTTACTTATCCTGTATAAAGTAAGTATAACCATAATAAAAAAATAAATACTAACTTAAGAATATTGAGAGTCTAATTACAAAAAGTAAATGTACAAAAAATCACTCAGTATATACTATCACTATTACTACTGCTGCTACTACACACTAATTTACTTTACGAATACAAGTTTTTCTTTTTGTTGATGCTAATAATTATTTTGATGTATCGATTGTATAAATTATATATTCTTCGGTGGTCTGTCCACGTTTACAATTTCATTTTTAATGATCTTATTTAATTAAGACTACTATATATAGATATAACAACTCTCTCAATTTTTGCATTTTTTTACATGTAATAAATATTAAATCAGGAAAAATCGATTTTTGACATGTGTGTTGTGGCAGGCTATCTTCTTCTTAAATTAATGCCATTGTTACGTTTTGTACTATTTTATGTTAATAACAAAGAAACAATGTTAATAGTAATTGTCGTTATTTATAAGGAACTTTGAGAGATTTAGAATAATCTCGCGAAGCTATTATATGCTGTTTTGATGTGCACATTCATTTCTGATGGGCACTGCGCTTTACACAGAAAACAATTTTGTCTATGGTGTTTTGTTTTTCTGCCATTTTTAGTCAAATATATTCCATTCATATTATATATTTTTATTAAGATCCAGATATTTTGTCAAATTTATTGTGACGACTTTACAAGTTTATTGTTTTTTTTATTACATTTCTTTTATACGTGAATTTACGCAAGTAAATTAATATGTGATTTCAAAGTTCCAGCCTATTCGATTTAATAGAAATTTTCATACTGCTATATCTAAAACTCTGGTATTTTCTACAACTTTTGTTTTATTTTTGCTAAAAAAAGAAATAAGAAAAATAACATACATACATAGAAATAACCTTAGACAGCAATTAAATTCATCTGATTGTAATCGATCATAGTCATATCACCGGAAATCCGGCAACTCCATACACATTGTCTCTAGTTCAAGGGAATAGAGATCGACGCAGCGTTTCTTTCTTTTCTGAACAGGCGCAGTCCTAGAGAACTCGCAAAAGGAGTTAAAGGCTCCTACATAACCTGTCAATAGGTAAGTATAAGTGTACAACATATATTATTCTACGTTAGTCGGTCTGTTTCGTAATTTGTGTTGCTATCGAGTTGTTCGAGAATTCCCGTTGTTTGCTGAGTCACACTTTGTTGTATTCTGTAATAAATCAAAGATTATCTTTGTAACCCTCACGTTTCCGAGGGTTCTACCACATTTGAAGTAAGTGTAGTTTATGCGAACGAAATAATGGCGAATGCTCACACTGGGTGAATTAATGCGTGGCTCAGCTTTGGGACGATGACCTTTGTTAATACCTGTTACCCCCCAGTAATATTCATGCCACGTGTTTTTTTTTTTTCAGCAATATATTGTATGAGTCAGAAGGTAGAAAAACCAGTATTATCGGGTCAACGGATAAAGACCAGAAAAAGAGGTAAGGTTTTTGTCATTTGAACCTTTTTTTTTTGTTTAAAGTTATTGTATGTAAACAATTGTGTTAATTTGATTACATTCGCCTTGACCGTGGCGTCTCGATACTACAATAGTTTAATATAATACACACGTAAGTAACGTTGGCATTAACTGGCGCCAGGTATGTAGGTCACACTACTGTATCAAACGGTAAATTAGGATGCAGCCTTTACCACTGCTACTCGACTCATCCAGGTGGGTCAAAACCGGAAAATATAATATCTGTTTGTCATTTGAAAAGTATCAAAAATATATATGATTGAATTATTCACTAAATATGTTTATAGTATAAGTGAAATAATAACAAAGTCCGATTACGTTCACTGATGTCCATCCTCAAATTAAAAATTCCTTTTGATTGGAATTAAGTCTTCATAATGCGTTAATAAGTTATGTCTAAAGGTTAATACATAACTTACTTTAATTAGGTCAATTTTGTTATAATCAATATTCTCCATATTGATTGACAATTATAAAAATTATAAAAGACTGTGTTGTGGAAAAGTACTGAGAGAGATTTAGAGAAAAAAAAAATATTTACATTAATGGCTAAAATCTACTGGGTCCCTATATTGTAACACTTTTGAGAAGTTTCTAAAATTATTCTTTGTTTACAATATTTTTGTTAATATATAAATGGATATTACTATTTAGAGAGACTTATGTTAATTATAAAGTATATTGTAACAAAATAATTCACAACAAAGTCATTTTAACTATTTCCTTATTTTCAATCTTGAATATTGTATGTTGTACAAACAAATGGCTTACATGTCTGCTTCAACTCTAACTGCTTTATTGAAAATGCTTCCATGTGTTTCTTATTATAAATATTTGGTTTTCACTATATAATTGAATTAACTTAGGTACCTTCTGTAAACCACTTTTGTAATAATAGACAAATGTAAAATTATGGACCACATACATAAAGGCATTTAGGTTATTGATAATTTATTTTTTTAATTTTAGTGTCATTCTCTTTGGTTGGATCTTTAGAATTAAATTAATATAAACTGGTTGTTTTTAGTTCTCTTTACTAGAAAATTGATTCACTGTTTTTCTTGAACGTTCATTTGATTATATAAGTGAAGATATTGTAACAGAATATTTTGGTAACTTTATTGTTGATTGTTATTTTCTTAATTTGTATCAATAAAATATATTTATACTGAATACTTATCAGTGAATATATTTAACAATCATTGATTGATATATTGATAACTTTGAAGAAAACAGACAGACAGACAACAAAGACTGAATAACTTCTAAAGGAGAACATGAAATCTTTCGGGCAAGGTTAATAAGTTCATTAACACAGTATTATAATTGTGGTAATTAATTGTTAAGTTGCATTTAAGCAACTAATTAATTTAAGCATTTGCAGAAGAAGCATGAAAGTAAGATTAACGCAGTGGAAATGAGAAGTCTGAGAAGTATAGCTGGAGTGAAGACGATTGACAAAGTCAGGAAATAGTATGATAAGGGAACGCTGTGGTGTGGTAGAGGATGTGGGGACCAAAATAGAGAAAGGTATGCTTAGTTGGTTTGGGCATCTAGAGAGGATGGATGAGAGAAGATTAACGAAATTAATTTATAAGGCGAGGATGAATGGGCAAGTCGGTAAGGGTCGACCTAGGCGAATGTATCTAGACCAAATCAATCATGTGTTAAATAAAGGCCAGGTAAAAAGTACTCATAACCGACGAGCATGTATGAAAGCGCTCATGAAAGTAGAGGAAGCGAAAGAGGTATGTCAAGGTCGTAGCAAGTGGAAGGACGTAATCTCTGCCCACCCCCACGGGAGAAAGGCGTGATGATATGTATGTATGCATTTAAGCAAATATATATTTTAACAATAAGAAAAGGAGAACAAATTAAAACAAAAATGTTTATTTCATAGTAAAGTCATTAGTGCAATGCAATTTGTGGTTATGTATAATCTCATACTTTGATAAAGAATGTAGACTACGTAATATTAAATGTTTAGTGCATAAAATGTGTTACGTAATTAATAGAATATACATCGTTTCATTAGGTACTCAATAAAAAGTACCTTAAAGACTCCTATCAAAGTGTTCAAAGTTATCTATCACATGACACAATACCTGTCAATATTGTGTTATATTCATTTAAACCTAATGATTATCTTTTAGATAAGTTTTATATTTTTATCTGATAAAATAATTATTTATCCTGGATTACATCCTGGTTATCTCTACCTATCTCTCGTCGCGTAGAAACATGTACCCATGGCCAATTGACAAGTAATCACAAATTTACGTTTATTCGTTTATATATAACACATAGTTTGTGATGATAAATTTGACACAAACTTTGATTCACGCTTCATAAGGAAGTGTTAATTAAATAAACACTAGAAAAAAAAATCACTTATCAGAACAAGGAAGTGATTTTGTCGTTTTTTTTATTTTATTGCGTTAATATATCTACCGATAAGTAAAGTCAATATGGAAGATAAAACTGTTTGAACAGAGGTATTTACCTAGGGCTTTATAGCGAGATTGTTATATATTATGTAACAAATATTTGTCTTTTTTTTTACATGTTATAGGCTCAGTGCTATGACCACAATCTTACCTGATTTTAAGTGACGATGTGGTCCAGGATGGTAAACAGACTAAGCCTAGAGGTATTGGTTCTCAAATGATGCTGCCATAACACATCTATTCGTATTTGGTGACAGGTTTTCAAACTTGAGTGTGGTAGCTACCTAGGCAGGCATTATTAGAAAATACCCTATCACCATGAAAAATAGATTTTCGGATGGGTACATACATATATACGTGTTTCCTTTGGGCACACCCAAACTACGTCATATAATATATTTGCCTTACGTTGTCACTTGTAATCGTGGAAATAGTAAATACATGGTACATGTATCATCATCAATTTTCATTTCAATCGGTTCTATGGTTACTGCTTATCGGCTGGTTTCAATTTCGAATTTTAAAAGTTAAGATTGAGATCAAACCAATTATATATAATCGGTTTTTCTGACTGATCACTGACATTTATTCAAAATCGAAATGTATTTATTCAATTTAGTCCCTAAGAAGGCGCTTATGAACGTCTAAAACACTACCACCGGTTCGGAAAACAACCCAGTCGAGAAGAGCGCAGGCAAGAACCTCGATCTGGTTCTTTTTTTTCATAAATATAATATATATCATTTTTATATGTCATATAAAAAACTATACAAATCATAGTCTTAACTAATGTTAGCGGGTGCGCACAGAGATATGGGTTAATTCCAGACATCACTATCGTTCACGTAATGATCCACCCTGTAATAACCTTTTGAGATTAAAACTTGCTCGACATAATACTTGAACTTATTGTCAGGTAAATCGGTAATGTTACTTGGGATCTTATTGTAAAACCGAATACTATTACCTATAAAGCTTTTATTACACTTACTTAACCTAAAGCGTGGGACGGACAACTTGTTTTACTTCTAATATTAAAATTATGACGATCATTCACTAGATCTAGCTTGTCTAAATTTTTACGAATATGCATTAAGTTATCGAAGATGTATTGGGAGGGCAAATATTAGAAACTTAAGAGAAAAATGGATTGCAATTGTATTAGGTACAACTATATTACATATTGAAACTGGGAGTTAGTTGCAGCGTGATCGATGTCCTGATTATTAAGTTGCAAATGACTGAATTTTATTCATTTGAATAACGTGACGGTGATCGTTTTTCCATCGACTTCATTCACTCATGCAACAAAATACATAAAACTAAATCTCGATCGGAGAAATATGATTTTTTTTTTTTAAAGTAGATATCACTTAATCCGGTTCCGTGGTTCTTTTGGTGTAAGCCACCTAACGAAGAGGAAATTTAATTAAGGGAAAGGGATATTTAATAATATTTAATAATAAGGTATTGTATTTAATAATAATATTAAGTATGACAACTTGTATTAAACTGTAAATAACTACTTATTTTGAATACCTCTCGTTTAATGTTTCATTTAGCTGACGTAACGACAATATGGCGTGCAGTTGTAACAAGAGTTATTATATAAAGTATAGGTATATAATATGTAGAATGATTTAATTCAAGGTCCGAATTGCGTGTGATAAGGTGTTTTATATTTTTCGTTTGATTATCCTGTTAGAAGCTAGACAGACACCAGGAAAACATATTTTAAAACGTATGGAATTTAATATCATACATACATATCATCACGCCTTTCTCCCGTGGGGGTAGGCAGAGATTACGTCCTTCCACTTGCTACGATCTTGAACGCTGTGGTGTGGTAGAGGATGTGGTGACCAAAATAGAGAAAGGTATGCTTAGTTGGTTTGGGCATGTAGAGAGGATGGATGAGAGAAGATTAACGAAACGAATTTATAAGGCGAGGGTGAATGGGCAAGTCGGTAAGGGTCGACCTAGGCGAACGTATCTAGACCAAATCAATCATGTGATTTAATATCACATTGCAACTATCTACGTATGATTGTCATTTCTAATGGAACATTATCAAAATCATTTTGACGACTTCTTTAGACTCTGAATCAGGATTTGCATAGATATTACGTTCAAATACATTCCTTGGACATTATCCATAATCGACTTGTATAAATAAACTTCGAGCAAAACAAACTAGTTACATATATAAGTACATTCATACAGTATATTCATATAATTGTTTGTAGATAAACAAGAAACTGGTTAAATCCGTGATATCGTTATTGTAATCTTTACAAGTGGACACGTGTCGATACATTAGTGTCTTTGATATTATTCAAGACGTTTGTAAATTAACACTTTCAAAACTTCTTTTGAACTTGCTTCAAATAAAAATAACGCGAACGCAACTTACAGTATGATGGGGGTTACTCAGTCTACTCTTATACTAAAGAGTAAAGGATCTGAATACGGCACGAGTCAGTTTCGAATCATATCAGAACATCACGAAAGCATGTTTTACACATACATTTCGGGGCAATCGTCGATTATTTGCGGAAATTCATAGTAGAATGTCAGTGTGTCACTTATTAGTTTTCATTAAATTTCATTATTTAGCTTGGCTTTAGTTTGATTAGAGATATTAACATGTAATGCACTTTCTTGGGTGCCACAAAAACTTCCTGAAAAGTTCTGGTATAACTGCGTATGGTTTAGTTACATTTTCCTTGAGAATACAACTAATATGAAAAGCAAAAGTTATAATGAAAAGATATAATGACTGCTTATTGTAACAAAGTCACTTTTACTCAATTATAATATAGCATATAAATACCAAAAAAAAAAAAAAACAGATAAATTAATAAAGTTTTTGGTATGTATTTATTAAAACTTAAGAACATTTCATATGATGAAACACTTGGCTAGAGTACTGATCACAACTTGTGATTGATATAATCGTTCGTTCAAATCTGATTACTTATTGCGATCTTCCAGTCGTACATCAACTTCGGAGAAGTCTATAGACCTCTCGTTTCTTGTTTACAGATGAGAAAGAGAAGTATGACCCTAACGGGTTCCGCGACGCCCTTGTCCAGGGTCTGGAGCGCGCGGGCGGTGATCTCGACGCGGCTTACAAATTCCTAGATTCGGCTGGCTCGAAACTCGACTACCGGCGCTATGGCGAGGTCATATTCGATGTGCTTATCGCCGGCGGTCTCCTGCGTAAGTTATGCTAATTCTATTTTCCTCTACAAATAGCAGCTGAACAAATATTACATACGCAAATTTTTAGTAATTTCCTCTTCCTTTTGTCAGCAAAACTCTTCCCGCACAAAACTGCACATAACACGCAGATACATAGACACTTTAACCCCTTGAGCACTTACGTGGCGTTTAAGCCAGCTTTCCATTGTTTTCCTATTCTTATTTTTATGGGTACTCGACACATTAAGGAACCTTTATTATTAAATAAAAAAATGTACGGTTTAGCTTGGTTCAAAATTCCTCGGAATTTTTTACACCCCGGTGGCGGTCAAGCCGAGGTCCGTACCACTTTGATTTGGTAGCCCTTGTGATAGTTACCTTTTTGCGATCTCACGGTAAAGCCGGAAGGGCCCGGTCAACAGCGTTAGCTAGTTTAAAAAAAACAAACCTCTTTCCCTCATCATTACGTAATCATTGGAATATCTTGGAACAAAAAACGTAGATTAATAGGTAAATGTTGCTTACGGAATCACCATTCAGGCATGTCATTAAAAATAAGCACAACATAATGGTTACGTAATACATGAACGACCATTTACTCATTTTACTACTGAAACTATGAAAAAGTAAAGTAAATCTACATTTAGTTCCGTTTACCCGGAAGCAAAAACTCTAGCAAACGCGGAAATATTGTCTACACTTGCGTTTGTAAATTGTCTTCTCTTACTTTTTAGATCTTGCCTGATTTAATTTATAAATGCGAATGAAAAGAAGACAGATAAAAATGATTGTCTTTTTAAGATTTACATTACTATTTTTTTTTTTTTTTTCGTGTATCCAGTGCCCGGTGGGTCGGTGTCGATGGACGGGGAATCCCCCAAGACCAATACTTGCATTTTCTCCGCCAACGAAGACATGGACACCATGCGCAACTTTGAACAGGTAAACCGTCGTTACTTTGTCTGATGTAGCAACTCCAAATAACAATGTTTATATATTTTTTTTTTTGTAATGTTTATGAATTATTCACAACCGAATCAATTTATTCGATATAAAGTGCTGTTATTATTATGATGAAAAAAACATGGCTAGAGTCCTGAATGTACAATTATGTTGAGAAACCTTTTCTCGTTCAATAATATCTGATGAAGAAATATATTCAATAATATTTAATATTTGTTAGTGTTAACTATTTTTTTTAAAAATTGGTATGTGATCTTTAGGTATTCGTGAAACTGATGCGTCGGTACAAATACCTGGAGAAAATGTTCGAAGAAGAAATGAAGAAGGTAAGTAGTTTAACTTAGGAAGATTACTAGTTTATTGTGTTTAGAAATCGTGTTGACATTAATATAGTGATAGACATACAGACTAGAATTCATTTAGTGTTTAAACTATCCCCCCCTTTTAGTTTGAGCTACCAACGTATCCCAGTATATACACCGAGTGATGTTTACGGGTTGTCTTTTTATTTTATTCTAGCTTTAGCCCACATAGTCACTTACAAATAGGTGAGATTATCATCAAATAATATTCAATATCAACAATCAGAAATTTAAAATAAAAGTTAAAAAAAATGTCGCATAAACCAGTGTCTTGTATTGATTAAAAAAACACAACACAAAAACCGAGGACAAAGAAAGTAGATAATTTAATATTACGATTTTTAGGTCTTGCTAAGTTTAGTAGACATAGAAATGTCAGTTATCCACAAAAACTCATGAACAAACATGTAAGTATACATATAAATGTTCTGTGCGTGCGTATGTGAGTAAACTCCTCCTAAACGTCTGAACCGAAATGAATTTTTTTGTGTTTATTCCTGAGGATTCGAGAATAGTTTACATTTACAACTTAATCCAATTTAATGTTTTTTTATATATGAAACGCGAACGAACACGCGGGCACAGGTAGTTATAATTATATAAATGCCATTACATTTAATGTACTATGTGGAAGATATTTGAACTCATTTTATTCAAACTTAAAAGACACGTATATCTCTCGTAATTCACATAGCTATTGCTCAGACTATTACTTTATGGGTTATATCTGATACAAACGTTTACAAAACCAAGTAAAACTGACTTGGTTTTTAAACACATTTTTATTAAATTCTATTTATTTTTTTTGTTAATTATTTGGGACATCAAGATTCTAGTTCCCTCATTAGAAAGGGCACACGATTAGAACCGATCTTTGTTCCCATACAGAGATCTGTGTCGAAGTGTGCGAAACAATTGCGTGCACATACAACAACGGGTATTTGTTTCCCATACATTTCCTGTATAATTGTTGCACGACATTATTATAACTGTATTCCCAAATATAGTTTTAAAAAAAAATAATTGTAAGAATATCTGGGACAATTAAAATTAGAAAAATAAAAGGAATCTTACTAGCTATGCACAATATGGATATCGAAGACAAATGATTTCAGCAATGACATACATAACCTAAATATTACACATATAATTAAAACTAATATAACACTTGTTTACAATGAAATTGTGCTAAAAAGGAAAATTTATTTGTCCTGAATTAAATCCCAAAAATGCAGTAAACTGAAGAGACATTTTGAAATGAATGGACTAACGTTAATTGTTATTTCTTTGGCACAATTTTGAAATTATATTAACCATTTCTTACCTCATTTTAAAATATTATATATGTATGTCTAACCTAATAAACAATTATGGCAGAACAGTCTGACTGACCATTTGCCGATAATTTAATTTTTTAATTATCATCATACATTTACATTTTTAACACTATGTTATTACACTTTTAGTTTTTTTAATTTAAGTGAGGATTGGGATTAGAACTTATTCTTCAAACTTGTAATCAACTTTTATTCACATTTAATTACATATTACAATAACCCAAAAACTATATTCAACACGTTTACATTTTTCCTTCTTTTTTTATTAAATTTATTACGGCCACTGGACATACGTCCTTTAAGCCTAACTTTTTACAGAATTTTCGTAAGACAATATACAATATGACATAAAATATACAAGTTTTTTTATTTTATTTATAACATTATAAAAAAATAAAAAAATAATGGATTTGCTAAAAGTAATTGTAGTTCATTTGGGATTACATTATTTTCAGAAATGGATTCTAGTTCTGTTACGAGAATAAGACGTTCCATGTTGTATTTTTGACAAATCATGACAATATGTTCAAGCTTCAAATTTTTCGTTCTATATCTCGAATGTTGCATACTTTTAATTAGTTGCCAGTACAACCTAAAATTGGATTGTAAACCTTTACATTAAACATACTATAACTTATTATATTTAAAGAAATTACTTAAAAATATAAATTAAATTTTATAGTAACATTTTGTAATGGGCACATTTTTAAATTTGTCTGTCATTATGTATATATAATTGATATGTACGTATGGATGTTATATGAAACGACTATTTTGCAAGAACTAGTAATGATTATTTTGATTATTTTCTGTTATAAATCTACAATATATTTATGTATTGTTTTAGGTGTTGGTATATTTAAAAGGTTTCGAGCCACAGCAACGCATCAAACTGGCTAGGATGACCGCTCTCTGGATAGGTGAGTTGTGTTTACTAATAAAACTACACAGACGTATTTTATTGTTTAGTTTCTTGTATAGATTTTCTTACATTTTATTATATATGAAATTAGTCGTGTGATGTTAATAGTAAATTAAATAGACAAAAAAATACCAAATATACTTTTGCAATTACGTAAAGTCTTGTAATGAAAAACTGTAGTTTTACTACCACAATAATAAAAAAAAGAAACAAACAAAATATTTTAATAAAAAAAAATAAAAAAAATGGGTGCGTGTACTTATGTACGCGCGTGAGAAGTTATACTTCTTTGGCATAATTAAAAAATAGTTTTTAATTACATGCAAATAATTAATTACAATAAAATAATAGAAGGAGGATTGGAAAAGGATAATCAACAAAGTTCATTTTAAATTTGAAATATTCAATTTAATAGTAAATATTAAAAATTAATATTATAATTTGATGTTCAATTTTAATTTTTATCACAAACTTTTTATTAAATTTATTTCTTTATTTTGTAAATATTAAATAACCAATAATAAGTATTTAACATTAATAATTTAATAATATTTAGTGTTAATTATATTAAAACAAAAGTATTTTAATTTATGTCAATAAATAATACATACGGATAGTTAACCTCAATTATATTGGAGCACTTGAAAAAGTATATAAGCACAATTTTTTTCACTAATATTCACAAATAGTAAGTGATATCAATCAAAATATTCAATTTAAATCACTACTGAATATAATTTATTAGCACATATATAATTCGCACTTGTATGAAACTAAAACACGTGTTGTGAATGTATAAACTAGAAACATGTTGATGGTGACGAGCGTACCAACATGCGCGACTAACGAGACTTAATGAGCGGTTAAGCAGACAACTTCATACTGTTCATTTCGTGTCACAGATGCGCGCGCATCTTAAAATTTCACTCTCATCATTTTTTTCATAACGCGCCTAAAGAAGTATAACTTCAAAAACCTTACTAACATTAACTAGTATATTTTTTTTTAAGTTGTCTCTGTACTGTCATTGTTTTTTTTTTTTTTTCGTACTTTTTCCTCAACGGACACATGCTAGTAAGTTATTAATTAAATCAAAAGCGAAAACTTGATGTAAATAGTCTAGATAGACCCCATATGGCACACGATTAGAACCGGGCCGCTTAACCTGGGCGGCTCGGTGTCGAAGTGTGCGACATTATCGCGTGTGGAACTTCCTCAGACGATGCCATCGAGCATCGGCTGTTCACACTGGCCACACTACATTTTATTTATTACTACAGGAGTTTTTTTGACAAGATTTTCGACTGTCATGTTTTAGTCCTTCATGGTCACATTGGTAGTGTAGTCAATTTTAATCGCTTTACGCGAGGGATACGTTCCGAAAAAAATCGCCTTAACTGAAATTCGCGTATATCGAGGTTTATGATTAAACATAGTCAACATTCAATACAAATCACTTTAATTCTAAGAACACTTTATGCAATACATACTCTTATTTTTTGAAAAATACATCTATTGTCTTTACATTATGTTTATACGCACACTTTCGCGTAATGCGAGGCATTTGAGCGTTAAATTTCAAATTCGCGTTATAGTGAAACCGTGCGTAAAGGGGTCGCGCTAAGCGGGGTATTACTGTAGTGTATTTCCGTTTGTTTTTTGCAAAATTGTTATGGTTTCAATTTAAAAAAAAAAAAACAAAAATAAATAAAGTGCAATATAGTGGGTTATGCTGATGCATGAAAGGGTGCCCAGTTGGAAATCGAAACATAATTTTTTTGTGCCAATGTCGGAGAGGGCCCTGGAGAGGAGGAGGGGTTGGAATTATGATCATTTTTGTTTTTTTTGTTGCGTGTTCTTTTGCATTATTATTTTTTCTTTTGTATTGCTTTTCTTTATTTACTCATTGTTTCATTATAGTCTAACAATAATAATAGTAATTCCAGTTTTGCTATACATCGGTCAAAAACTTATAGTAGTCACTTAGGTCTAATAAAGAGTTAAAATTAAACAGTTACATTGAATTAACATTAAATTAGAATTAAGGTATAATTTGTATAATAATTTGTATTTGTAAATGATATAATTAAATTAAAACTAGTTCAAATCTATTAAATTCAAATTACAAAACCACACTTAAGTAAATTAATAATTTGATAAAATTAGTAAAATCAATAAGATAACCAAATTTAGTAACAGAATCTCAGTCATAAATTAAATTTCAAACTTAGTCACATTGAAATTGAAAAATGTAACACATTTGGAAATTGAATTATAAATTAAACTGTTTTATAAATTAAAAATCTCCTAGGCCGACACACAAATTTTGACCGAGGCAACGGCGACACCACTACCCTGACGAAGCTCAGGAGCAGCCCCACCCTATGGACGACCACAGTTATTGGGGTTGGAACATTAAGTTATCAAGAAGCTAAAAATGATTCGTTTGGTTTGACCAGGTAACGGTTGCGTGCCGCCGTCAGTGCTGCTGGTGCTGGTGAACGAGCACCTGCTGAAGGACAACCTGGCGCTGGAGTTCGTGCTGGAAGTGTTCGCGACGGTGAAGCAGGAGCGCGGGGTCGCTTCGCTGATCGCGGCGCTCAAGCGCGGCCAGCTCGAGGGAAGGTATGCATCTTACAAACATCTATTTGTTACACTAGAAGATTTTGATTACGATGACAGCTGTCATTCAGACCAAGTAAATATATGCATCTTACAAACAGATATAAACAAACATCTATTTGTTACACTAGAAGATTTTGATTACGATGACAGCTGTCATTCAGACCAAGTAAATATATGCATCTTACAAACAGATATAAACAAACATCTATTTGTTACACTAGAAGATTTTGATTACGATGACAGCTGTCATTCAGACCAAGTAAATATATGCATCTTACAAACAGATATAAACAAACATCTATTTGTTACACTAGAAGATTTTGATTACGATGACAGCTGTCATTCAGACCAAGTAAATATATGCATCTTACAAACAGATATAAACAAACATCTATTTGTTACACTAGATTTTGATTACAATGACAGCTGTCATTCAGACCAAGTAAATATATGCATCTTACAAACAGATATAAACAAACATCTATTTGTTACACTAGAAGATTTTGATTACGATGACAGCTGTCATTCAGACCAAGTAAATATATGCATCTTACAAACAGATATAAACAAACGTCTATTTGTTACACTGGAAGATTTGATTACGATGACAGCTGTCATTCAGACCAAGTGAATAGTGTTGTCGTTGCGTTGTGTTAATTACCGGATAATATTGGTCTTGCAAATGTTGCAAATCAAAATGAGTTTTTCCCGGACATATCTTACCTTCTATAGATCTTATTATAATTCTATTGTATATGCACTTAAATGGATATTTTCATTTGATTACTATAGTCCGTTTACAGTTATTTAACCTCTAGCCGTTAAGTTGTCGTTCTGAATATTGTTGTGTGATTCGATAGCTCGTTAGAGTTTGAATTTAGGTTTTAAATTAATCTATCATAAAAGTGACTGGCCACACAGTAACTCACCAAGGTTCAGGCACTATAGCCGTTCTTGTGTCCCGGGACGTAGCTGGCTCCAAATATTGCACAATTCCGCATTGAATTATATTATCGTACGCGCACGATATTGCTGCTACCGGTGTAAGATGGCGACACTCGATAGATGGCGCGCAAGGTGTTTAAGTGAGGCAGTGTTGCCAGTTTATAAACCCAACAATTGTGTTACCATGTTCGATATGTATTAGTCGCCATGATTTGATTCAATATACAATCTGAATGAGATTTGAAAATCGTGTCAGATTGAATATAGACCGACCGGAAACATGAGTTATCACTTTAGTATGTCGATGAACTGGACATAACCCACATCTCTGTGCTTCCGCTAACATTATTAAGACTATGATTTGTATAGTTTTTTATATGACAAAAAAAAAATGATATATATTATATTTATGAAAAAAAAAAAAGAACCAGATCGAGTTTCTCGCCTGCGCTCTTCTCGACTGGGTTCTTTCCGAACCGGTGGTAGTGTTTTTAGACGTTCATAAGCGCCTTCTTAGGGCCTAAATTGAATAAATAAATTTGATTTTGATACATCAGTTGTAAAATATATGTTTCGCTAAAAAAACCTATAGTTGTACATCAATAAAAACAACATAGTTTCCAGGTATTTTGTTTCTGATCGCACATATCAATCAAAATCTTTTTTTTAGTTGAGTACGAATTTTACTTGGAGTACTTAATATATACATAGGAGCTGCAACTTCTTCTCTGTGGAAAAATTAATAAAATATTGATTTATTTATTGCATTGTTATACCAGATCAAGGCTTTTTTATTTATTTTATAATAAACCAACACCACTGTTTTTGATATTTATTGCTAAAAAGTTAATAGTACACAGACGATACTATTTTACATGGAGTCATGGCGGTAAATCGTTGAAGAATGGAATTAACGGAGGTTTATATGAACTTTCTCTTTCAGAGCTAGAAAAATATTTGTAGCACTATTTTGAATTCATTTTAGCATGTTTTACGATTTAAATGTACTATAAAAAGCTAAAATCCAAAACGATCGACCATATATTCTAACTACGTGACAGCTAGTAATGCCAACATACCAAAATGAGACTTCAGAAGTGAAATAAAATAACTGTGAACACACTTATACGCGCTTAGTACTATACTTTGTTAGAATTTGCCTAATTAGTTTGACAGCTGTCATTCTATCCAAACTATATCACAGTCTATAAATGTGAAAGATGAATGTATAAAATATTTGATAAAAATTAATCGTCTGTGATTTACACATCAATTGAGTTTCCATTTGGACAAAATATATTTTTCTTGTATAGATTACATTTTCCGTATTGTGAAAATTGCATCCCTCGTGTAATTCTAAGTGTCCATTTCGATATAAATAGATTTGGATATTGAGTACATAGGGAGGGTATATAAAGAAATCGTCATGTACTGGCTTGTCGTATTATTGCGATACTGTCATTAATGGCGGTACAATTTTTATAGTTTAATATTTTTGTTTGGCATAAATTCATCGCCATTCTCATGCCATCTTCCCAACTCTTACAAACTCCATCCACACTTTCTTTGCCTTTCCTCTACTGTCTCTCCTTCCACATTCTTATTCATTACCGATTTACCTGACAATAAGTTCAAGTATTATGTTGAGCAAGTTTTAATCTCAAAAGGTTATTACAGGGTGGATCATTACGTGAACGATAGTGATGTCTGGAATTAACCCACATCTCTGTGCGCACCCGCTAACATTATTAACACTATGATTTGTATCGTTTTTTATATGATAAAAAAAAATGATATAAGAACCAGATCGAGTTTCTCGCCTGCGCTCTTCTCGACTGGGTTGTTTTCCGAACCGGTGGCAGTGTTTTAGACGTTCATAAGCGGCTTCTTAGGGCCTAGGTCTCTTCCTTAATTGAATAAATAAATTTTGATTTTTTGATTATTTTACCTGACTGCGTTTCCTCTCTTATAACATTTTTCTCATAATGGCGCAACTTTCTAACTCCCTATATAGATTAATTCCTTATTTTTTTTTCTTTTCTATTTATTTCCTTTGTTTGGTATAAGCTGATAGTAAGTAAATCGCGTGTGTAGTACAATTACTGGTTTTATAACAGGTTATTGGAGTTCCTCCCTCTGAACCGTCGCAGTGAGGATGTACTGGCGACGTCGTTTGCCTCTCGAGGACTTGCTGAACTACTGAGATTGCATCGGGCACAGGCTTCGCAGGTGCACTATAAAAAAATAAAATATATTATCAACTCTTTAAATTGATCTCATGAATAAAACCTTTTACTGGGTCTAAAAGGCGCTAAAGTGATGATGGGCTCAGTGGGGGTAGTTCGGCCGGATTCTTCCGGTGGGAGGGAATTTTCTAATAATACCACTTTCAAGTTTGAAAACCTGTCGCCAAATACCAATTAGGTGTCACTTCACATCAGGTGAGATTGTGGTCAAAGCGCTGAACCTATAACTGTATAAATAAAATCCCAACTACGTTAGTACGGTGAGAGAGAAAGAACTTAGTAAATATGGTCACTATTTATAACACACACACACACACACACGCACACAAATACATATACACACTCACACATACACACATTCACAAACAAACACACGATCAAATTTGAATTTCAAGACTGCATAATAAAATTTAATTATGATTACTTTGTAATTGGTACTACTTAAATGTTAAAATAATAAACTGTATTATAGTAAATGTACTGTTAATTAATATACAATAAAGAAAAAGAAAAAATTAGAAAATGCCCTACCACCATGATATGGTTTCCTCACGATGTTTTCCTTCACCGAAAGCTCAGGCCGATTTTAGTACCGGATAGGTGGGAATCGAACCCGCGTCGTCGATTGACACACTTGTGCCATCATCTGCTACTATTTTACACTGCATAACTATAGAAAGTAGCGGTACTTTTTTTGTAACGTGTTATTGTTATTTATGTGTTTTATTAACTATGTATTTCCCAAATAAATAAAGATGAAATATAGTTTCCCTAGACTCAGTCTAGAAGTATTGGCTCGTCAATTGTTAGTGCTGAAACATAATTGACTAAATTTCCAACTTGAGAGTGGTACTAGCTACTCTGGATTCATTATGACGTTATTTAATGTGTCGACTACCTATAAAAATAAGACAAGAGGAGAAAGCTGGCTTAAACGCCAGGAAGGTTCTCGAGGGGTTAAAGTATAATTTTTTTATATTTATTTTATCAGGAGGCGCGTCGCGAGCTCACCCAGGCGCTGCTGGACGAGCTGGCTGAGGAGAAGCCGGTGCGAGACCTCATCCAGGACCTGCGCGACATGGCACTGAAGCACTCGATACCAGAGCACGAGACTATTGCTATAGTTAGTACTTGTGCGATCAATAAAACATTACACCATATATAGCAGAACACCCTGTAAATGCCTTAAGGCCGTGGCATAAACCGTCGTGGTGTATTTGAAAGTCTCCGTCTTTGTTTGATCTCGATCAACAGGAACATTTTCATGCCAATATTAGTAGTCGCATTTAGAATTTTAAGTTATAAAGAAAAAAAATCGAATTGTGAAAGTGAAAAATGTAATGGTTAAAAAACTCGAACACGTGTCCATTATTTTTCAATTAAACATTAGCATGAAGTTAACAAAGAACCTAATTGAAAAATTGTATAAAATCTAGCTTAATTTTTTATATGAACTCGCACTACTTGTTAAAACAAACAATAAAGTTACTGGTAGTAAAATAAACACGACCAGAGTATTATTAATGTTCAGGTTTTAGACACCACTCGATAAGCTCCGTCAATCTTCTTGTGTCGCGACGTTATCGTAACTTAAAAATGACAAAAAAAAAAAAAACGAATTTTCGTTTAATAGCAAAAAGAAATATTTATCCATCTTTTGACCTCATTTTTAAATATTTTTTTTTAACGTGGGTAAATACGATTTTACGCATTCCCTCTGCCGATTCGGGAGTATTTCCCCCCTCCCTTTTAACTCGTATAAAACCATATCCAACCGCTGTGATATAATGCCATGCGTTTGTTTATCTGCGTAGGTTTGCTACGTGCGTCACTGAATCAGTACTAATTAGGAATCAATATATTAACTTTGCCCTCCCAATAAATCTTCGATAACTTAATGCATGTTCGTAAAAATTTAGACAAGCTCGATCTAGTGAATGATCGTCATAATTTTAATATTAGAAATAAAGACAAGTTGGCCGGAACCACGCTTTAGGTTAAGTAAGTGTAATAAAAGCTTTATAGGTAATAGTATTCGGTTTTACAATAAGATCCCAAGTAACATTACCGAGTTACCTGACAATAAGTTCAAGTATTATGTCAAGCAAGTCTTAATCTCAAAAGGTTATTACAGGGTGGATCATTACGTGAACGATAGTGATGTCTGGAATTAACCCACATCTCTGTGCGCACCCGCTAACATTATTAAAACTACGATTTGTATAGTTTTTTATATGACAAAAAAAAATGATTTATATTATATTTATAAAAAGAACCAGATCGAGTTTCTCGCCTGCGCTCTTCTCGACCGGATTGTTTTCCGAACCGGTGGTAGTGCTTTAGACGTTCATAAGCGGCTTCTTAGGGCCTAAATTGAATAAAGATTTTTTTGATTTTGAAATATTTTTAATGAATTTCCCTCTCGGTTTTTCTAGAAAACGATATGATGAAACTTGATGACGAGTCGTTAGTAGCGCAGCACCGGGGAGTCGCGAGCTCGTACCGGCCGAGTACTTCGGCTGTTACTTGATTTCGCTTCACCCCCCCGCTTTGCGTTTTACAATGCCGACATGGCAGTCTGATCTAAATTAACATTTAATAAAATCTTGTTATTAACGTGTGAAAGAGATATAACCGAATGATTTGGTTTTAATAGATATGGCAGTGCGTTATGTCACGAGGCGAGTGGAACAAGAAGGAGGAGTTACTAGCCGAGCAAGCGGCCAAGCATCTCCGACATTACACACCGCTGTTGGCGGCGTTTGCGCAGTCCGCTAAGGCAGAGTTGGCTCTACTGTCCAAGGTGATTATTAAAATCAGTTGATCTATCACTAAACTACAGTTATCCTACTATCGTTGGAGCCATCGAAAATAAGAAACCATTCCGATTTATACCTGTCGTTTTCGGTATTATGGTGTTAACACACGTACGGACCGGACCACGGGCATGGTACGGCGAGCGGCTGAGATCATCGGTCGGTAGGGATGGTGAATAAGATTGTTTAAAAAAATCGATTCACAAAAGATCAAGAGATCTATGTTTTTTCTGTTTGTTTTATTTGACTCTATTCGTACATTGTCGAAATTAGACTATAATCAACATTTATTGCAAAAACTGTTTCTTTTTTTTTTATCAATCATCAATAGCAACTAAACAAAAAAGGAGGAATGCCTGACCTACTAAGGAAAAGAGACACGGAACTGTTTTATTCTTGCCTATTTAGATATTATCGTGATATTATATAGAAATCGAAAAGGACAGTAATAATCGATACTTTATAGTTTGAAAAATCGATTTTATAGGCTTTGATATTTTATGAATCGATTCATAGAACTTAGATTCGAATCGATTTAAAATTTTTCGGAAAGGATTCCGATCCCCCTACTTAAAGGACTTTTAACATCGGGCACCCGCCGTACTATGTCCGCGGTCCGGTCCGTACGTGTATAAACACCATTAAATGTTTCATTATTATTATTGTTTTTTGTAAGTTAATATGATTTTAAATCGCTCACGAATTTACATTCAAGGCTTTATACAAATATAATAAAGCTAAGAATTACCCAAACTTACTATTACATGCTTGCACTAAAACACAAATCATATAATTCAGAACTCAAATGATCTATACTAATGAATAAAATTGAAGTGTCTGTGTGTAATCGCAATATCTATACCAAAAATACAATTTTTAAAATTTTTGTCCGTCTCTGCTTTTTCCGGGTTCCGGAACGACTGTACTGATTTTGACGAGACTTTCTTTGGTAGATAGCTGAAGTTGCTACGGGTAACTTAGGGTACTTTTAATTGTTGAAAATAATTAGGGTTCTGCGTTAAAAAAATAAAAACTCATCAAAAAGTGTTTGAACTTATGAGAAAAAAATATATTTATTTTGTCTAGGTATAAAATTTTTTTTTTTGGATAATAATGAGGGTTCCGTATAAAAAAATTAAAACGAAGTGAAGAATATATAAAACGCGGGCGCAGCCGCGGGCGCACAGCTAGTTTCAGAATAAATTAGGTAGTGTAATATTTAGGTAATTAGATTTAAATGCCATAGTATTATTCTCCACATTTACGGTCTTTTTTTATTATAATAACTTCTTTATATGAATTGTATATGACTAAATAAATATAATGACTAACAATAAATGTGTATGTATGTATATTAGGTGCAAGAATATTGCTACGAGAATATGAGCTTCATGCGCGCCTTCAGCAAACTAGTGCTGATGCTGTACAAGACCAACGTGATCTCCGAGGAGGTGATCCTCAAGTGGTACCGCGAGCCGAACTCCTCCAAGGGCAAGATGATGTTCCTCGATCAGATGAAGAAGTTCGTCGAGTGGCTACAGAACGCTGAAGAAGGTTCAAACTTACTTATTCTGTATTTGGATCGTTACAGTAATCCCTAACCATCATCCCCCCCCCCCCCTTAGCCCTCCAATAACACGGCACTCTTTATTACGCGGTTTCAATCCCTCGTATAGCACGGGAAATCCCTCGTGTGTAACGCGGGGATTTCCCACGTTATATTTCTGTACGTGATTTGCGTACGGTTCATAATCAAGGTCGTACAAGCGCGTTATACGAGAATATTTCTATAGCGCGGAACAAATCTGTGTTATAGGGAGGGATGAGGGGGGGTGTTATTACTGTATTATAATTTCTCGATGAGACTGGTTGCGGTGAAATTTCATACAATATCGAGTACAGGTTTTTTTTTAAACATCTATAGCCGCACGTAAAACCGACTTCTGGCGTGGCGAAGCATGCCGTGGCGACGCGTCGCCACGCTATATGATGGTATATATATATATACAGTCTATATGCAGTAGTGTGTACGGTGCATATTATTTTTACAAAATAATGTCGATGTTTCACATCTGCCAGGCGTCGCGTGACGGCTCACATTTTTTTTTTGATGTGACAATCTTTTTAGCGCCTTTGAGCGATTCTCGGTATGGGGATAACTTATAGATTCGTCGTTAGCAATTCATTGACGTCAGCCGTCAACATGCTACTGTATGTAGAATGTACATAGTTATTGCTCCGTGAACCAATTGATGTCCAACTGATGACCAGACAAATGTTGTACAGTAGAACCTCGATAAGTTAAAGTCCAAGGGAAACACAAAATATTTTAAGTTATAGAGGTTTTAAGTTATCAAGGGTCTATGTTAGGGATAGGTTAACATAGAGGTAGGTATGTATGTACCCTTGTTCCTATTTTTACTCGAATGCGTCAGAAGGATTGGTTCAATAAAATGCAGAAATTTAAATAATCATATTTAATTATTCACATTGCACATTGCAGGTTTAGTCTACTTAAAAAAGACTGTGATTTTCTTTTGTTTTAAACAATTCACAGTTTCTAAATCGATTTGATTTTCAATGACAAATATAGAGGAGAATACATAATCATTTATGTTGTTACATTGCTCTATAAATGATCGTACAGTTGTTAAAGTTCTTTTTGCTTCGTTGATTGATACGCTTGTAGATGGCGTCTGTGGCTCTCGTTTATGTTATAGAGGTTGTGGAAACATTTCTTTAAGTTACTGAGGTCCAATACAGAGATTACTTAATTAAGTTAAAGAGGTTGCGTATTTTAAGTTAAGTAGAGGTTTTGGGCTCTGATGGGAAGGGAACATATTATTTTCTGAAGTTATAGAGGTTTTTAAGTTACCGAGGTTTGAGTTATCGAGGTTCTACTGTATATTAAATGTTTGGTTACGTTTGCGATTTCGATTACAAATTATTACATAACATATAGTCTCGTAACATTACGAAAACAATTTTTCCAAAGTTTTGAGTTTGCCATTTCTGTCGCCGGTCCCCATGGCTATCTAGTTTTTTTTTTTGTTACTATCAAAATTTACCTTTTTTTTTTACACGGTATATAGGGTTTAATCGCAAGATGTTAGCATTGCTCTTTTTCATCGTCCTTTTTTCAAAGTAATCTCGATGACAAGAGATGAAGGTTATATGTATTTTGTGTCATGGCGGTAGCATGTAAAATTGTTTTTTTTTGCAATATTTTTCAGAATCTGAGAGCGGTGAAGACGAGGATTAATATAATATAAGTGCAGCGAGTGAGACTGACAAGGCACGCGCCGTCCCATCAATAATATTTCCACAAGAATACATACAAACACACAGACAGACAGACAGGAATTCAAACCGGCGGACGGAGTTGTTAATTTACCCGAACCCCGCCGCACGACGCCATCCTCCATTTTTAATAATTGTATTATAATGATTAGTGATTTGTCGAGAGAAAAGAGCGAATGGCGTCGGCGGATTTAAAAAAAAAATTCACATAAATACACAATAAAAACACATCCGTACACACAGACACACGCGCATAATTCATTAAACCGGTTAAATTAATGTTGATAAAAATACAATATTTTTTATTCAATTTTTTTAGTAAAATTCAAATAAACGGTGGTAACACTCGTGATTTGTTTCATTTCATAAACGATACTCTGTGGTGTGGTGCTTTTATTTATTTAAATTGTCTATGGATAATTTGCGCGGGAAAAACATTTATAACACAGAAGAAACAGAAGTCGATCGACATTGCCCAAAGAATTCCTAAACTTAAGTGGCAATGGGCTGGGCACATTGCTCACAGAACCGATGCCCGATGGGGGGTAACAGGTTCTCGAATGGCTACCACGCACCGGATGACTTAGCGCGCACTCTTACAGGGTGGACCGACGACCTGGTGAAGGTTGTGCACCGGTCGTCGTGGAGATCTTTGGGGGATACCTATGCCCAGCAGTGGGCATAGTCTTTCGGTTGAATGGATGGGCAGATTTATTACAACTATTGATAATGATTATGAAAATATACAATCGAATGGCGGGCATTTTGAATCAAAGCAAATATCTAGATTTTATGTGTACGTTCTATTAGTTATATTCGCAGGTAAAAAAGATGCATTACAAAAAAAAAAAAAAAAAAAAAACATTTTTAAATGTGACGTGTGAAGTTACTTATGATACTTATAATGTGAAAAAGATTTGTGTACTTTAGAACCAGGTATATATGGTGAATGGTGCCTTGTTAGTTACTACCTTTAAAAAATAATGATTTGAAAGGTTTTTATAAAATCAAAATTTATTTATTCAATGTAGGCCCTAAGAAGGCGCTTATGAACGTCTAAAACACTATCACCGGTTCGGAAAACAATCCAGTCGAGAAGAGCGCAGGCGAGAAACTCGATCTGGTTCTTTTTTTTTTATAAATATAATATATATCATTTTTTTTGTCATAAAAAAAACTATACAAATCGTAGTTTTAATAATGTTAGCGGGTGCGCACAGAGATGTGGGTTAATTCCAGACATCACTATCGTTCACGTAATGATCCACCCTGTAATAACCTTTTGAGATTAAAACTTGCTTGACATAATACTTGAACTTATTGTCAGGTAAATCGGTAATGTTACTTGGGATCTTATTGTAAAACCGAATACTATTACCTATAAAGCTTTTATTACACGTGCTTAGCCTAAAGCGTGGTTCCGGACAACTTGTCTTTACTTCTAATACTAAATTATGACGATCATTCACTAGATCGAGTTTGTCTAAATTTTTACGAATATGCATTGAGTTATCGAAGGTGTATAGTTACAGATAACTACTAAGTTTTTAGGGAATCTGGGTTTACAAATAGTTTTCTGATGCATCGCTTTTATTGAGTTTAGATATGAATGGTTCTTAATTTTGTATGTTATAAATTTGAACAATGCTTTTAATCGTGAACATCCGGTTGGTTTTACAATATTAAACACTGTGCGACTAAATACTGTGACTTATTTGCGACAAAGTGTGTTCCCGCGGCTGAGACCGCGTTTCACATGTTAGTAAGATTACCCAAAACTAACGGACAAAAATTTGAAAAATTGTATTTTTGGTATAGGTATCGTTATTCATATATATTTAGTAAAAAAATTGTTGTTTTGACATTACAAACATACTTCAATTTTATTTAACATTAAAGACAAAAAATTACGTGATAAACATATTTTGAATAAAATGGCGCCATAGTTTGTTATGCGCTATAATATAATTCTCTTAAATTTGTTCTACTTATAAAAGTATCTAAGGTCCGCTAAGCTGAGAGAATGCCTTTGGTTATATTGATATTAGAAGCGCTTAACCCCTTGAGCACTTACCTGGCGTTTACGCCAGCTTTCTATTGTTTTCCTATTGCCTTTCTATTATCTTATTTTTACGGGTACTAGGCACATTAATAATGAAATGATGATTTAAATATTTGTACACTTTAATATTAACCTGTAAACTAGAATTAAAGAAAACTGTGGACTAAATAATTACACCCCTCCGTTGGCGGCCCAAGACGTGCTCTGCTCTTCAACTGGGGAGGCTCTTGTCGCCGCTACCAGCGCGGTACAGTGACACTGCTCATGCATTGAGCATTACACGCACAACACTGCATACACACTCCTGCACATAACTCGCAGGTTCATAGCTCCTGTAAGGAACCTTTTTTAAAAAAAATCATGATTTATAAATAAAAAATGTAGGAATTAGTTTTTGCTAATTACCTTTTTGCAGCTGTTTGCCTTTTGCACTCGCCCACCAAGTTTGGTAAAGCTGTAAAGGCCCTTCCGGTCAACAGCATTAGATAGAATAGCAAAAATAAATAGTTCTTATTTCTGTAGTAACTATTTAACGGGACTATAAAAACTAAGTTTTCTAGTGTTTTATTATGTTACTACTAGATGGCGTCACAGTAAAATTTACAACTGAAAGTTTCAAATATTCTTAGATAGATGGCGCTACAAAGTGAACTTTTCCTCATCATTTTTCTGCATCAGCTATTGTTGCTACAAATGTATTCAAATTAGCTATGTATGCATGTATTCCAAGAAATCGCTATTATACAAAGAATTGAGACACCAAACAGAACTGTAAACAGCCTAATAGCAACTTTAGAAGCGGATATCTAAGTCTTTACATAAAAACAGGTCGTGATCGTGATTTGATTAAGATGATGTTTAAAAGTTTATTCTCTCGATTTATTAAACAGCTTTTATTGCACCCAATGGTCCTAAGGAATACTTTATTTTCCTCTCAACTTTTATATATATTTGGTTTATAAGAAAAATTATTGTTCGTAAATAATTTATATAATTTACTACTTGGTAAGTCAATAGCAGAAAATACATTTTTGCTGTACACACACTCAATCTTATTTTCTGATAGATCTGATAGGTAGCTCCCTGTAAAGTAGACATGGAATCGCTTAGATGCTAGTGTGTGTCTATAATTAAAACCCTCAAACTGGTCACAATATATATTTAAAGGTGAACGGACCAGTAAGTATTACCTAATTAGCTATTGTGTGATCCTTCAACAATCTTTGCACGGTCTTTATCATAACACTGGATTTTTTGTTGGAATGCATGTCGAGATAATACAAGAAATTGGCGATTTTAATATAGCGCAAGCGACTTGTCAAAGTATGGCTTTCTACTGAAACTCAAACAGCCGTATTTTAAGCAAGCATATTCTGTTTACGGTACAAGTACAGACTCGATAACTGCGGATCTCAAGGTTTCTAACAGAAGCTTTACTTGCATTTAGGAGTGTAGGGTGTTTTGCGATTTATTACCCGGAGGTACCATGTAGTTTGTCGACGGAGGAGTTAAAATAGAACACCGTAGATTGGCTCACTGCTTTTAATTAATACAAAAATACAGAATGAGTATACAAATAGTTTTAAATGTAATAACTATGTGTAGGTACAAAAATGTTTTGGCGTCTATTTTAAAGTCCCTGAACAGAGAGTAAAAAATACATTGTGAAATGTTGCCAGCGTTAAATTATATACACCATTTAAGTTCTTCTTCTTCTTAGTTAATGCCAATCTGTGTGTACACACAATTTGTGCCAATGTCATGTGGGTAAGATTTTCAATCTTGTATCAGCGTTACCAAGCTCCAACAAAACGGTGGCCCATCCTGCTCGAACTTTCCATGGAGCTTTGTCGGCACCTCAGAATGTATGCTACGCGTTGTCTTCTATAATAAAAACTTAACTTGAACACGATAACTAAACTATTTCACACAAAACGCCACCAAGATTACATGATATAGAGTCAAATACACAAGTTTAATTAATTAAAGAAAACAATTGCTACATGTCAGACTGAGATCCCGCCGAAAAGCTCACCATTTAAGTTTAAGGAGTTAAAATATGGAACGTAATTATATTAGTACAAGAAAGGCGGAACGCCACAGGTGCAATGTAATGCATGTAGTACCTACATGAGAATGTCACTGTACCACGTTAGCGGTGGATACAGGAGCCTGACCCCAGTAGGGGATCGTTAAAATTCCTGGGTCGCTGTCGGGTATGTGTCGAACCTAATTCTCATTCCCCGGAAAAGACTTCGAATTCGCTGAATGGCAAAGTTAGTTTAGGTTTAACCAAGATTATTTTGTGAAATTGCATACATAAAAATCACTTCAAATCCGAAATTTGTACTATCGTAGTGCCCTTGCGTAGTCAGTTCGAAAACTGAAAAACCATGCATAAGTCGTCTTTAAGAATAATAATAATAATTACCTACTTATTTATTATGATTCAAGGGCATGTGAGTTCTAAGACATATATACTTAAATTATTTGCATTCTAGTTCATTCATAAGGGTTGAAATGTATTAATATTTATACTTTAGTTTTGAATGTCGGAAGCCGCTCCGCACCCCGTACCCCTCACCCCGCACCCCTCTCATCCGGTCGCGGGACAACAGTCGAGGCGACTAGAAAAATCGTTAAACCAGCGCGTCACCTTTTCGAGATCGTGTTCAGTCCTTATTACCTTAACAAATATGTATAACAAACAGAGAAACGTCACCTGGTATGGTGCCTTTAATTTTCATCTATTACATAATTAATTTATTAATGAAAAGTTTGTAAATAATGTTAATTTTTCTTTGCTATCGTAACGTTAATATAAAATTATTTTTGTAGGCACGTCACTCAGGCTACAGTTTCTTTCCGCAATTAAGTTAGCATTGATTTTGGAATAGGGTTCAGATAGAATCTATATTGTAGCGACTCAATCATAGGAGATAAATAATACGCCTTCAGATGGTTGTTCTCAGACATTCCAAGAATATAGTTCTCTGGTACATCTTTTTGATGGATCTCGTTGTATTTAGCCTACGTAAGCGTTGAATATTGATTTTTTGACGTCTGGGTTACAAAACATTGTTGTTTTTCTACTTACACAAAAGCTTAATTAAGATATATTTCCTAGAAAAACATCTGACAATGAAAACTGCATCAAAACCCACTGCGTGGTTTAGGAGTAAATCTATACTAATAAATAACATTTAAGTGTCTATTTGTAATGTCAATTTTTTTTAACTAAATATACATGGATGTACGATACTTATACCAAAAATACCATTTTTGTTTATCTGTCTGTCTTTCTGCCTGTTTGTTCCCGGTAATCTTCGGAACGGCTGGACCGATTTTGACGGGTTTTTTTAGTAGATAGCCGAAGTTACTCCCTAAATAATTAGGGTTTCGCGTAAACAATTCAAAAAGCGGGAAAACAGGAAGTGGACCTAGATGAGTTCCAACGGTGTGACTAAGAATGAGATAGACTTCATCATGTCGACAAAAAAGCAAATATTCAATGATGTCTCTGTGGTCAGTTCTGTAAAAACCGGTAGCGATCACCGTATGGTCAGAGGCACATTGAATCTGAAAATCAAGCTTGAGAGATCCCGTCTGATGAAGTCTACGCGCCGTCCGTTGCCCGTCCAAATACAAAACACCGAAAGCTTTCAGCTCGAAATCAAAAACCGCTTCGATTGCTTAGGGAGTGATGTGGACGAGTATAATGATGGGTTTGTGGAAGCTATCCGTACGGTGGGGTCTAAGTATGTTAAGACCTGCTGTAGAGCCGGCAAGCTCTCTGATTTTACACTCGGGCTCATGGAGGAAAGACGTGAGATGGTCTTGCAGTCGTCAGTCGATGCTAATAGATTTCGGCAGCCCAATAGACAGATTTCCAAGTCTCTTAAACGTGACCTACGACGGAATAATACCGAACTTATACAAGAGGCTATAAAGCGAAACAGAGTCTCCAAAGTTTTCGCTAGAGATCTGGCTATTGGGCATAGCCGATTGACCAAGCTGAAGGCTGACGACAGTAAAATCATATTCTTCAGGCCTGCGCTAACGAGGAAAGTCGAGAAGTTCTACGGACAGCTTTACACATCAACACGAAAACCCACTTGAAATCTAGACCGAGACCCGAGAGCTAGATTAACCCGACACTCCACCGAAGATATCCCGGACGTCAGTCTGTACGAAATTCGAATGGTTTTCAAACAGCTTGAGCCCTTGAGCCCTTCAGAAGCTCTTTCATTCCATCATACTCGAGATAAAAACGACTCAGGCGTATCACAGAAGGGTGGTCCTCTTTTTCAAAAAAGGTAATAACACCCTTTTGGAAAATTATAGACCTATTTCACTTCTGAGTTATGTCTATAAGCTGTTTTCGAGAGTCTTCACGAATCGACTAGCGTACAGCCTTCCAGCCTCCCGAACAAGCCGGGTTACGAAAAGGCTTTAGTACTGTAAACCACATTCATACGCTGTGGCAAGTTACACAGGAGACCGAGGAGTATAACCTACCCCTTTGTTTAGCGTTTGTGAACTACGAAAAAAAAACCTTCGATTCGATTGAGACCTGTGCTGTACTGCAGTCTCTCCAGCGGTGCCAAGACTATCGACATATCAAAGCGTTGAAGGTTTTGTACAAAAACGCCACCATATCGGTCCGATTAAAGGACCAGACCTCGAAACCTATACCTTTGAGGCGTGGCGTTAGACTGGGAGATGTTATTTCTCCGTTGCGCTCGAGGATGTTTTCAAGGTTCTCGATTGGAAAGGACTGGGCATTAACATAAACGGCGAGTACATAACACACTTACACTTTGCTGATGATATTGCAGTCATAGCTGAGACCTAAGTACGATGCTTGGCGACCTCAGAGGAGCCTCCAAACAGTTGACCTTAAAATGAACATGGACAAATCATTTCTAATATCCATGTTGTGCCAACTTCTTAAAAAAATCGGTGACTCTAAGGGCGAAGTTATTGACAGTTATGTATACCTGAGACAAATCTTCCAGTTAGGTAGATCCAACTTCGAGAAAGTGGTTAATCGTAGAATCCAACTTGGCTAGGCCGTGTTCGGGAAGCTACGTAGAATCTTCTCGTCCGAAATACCGCAGTGTCTCAAGACGAGAGTCTTCTACCAGTGTGTGTTGCCAGTGATGACATACGGCACTGAGGCGTGGTCGCTCATAATGGGCCAAATAAAAAACTCAAAGGGCAATGGAGAGGGATATGCTTGGAGTTTCACTGCGTGGTTGAATCAGGAATGAGGAGATTCACAGAAGAACCAAAGTAACCAAACATTACTTAAGTGGCAGTGGGCTGGGCACATTGCTCGCAGAACCGATGCCCGATGGAACCATCGGGTTTTCGAATTGCTACCACGCACCGGAAAACGTAGTGTGGGTAGGTCTGCCACAAGGTGGATCGACGAACTGATGAAGGTTGCGGGATCCGCTGAATATGGGTGTCGCAAGACCGATCGTCGTGGAGATTTTTGGATGAGAGCTATGTCCAGCAGTGGACGTCTTTCGATTCAATGTATGGATAAATGGTAAAAAAAATTAAAATTCATGAAATTATGAATAAAATCCGATTCAATGCACAGTTTTACTGGCAGGTAAAGCCTGCCTCTCTAAGCGTATTTTACCGGTTGTATCATGGCGAGTGTTCTGAAGAGCTCTTTGAGCTGATCCCCTCCTCTCCATTCCATAACAGAACCACGCGGGCGGGACTTTGGTGTCACGGTTTCACGGTGACACCCATAACTTCAAGAACCAAAAAGTTTGCTGACTCTTACTTTTGTCGCACTGTGAGGTAATGGAACCGTCTTCCTTTTAGCGTGTTATGATATTGGGTCCTTCAAAAGAGGCGTGAAGAGGTATTTAAGCAGGCCAGCATGACAGCGGTGACTGGCAGTGAATTCTGTTTAGTGTCAGTCGCCGCTGTTTTGGATTGAACTGTACTTACCATCAGGTCCAGTGCAGTCACTGTGCTGTGTATTATATAAAAAAGGATTCTGAATTTGTGACGAATATTTTTGCTTAATGTTAGTAGCATTAAAAATATTATGATGAAAAATAATTAGGGTTCCGTATAAAAAAAATGAAAAACTATATTACAACTAAAATTTATATGAAACGCGGGCGCATAGCTAGTAGCGTATAAACAGACAGACACAAAAAACCTATTTTGTTTATATTATATTAATGGGCGTAAGGATTCTTGTGGATGAATGCTATTAAATGGACGAACGTCTTTTATATAATACGATATGTCTAAATAAAACTACTATACTTTACAGTAATTTATTTTAAAATTATAAATAAACTATAAAATACAATTATGTTCGTACATGGTTTGAGTTGATAGGAATCGCTGTTGGGGTACAATTTCCGCAGCAGAATTCAATAAGACTAGTTTAACGGCTGCCCATTGTACCCGGGTTTTATGCGGACCCCTCGTTTCCAAGGACACAGCGCACCAAGGTCACTCGACCGATGGGAATTCGTTCAAAGAAATATTAACACGTGTTTTCATTATTTTTATTAACAATAAAAAACAGTTATTTGGAAGCATTTAAATAAGGTATCTGTATTTGTAAATTTTTTATGAGGAAATAAAACAACTTCAATCCGTTGAATAATTAAATTATTTACAATAATAAAATAAAATAGACGAATTGTTTTATTCGCCTTATAATGGCCACAGCACTGAAATTTCATAACCTATTATAAATATTTGCGTTTGTAAAGTCAGTTATAATTAAAAGATGATTCATGTCACTGAATGTAATAAGTTATTTATTTTATCTATAGTAAGGTATACGAGTATTTTGAGAATAGTGTTTCCCTTTTGGTCTCAGAATCATTTGAGAAATTTATATATACATATGTATATAACCATAGGGGAAGGAAATTTAATCACTTTTTTTAAATCGTTATTTTACTAGCGGAGAATACCACGCGGATGGAATCGCAGGCAGAGCTAGTATTCTATTAAAAATATCTAAACTTTCGCATTTTTGTTTTCAGCCTTATCACTTTAATAGTACCTAACCCAGTAGGTTGGATGTGATGGATTTCTAGACTGGCACATGAGAGGTACATTAATCACATTTAAGCAACCAACTTTTCTAATAAAATAAACTTTGTTTCCTTGTGATATGTCGTCCGCTAGAAAACGTATACAAAACACCCTTAAATAGTTCATAGCGTTACAGAAAAACATTTACGATATGATAAAAGAATGTACACGGGTAAGAATATACATTTCTGTATACATACTTTGAATAAATATAAGAGCACTAGCTTTTGGCTATGGATTAACTCGCATTAATGTTGATTATGTCAACAAATTACTGGATCAATACCCTTTATCGTAATGTATACTAAATTTCATAATGTTCGCTTGAGTAGACGTAAAAACAAATTCACATTATCGTTTATAATATTAGTTAGGATATATTAGAAATAATTAATGCTAATTTAATCTCTTTTAAGTTACAGGCTTTTCAACTGTCCTTAGTCGTTAAAACACGAAACTGATATCCGTATTAATATGTACAAACATGAAATGGTCGAAAACCGAAAGGTTTCCCTATAGAAATGAAACGAGTCGAATCGGAATCGTAAATGATTCGGTATAATTGTATTCTTTTGTTGCAACATTATCAATTAAACAAATTCAATGTATTTCACTTATCCTTCAAAGCATCACGTCAAAAATGCCTTAAAACTTTCGACAGCTGCACCGTATAGGAAATAGTATTGAGAGACGGAATATAATGTCTTTTAATACGGCAGCACACCTGCGCCATTGAATAGCACGCACACTCATACATATTCGCTTATCCCCGGAGATTTCAATACTGAATAGCAGATAAAGGTACGCGTTGTTACGGGAGCGAGCAAAAAACTAACTATTCATTGTACATCGGGAGGTATGAGAGATCTTTTCTATTTCGAACAAAACTTCTCGTTAAGCTTTCATATCGCTCGTGTTATTTTATTTTAAACGAATATGGTAAGTAATAAAGTATAATATGTATAGAGGTACGTATATAAAATTCTGTAATAAGTACCTTATTGAAGGAATCCATTTTGGAAATGGATAATCGTTTTGTCTAACAAAATGCGCAAGCAATATTTACGTATTCCGAATATGAAGTTAGATAGATATGTCAGCGTAGCCCAGACGTTTTGTTTTCATTTATTTTGGTGTACTACTAACTGTATTCAAGTCTTCTTTTTCTTTTTAGATGATGGCAATCTGTGCACACACAATTTGTACCAGTGTCATGTGAGAAGATATATTTTCAATTTTGTATCAGCATTACCAAGCTCCAACAAAACGATGGCCCATTCTGCTCGGACTTCTCCTGGAGTTTTGTCGGCACCTCAGAATAAATGTTACGTGTTATCTTCTATAAAGAACTTAACTTGTACACAATAAGCAAACTATAACTCACAAAACGCCACCAAGATTACATGATATAGAGTCAAATACACAAGTTTAATTAATTAAATAAAAAAAAAACAGCTACATGACAAACTGAGATCCCGCCAAAAACTCCTTTATTCAAGTCTTGAGCGTTGTTACCTCATAATTAAAGTTTTTTTAAAATGTAATTAACGTCTTTATAATTTACTTCGTAATAACGTAAAGGATAACGTAAAGGTAAATTTTAAGTATTTAATTATTTGAACGTAATTCACGTTGGTCAAGATATTTGAACATAGTCTATAACAAAATAGTAAACTGAACAAAGATTTATAAAAGGTTTTCGTTCAAATTTACCTTTATTCTCCATGAAGTTTAGGTAGAAGTAAGTGTTTGTAAAGGTATTGTTCTAGATTTCACCGAACCGATCCTTTCACATGCACAATAGTTCCAAAAGCTGGTAAATCATAAAACCCTCACAATAAAACACAAGGAATAATTTTAGTTTGTCCCTGAAAATGACTTACCGACAATAGATGAACAAAATTTACCTGCCAAAGAGAGATTTAAACCATTTTAGGGAACAATATATCTATGCAACGGTACCACCTCTTGCTACATAATAACGCCTTTGTGTTGCACTTCCTGGACAAATTTAATTGTATAGTTAGAGAAACCAAAGATTATATATTAGGCTATGGAGAAACGAATATTAATATAATTTATTTTTAATATCACAAGATGGTTATACTAGTTTAATTACTGTATTGATGATAATATAATATTGATAATTTAAGAGGATTTTGCGGTTGGCAACAAATCTAAAGAATAGATATTTCAGAAATCTGTTGCTATCGCGTTGCGCCCCAATGAAAGAGTTATAAAGCGCAAAAGAGAAAACTGCAACTCGGCCTGATTATACGCAAAATAGATGAAAACATCGCTTTGTATTCCCCTGTTTCTTCCTCCAAAAATGGGCCGATGTAAATTTTTCTTTCAAATATAAAATAAGAAAGACTTTGGCTATCCCTTTACGTTTTGGTTTTTGGTAGTAAATGACGGTAAAAAAAATAGGGCATTTTTTCTCATTTTCGAAGGCTCCTAGTTTTTATAACAATTAATTTAGGAGAAAAAAATCAAAACATTTTTTTACACGATATAGGCTTTGACCACAATCTCCCCTGATGTTAAGTGACATCAAGTGATGCTGCCGGAACACACCTATTGGTATTTTGCGACAGAATTTTAAACTTTTTTAAACCAGGCGGGCATCATTAGAAAATGTCCTACCACCATGATATGGTTTTCTCACGATGTTTTCTTCACCGAAAGCTTAGGTCGATTTTAGAGTCGGTTAGGTGGGGATCGAACCCGCGTCGACAGACGCGGAATCCGGCCAACTACCCGCTGCGCCATCATCGCGTAACGTACTTGCATGGCGGTGGTGGATATATATTATATGGTATAAAATATTTACTACTAGCTGTGTGCCCGCGGTTCTGCCCACGTTTTGTATATTTTTCACTGCGTAATATAGTTTTAAAATAATCATTGGAGAATAATGCTTCGATGATGCTTGTACCCTGAATCGGATTTTATTCGAAATTGCATGTGTTTTAATTTTTTTACTAATTATTTCTACCAAAAAAAGTCCCGTCATAATCGGCCCATCCATATCGGTGATTACCTGGAACAAAGAGAAAGACAGGAAAAAAATAATTATTTAATTACTGGTATAGGTTAATCAACTAATAAATAAAAAAAACTGAAGTGTCTCTTTGTAATGTCAAAATAACAATTTTTACCAAGTACATATTGATGTATGTCTATATACGATTAGCCGTGTGCCCGCGGCTGCACCCGCGTTTCATGTTTTCTTTACGGTGTTTTAATTATCAATACGGAACTCTAATTATTTTCCTAAAAAATGTTTGGTACTAAGATAAAGTAAAAATATGAAATTACGAACAGACTACTTCAATTTTATTTATTAGTATAGTTAATGCCATTATGCAGGAAACACTATTTATGAAATATACGCCGCCCGCGATTCCTCTTAAAAATTGTAAATTAATTTAAAATGTTTTTTCTTTACGCCTACATATGTACATATTTAGTGATTGTCGTAGAAATTGAATTAGAAGTCAATAAAAAAATTAATCTTTCTTCATAATGACCAGTCACAGGAAAGTTTTGTCTTCGCTTGCAATTTTTAGATGTGTCCGTCATTTTTCTTATCGCCCTGTTTACCACACATCGCACGGTGGTCCGACCAAGGATATGGTTACTAGTTTGCGTAATGATGATAGTACGTTTTTTTTTTCTACACTTTGAGAACATTGTAGTACTTTGATGTACCAAGAATTATAATGCTAACACGGAATACACAGAAGTGACTTAAAGTCACAAAAATTTCTCAGTATCTACGATGTATGCAATCCAAAGAGTAGGTTAGAAATATATAAAATAATTTAGAAATAGTTTTTATACCATTAGGGACAGCGCTTTGATAAGATTCTCACCTTTTTTTTTTTTTTTTTTTGTCGGGGGGAAATGCATTTACGCACTACCCTTATCTATTGTATTTAGAGGATCAAAGTCCCCCAATACAATAGATAAGGGGGCACGGAGTGACGAGCTCCGCGCCAGTGTGGGACTCACCCGGGCGTGAAGCGCCCGGAAATACCCACTAAAACCCCCCGGGGCCGTCCGCTGCATTTGGGATGGGGGCGACACGGGGTGGCTTTCGCAAGCACCGTGTCGCCCCCTGCAGCGAACCCACCGGACCTCGTCGTGCAATGGCCCAGCGGGGATGGGGGAGTGTACACACCCCACCTCTTCGCCCGCCTCCCGTAGGAGGCCATGACCAAGGAAGGTCAGTCAGCCGGGGGGGAAAATGTGTTACCCACCGTGGGTTAGAACCTCCGACCTTTCAGTCGTACCGTCCATGAGTCACGCGGATTAGTCCACCGGACTAACCACGCTCTCAAAAATGTGTTACCCACACTGGGTTCGAACCTCCGCCCTTTCAGTCGTAACGTCTATGAGATACGCGATTAGTCCACCGGGCTAACCACGCTCTCATAAGATTCTCACCTGACGTTAAGTAACGATGTGGCTGAAAATGCTAAACACACTAAGCTTTGATGTACTGGCGCTCAAATGATGTTGCCGGCCCACATCAATAAGCGCTTGGTGAGAGATTTTCAAGTTTAAAGGTGGTTGCTTATTGGGCATTAGGAAATGCCCTACCACTTTGCCAGAGAAGTCGAACGGTACTAATCACACACGGTGTGATGCCATTTCAGATTGGCCTTAAAAGGCCACGTACGTCTTTCGTGCCGGTGATTACGTAATTCCGTGTCGCTAACACAATTTTTTTTTTTTTTTGCTTAAATATTAAGCGGGTTTTGTATGAAACTATCACTCTTAGCGTTATTACTCTATGGCTATGACTTTCTCACGAAGTTTTCCTTCACTGATAGCTCAGAATCATTATAGAATAGGTGGAGTCCAACCTAATTCCATCGACGCGGTATCCGATTACACTACCACTGAGCCTAATGAATGTAATGTAACCTCTAAAACGTTTTCATATTTTTTTTTAATAGGCAGCATGAAAGTGAGAGTTATTTTTCTACATTTAGCTTCAAAGAAATATTTGCCAATGTCAACGTTTTTTTGAAATCGATGCTATTTGGAAACGCAAGAAGAATTAAAAACTTTGACGAAAAATCACTATGATCAGGAGTTTTTGGCTGCATCTCATTCTGACATGTAGTAGCATTTCGGTGGGATTTCATGTGACATAATTTGATTAATAAGCCTTAGTGGAATGTGTTTAAAATAATGACGCAGTGTATAAAATTCTAAGATATGTAAAAAATAATAGAAAATATTTAGGATAGAACCGTAATTTTAGAGCGTTGCATAAAAACTGTTTTAAACGCCAAACTTGGCTGCATGGTCAAGGTACCTTTGACTTTTCCTGAGAAAGGATTTAATGAAACAAAAAATAAATCATTATGTACAGTCGGCTTCTCGCCTCAAGCTAAGTTTAGTAAATTGGACTTAGGTAACTTATAAATCTGACATGTCATGCTAGATTCATAGATTACGATAGTGTTTTTTTAATGGATTAAAAGTTGATTGACATTAAAATCTCTTGGAAAGTTACGATGAAACGGAAGAATTAATCTTTTTAAATTATTATTGTACGGTGTTGGCACACATGTTTTTTTGAATTACATACTACAAAATTTTGTTAAAAGCTGATAATTACGTAATATGCGGAATCCCCTTGGAATTTTATAAAATATGCATAAGCATCATTTGTAATCTGGATTAATTATTTACGTTTAGGAACTATAATTTAGGGTACCTATATTGAGAAGTATTCTATCAGATTAAAAAGGATTATTTTCTTAATTTACTCTCTAAAAGCTTGAACTCTTGAGCGGAAAACGGTTTTTTTTTAAAAGGAATCGATTACTATCAAAACATTTTTGATGCGGTCGTTATTAATGAGAAAAGTCACGAATATACATAACATAACATAAGCTCACGCCTGTTATCCCCGGAGGGTTAGGCAGAGGTGAAATAGCGAACTACACCACCCGCATTCCGCCGAGCTTAAATCCGTCCCAGATGTGACAGGGGGCGAGTCTGTCGCCATATCGGGCACAAATTCCAAACTCCGGGATGATACTGAGTACTCGAACTCGGGGACTCGAACCAGCGACCTTAGAACGACAGTCGCACCGTAATAAAACTGCGCCACCGAGACACGAATATAAAGTATAGTATATATATAAAGTATGTACATATATAAAGTTAGTTAAAAAAATAAACACTTAACTGTAGTCAACCATTGGAAAACGCATTTTATGACCTCTGCCAACGGGTTTTTGTACGTAAAAAACACAGTGTGTTGACGCAAAATAATTATGTCTATATTTTGGGTATTTTTTAAATTTGATTCTCACTGCATGATTGCTTCACACCTCATTTACAAGAGTGGATGAACTGTTTTGTCTGTACATTTGAACGGTTGTCGTGATAAGAATAACAGCTAAATTTGAGAGTTTATTTATGAGAGTTTCTCTTTGAAACGACTCGAGAGAAGGCGTAATACCTATATCATGTTTTGGCCATTTCAATCGTTTAAGTAAACAAACATGAACAATAAATTGTAAATAAAATCTAAGTGTCTGTTTGTAACATCAAATTAACAACATTGAAATGAATATTTACTATACATAACACAATAAGGACATAAACACCTTAAGGACTTTGTCGTATAGCAACCAAAACGTTCCATAAATCTTCTTCTAAGATAATGGCAATTAGTATTTAAAAAATTAGTACCAATGAGTATAGTAAGATGTAGTTTCAATTTTGTATTAGCGTTACCAAGCCATAGCAAACCAAGCAAATTACCATCCTGCTAGAACTTTCCATGGAGCTTTGTCGGCACCTCAGAATAAATTCCACTGCGTTATTTCACATAATAAACTTGACTTGCACACAATAACCAAACAATATCAAACAAAACGCCACCAAAATTACATGATATAGAATTAAATACGCAAATTTAACGAATTAAAGAAAACAACCGCTATATGACAGGCTGAGATCCCCGCCAGAAACTCCGTCCCATAAGTCAGATATTGTTCATGACAATATAATTAATGTGAAGTGGATGTGATCAGATAGGTCACACTAAATTAAGCTCTTAACTTTTTCTAGATGAAACTTCAGTTAATTTACTATTCAAAAAGTCCATACTAATAAGTCTATTTGTTTTGAAACATCACTTTTTTTCGTTTTTTTTTTTTTTTCCGCAAAAATTCTGTTGACCGGAAGGGCCTTTGCAGCTTTATCGAACTTCGGAGGCGAGTACTGAAGGCACTCGCTGCAAAAGGTAACTAGCACAAGGGTTCGAACCTCGGCTTGGCCGCTACCTATTTCATAAAATTCCCGCGGAATTTAAACCTAGCTAAACCCTAAATTTAAAGCTAAACATCACATTCTATAATAATTAATCGGATATCCTCAATAACTGTACCATACATTTATTACAGTTTTCTCGTGGAATGTTTTACATAAAAAATCCAACTTGTTTGATGGAATGTGACCCGAACGAACGTACGGACAACCTTTAGATAATTTCTGTTACACTTTTATATCGTCTATCCACGGATATATTTGTCTATTTTGTTCTTTATTACTGCCCTGAATCGAAGTTCTTTAGTTTAAACTTCGTATTGTTATGCTAATCTCCAATGCCCAACAAAATGGCGGCCATTTGTTAAGCATTCCAAAAAAATTGTTGGAAAATGTAAGAATTCACGCTCTATGTCACTTTCTTTACACTTGTGGATAATAATAGCAAACTATATTACGTAAAATGGTAATAATTTGCATAATATAGTCTCATTTACTGCAAGCTAATGAATTTAAAACAAAGACATGACAGACCAAAATCGCGTCAAGAACTTCTTATATAATTTAAATAACTTTAATTTAATATATTAATTTAAAAGGCTCCTAAAACTATGAGTATTCATTGTATTCATTGTATTACCTATGTTTATAAATTATATAGGTACGATATCGCTCTGTGTTTGCGTTGGCAATATTTTTGTATGGTCATTGCGCAGTACAGTTATGTTTGAGAAACACTTTAATTGGAGTGTCTACCGCCACAGTACAATGATATACAGTTAATCCATTCGACGAGTTATTGTACTGTTTTAACATATATCGTGTTAATTATTTGCATGCGATGATGATGCAGTTGGTAGTGTGGCCGGATTCCGCGTCAATGGAAGCGGGTTCGATCCCACCTATCCATCTCTAAAATCAGTCTAAGCTTTCGGTGAAGGATAACATCGTGAGGAAACCATAGCATGGCCCATTCTCTAATAATGCCCGCCTATCACCTATCACCTTCAAGTTTGAAAATATGTTACAGAATACCATTAGGTGTGTTCCGGCAGCATCACATGAGGACCAGTACCTCAGAGCTTAGTCCACCATCCTGGACCACATCGTCACTTAACATCAGGTCAAAGCACTGAGCCAAAACAGTATAAAATAAACAAAATCTCCGGAACTTTTAACACGGAAAACAGCCTAAGTCGAGGTTCGTACCATTTTGGAGGCCTTGCGCTAGCTACCATTTTAGGCTGAGTGCCTAAGCGCTCGCCTCAAGATCCTGTGAAGCTGTGAATTACGTAAGCGGAATTATTAATAAAATCATCTAGAGTAAACAATTAAACATTGCTTACGTAATCAATAACCAGGCCCTTCCAATCAACATGTCATAAAAAAGTAAACAAAATACAAACCCCTGCACTCGTTTCTCATTGGTGCTCATGTAATACTATAACTGCCCCTAAAGGTATAAAAAAACCGCAGAACATAGTCGAGATCTATTGCGATTAATACAGTTTATAGTATTTTATTGAGATACTGAAGGCAATTGTACTGTAACGACGGCGTCAGTCAGCGCTCTGTGTCATTTGACCCCCGGACTTGAGCCAGCCAGCGGGTACGTAGAAACTGATTCATAAATCTCGTAGTGTTTACTATATATCGAGACTAGCCTTGTCGGCGGTTTCGCTCATATATAACACCGTATATTCTTGACGATTATAATACTGTACTGTGTGCTCGCGGCTGCGCCCGCGTTTATATGTTTCACTGCGTTTTAATTTTTTTATATGGAACCCTAATTTTAATTTTTTATTATTTTCCTACAAAATTTATAGATATAGTAAAAATCATCATCATCAACCAACCGATACACGTCCATTTTGGACATAGGTTTCCCCCAACAAGGGGAGGAATTGTCATAATTGCCACGCTTAGCAGGCGGGTTGGTGATCGTAGTATTTATTTGTGGTACTCAGAGGATGCTGCCCATCCTCTGGCTTATCTCTTAGTCGCCTTTTACATCACTCACGGGAAGATATGGGGTCGACAAGATTCTTAGCTGGCACCACACAGCTGGTAAAAAAATTCGCATAAATTAAAGCGTTTGCCCGTAAAACTGTTCGTTGAAACGGTTTTTTTTTTTTTTTTTTCAAAATTTTTATCAGTTTTAATTTTTTTACGCATATCCTTCATTATTTTCGAATATTAAAAGTACCGTAAGTTACCCGGAGTAACATCAGCTATCTACCAAAAAAAGTCTAGTCAAAATCGGTCCAGCCGTTCCGGAGATTGCCCGGAACAAACAGACAGACAAAAATTTTAACAATTGTATGTTTGGTATAATAGGTAACGTGTCATTCATATCAATTTAGCCTGCCTCGGTGGTGCAGTTGTGTTACGGTGCGACTGCTGTTCTGAGGTCTCGGGTTTGATCCCCGGGTCGGGTCAAGTGGTATTGGGTTTTTCTACTCAGTATCATCCCCGAGTTTGGAATTTGTGCCCGATATGGCGATAGGCTCACCCCCTGTCACATCTGGGACGGAACTATGCTCGGCGAGATGTGGGTGGTGTAGTTCGCTATTTCACCTCTGCCCAACCCTTCGTGAGCTTATGTTATGTTATGACTATTTAGTAAAAAAAAAAAAAATTTGACATTAAAAACAAACACATTTTATTTAGTTAGTTTATTATTTATTATTAGATATTACGACTATTAAATATTTAAGACGCGGTCGGCAGGAAATTACGCGGGAATTTATAGTTGAAATTACTTTGCCGTAACGTAACTTAACCACTTAACGTAATCTACAAAATAAATTTAAAACATCGAATTTATCGAAATTATCGCCGTAGATTCAAAATAAGGCTTACCCTAAGCATAATATCCTATTAACAACAGAAACAGTTAGTTGCTAGGCAAATTTTTTTTTAACGGTGTTAAGCGATTCTCGGTTGGGAGAAAACTTATAGATTCGCGTTACCAACGCTACCCGTCAACATGCTACAGTATGTCAAATTTAAGATGGCCGATTACCCATAAAAATGAGACAATAGGAAAACAATAGAAAGCTGGCGTAAACGCCAGGTTAGTGCTCAAGGGATTAAATGCAAGCGCTCAGAGATCAATAATAAAATGTATGCTTACGCAGCCCATCGTATGTTTTATTAAAATTAAACTATGTATTTGAAAATGTACACATTTATTGTTCGGAGCGTCAGTAGATGTAAAAACCAGACATATCTTCAAAATCAAAATCAAAATCGAAATTTATTTATTCAATTTAGGCTCTAAGAAGGCGCTTATGAACGTCTAAAACACTACCACCGGTTCGGAAAACAACACAGTCGAGAAGAGCCGGCAAGAAACTCGATCTGGTTCTTTTTTTTTATAAATATAATATATATCATTTTTTTGTCATATAAAAAAACTATACAAATCGAAGTTTTAATAATGTTAGCGGGTGCGCACAGAGATGTGGGTTAATTCCAGACGTCACTATCTTAAATGTTAGGTTATGGTAATAGTTTCAATTAACACATAATGCAAATATAAGAGTTTTAAAAAAAAACAGTTTTATTAAAGTATCGAGTTGTCACTTCTGATGGCAGTCTCCATGGTTACCAAGTTTTTTTTGTTCGTCTCTTAGATTCGAGCAGTTTCGCTCATTGGTAGAAAAACTAAATTGTATAAATACATACATAACGTATCGACTTTATCCCATAATGATAGGCAGAGGCTATATCCTTCCACTTTCATAAGTACCTTCATACATGCTCTTCGGGTAGGGTTTCTTTGGACCTGGCCTTCCTCCAGAACGTCCTCAATCTGGTGGAGATACGTTCGCCTAGGACGACCTTTACTAGCTTGCCCATTCACATTCGTTTTGTAAATGTGTTTTTTGTCAAACTTCCTTCCAGTACGCGGCAACCATTCGAGAACCCTTTGGCCCCATCGGACATCGGTTCTACAAGCAATGTGGCCAGTCCATTGCCACTGAAAGACACAGCGTGAGTAGGCCCCCCTCCAAGGTGGGCCGACGACCTGGTGAAGGTCGCGGAAGTCCGCTGAATGCGGCTGACGCAAGACCGGTCGTCGTGGAGATCTTTGAGGGAGACCTATGTCGAGCAGTGGACGTCTTTCGGTTAAATGGATGGATGGATGGAATCTTCTTTCATCCATCCTCTCTACATACTCTACCACACCACAACGTTTCCTTATCACACTATTCGTTACTCTATCTATAATTTCCTAACCAGCTGTACTTCTTAGACTTCTCATCTCTACTGCTAAACTAATAACACGATATTTATCAATTCTGACGCGGTACTTATTTCACCTGGACACTTAGTAATTGACATAGTGTTTTATTTTGCATGTCATACTTTTTTTTTAAATAAAGAAATGCAAAATTATTAAACGGGTGACCTTGTCTAATCTTAAAGGTGCGATTGAAATGTGTGTTTCTCTGTCTATATCCCCGTAAATTATACATACGTTTGATCAATTATCAAATAACTCGGGTTTAGCGAAGTTTACCATTGCGGCTGTATAGTTTTCGATCGACACAGCCTTACTTTAACCTTAGGGTTGCCACTCGAATTTTATAATACTTCTTTTGGGTTATAATTTTTATGTACATATATCATTTTGATCATTATTTCACATGATGTTAAGTGATTATGTGGCTTAGGATGAAAAACACTAAGCTTAAAGTTACTGGCTTTCTTGTAATCCTAACGGAATTACGGGTTTTTAAAATACTTTGTAGGTTTAGCGCTTTGACCATAATCTCTCTGATTTTAAGTAACGTTTTGGATGGTTCTAGTTCCAGGATGGTAAACACATTAAGTTTAGATGTACTGGCTCTCAGGTCATGTTTCCGGAGCACACATAAGTGAATAGAAAACGTACAAGCTCTTGAGCTTGCAAAGCAAGGGTATATATTAAGCTGTAATAAAAAAGAAAATAGAGTTTTCCATATGTGAAAGTTTTTTTTATGTCGGTTAAGTAGTTTTTGAGTTTATCCATAACAAGCAAAAAAATCAATTTCACCTCTTTATCGAAATAAGAATATTTTAATAAATACTTAGTAATGTTTATACGATACCTATCCCAAAAATACAATTTATCTCTCTGTTTGTTCCGGGTTATCTCCGGAACGGCTGAACCAATTTTGACAGGACATTATTTGGTAGACAGCTAAAGTTATTCCGGGTAACATAGGGCGGTAATTTTGATTAATATTTCGCATAAAAGTTTAGGGTTACATTTCTTGATAAGATAATTTAAAACCAGTATTTTTTGTAGTAGAGTATTTATTTAAAAACTAACTATATTTACTGAACGTAATTTCCATTTGGAAACGTGACATATATTTCGGTTCGAAAAAGATCTGAGTCAGACGAAATGACGCCGTATCTAAAGTAGTTTTATTAGCGCACCCGCGTTTCATATATTCTTCACTGCATTTTTTTATACGGAACCCTAATCTTTGTTTAGTATTAAGATAAACGTATTTCTAATAAATTCAAGCAGTTGCTTCTAAAATCGGATTTTATTAAATTTTTATGAGTTTTAATTTTTTTACTCGGTACCCTGATTATTTCCGAAAATTAAAAATTACCTAAGTTACCCAGAGTATCTTCAGCTATCTGCCAAAAGAAGTAGCGTCATAATCCGTAAAACCGTTCCGGAGATTACCCGTAACAAACAGACAGACAGACAGACAAAAATATAAAAAAAATTGTATTTTTGGTATAGGTATAGTGTATACATTCATATCTGTTTAATAAAAAAAAAATAGTTTTGACATTACAGTTAATACGACCATTTATTCATTAATTCGATAATTTATTAACGAAGGTGAGAACCCTGTGTGATGGCAGGGCGCGTGGGCCGAGTAACGGTTGGCCCGGATGAGACCGGTTGATTTCCGAGCGGGGGCCGAGCGCTCCCGCACCGGAGCTGTGCCGCCGCGCACTCACCCGCTTTCATACAGCCACACCACACCACACATACGATCCCTAACACTAAAGTGTAATATTAACAATGGAAGCTTAAGCTTTTCGGCTTAAACGCTCTTCACAAAGATTGGTGAAGCTGTTTTACAACAGCGTTAGTGAATTGGGAAAAAAAAATTATTAAAAATCAAAAATTATTTATTCAATTTAGGCCCTAAAAAGGCGCTTATGAACGTCTAAAACACTACCACCGGTTCGGAAAAACAACCCAGTCGAGAAGAGCGCAGGCAACAAACTCGATCTGGTTCTTTTTTTTTTTCATAAATATAATATATATCATTTTTTTTGTCATATAAAAAAACTATACAAATCGTGGTTTTTAGTGAAAGCACAGAGATGTGGGTTATTTCCAGACATCACTATCGTTCACGTAATGATCCACCCTGTAATAACCTTTTGAGATTAAAACTTACTTGACATAATACTTGAACTTATTGTCAGGTAAATCCTTGGGATCTTATTGTAAAAACCGAATACTATTACCTATAAAGCTTTTATTACACTTACTTAACCTAAAGCATGGGACGGGCAACTTGTCTTTACTTCTAGTATTAAAATTATGACGATCATTCACTAGATCTAGCTTGTCTAAATTTTCAAGGTACCTTATTGTGAAACCTAACACTAATAACCTAAAAAGCTTTCAATGTCATTGGAATTTTCAATACGAAACAAACCCCGTATCATAGAAATTCACCTATATTTTTGTATTGCTTATAGTACCTTGAATACACTGGATGCTTATAGTCTAGGGGTGTAGGTGTAATGACCTAACCCCCCTCCAAAATCGTACACGTTGAATCTCTTAAAAATAGACAATAATTTACGAGAAAGCATTAAGCAGAGTACTTAATTTTTTCTTCTTAAGACGTAAGACAAGGTAATCAAAATAATTGTCAAAAATGTATGTAACAAATAAAATCCCCGCCCCCCATCCCCAAAATCTTTGTCATCGACCGCGTCTGTTATAGAGAGTATACCTCAGTGGGTAATGCAGTCGGATTTCGCACCGATGGACGTAAGTTCGACCAACTTATCCAACTCTATAATCAGCCTGAGATTTGAGTGAAGGAAAAATTTATGAGGGAACCATAGCATTCTTGTAGGGGACTTTCTGATAATGTCTGTCATGGGCAGGTACCATCTTCATGTCTGAAAACCTGTCGCTAAATACTTATAGGTGTGTTCCGGCAGCATTACTTGAGAACCAGTACCTCTAGGCTTAGTGTGTTTACCATTGTGTACCACATCGTCGCTAATACCTAATGTCAGTTTTGCATCTGAATACGATCTCACCTGATGTTAAGTGACGATGATCAGGCGACATTTTTTTTTGACAAATTATCTAGTAATAGCTACGCAGAGTAAGTGGCATATGGTAACTTTGGGGCAAGAGGGGGGAGAAAAAATACCCCATCAAGATTCGAACCGAAAGCAACGGTCATGTGTGTACAGGATAGGAGACATCACTAAGCCATCATTGCTTGTGAGTCTAAGTGGGTTAAATATAAATAAATATATATATATATATATACTAGGTTTTTTTGATAGATAAACAATAAAAGGTCGACATATATTTTTTTTTAATCTTAAAATTACTTCGTCTCTCTCTTATATCTGTAGTAATAAATAAGATTGAAGTGTCTGTTTGTAATGGTTAATCTCCGAAACGACTGGACCGATTCTGACTGGACTTTTGGTAGGTTCCTGAAGTTCTAATGCAATAGGTAAGGGTAGTGCGTAAATGCATTCCCCTCGTCAAAAAAAAGGTACGTGAAGTTACTCCGGGTAACATGGGATACTTTTCATTTTCGAAAACAATTAGGGTTCCGCGTAAAAAAATTAAAACACATAAAATTGTGAATAAAATCCGATTAAATTTAAAGTTTTACTGACAGGTATTTGAATTTGTCAAAAATATCTTTGCTTAACGTTTGGTAAAAAAAAAAGTTTAAAAATTATTAAAATTCCGTATAAAAACATAAAAATGCTGTGAAGAATATATAAAACGCGGGCGCAGCCGCGTGCACACAGCTAGTAATGAATAAATGTGATGAATAGAATAAAAAAAACTTGTTCATAAGTAGATCAAGCGTGTCACATAGGTTTTCAATAAGCAAAAGTATATTTAAAAAAAAATCTAAATATGTATGAATTCTACTTATTTGCATTTTTAAGCAATTTCCTAGCTATTTTGGTTAATAATATTTAAATCAATAAAGATATACAATAGTTAAACAGAATTCAAATGAAGCGGATGGAATTTAAAAATAGATAATTAAATATAATTGCTGAAATAAGTACGTTCATTTAAAAAAAATATATGGGGGGTTAAGGCAATGAGAGTAAATCATATTTGTGTTCGTCAAAAGAGTATGGCGACGCTACTACAGCAAGTAACTTTTAGACGTTTCTTTTAGGTGTATCATATTTCCCGGTGGGTTCGCTGCAGGGGGCGGCGCGGTGCTTGCGAAAGCCACCCCGTGTCGCCCCCATCCCAAATGCAGCGGACGGCCCCGGGGGGTTTTAGTGGGTATTTCCGGGCGCTTCACGCCCGGGTGAGTCCCACACTGGCACGGAGCTCGTCACTCCGTGCCCCCTTATCTATTGTATTGGGGGACTCTGATCCCTCAAATACAATAGATAAGGGTAGTGCGTAAATGCATTTCCCCCCGTCAAAAAAAAAAAAAAAAAAAAAAAAAAAAAGGTGTATCATATTTATAATCATGTTTCTAGCCTTTTATCGTAATTTGTGTCATAGCTGAAGGAATAAATAGTGCATATAAAGAGGGCTTGCAGTTAATATTTCGAAAAAACATAGGAGGAGAATCATGTATGTCTAGAGTTATAAAAAAAAATAAAAAAGAACACTTGCCATAATTTTATAATTCTCTCGAGCGGAGCCGCGGCCACAGCTAGTTCTTACTAAACATTCTTATAGACCTCATAAATACTTCGTATTATGCATACTCCGGTTTCATTTAATATATAAAAAAAAAACTTTATTCTATTTAAGCCCTAAATAGGCATTTATGAATGTCAAAAAACACTACCACCGGTTCGGAAAAAAACCCAGTTGTCAAGAACCGGCAAAAAACTCGATCTGGTTTATCTTTCTTTTCGTATAAATATGGATATACAAAAAATTAGCCGAACTATAGTTACAGCCATTGTTAACGGAAGCACAGAGAAGGGTGTAAGTTCCAGACATCACTATCGTTCAAGTAATGATCCACCCTGTAATAACGTTTTGAAATTTAAAATTTGTTCGACATGTTGCTTGAATTTATTGTCAGGTAAATTGGTAATGTTCTTTGAAATCTTATTGTATATATATCTTACAACACTATTATATAAAAGGCTTTTATTAGACCCTAAAGTGTCACTTTAGTCAACAAAAATTTTAAATTTTCCATTTCTGCACATTTAAAATCAACAAGTAATAAATTTCCCCGCGTTTCATATACACTTTTGCTGCGTAATATAGGTTTTTGTTTTTAAATACGGAATCTTAATTAATTTTCAAACATTTTTTTGGTACTAATATTTAATAAAATTATTTCTTACAAATTCAAATAATACAAATCACATGAATTTTAATTTTTTTACGCGTTATCTTAACTATTTTCGAAAAACAAAAGTTCCACGAAATAACTTCAGCTATACACCAAAAAAAGTCCAGTCAAAATCGGTTCAGCCGTTCCGGACATTACTCCGAAGAAACAAACAGAAAGACGGTAAAAATTATATTTTTGGTATAGGTTTCCTTTGGTAAACATACATATCTATTTAGTAAAATAAAATATTTTGACATTACAAACAGTCATTTCAATTCTGTTTATTAGTGTATATAGCGCATACCAGGTGGGTTTTACTCTGATATTTACCGCTTGATGTTGGAAATCTTTTTCAACTAACCTATATTAACAAATAAAATTAAAGTGTCTGTTTGTAATTTCAAAATTAAATTTACTTTAGCTTAGTACTGAAAAAAAATTAGAGTTCCGTTAAAAAAAATATAAAAATATATTTAACGCGGGCACACCCGCGGGCACACATCTCATATAAGATGGCTCTCTTTACACTCCATAATCCATATACTAGATACCGTCTGTCTGTCAGTTAGTGCGTTTGAAGGTTGAAAAATACTGAACTAATTTACATCTATTGATTAATAAAGGTAAGAGTGATAGTTACAAGCGACACGGAATTATGTAATTATCAGGACGCAACGTGGCCTTTTAAGGCCATTTTGAAATAGACTCCGCGTGTGACTACTGCCGTTCTGAGTATTTTAATTCTATGTTTAAATGATTATTTATTTATATCATAAATATATACTTTTTGTTTATAGTTTTAGTACACATTCTGTTCATAAAACTCGGGCTGATTCTAATGCTCAATTGTGTTTTATTAGGTACGTGTGGAAATTAAATATGTTGCCCGGGAAATACCTGCTGTTGATTCAAGCCATGTACTGCAAATGCAGCAATCAAGTTCGGTCTGCTGCTGGTGTCACAGCCAGCTTTTGATGTGGCTTTCAGCTTGGACCAGGGATCGGCTCTTAGCCCATACCTCTTCCTGTTAGTAATGGACGCTATTATGTCGGATATACAGGAAGAGGCACCCTGGTGCGTGATGTTCGCCGATGACATCGTGCTGGTCGATGAGAGTGTCCAAGAGGTGCAAAATAGTCTGGATGTGTTGCAGCAAAATCTGGAGAATTTAGGCCTAAAAGTTAGCAGAACATTAACAGAATATTTGTTCTGCGCCTTTGGCGGTATCTTCAGCCTGAAGCCAATATCACTTGGAGGAACACCAGTCCCAGTCTGTTCTAAATTCCGCTACCTCAGATCACTTTTGCAGTGTGAAGGAAAAATAAGGCAAAGAATCAACTCGTTGAAGTTGGATGAAATGACGACAGGTCTCTGGTGTGATTTGTGACTCCAGGATGCCCGTTAAATTGAAGGGAAGGATATATATATATATAAGTCCATCATAAGACCTGTCATATTGTAAGGATCAGAATGCTGGGCTAGTAAGAAGATGGACGAGAAGCGATTGCATGTAGCTGAGATGCGAATGTTGAGATGGATGTGTGGTGTCACAAGAATGGATAAAATAAGAAATGAATATATTAGAGAGAGTTTGAAAGTTGCGCCAGTGGTAGAAACGTTGAAAGGGTCCCGTTTGTCGTGGTATGGACATATTGTGAGAAGAGAGGAAGAGCATGTGGGTAAAATAGTAATGAATATGAATGTGGAAGGATGGAAAAGTAGAGGAAGGCCAAAGAAAGTGTGGATGGAGTGTGTAAGAAATTATATGAAAGAAAAAGGAGTGAATGAAGAGATGACGGCTGATAGGGACGTAAGGAAGAAGAAAACATACTGCGCCGACCCCGAGTGAGTTGGGAAAAGGCAGGAGAATGATGACATTTATTATATAATATAGAGTACATATAGAATTGTATAAACTTTGCAATATTCGAATAAAACATTCTCATTTTACCGAAGTTTGAGTAAGTACTGTAAAGTCTCAGTTCTTTAACCACAGCCTCACCTGATGTTAAGTGACGATTTGGTCCAGGATGGTAAACACACAAAGCCTAAAGGTACCTGGTTCTCAAGTGATGCTCCAGAAATACATCCATTGGTATTTCGCGACAGGTTTTCAAACTTGATGGTGGTGGCTACCCAGACGGGCATTATTAAAAAATACCCTTTCCAATATACGTAACAAAACACATATTTAAATCAGACCAGATACTATATCCAAGATTTAAAAACAAAAGAACCATGTAAATCAGTTCAAAGGTTCTCGAGTTAGAAGCCAACTAAAAGACAGAGAGATAGACGTTGCCTTTTATATAAGGATTTAAAAAAAGAACACACAAAAACAAGCACGTTCTACGATCGATAGATATTTAATTTTAAGAAGAGACTAATTTAAAATTATCATTATAATAAAATAAATGTACGATATAATTGTATGTTTATGCGTAGTAGGTAGTTACCTAAGGTAGAGAGCGACAGGTCGACGCAATCTGCGCGCGCGCAGCTGCAGCGACAGCTGGGCCCTGCCTCGACGCACCTAACCCATCCACAATCCACTCCACAAATTATTATTACAACAATGCATAATGCATACAAATATGTCCTATATAAATGTCGATACACGCTTTTATTTTTAAACTGCTATTTCAAATTAATACTGAAACTTATTCAGAGTTTATGCGGTCGGTGACCAATTTGGAAAAGTAGGTTGTTTCAGATATCTATTGCCATCGCGTTGCGCCCCTTTTTTTTTTTTTTGACGGGGGGAAATGCATTTACGCACTACCCTTATCTATTGTATTTAGGGGATCAAAGTCCCCCGATACAATAGATAAGGGGCACGGAGTGACGAGCTCCGTGCCAGTGTGAAAATGTGTTACCCACCCTGGGTCCGAATCTCCGACCTTGCAATCGTACCGTCTATGAGACACGCGGATTATTCCACCGGGCTAACCACGCTCTCAAAAATATGTTACCACCCTGGGTTCGAACCTCCGACCTTTCAGTCGAACTATGAGACACGCGGATTAGTCCACCAGGTAAACCACGCTCTCATCGCGTTGCGCCCCTAAGAAAACAGTTATAAAACAAGAAAGGCACAACTGATTTTACCTGTGCAAAATAGACGAAAACATCCTCCAAAACTGGGTTGCTTTTAATTTTTTCTTTTAATTATAGAATAAGAAAGACTTTCGCTATTTAGCCTCCTGTAATTAATTTATGGAAATAATCAAAACGTTCGGGCGTGGTGGTGTCTGAATATATATTAAGTACGTGTTTCAAAAATTTTAACCATAATGTTATTCAGGGAAGAAACAGGAATACGTTTGTATGGAATGAACGTCGTTCGCATATCCTTGTTCGAAAGGTGGAAGAATTAGGATCTTATTTCCCTATAACCAAACACTGAGGCGTTGAGACAGTTTTTGTTAACGGTGACCATTGAGACTTCCCTGGTGCCCTTTTTTATCTGACTAATTCTGTGACCGGAAGGGCCTTAACAGCTTCACCGAACTCTGAGGCGAGCGCTTAAAACGCTCAGCCTAGGGATGGTAGCCAGCACAAAGGCACCAAAATGGCACGCACCCGTGATAAAATTCCGCGGAATTTAGTCTAGCTAACGGTTAGGAAACCTGTAAAGAAATAAAGGTACCTTCCAGAACCTATGTACCTTGCGTGAAGTGTGCGGCATGATACGTGTGATAGCTAGTGCATACACTATCATTGGATCGCGTTGACAGCGGCTACGTGGGGAGATGTACTTACGAATTCTCCTACCATCTCTTATCCGGGAGGTACAGGGTTTGTGGGACTCGCCCGCCGTGAAACGCTAAAACCCAACGGTACCATTCGCCACCTTCCTGCTTCCCTGATACCTTGCTATCGGACTAAATTTTGTACTGTGGCGCTTTGTAAAACATGCTTATATGTTGTTGACATTTTGTCGAATTTGTTGCTCAACGATTACTGTCTACCAGGGAGTCAGTTATAATTAAACTAACCTACAGACAGAGAGAGAGAGAGTCAAACGTAGCCTTATATATAATGAAAGGAAGAAACGCAGTATTTTAATGGTCATTTTTGTGATGACCTAATATTTTACTACTAGGTATGTTAAATAACATTTCTACATGTTATTTAACTGTGATTCTTGCACACGGGTTTCGGCACCAAATATGTTGATTGTTCTGTTAAATAATAAAAAAATATTGAAGTGAATATATCATAATTTTATTTCGTGGAACATTATACCTACACTTTTCTTTTTGACAATTTCAATAAACAAAAACTATTACTCATATATAATAAATTATAAAAAGTTTTATTATAAAATAGTTTAGGTATGCTAACAGTAACAAAAAAATAAACTATAGCCGCCTGGCGAAATAACATATGTAGGATATAAAAAAATAATTATGTATGCTAATGGGTTTATTTTGTTACATTAATATTAAATTAAATAGCATATTATGTAGATAATAGTAAATAAATTAGCTTTATTTTATTGCAATATACTTAAAGAGATATATGTGTGCGTTATTACCTCAACATTAGCTGATTTTAAGAGACGACGTGGATCGAGATAGAAATTACACTAAGCTTAGAGGTAGCGAGATATTTTCATCTCTCATGAGGTTTTGTTATGTCATGAGGTTTATTTTTGACTACAAGGGCCTCTAGGGCCTAAATAAGCACTGTTGATTTGTTTAATTTGATAACCTAGTAAAGAAAATTTTTTGAAAATTAAGCCAATGATTATGCTAGGTTCCACTAATAACAGTTTTGCTTACAATTGACAAACGAGAGTTGGGAGTTTAAAAAACGCCAAAAATTCATTTTACGTAATACTTGTACGGAATATAGTGAATTTTGAAAGAGGAAACCTCGGGCATAAGTAGTAATTGAATTAACAAACGACAAATATAAAAAAAGCATTCAATGAACATACAAATTTAAAAAAAAAAGTTATTTTATCCGAGAAAATTATCTTATAAAGTTACAAAGACAGATGGCCGGAACGTTGATTTGTTTCGACTTGGGCCCAGATGTGATGACCAGGTCTGACCAGAGCCGTGCATGTGTGAGGGGGTGTGGAGGGAGTGGAGAGGGGGTGGTTGTAGGCGGCAGATGCCCCTGCAGCTGTTACAGCACGCGCTGCACCGCGGCTCGCACCTTTTGTCAGATAGATGCTTTTGTGTTAAATCCAACGCGAGTTTTGTTGTCTGTCGTATGATCGATTTGTAGTTACTTTGATGTTTAAGTGACATGTAGATAAAATTGAAGTGTCTGTTTGTAATATGTATCAAAATAAATTCTTTTTAATAAATACATATCAATGTATATATATATACGCGGTACCTATATCCAAATCACAGTTTTTAATTTAAAAAATCTGACTGTTTGTTTCGGCTAATCTCTGGAACGGCTGGATCGATTTTGACGTGACTTTTTTGTGTTGGTAGCTGAAGTTACTCCGCGTAACTTAAGCTACTTTTATTTTTGGAAAACAATTAGGGTCCATGTAAAAAATGTAACACACAAGAAATTGTAAACAGAATACGGTTGAATAGATAGCACTATTAAAACATTATTTTCTACAGTGATTATTTAGATTATATTACGCAGTGCGGAAAGAATATATTAAGCACGAGCAGAGCCGCGGGCATACAGCTTATAATTAATCTGTAGAGGTTTACCTAAACGTTCATTTATTTTTTTTTTACAAATTTATTTTTGTCAGTCTGTGTTTTGTGGTTATGTCTAGATTTAACTCTAAAGCGACTTGACCGATTTTGATAATACTTTGCACAAGAGAAGTATATGCCAAGGAGCAATAATTGATAGGCTGTTAAGATTTTTTAGTCTATTTTTTTTTAAATCGTAAAAAAAATAATTCAAAAAATTCTGTTCGCCTTGGACTCAAAAACGCGTTGATCTACTTTTATAAAACTTTGCGTGCATGAAGTATAGGTTATAATTATATAATTATATAAAGTTATAAAAAATATGAATTTTTTTTTATTATAAAAAGACTTTGTGATACTGCCATTTTTAATGTTAGAATTCTGCGGATTATAATTTCAAGATGGCCATAAAACATGGAGACCAAAAGGTCATACAAGCCATAATTGCCCAAACCCAAACTATGAGGTAACTATGCGGACACGGACCTAGTTCTGCTTGGCTTGTTACGACCGTTAATAAAAAAAAATGTAATAATTATGTAACTAATAATACCAAAATAAGTGTTTACAAAATAATTTAATATATAGATATAAAAGATTTAATAGAAGTAGATTTAAGCCCACATATGCGAAAGAAGATTACTAACTGCGTAGCTGCTTGAATTGCTATTATAGGCAATTTTTTTTTTTTTCCGACGCAAGTCGATTTAAATATCCAATCTAAAAAAGGTGCGGACCCAGAGTCTGCAGATAGTTTAATTTAAATAATAATAATAAAAAAAAATCAATAATATAAAAAAAAAATGTTAGAATTCTATGGTTTTACCTTTTTATAATTTTACAATGAACATTTTTCAAACCAAGTCGTCAAAAAATTTTACGTTTGCTAAATCGTAAAAGATATAACAAAATGATATATAGAAAAATGTCGTTATTTAAAAATAAGGACAACTACAAGGCACACCAAAATCGAGCCAAGAACACTCAGATCATAGACTAGGTATCCAAGTGTTCCTAGTCGCGCCTAAATAAGTTTTACTTTAAAAACATAATACAGTGATTTATTGAGGAAAAAGAAATTGTTAAAACGAGTACTAGGTTTAAGCAAATTTATAATGTTAGTATACAATTATCAAAACAATGTTGCTATTTAAGCAATTTTTAGTGATAACATTTGGTTAAAAACACGAGTTTTGGTAAGATTTCAGTACTACGTCACGTGTTAGTTTTTATTTGTAATTTATTAACTTGCAGTATTTTACGTGATTTTTGTGGTTACATTAAGAGTTATAGCTAAATTATCCTGTACAAGAAAAAGTGTGCTCCAAATAATTTAGATATGTCACAAAATCTCCATAGAAAGTTCTAATATAGGGCTTTTAATTTTGTTAAAAAACTGTCTGATGGTTAGAAAAATAAAACAAAGTTCGACCTAAAGAACTTTTACTCATGACCGTTAGAATATCGACTTTGACATTAAAAGCGTTCCAGGTTTTTTTTTTTTTTTTTTTTTTGGCGGGATCTCAGTCTGACATGTAGCAATTGTTTTCTTTAATTCATTAAACTTGTGTACTTGACTCTATATCATGTAATCTTGGTGGCCGTACGCGGATTGATTGGGCAATATTCGTGAAGGAACTAGAGAGCACCACACACGACGCGAAAGATGTCCACGCCGGAAGATGTGGAACGGATGACGGGTGAACTCACCCATTGCATCCGCAGCGCCCGAGAAAAATCTACTCGCACCATTCCGACGGAGTCGAGGCTCAAACCTCTTCCCCCCGGCGGATTCAGGATCTCATAAAAGAGAAACGAGCGCTGCGGAGGGAGTGGCGGAATACCCGTTGCCCCTTCACGAAGACTAGACTTAACTCGATGGTGACACGAGTTAAAATTGCCCTAGATGACCATGCAGCCGAAGCGTGGGAGAACCATATAGACGAGATTATCACGGACAGCTCGGTCCCCTCAGTACACCGTCTATGTAAGCAGCTATCGAGCACACCGGAGCCGGTCCGCCCCTTACTGGGCGAAGATGGCTTCCCACGCTTCACAGCAACTGATCGGGCGGAGATCTTTGCTACGTGTTTGGAAGAACAGTTCTCCCCGAACGACGAAGCGGACCTTCAGCACGTCTTCAATGTAAACCGACACCTAGACAGATACTGGGCTGAGCCTGTAGTCGGCGGCAGCCCGGCAGACGCCCTGTTCTTCACCCCGGCCGAAGTAAATCGCGTGATCGGGAAACTGAAGCCCAGGAAGGCCCCCGGTGCGGATAACATTACCGTTGCAATGCTGCGTCACCTGCCGCTGAGATCACTCGCGGCGGTGACGCGGTTATTCAACGGTATTATCCGCTCGGGGCACTTCCCGAATGACTGGAAGCTCGGACTGGTCCGCATGTTACCGAAGCCCAGGAAGAACCTGCAAAGACCAGAAAACTACAGGCCAATCACTTTGCTCAGCACGCTGTCTAAGGTGTTCGAGAGGCTCGTGCTGGCCAAGATGCTGCCGCACATGAACCTGAGAGCCGAACAGTTCGGGTTTAGAGAGCATCACTCTACTGTTCTCCAACTCACGAGGGTCATTGACATAATAGATACCGCAAGAAGAAACAGACAATACGTTGCAGTTGTACTGCTGGACATGGAGAAGGCGTTTGACAAAGTATGGCACCAGGGGATGCTATACAAACTGTTAACGACCACCACGATCCCTAGGAAGATTCTCCATGTCCTGAAGTCTTTCCTGGAAGACCGCCGCGCCCAAGTAGTGGTCGAAGGCCAAGTGTCTCGGGAGTTCCCTATGAGAGCCGGAGTCCCGCAGGGTAGCTGCCTCTCTCCTAGCCTCTACGCCGTCTATACGAACGATATGCCCGTGCGCGGGTGGACAGAACTCGCATTATTTGCTGATGACGCCGCCTACTTTTTCATGTAGATAATACGCCACTAGATGCGCAAATTGAAACCCAGCGTTTACTTGATACCCTTCCTGAATGGCTACGGAGATGGAGGCTGCGGGCCAACGTAGGGAAGACACAGGCACTCATGACTAGAGTGATGATGAGTAGATTACCACCTTGCTTGACGCTCCAGGGAAAGACTATACCGTGGAAGGATAAAGTTCAATACCTGGGAGTCACTATAGATCGAAACCTGACTTTTTCAAGTCATGTAGGAGATGTGATCGCGCGGACAAGAGCGGCGAGGAGAATGCTGCGTCCAGTGCTCACCTCAAGGCTACCCTTGAGAACGAGGCTTGGTTTATATAAAACCTATTTGAGGTCACGATTTACCTATGCCGCCCCTGCATGGTTCAGTCGCTTATCGGAAACGAACAAGAGACGGCTTAGAGCCCAACAGAGCATCACGCTTCGCATGATCGCGGGGGCACCGCGATACGTTAGCAACCACGTACTTGCGCGTGACTTACGTGTAGAGAGCCTGGATGCGTTCATAAGCAGCCTTGCAACCAACATGTTCCGAAGAGCGGACATGTCGGCGCACGTTCACCTCCAGAACATCGCGCCGTTGCACGCCAGACCTCCCGACAGTCGGAGAGGAAGAGGTGATCGCTTGTCATTAATACATAGGCCTCAGGCGCGCGATCTCATACGCCGGTCCTCGCCTAGCTGAGTAGGTAGTTGAAGGAGGACCGTGTCTATGACCCGTATAGATCGGGTGCATCTCCCTGACCCCTCAGAGTCCGATCGACAGCAGGATTAGCTCCCAGAACTCAGAACTCAGAAGATTACTCCACGAGGGACGCACCTGTGTGCCTCACCCAGTTGACTTGTCCGTAGGCGCGGACAAAGGAGAGGCCACCGTCGAAGGGAATAGCCCTGATGCGGTTTCCCCGTGTCCCCTATTAGTTTGTAGTTTAGTTAGTAAGTGTAGCGTGTGTAGTTTTTCTGATTGTGTTTTCTTTGTTTTTTGTTTTGTTTTTATTTTGTAATTGTTATTATAGTATGTAATTTAGGTTAAGTTACATGATGTAATAATTTTTTTTTAAATAAAGATAAAAAGAAAAAAAAAAATACGGTTAGGGAAAGACACACGACACGCCGCTGCTAGACTGCTCGAACATAAGGAGGAGACGAGAAGAATTGCTATATATATCTTGGTGGCGTTTGTGTGAAATAGTTTAGTTAACTTGTGTTCAAGTTAAGTTTATTATAGAAGACAACGCGTAGCATACATTCTGAGGTGCCGACAAAGCTCAATGGAAAGTTCGAGCAGGATAGGCCACCGTTCTGTTGGAGCTTGGTAACGCTGATACAAGATTGAAAATCTTACCCACATGACATTGGCACAAATTGTGTGTACACACAGATTGCCATTAACTAAGAAGAAGAAGAAAAAAGCGTTCCAATTTCGGTTTGCCGTCAATAAATGCTCAGTTGATGTAAAAATTGACAGTCCGAACTGATCGTTAGGAAAGTCAATAATGCCGAGTCAACCTGACGAAGGTTCCATGGATATCGTTATCAGTTTAGAGTTGAAGTACAGGATGTTTAGGCTAACACTGTGATATTGATAATGCGACCCACCACCAAGGTTCCATGACTTTGCGAAATCGGAAACTGGTCGAGTGAGCCGGACTAGTTTCCTAGTAGTTTAAAAGGAATTTTATGCTATCCTAGCAAACGGTTGACCACATATCAACTATGGTTGATAACTTCTTATTAATTTTGTAAGCATTTTAACTGTGCCGACGACTTTTTACATGAATTTATTCTCATAATTTTATAACTCTATCATTTTCAATAGTTCATTGTTTCTATAACTTCATATATATGTATTTTGCTAATTAGTCTATACCCGCGACTTTGTCTGTGTTATTTATTATCTTAACAATATATTAAAATGATATCGTGATTTTTTTTTTTAATAAAAAAATAAGTATCTTAGAAGTAAATCTATACTAATAAATAAAGTTGAAGTGACTGTTTGTAATGTCAGAATATTTTTTTTAAACTAAATACATATAAATGTATATACACCTATACCAAAAATATTTTTTTTCAAATTTTTGTCTATATGTCTGTTTGTAATGGGTAATCTCCGGAAGGGCTGGACCGATTTTGATCAGACTTTTTTTGGTAGATAGCTAAAGTTACTTCGGGTAACTTAGGGTATTTTTCATTTTCGAAAGTAATTAGAGTTCCACGTAAAAAAAAAAACATAAAAATTATGAGAAATATATTTATTTTATCTTAGTACATACATTTTATAGGAAAATCATTAGGGGTTTCTGTATACAATAATTAAAACGCCGTGAAGAATGTATGACACGCGGATGCAGCCGCAGGCAAACAGCTAGTCTTAAAACAAGTTGAACAAAAATAACTTAATAACAAAATATATAATAGAATCTAGGCTAAAGGATATATCTATAATCAGGAAAGAGATTGTGTAAACCAGTTCAGTGGTTTTCAAGTTATAAGTCACAGACAGAGAAGTTACCTTTTAATTATACTAACTGTACCCGTGGCTCCGATCGCTTGAATTTTAAGATTATGCCCAGCGTCTTTTTTTTTAAATAAATTTTATATAATGTAAGTGTAAAAAACCTAGTGTATGGTGGTCATGATCAGTTGAAAGTCTATGCCAGACCGCCATAGTGCTAGCGTCATTTCCTCCCGAAGTAAAATGGCTCTCCGCCATGAAGTTACTCTGTATAAAAAGGTAGTCAGACATGGTAGTGCGCCCTTAAGCCCACGAAAGCCGTAGGTGCCCGGGTGTATAAGAGATATGTGGACTTCCACAGAGATTTGGACCTGCCCTCCATCCATTCCGTAATCAAGTCCCAGGGTCGCGCCTTTTGATCGCGCAGAGACACACCCGAACCCGCTCATAGTTAAAGCCGTATCGTATTCCAGTGAACTCCGAAACCGCTTCGGAGGCCGCGAAATGTCTTTATCGACCCCGATGAGAGAATCATTTGCGCGAATAGGATCTGTCCCCATCAACCGAGAAAATATGCTTGCCAGCGTCAACGCACGCGGAGGACAGTCGGCTAATTTTGCTCCCGCATACATTCTGGGTCACCCTCCGGTGGCGATTCAAGACACTGAATATGCACTGAGCATTATACTCATCACACTGCACACATACTCCTGCACACAACACAGAGGTACATAGGTCCTGTGAGGAGCCTTCTTTTTAATATTAAACAAAAATATGTAGGGGTTAGTTAGGATTAAAATTCGGCGGAAATTTACACACACAGGTTAGCTAGGTTAGAAAATAAAGTGAAGATCCAGCGATCAGTTCAGATGATCAAGTCAATGCAGAGGATATCTACTATTAACCTCTTGATATTTTTAACACCTTTTTAATGCACATTTTTCGTGTTTTTCTCAACCCCATCTTTCGATTCGCACGTGATTAATGGACAACCCGTAAACGAGAAGCTTATTATTTAATACTTAGTAAGGAAGATTCAAAGATGTATTTCATTATTGATGTAAGTTCTGTGAAACTGACTTGATTGTCCACCAAGCAATAAGTCAATTCAATTGACAGTTTTATAGTTTCCAGTCAATCGAGGATATCAAAGATTTCAACGGTTACGTAATCCTTCGTTATCTTTACATTATGTAAGGCAACTAAGGTAAATATAATAAGGTAAATATAAAAGGCAACGTATGTCTGCTTGTCCGTTAATTGGCTTATATCTCGAGAAACATTAAATCGATTTACATAGGTAGGTAATAATTTTAATTATTAATTTAGATGTTTATCCTTTTTTTTTTTTTGACGGGGGGAAATGTATTTACGCACTACCCTTACCCATTGCATTAGTGAGACCGAAGTCCCCCAATGCAATGGGTAAGGGGGCACGGAGGGACGAACTCCTTGCCAGTGCGGGACTCACCCGGGCGTGAGCGCCCGGAAATACCCACTAAAACCTCCCGGGGCCGTCCGCCGCATTTGGGATGGGGGCGACACGGGGTGGCTTTCGCAAGCACCACGTCGCCCCCTGCATAGATGTTTAGACCTAGCCAAACGATGGGGATAAAAGTGAGTTAGTTAATAAAATCAAAAAATAATTTAATAATAGTAATTATATACATTCTAAGTAGTTTGTAAATAAATATTATACACGAGCGAAACAGCGGGCACAGCTACTTATATATAAAAATGTCATAAGAATAGAGAATATGCTTTAAATCGAGGAATATGTTTATGGTATTTTTAATATTGTAATTAGTTCAACTTTTTGGTAGGTTGGTGGTAATAACTAGGCGATACCACTATACAGTGGTTTTACTACAATGTTTCAATCCAAGGAAAGCTCAGCCACAGTATATATAATAGGATTTATAGATTCGAACCTACGTCCACTGACGCAGAAACTTACCACATTACCATCACCGGTTCGAATAAATAATTTATTTATTGAATCGATTCCTGATCGATTTGTAATAACAAATTATTGGCCTTTTTTTAAAATAAAAATATTTCTAATACTTTTAGACGGCTGAGCAATAAGTACTAAAACATTAAATTTAATTAAAATAACTAGAATTTTATTACCGAAATTTATACGAAATAAAATTTAAAAATCAATCGGGAATAGTAACAATAGCCTAACATCATAAGTTGTTCACAAAAATTTCAATGGAATAAGAATTTTTATGTTTTCTGAGAAACGACGCTCCAGTGCGAGGCCATAGTCCGCCAAAACTCTATTTACTTCCGTTCAAATACAATTATAACCTTTATCTTTTAAGCGATAGAGTCTAAACATCATGTAATAACACGTATTATACAATTGGAAGTTTATATCACTTCCTTTTGTTCTAAACAGAACGAAATTCGCAACGATCCAGGCTTTGTATTGGCAAAAAATTAAGGACTTCGAAAAGTGTATTTGAATATATCTCCTTTGTCACATTTGCGTTTTGTTTAAAAATAACCGTTTTGCAGTTTATAGGTACACCTAGCATTATTCGTCACTCCATAGTTGTAAAGTAAAACGAACTTTTTAAAAATGGCTACCAACGTATTCGCCGTCTTTCAAAAGGTTGTTACTTGTAGCAATTTTGTAAATTCTCTTTTGGTGATAATTAAATTAACGTTAAATTTAAATACAAAATTCCTTTTACTAGAAACCATACGTAATATTGAGAGGGAATGCGAGCGGCATTTATTCCATACAAACGTCTATTTCCTTGTTTTCTCCCTAGATAATGGCATTTTAGTAAATTTTTTTATATCATATAGGTAATTTACAAGTATATCCCCGTCACCGTCATGCCTTGTTTTGGTTTTTTTACATAAATTAATTATTATCTATAAGCAAATAAAATTGAAGTGTATGTTTATAAAATCAAAATATTTTTTTTTTGTTGAATAGATATTAATGTATACACGATTTACTCCGGGTATCTCCGGAACGGCTGGACCGATTTTGATGGGACTTTTTGGTAGATAACTGAAGTTATTCGGCGTAACTTAGGGCCCTTTTCATTTTAGAAAATAATTAGGGTTCGGCTTAAAAAAACTACTCACGAAATTTCGAATAAAACTCGCTTCAACGAACAGTTTCACTGGCAAGTGTTTGAATTTGTGAGAAATAGTTTAACTTTATCTTAGTACCGAAAAAATTAAGGAAAATAATTAGGTTTCCGTATAAAAAAATTAAAACGCAGTGAAGAATATACGAAATGCGGGCGCAGCCGCGGGCACACAGCTAGTAGAAACTAAGAGCCTTCGAAAATACCAAATAAAGACTGATTTTCATCGTCGTTTTCAGACGTCTATAATTTTCATCCAAAAATTATGTCAATTATTTTATAATTGAAAGAATAATATAAATAGGTCCAGTTTTGGCAAAGGTTTTTCTAATTTTTTTTCTAACTAGCTATCGATGTGTCTACATCCAGAAGGGCCTTTACAGCTTCACCGTAACTTTGGGGGCGAGTGCTGAAGGAACTCAGCCTCAAAAAGGTAACTAGCACAAGGGTTACCAAAGTGGTACGAACCTCGGCTTGGCCGTTACCTTAGTGTAAAAAAAACCTAACTAAGCCCCACATTTTTTATTTATAATAAAAAGAAGAAAATCCCTTACAGGACCTATGTACCTGCGTATTATGTGCCGGAGTGTGTGTGCGTCTAATCCTTAATGCATGTTCAGAGATGCTCACCCACAGCATCGTTCGCGAGGTCCGCATCCGCAGACGTATCTAGTATATCGGGGATCCTAGCTAGAGAGGGGGTGGACGTATGGTTCTTTAAATAATGTTCAAGTTTGTAGTAGTCCGTGACTTTTACAACTGGCGGGCTAGCATAAGAGTCATCCGTTTGACCTATTTCTAAAATCGGAGTCGGAGTCAAGTTCGTGTATGACTTGCATAAGACGCACAGGAAGTGAGACTCCTTTCATGAGTATGTAGCAACACGATCATCGTCGTCCGCGCCCGCGCATCTCATCCGAGGTGTCGGGCGAGACGACCTTTGCCGCGTGGCCAGTCGCGAACCGCCCACGATAGCGGAAGGCCGCGCGCACGCTCGTCGATAACATATATATATATCATTGTATCGTAATACGTATAATTATATTCGCGTTATACAAGTATATGTGGCTTTTAATTACAACGAATCCCACATATAATTGGTGACCACGACGAAAATAAAAAAGTGAAAACCGCGTGCTTCGTACGACCACCGTCCGCCATTTTGATTAAGTGTTTCGTTCCGCTAAAATGTCGCTACCGCTAGACAATATGACTGTTAATAGTGTTAGTGTTAAAGTGCCGCCATTCTGGCCTGACGAACCAACATTATGGTTTGTACAATTAGAGGGACAGTTCGCGCTCGCTAACATTACATCAGATATGACAAAATACAACTACGTGCTGGCTAACCTAGACTATAAATACGTCACCGAAGTTAAAGACATTATAAAAAACCCGCCGAACTCGGGAAAATATGAAAAGTTGAAGAACGAACTCGTAACAAGACTCTCGTCGTCGCAAGAGCAGAGGGTACGTCAGTTACTGACACATGAAGATATCGGCGATCGCAAACCGTCTCAGTTTTTACGACACTTGCAGAGCCTTGCTGGTCCCAGTGTACCAGATGACTTCGTGCGATCATTATGGTCAAGCCGATTACCGACTCACATACAGGTAATTGTAGCGTCGCAACCACGGAGCACTCTGGATGAGCTAGCAACGCTCGCTGATACGGTGAACGACGTCATCGGTCAACCTCAGGTACAGGAGATGTCAAATACAACGCCTAACGCTGAAATTAGTGAATTACGCCAGTCTATAGCGGAGTTGACTCGGCAAGTAGCTGCATTATCTACACGCTCGCGGCGGAGGTCACGTGGACGTAAGCCCAGTTTGCATAGTTTCTCGAACATCATCGAAAGAAAGGCGTCAATTTTGTTGGTACCACTGGAAGTTTCGTGATCAAGCTATCAAGTGCCGTTCACCTTGTAGCTACAAGGGAAACGCGCCGGGCAGTCGGTAATGTCGGCCAAAAACGACTGCCTCTCTAGTGGCCGCTTGTTTATTACAGACTTTAAAACTAAAATTCGATTTTTAATAGACACTGGTTCGGACTTATGTGTATACCCACTAAAATTTGTGATTAATAAACGCCTTCAGCGAACAAATTATGAACTTTTTGCAGCCAATGGCTCAGTTATAAGTACTTACGGTTGGATTAATTTGTCATTGGACTTTGGACTGCGTCGTGCTTTTAATTGGCGTTTTGTGATAGCTGACGTTGTTAAGCCGATTATCGGCATAGACTTTCTTTCTTTTTATAATTTGCTTGTGGACGCTCGACATAATAGACTAATAGATAATACTACTTCGTTAGTTGCCAAAGCAATTTCTACTACATCACCTAACGTGTACCAAATTAAGACCATTACAGGTATTTCCCGCTTTCACGACGTATTGGCAAAATATCCGGACATCACGCGCCCTGCTGGAGACCCAACAAAGCGCATGGTCAAGCATTCTACCCGTGCATTACATTCGCACAACTCCGGGGCCGCCCGTCGTCAGCCAACCACGTCGCTTAGCGCCGGATCGACTTCGCATCGCCAAGCAAGAGTTCGACGATATGGTGAGACTAGGTATAGCTAGACCTTCAGATAGCTCATGGTCGTCACCTCTACACCTTGTCCCCAAAAAGGACAACACGTGGCGTCCATGCGGAGACTACCGTGCGTTGAACGCACGCACTATACCTGATCGCTACCCCATCCGCCATATCGGAGATTTTTCTCACAACTTATTTGGTTGCACCATCTTCAGTAAGATTGACTTAGTACGCGCGTACAATCAGATACCTGTTGCACCCGAAGACATCCACAAAACAGCAATTGCTACTCCATTTGGACTTTACGAATTCCCCTTCATGACCTTTGGATTATGTAATGCAGGTCAAACATTTCAACGCTTTATAGATGAGGTACTCAGAGGTCAAGAATTTGTTTTTCCTTATAGTGATGACATTTTAATAGCTTCCAGAACAAAGGATGAGCACGAGCATCACCTACGTGCTGTGTTCGAGCGCCTCCATGAACATGGTGTACTCATCAATTGCGCGAAATCTCAACTTGGCGTTCCTGAAGTGGAATTTCTGGGTTTTACGGTGACTGCTGCAGGTATTAAGCCAACGACACAAAAGGTCAGTGCAGTATTAAATTATACACGTCCTAAAAATATACGAGAGTTACGCAGATATCTCGGGATGTTGAATTTTTACCGGAAATTCATTCCGAATGCAGCCCATGTACAAGCTCCTCTGCATAATATCTTATCAGGACAATGTCTTAAGGCTACTACACTAATTAGTTGGACGCCAGAGTTAGAGAAGTCTTTTGAGGACAGTAAATCAGGCTTAGCTAACGCGACTTTGCTTGCACACCCAAATCCACGAGCACATCTAGCCATCATGACAGATGCCTCAGACAGTGCTATAGGCGCAGTGTTGCAGCAAAAATCAGATTCAGGCTGGGTTCCTCTAGGATTTTTCTCGAAGAAACTGAACAACGCTCAACGTAAATATAGCCCTTATGACAGAGAATTGTTAGCCATTTATGAGAGTATCAAATACTTCAGATTCATGGTCGAACTTAAGCCATTTACAGTGTTCACTGATCACAAACCTATCACATCAGCCTTCAAAAAGAACTCTGATAAATGTTCACCCAGACAATTCCGTTATCTAGATTTTATATCACAATTCACTACAGACATAAGATACATCGCAGGCGATCATAATCATGTGGCTGACGCCTTATCACGAGTAGAATCTATCAACAAGACTATGGATCTTAACAAAATACACACTGCACAAGAAAACGACAGTGAGCTACAACAACTTGTTGAAAACAATTCTTCTTCACTGAAATTACAGTTATTACATTTTTCTGACTTCAGGAAGAAATTATATTGTGACACATCTGGTACGTCTCCTCGTTTATACTTACCTTCAGAGTTTCGACGACAAGCCTTTGATACAATCCATGGACTCAATCATCCTGGAGCTAAAACTACAATCAAGTTGATAACAGCACGGTATGTATGGCCCAATATACGTAAAGACTGCAGACTTTGGACTCGTACTTGTGTTGACTGTCAGCGTTCAAAAGTTACACGCCACACGAAGTCGCCAGTGCATGCATTTTACACCACCAACGAGCAGATTTTCTCATGTACATGTCGATATTATTGGACCACTACCGATTTCGAATGGTTTCAAGTATTGCTTGACAGCAGTAGACCGGTTCACACGCTGGCCTGAAGTCATAGCTTTAGAAGATATCAAAGCTGAAACTGTAGCAAAAGCTTTCATCAGAGACTGGATATCACGCTTCGGTTGTCCGCAAAAAATCACCACTGACAGGGGAAGGCAATTTGAATCTTATTTATTTAAAGAATTGTCTAAATTAACAGGTTCCCGTCATATTTCTACCACGGCTTACCATCCAGCAGCTAACGGACTTGTGGAACGTTTCCATCGGCAACTGAAAGCAGCAATTATGTGTCACTCCGATCAAAACTGGTATGAAGTTATTCCATTAATACTTCTTGGGATAAGAAACGCCTGGAAAGAAGATATAGGAAGTTCCTCAGCAGAGCTTGTATATGGAGAAACTTTAAAGCTCCCTAGCGATTTTTTCCTTGCGTCATCGGTTGCAGAAGTTACTGATTACAGTGACTTTTTATCACGTCTGCGCCGCCACATCTGCAATTTGAAACCTACAACCGTAATACGACACGGAAAATCTAATATTTTTGTTCATAAGGATCTGCAAAAATCATCTCAGGTCTTTCTTAGAACTGACGCTCTTAAAAGAGCTTTACAACCTCCGTATACTGGACCATACAAGGTTATCAGCCGGAGCGATAAAACTTTTCAAATAGATATAGCTGGTAAAATTGTTACTGTTTCCATCGACAGACTTAAGCCTGCTTATTTACTCAGCGAGTCCCCGACGCTGCAAGGAGCCACGAAGCCTCCACACAGCGCACCCGACTCCACCTACGTCACGCGATCCGGTAGAAGAGTCAGGTTCCAGGACTTTTATCGACCGTAACGGTCTCCGGGGGGGCTGGTGTAGCAACACGATCATCGTCGTCCGCGCCCGCGCATCTCATCCGAGGTGTCGGGCGAGACGACCTTTGCCGCGTGGCCAGTCGCGAACCGCCCACGATAGCGGAAGGCCGCGCGCACGCTCGTCGATAACATATATATATATCATTGTATCGTAATACGTATAATTATATTTCGCGTTATACAAGTATATGTGGCTTTTAATTACAACGAATCCCACAAGTACCTCCTGTAGTAAGTGCATGAGTTCCCTCCCATTGGGAGTGACGCACTGGCTGTTCCAGAACATGTGCCGTGTGTGCTATTGAGATCACCGGCGATAATGACCGAATCACCAAAGGCGAAAAGCGTCTATAGGGCGAAGAAAAGATGGATGGTCTGTCTGAGGGAGGGAAGATATGAAATCAAAAGCAAAAACTAACTAAACATTGAAAGCAGAATAATGATGATAACTTAGTTCACTCAATGGATTTTCATACCGGCTTTCACTGTCAATTGGATGTTATTCGTGGAAGGTTTATGTACACGCTTCTATCATAATGAAACGCTAAAGAGTTTAATTAGATAAAAAAAACAATAACCTTAGGGGTAGTTTATTGAGGGTAAGGTATGCAGGCACAAGTACGATCGACTGATGGACAGTCATACCAATTCTGCATGCTGGAACTTCCTTTCTAAGGTGTACATCTGGGAATTCTTAATATGAGAGAACGCGGGAGCACAGAGCGTAATGATGGGTCTAATCACCATTTTGTACAGAGTGACTTTATGGCGGAAGGCCATTTCGCTATCAGAGTTATAGAGGGCCTATCACCATGGCGGTCTGGGGTTTGACTTTCTCGAGTTGAGTGTTGAAAGTCATTTTGGCGTCTAGGTGTCCACCTAAGTACTTGACTTCAGTGGCCCAGAGTATATCTAATTCTAAATATGTAATGGGACAAGGAGGATCGTTTTTGCGGATCGCGATGCTCTTTCCCAGGCTGATCGCTAAGCGCCACTTTTTGTACCAACGGCTAAGGGTGTTCACAGCCTTTTAGACGCGAGATCTGAGGTAGCCTCTGTGTCTGAGTGAGTAATAGATGACCATGTCGTCGGCGTAAAGACCTAACTGGATCCGACTCAAATCCATGCCCTGACTTTGGTCGTGTTACCAACCCGAGTTAAAGTCAGTCAGGTAAATCGGCTATGTAGAGATTAAAAAGAACTGGCGCCAGAAAGGAACCTTGGGAAACTTCTGCGCGGATCGGATGGGCTAGAGAGAGAGAGGACTCTACTTAAAAACGGAAATTACGATTTGAAAGGTAATCGCGAATGATGTGTACTAAAGTGTCGGGGATACCGACAAGTTTGTAGACAAGGCCGGGATGTCAGACCTTGTCGAATACTTTGGCGACGTCAAAGAATACTGCGAGCGTGCGTCAAGGTTTCTTAATGTTACTATGAAAGTTAGAAGAATGTAGTCCGTGATGCGGTGTACTTGATGCGCACAGGAGTGTCCAGCTCGGAAACCGAACTGCTGGGAAGGCAAAAATTTTTTGTCCTTTATGACTTCTATGAGGCAGTTTATAAGGACCCGGTCGTGGAGTTTTCCTATGGTATTCAGTAAACTGATGGGACGGCAGTTATCGGGTAGCCTGGCGTCTTTGTCAAGCTTGTGTATACCTATTACTATTGCTGATTTCCAGGCGGCCGGAAATTGGTGATTCTTGATGGCCACATTGAAGACGCAGACCAGCAACGCGGTCAGTTAGGCAGAGTAAAGAGGGAAATACAAAGTGATGATTTTGTCTAAAATCATTCCGAGCTGCAGTTTGTTGTCCCTTTTATTGTCCAATTTGTTGTGCAACACGATAGCAATAGATAGATTCTGTAAATTTGTTGTCGATCTCGTTTTCTCTCAATATTGATTTATTTATAATTAGCTGTGTGCCCGCGACTGCACCCGCGTTTCTTATTTTATTTACTGCGTTTTAATTTTTTTATACGGCACTCTAATTATTTTTCTAAAAATTCATTATTATTATGACAAAGTAAATATATTTCTCATAAATTCAAGCACTTGCCCGTAAAACTGTGCATTGAATCGGATTTTATTAAATTTTTATGATCTTTAATTTTTTTACGGTTAGTTACCCGGACTAACTTCAGCTATCTATCAAAAAAAGTCCCGTCAAAATCCGTTCAGCCGTTCCGGAGATTACCCGGAACAAACAGGTGGACAGACAAAATTTTTAAAAATTGTATTTTTGGTATTGGTATCGTATATACATTCATATATATATTTAGTATAAAAATATAATTTTGACATTACAAACGGACACTTTAGTTTTATTTATTACTATAGATATATTTTTTTTTGTTTCAAAAATTGTTTTTTGCATTTTATCTGCGTTCTGTGTTAATGTATTGAATACTTTAAAACTATTTTGCAGTATTAAAAATAAAGTGACATATGTATAATAAATACTTAGTTTAAAAAAATCCAACTTATTTTAGTTAAAAATTACAAGAATATAATGATAATTTAAAATTAAAATTTCTTTACATTAAAAAAAATCATCATCAAATTGTATAAACATCAATGTGAACATGACCAAAAAAAATATCGAAATTTCATGAACCATCAAGTTTCGGCGTCATCAATGAGAACTGTTTTTTTTCTCTCTGAAACTCTATGTGGTAACACCCTAACGTTTTTTTTTATCTACACGAGGGATTTTCCAAGGTGCAATTTTAAAAAAAGATCAGAGATACTGCGAATTTTTTTTTCTGACTTTCTTTGTTAATTGTTTTTACCTGAATCCATTTTAAAGCTCCGAATAAAGCGGTACGCGGTATTGAGAGAAACATTTTATTTTTATCCAAACATTTGTACATTATTATTATTATTTATTAAGTTATTACATAATGAGGAATTGTAAAAAATAAAATAAACATGTATATTAGTAATACTTCTATAATGTATCATATACAATATAACAAATCAATAATAACTGTTATTATGATAAAACACCACGTGTCCAAAAATTATCATAAACAATAATTGATCGAGTTTCTTGCCGGTTCTTCTCGATGACTGCATTATTTTCCGAACCGGTGGCAGTATTTTGACGTTCATAAGCGCCTTATCAGGGCCTACATTGAATAAAGATTTTTTTAATTATTTGAATTTGACTACAATGGTAGCGTGATTGGAATTCACGTCTATGTAACTAGGTTCAAATCCACCGATTCCATAATGATCTTGCGCTTTCGGTGAAGAAAAACATCAAAGAGTAAACCATAGGCATTGCGGTTAGGAATTTTTCTACTGATGTTTTTCCGATCTGACTTACGGTGTTGACTGGAAGTGACTTGACTCTTGGGCTTTAGCTGCTGACTATATTAAAAAATCTGCGCAGTTTGCCCTACGGATTTTTAAAAGAAAAACGATCCCTTACAGAACTTTTGTACCTACGTGTGATGTGCAGAGGAGTTTATATGCAGTGGGATGCCTGTAATGACAAATTGCATGGAGTGTCACTGTATCACATTACTCACAAGAGACATTCCCGTTGGGAATCGAAGCATTTCTTGGTCGCCACCGGAGGAGGACTCGTAGTGTGTGCGGGCGCAAATCTAGCCCCCTGTACCCGGCGATGGCTAAATATAATCATCATTCTCATGCCTTAATTTATTACCTGAACTTAATTTATTTATTAACGTGCTATACCTAGGAGACTATAGGAAAGTTATTGATTTAGGAACAGTTAGTTATAATTCGCTTATGTCATCGTTTTAGGTTTTAAAAAAAATGACTTCCTACTTTCCAATTTATTACAAGTCATTTACCCTAACAACTGATGCTTTTAAAGAAAAAAAAAAAATCCAATAAATTACAGTTTATAATATAAGTTCATAACACGGTGACTCGACACTATTGGGAGGTGATATAACAAAAACTTTTTATCGCTCTAACTTGGCCATTTGATGTATAAAATGACGTCATAATTGTCCCATAAATATAACATTTATCACCACGTGGCCCGTGCGTTCTTTTTTTTATCGTATCAGCCTATGGATTTATCCTTCTATTTAGATGAGTAATCTATGGTCGAATGCAGGCGCAGGCGCAGGTAGCAGGCTCGGGATGGACGGTTTGAATGTCGAATGCCTCAGTGTTGTCAATAATAAAAAATAAAGATTGCAATTTTATTCTAACGGTTTTCTTCTTTTTTATTATTTTAAAGATTTAAATAACTTTGGAAAATTAGCATCGTATATTCTGTGAAACACATAGAAATGTTTATTTTATTTACATAAATAAAGGTTTATGTAATTGAAATAAAAAATTACTATGTTATTTAAAAATGTGTGATTCTCCACTACTACATACCTTCATAATTGTTTTTATGATTACTACCGTCTACTTCAACTCCTGGAAGTGTATATTATAAACTGAAATTTATCCATTATGAATGATATTAATGATTAATTAAAACTTATTTTAGACTTTTTTTATTTTTTTTGTTATCTATACTTCTGTACTATATATACAAAGGTATTATAATATATTCTATCTATTATATTATATACAAAGGCTAAATTAATTTTCTGTCTGTTATGGATAAACTCAAATTACTTAACCGATTTTAAAAGTTTTTCATCTGTAGAAAGATATATTATCAGTGAGTATCCTAGACAAGATTTTATGTTTTATTAGAGTTTTCTACATATCCGGGTAGAATATAAATTTAATGTATCAATATTTATAGGGAATGTATGATTTTGAAAGATTCTGTACAAGACAATGTGAAATAAAACAAGGCGATAAGCTTAACTACGTCATATAAGCGACACGTCGATTGAATAACCACCAAGCGTGTCAAGGAGCATTGCTTTCTAATCGTGTTTTAGTGTTACCGGTTTTACCGTGTGTGTGATGAAGATTTTTTAATTGACAACACCGTCGGGAAGTTCAGGAACCACTTCCCAGAACGATAAAGGGCCGAGGGGACCTGGGAGACGTGCGGGCGGGAAGACGGCGCGACAGCTGCGCGCGCGTCGTTTTCCCCGCGCCAGTCGGCACTCCGCAATCGGCGTTCGTGCGAGGTGCATGTTTGCGCCACTTCTCCCACGGAATACGCGCGTAACATTCCGTTGGAGTTGAGTGCGTGAGTTGAAACTCTCCGGTCGAGAAGTGAAGCGTGGTGTGCACACAGAAGTCGGTGGTAACATTGCAAGAGGAGACGTTCACCGGCGAAGGCCATTGTCCGGGCGCGGCTCAGGAACAGTCGTCGGTTCATCGGTATCCTTTGTCCGGGAGGCCCGTTTGGCTAGGCGGTGACCGGCGCTATATTCGTTATGTGCGCGATATTGCACCAGTCCCGGCCTATCCGAGCGGGCCCGGCCGTCGAAGACCGCTACTCGGGCGCTCAGCATCTGCGGCGCGCGATCCCGTTAGCCGGCCGGCCGGTCGGTCGTTCACTGCAGTGGCCACGCTTAGGACGTGATTCGGTGTAAAAATTGTGTATAGTATCAAATTGCACCAATCCCGGCCTGCCTCTGGTCACCGCATCTCGTGGGTAACCGGCCGACACACGTGCATCCTCAGGTAACTGTAGGACTCGAGACGTATTATCGTTTTCTTATTTGTGTGTAAAGTTTTCTGATAGCGGTGGATAATCGTATGGTTTTTCTTACGTTGGCAAAATGTATACGCGTTCAAACGGTTTTTCTGTTATTTATTTTGTGATAAGTCGCATGTTTTAAAATGTATGTAGAAAGTATAGTACTGTTAGTGAATCATATCGCTGTTCGGTTCGAGGTGAGTGTGCGGTAGACGCACCAGACCGGTTTCCCCGTAAATTGTGAGATATAAACTATGTAGCAGATTTACAAGTTACGTCGGGCCGGCCCAGGCCGAACTGCGCCGCGCCGAAACGAAGGACGTCCCACGGAGATTGTTTTAATGCACGCCAATCTAGGAACAGCTGATTTCTCATTCATGTTTTATTTATTTTAAATGCAAAGTCATTCTATCTCTTTCAAATTAAGTTGATCATTTGCATAGTGTAGAATACATCGAGACTGGTATCTACCCACTTCTACATATACGTACGAACTCTATTAAGCATTCGGTACTAGTGAACATGACACAGACTGCACGAACGGTTTATAGAAAACAATGCAACTGTTTCACGTACGTTTGTATCGGGGTTTAATTAACTACTTTGTAACAATTCCAAAATAACAGTCTCCTTTTTGTTCTTTGTAAAAATTTTAAATGCAAACAGATTACGTACACACATCGATAGGCAGAGAGAGGTGTTTAATCATACTGCCAAGTTCTCAAGTCTTCTAAAACAACTGACACTTTATTTCACGTGTTATTTTTTTATATGAAAAAGTAAACTTGATCGTTGACTAGTAAAGCGGTATTTTTGTTTCTTTTTAAGGCTTGCCAACCCAATTATCTTTCGTATCTAGGTAACTACTAAAGTAACAGTGTATGTGTTCCGTTGCATCGAACAAAGAAATTAAAAAACAAATCGTTTCTAAAGAACATTAAAAATAATTGATTCATTTTAAGGCTTTGATAATTATTAACAAAAGTAGGTTAGATTATGTCGCATATAACTCGTATGGGTGTTTACATTCATGACAATTACATATCGAACAGTTAAAGGTCAAAAGATACATGTTAACCTCGATTTTTCTTGGACGCTTATAAATGATTTCTCCTTCGTCAACTTTTAACAGTGGTCGTTGCTATGCATTATTAAAATAAATTAGATTATTAACATAATATTATGTATTGTGTAGTTTTAGTGTGCCTAAACAATGGAGGATTGATAACTTACTCTGTTTATGATACCGCTATTTATCCATCATCCAGTGTTGTGTATTTTATAATAAAACTAGTTGAAGTGAATTTAAATTATGTGAAAAACTGAATCCTCGTTTTGGTTTAGCATAGTGATGGTCGGTCGCCATTTTATTATAATTTCCTAGTCCAAGGTAGATTTGACCAACTTGTGGCAAACAATGATAACCTTATCTATACTAATAATAAATCTGAAGGCTTTCTCTGTAACTACATTTAATAATTTTTTTACAAAGTTTGTGGTCTTTTTGACTCTGTGGGTATGTCCGAATTTTACTCAAAAAACGAGTTGATCGATTATGATAAAAACTGTGTGTGCATAAAGTTTTATGTTAATTAGCGATTGATAAGCTATAAAACATCAATAGCATTTTTAGAAATTATAAAAAAAAACTCGAGAGTTTGATTGATTTCAATGAAATTTAGTATACGGGAGCCATATGTAGTTTGGTAGCTAAGACATCCGACATTTAATTAAAATAAGATACGGAAACGAAGTAGCGGGCACAGGCTTAAACAAAAATGCCAAACGTAAAAAATAAGTTACCAGTCAAGCTCCCGCTAAAAATTCGTCGTCCATCTTTGTTCTGGTACTTTTTTTATTCCCTTGAGCACTAACCTGGCGTTTACGCCAGCTTTCCATTGTTTTCCTATTGTCTCATTTTTATAGGTAATCGACATAGTCGATATCATTTTCGACTAGTATATGTGCCCGCAACGTCGTTCACGTATTTTTTAATAAATTAATGTGGGATGTCTTTTTAATATTTTTTTGTATTGTAAATGTATCACTACCCCTTAATGAAATGCCTATAAAATAGTGTAATCTGCGCTTTACTTTGAAATCGAAATCATTTTTAAGTAATTGAAGTTTAGCTTATTAAACCGGGAACTGGTTACGAACAACGAATCTCACAATGATCCTGAGTTATTTAGTTAACTTATTCTAATATCCGCCAGTTTGACTGTCTACAACAATGGAGTTTTTAGCAGTATCTAAGTCTGTCATATAGTAGTTATAAATCTTTAACCCATTGACTTGTGTATTTGACCTTATATTGTGTAATTTTGGTGATTTTTTGTATGATATAATTTGGTTATAGTGCACAGGTGAAATGGAAAGAATTACGCGAAACGTTTATTATAAGGTGCCATGAAAACTCCGTGTTCTAGCGAGACGAGTCACCCGTTTTGCTGGAGCTTAGAAACGTTCACACAAGATAGAAATCATAACGTTGTTAGAATTATGTATGTAAATCGCAGACTGCTATTAACCAAAACGAAAATGTCTACAACAGTGATTCTCAACCATTGTGCCGGCGGCACTTTTGTGTGCCGACAAATTTCAAAAGTGTGCCGCCAAATTTCAAAAGTGTGCCGCCAAATTTTGCAAATATATAATAATGTAAATATTATTAAATTATATCATTAAAAAAGAAAAATATTTTTAACAACATCAATTCAAGTATGCAAGGGCCTAATGAAAATATCTTAAACTCAACCGATAAGCTGGTGGTATTCAAAAAAACAAGTAACTTTATGGAAAAATAAAGCTCAGGAAGGCAATTTAGAAAAGTTTGAGTCAGTCCCTAAAGACAGTTATAAAACTATTAAATTAATTTTTGTTGATCATTTGACAACATTAGAGGAGAGAATTATTCATTATTTCTCAAAATTAGATATTAAGAAATTTGATTGGGTTCGTAATCCATTTCTCATAACGGATACTTCTGTATTTGACTTAACTTTGAATGAAGAGGAAGAACTCATTTTGCTTTCCAATAATCCAGATTTAATTTTAAAACATTCAGAAGAATCAATTAATTCAATGCGATTATTTAATGATAGCCAAAAAAGCTTTAAACATATTATTACATTTTTCCACAGCTTATTTGTGTGAATTCGGATTTTCAGCATTAACCAACATTAAAACTAAAAAAAGATCAAGGTTGTTAAATGTAGAAGACGATATGAGAGTAGCATTGTCATTTTTACGACCAAATATAAATGAAATTATCAAAAAACATCAAGTTCAAATTTCGCATTAAAAATATTTTTATTTTTAGTAAGTAAATAATTTTTATCTTTTTCTTTGTGTGCCGCCAAATTTTGAAATCGTTAAATATGTGCCGCAACAAAAAAAGGTTGAGAATCACTGGTCTACAACAATATTGGTGAAGCCCTCATGCCATATGAAGCCCTAGTTAATTAATCCGACATACGTACCTATTAAAATAACTATCCGCTTACAATGGAGGAAAATCGTGTAAAAGTTGTGAAATGTTTGTTCACCGAGCGACATAGTACTTGAAGAAATATAGATTTTCTCGGCGTTACAAATTGTCAATACTTCGTGAGTTAGTGTCGCAGTATACAGGTACCTATCCACGTAGTTTCGCTTAGAAAGGGTGTTTTACTCATCGGTGACGCCGATTATCATTAACGTTGTTTTAAAAATACGCATAATACATACATACATACATATGCTCACGCCTGTTATCCCCGAAGGGTTAGGCAGAGGTGAAGTAGCGAACTACACCACCCACATTTCGCCGAGCTTAGTTCCAACCCAGATGTGACAGGGGGCGAGCCTGTCGCCATATCGGGCACAAATTCCAAACTCCGGGATGATACTGAGTAGAAAAAACCCAATATCACTTGACCCGACCCGGGGATCGAACCCGAGACCTCAGAACGGCAGTCGTATGTAATACAACTGCGCTACCGAGGCAGTTAAATAATAATTCTACAAAATCCATAAACTAGTGTAATCTCCTTCAGTTTTGTTTTTATTCATAATACTATCTCCTATTTTTAGAATTTCTATTTTATATTTTCTTTTGGCATATATATGATAAATACAAATTCAAGTTTTTCGATTTTGTTTTGCTTAAAAAGTATTCATTTTCGAATGAACATCTCGCTTCATTTTATTGATTTAAGTAAATGTGATATTTCTGTCTTATTTTCTATTTATTATATAATGTTATTTTAACACATGTACGATACGATAGCTTATTGAAAACAACTTACTGAAAATTTTTCGATTTCGTTTTAGGACTAAAAATAAATTCTACAATTTATAGATATTGTAGTAGATAATCTAATTTATTATATGTTTGCTATAAAATATTATAAATATATAATATAATTATCATTGATAAAAACCTTTTACTAAATTATAAACAAAATAGAAGAATAATGTACAAAATGCACTAAAAAGTAATTACATAACACTGAACAACTGAATCTGAACTTTTTCTTGCCACACGGACTTTACTTATATTGCTTACTCAGGTGACTGAATGTTAGTAAAAATAAGTAATTTATTAAAAAATATATTGACCAAGAAAAAATTACCGTCTGATAAGTTAAAATAGTCAGAAACTTGTTTAAAAATGTATGTTTTAAATTTGACTAGCTGGTCCCTTTTCATTGTCCACCAGTAAGCGGCCAACTTCTTTGAGTCTCATATAGCACTTTTCCATCTGCGAAATGCTTGATGGTATCTATTTCCGTGCTTATCGCTCACAGCACCCAAATTCTAAGGGAAAAATGGAGGTGCGAGTCTAAACAGTGAATCTTGAGTAACGTATTGCAAACTCATTGCTTGGTAAGCCAATAAGAGAGTTAACAAACTCTGTAACTGTCACTCTTATGGGTTAACAAGGAAATTTGGAACAAAATTTTTAAAAGATATCCGTGCTCGTTAACCAAGTCATTCTATTTTTTTTCCAAACACTGGATCTTTTATTCCTTCTTCAAAACTTCCTGATTTGAAAATCTTAAAAATAATTCTGAAAAATAACCTTTTCTGTTCGCATCACTTATATAACGGGAATATTTCTTTTAAATGCAAAATACACTGCCATTGCGATCCATCGCCGTAATAATATTACGCAGATATATGCACATTTTCGCTATAAAGTGTTTGTCTTTTAGCTGACTGTAAATAAGGATAACTAAGAGTGTGCTTTTTCTTGAAATTAATACCTTGTATGTCTGTTATACAAAAATAGCAATCCGAAATTTGATCTCATGGTTTGGTCCAAATCATATGGTGTCGGTCTTTCATCCAATCGGTCAAATTCTTTACACAAGTTATGCAATATGAGGGGCCCACGATTTGCTTTAATGTGTCACAGTGAAACCAGAATACTGGTGATAACTCTCCAACAAGTTTTGTGTTATTTCGTCTGTGTTTCGCTAAAGTTAATTACCACAAATATAAAAAAATTGAGCCAGGGGGGTCATTTTTGTACTTTCTCGAGCATATTCACACGATCTCAATAATTACTTATAATTAAATAAATTAAAATATACTATTTATTAGCGACTGTTTACAGCCGTTTATTGTCGCAGTAATAGCTATTATTTGCACATTACAAAACCGGATGGCAACCGAAACAAAACTATTGCTGTTTATTAATGAGGGTAGGTGTTTAAAACAGTTTTTAGTGGGTATTCCCGGGCGACTCTCGCCCGGGTGAGTCCCACACTGGCACGGAGCTCGTCACTCCGTGCCCCCTTATCTATTGTATTGGGGGATTTTGATCCCCCTAAATGCAATAGATAAGGGTAGTGCGTAAAAGCATTTTTCCCCCCGTCAAAAAAAAAGAAAAAAAAGGTGTTTAAAACAGTATTAGCTATCAGAGTTCTTGTGGCATAATTAATGTGTCGAGTACCCGTAAAAATAAGACAATAGAAATACAATAGGAAAACAATGGAAAGCTGGCGTAAACGCCAGGTAAGTGCTGAAGGGGTTAAGTGTTGACCTGTGTAAAGTGCGACAACTTAACGCACCTTGTGGTTCCTTTGAAGAAAAAACTACCACAAATCTCGATTTCAATTTAACATAATAATTTAAAATAATGTCTAGATGTGTTATCTATCATTATTATATTATTTTACAAAATAATTTATTATTTATAAAATTTAACGTAACTAATATATCGACTAAAAAGTAATTAAAAAAAAAATTGCCCTTAAAATTATTACAAGAAATATATATCGCGAGCCCCTACAAAAGCTGTGCTTTTTGCTAGTTACGTTATTAATCTACTTCTGCTAACTTCGATATATATTTTATTTTAATACCATTAAAATGTTATTAAAGGATTATTGTTATGCGAAAATAATTAGGGTTATGCGTAAAAAAATTAAAAATCGTGGAATTTCGAATAAAACAAGATTCAACGCACAATTACACTGGTGAGAGTTGTTTGAATTTGTACGATATTGATTTATTTTATCTTAGTACCGAAAAAAATAATTAGAGTCCGTATAAAAAAATCGAAACACAGTCAATCTATACTAATGAATAAAAAAATTGAAGTGTCTGTTTGTAATGAACGTCTACACGAAACCTGTACCAAAAACGCAATTTTTTAAAATTTTAGTCCGTTTGTCTGATTTCTCCGGGTAATCTCCGAAACGGCTGGACGGATTTTGACGGGACTTTTTTTGGTAGATAGCTAAAGTTACTCCGGGTAACTTAGAGTACTTTTAATTTTCGAAAATAATTAGGGTTCCGCGTAAAAAAAAAAATCACAAAAAATTGAATAAAATCCGATTCAATGCACATTTTTACGTGATTTGAATTTACTTTATCTAAGTACTAAATTTTTTTAAGGAACATAATTAGGGTTCCGTATAAAAAAATTAAAACACAGTGAAGAACATATAAAACGCGGGCGCAGCCGCGATCACGCAGCTAGTACATACTATATTCATTAATAACGCTTATATTCGGACTAGTGGTTGTAATATTCCTTCAATTTTACTCGTAAAATTTACGAAACTCATAGGAGTATTACGAGTTTTTTGAATAATCATCAGGGAAACATCGTATTTTATCTAAATAAAAAACATATAGATCTTAATTTTTTTTCTGAAGGCCTCATTTAGTTTAACAGTAGGTATCTAGTATAACTATTACTTATTAAAAAAGTATTTTTTTTTTGTAAGTATAATTGAGAACATATTTAGACACAAATCAATTAGCTACTGGGCATTTAATGATTTTTTTTTGCACGATATAGGCTCAGTGCTTTGACCACAATCTCACTTGATGTTAATTGAAAATGTGGTCCAGAATGGTAACACACACTAACCCTAGAGGTACTGGTTCTCAAGTAATGCTGCCGGAACACATCTATTGGTATTTGACGACAGGTTTTCAGACTTGAGGGTGGTAGCTACCCAGGGGAGCATTATTAGGAAATTCCCTACCATCATATTATGGTTTCCTCGTGATGTTTTCCTTCACTGAAAGCTCTGGCTGATTTTAGAGTTGGATAAGAGGATTTGACCTAGCGTCCATTGACACGGAATCCGGCCGCAATATCCACTGCGCCATCATTGCTCCAAATTTTCTGTTTGTCTAGTAATGTGATCTTAGAAATGATCTTAGTATCCCATGTGTCCTCATTTAAAGCCCTTCTGAGGTAGCTACATGAAAAGAATAATCAAGACATTCGTTTGTTGCAACTAATTTTATTTAATGCAGAATCTCATCAATTCATAACAAACAGACACTTCAATTTTAATTATTAGTATAAAAATCAAAATTTATTTATTCAATTTAGGCCCTAAGAAGGCGCTTATGAACGTCTAAAACACTACCACCGGTTCGGAAAACAACCCAGTCGAGAAGAGCGCAGGCGAGAAACTCGATCTGGTTCTTTTTTTTTTCATAAATATAATATATATAATTTTTTTTTGTGTCATATAAAAAAAAAGACTATACAAATCGTAGTTTTTAGTGGAAGCACAGAGATGTGGGTTAATTCCAGACATCACTATCGTTCACGTAATGATCCACCCTGTAATAACCTTTTGAGATTAAAACTTGCTTGACATAATACTTGAACTTATTGTCAGGTAAATCGGTAATGTTACTTGGGATCTTATTGTAAAACCGAATACTATTACCTATAAAGCTTTTATTAGACTTACTTAACCTAAAGCGTGGTTCCGGCCAACTTGTCTTTACTTCTAATATTAAAATTATGACGATCATTCACTAGATCTACGCTCGCACGGAGAGTTGTAATATTTTTGACAGATACACCTTTTTACATGCATTTGAAACAATGAAATGGAGTATCTGGTTGAATTTTAATGATTGTACATGAATAAGACTCGCTTCTTCATGTACTTCTTCACATATCTCTTCATCTGTCCTCATTTGCTGTGTTTCTTCGTTGCCGTTGCTTGCCGGATTATTGGACGTGTCGCATATCTGACGAGAGCGAAGAATTATTGAGACTTTATTGGTATGTATATTGAGATTTGTTGTTGATTTAATTTTTTTTTTGTTCTTATGTCAAAAAGAGCGTACGTGAAAATTACTATTTTTATTATACAAAATAATAAAAAAAAACAGTAATTTAATTATAAGTATTTCTATAAATGCCACTTCCAGATATCATCATCGTTCAAATAAAAATCCATATTATAATAACGTCAGCACTGTTGGGCTCTGAAATAATTGCGTGAAATGTGTACCCTGATCCCACATATTGAATATTGATTTTACTAAAGAAATGACGAAATACGACAAAAAATAAAAACAAAGTCTTAACTAAGCAGTGCACCACCACGTTAGTAAAAAAAAAAATGTTTACATCTTCATATTGGCCTTTGTAATTCTACAGTCAAAAAGTATAGCGTGTTTGATTATTTTTTGTCTCTTCCTTTCTCTCTCACTAATATTTTCCCGCGCTTTTTTGACAATAGATTTTGTACATTTATCATTTATTATCCAGTACCACGTTTCAGTAATGAGCTCTCTCTTTAGGACAAAATTAAAATGCATGTAAGTTCCTTATTGTGATCAGATTTAAATTTCGTTGTCAATGGTCAGTCAACCTTATTTATGGTCTATTTTTGACGAGGCAAACCCCCTATGCCGTAGGCACAAGTCTGTAAAAAATTTGCAAATTTGCATTTTACATTTCGCCGCTAAACGTTCCCGAAAATTATGTTAACTTCGTATTATGTGTCTTATCTTGACAGATTATCAGAATACACAACAGTATTTAATCTATGGTGCATGCAGTAAGTACGAAGCCGGGGTACGCGCGGTCGAGTCTCGAGCGGAAAGATGATTCACTAAGCAAGTTGAGAAATGTAACCGTTATGATTTAAATTGCAACAGTTGTCATGGGGGCACTCACGGATTGCGGTACTCGCATACCTCGGCCGGGTTTGACTTATCCTATCTTTTTTTATTATTATTATAAACGTTTTCATGTTTCATCTGTTGATATTTATGACCGCGTTTACTCTTTGTTTAGCCGAATTATTTTTATAGCTGTATATGTTTTGGGTGATGATTCAGGATATACCAATGGCTCTCTTGATTAGAATTAATGGCTACCGTAACGCATTGGTAGATTTTCAATTTGAAATTGTTAATGTATTGAGCGCCATTATACCATGACTAAGTTTTCTTTTGTCCTACACAATTGCCAGTACGTAGTACGTATAAATCCAGCATTAATAATTCTCAGTACGGGAAAAACTTATAGATTCGCGTTACCAATGCTGTGACCTCGGCCGTCAACTTGCTACAGTTTGTCAAGGGTAAGATGACGTTTAAGTACTCAGAGATAAACAATCAAATCTATACGTATGCAGCCTATCGTATGTTTAGATTATGAATAAAGTGTATGAAGTTAGTAAATTAGGAAATTTAAACATTAAACAGTTTTCTCTCAGTAGTTTCGAGCTGTCACAATTATTCGCAGTGTCCATGACTGCCTAGTTTTTTTTTTGCTAAGTTATGCCAATGCTTATGCTATTCTGCGGGGGTGAGGAAAAGAGTTTTGTAAATTATGCATGGAGGGGGGGGGGGGAGTAAAAAATGTGTTATTTAGATAATATACTGCTTCTAATAGATTAAATGTCATGTAAACCACTCCACTCTAATCATCGAGCATTATTTCAATTAATTATAATATACTTTTACCATGAATTAAAAAGAAAAAAAAAGTTATTTTAATATACAAAATGTTTATTTTTTAAAATTCAAATATACAAAAAAAAAAAAATCGAAAATTTTATAAACCAAAGTAGAATTAGAAATAAATAATAACGAAAGATGTTGTAACAAATAGATTATTATTGTGAAGTTAAGCTTCAACGTTTTCTATTTGATCTCGACCTTTCCACCTGGTTTTACACTGGCCGTGGTCATGACCGTCAGACGTACAGCGTTTTTTTATATTATCACGTCTAAAAGGACAAGTTAATGTTTCTTATTTTTTTATATAATAATGATAGTAAAATCTACAAGTTATAAAATATAGTCATTTTAATTAGGCTAGCGTTAGTCCACTGCTGGTCATAAGTGTCTATACTGTATCGCCTATAGTTGTACGCATCCTTTATCAACTTGCGATTACATTTTATTTGGAGGTTAGATATTTCTACACTGCGTACAGAAAGACGTGGTTTTAGTACAAGAATTTGCCTAACTTGTAGTCGTCCGACTAGTCTGTAAGTTAAAAGTCACTCATCCGGTTACGGTAAGAGGAAAGGTTATGTGCACTCTACACTACTTGTGAAGTTTAACGAAGTTAAGCGAATACGATAGCGTGGAAGGGAGACTTCCGATCTTTGTCGGTTTTTGCGCCAGAGACAAAGGGTTCAAAGTTTTTCCTTCGATTCGCGTCAAGAACGTACGAAATTCGCAAATACTTATAAAAAGCGCGAAAGTGCAAATTGCAATGGCAGCTGTAATCTGAACATTGTACATAGCGAACAGCCACCGACGAATAATAAACTTCGAAAAGTACTTCGTCGAAGGAACTTCGCGAATAATGTAGTAGAGCTTTTATGTGGATGCGCGAGAATAGTTTCATGAACTTAATACTCGATAATTCATAGAGTAAATAATCAACAATTCATAGAGTAAGTAACCAATCATTAATAGAGTAAGTAACTAACCATTCATAGAGCATGTAAGAAATAAATAAGAAATAAAATAATGAATAAGAAATAAAAAAAATAAGAAAATTTATTTTAAAAATGTACTGTTTTAATTAATATAAACAACGTAGAATTATGATTTTATAATTTCGTATCGCCTCAGAGTCAATAAATGTTGTGTTATTAGCTTTATTAAATACAGTTTTTCTTCCAATACGCGAGGTAAACTTCTGAAATCCAAGACGAACAAAAACTTGAAATGAGTCAATCCACTCTAAAGATACCATCAAAAAAGTAACTTCATACAAATTGTATGAACAAATTTTTGTTACGTGAAATTTACATTGTTATTACAGTTTATTTTATTTAATGTTTATTGTACACTAAAAGATACGCCATTGTTGAGTTCAGAAACAAACTGTCTTTATTCACAATTACCTACATTAATATTATGACACAATTAATTACATAAAGTATCATATTCAAAACTACCTACATTAATCATCTGACAGTAATCACATACATAACATACCTTCTTATCTAAATACAAAATATAATTTAAATTACAATTCGAATTCCCTATGTGTTCGGTATACCAATCATTTCAGGCCAAAGTTGTGGATCCGGTATAACCAGAGCAGGAGCTGGTGACTTTGCTTGAGGCTCTGGATCACAATGATCGTCTGGGAGATCCCACGATGGTCTTCTATTAACATCATTAGGTATCTGCTGATTTACGGAATCTCCTGTAGCTCTTGACAATAATTGATCAGCATGTCTACGATAAAGTTGTCCATCTTCCGTCCTCACTCTATATGTGCTAGGGCCTTCTCTCAGCTCCACAATGGCCCTCCGCCATTTCTCACCCGGTCCATAACTTCGCATCAGCACTGGTTTATTATTTTCAAAAAATCCTACTGGGTGGATTTAGTGCCATCCTCTCAGAATGTACCTCCCTCTGACTCCTTACATTAGCCGGATGTAGAATTGAAACTGCAGTTCTAAACTTACGACCATTTAGCATTTCAGCAGGTGATTTCATTGTTGTACTATGTGGTACAGTTCTCAAGTAATAAAGAGCTTTACTTAATTTCTCTCTCCATGGCATTGCAGAATTCGATAATTTTTTTAGTTTATTTTTAAATGTCTGTATCGCCCTCTCTATCTGTCCATTTCTTGCTGGATGGTAGGGAGGTGAATATCTATGCTCAATTCCATTATTCCTCAAAAACAAATTAAACTCTTCAGAACTAAAAGCTCTCCCATTATCAGACACCACCACATCAGGTAAACCCTGATTGCTAAAAAAACTCCTCAAGACCGTTATAACCATAGTACTAGTCATAGATGTCACTATTTCAGCTTCTATCCATTTGCTGTAGCTATCAATCAATAACAAAAAAGTTTTCCCTTCAAATGGGCCAGCAAAATCAATATGTACTCGGCTCCACGGTTTCTCAGAAGGTACCCAGGTCTGTGGATCTTTTGGAGGATTATTTCTCACTAACTGGCACTGTTCACATTGAGACACTATCTCTTCAATATTTTTATCCATATCAATCCACCATACATAGCCTCTAGCATAAGCTTTCGTTTGGACAATACCCGCATGAGGGGCATGTAATAACTTTAATACCTCACTCTGTAGAGACTTTGGTATAATGACTCTATTGCACCACAATAAACAATCTTTACTGAGTGAAAGAGCCTCTCGTCTAGTCCAAAACTGTTGTAGAGATGGATCTGGAGCTGTGCCTGGCCACCCATGAAGTACATAAAACATAACCTTACTTAAAATTCTGTCTTTCTTTGTTTCCATTGCAATATGCCCTGCATCTAAATTGCAACCTTCAGGTCGTTCCTCCAATAATAAAATTTCTCTTAAGGGTTTCTCAAGCAATGCTGAAGTGCTTGGAAATGTCCATCTGCTCAGTGCATCAGCATTACCAATAAACTTCCCTGGTCTATATTGAATGGCATAGTTGTAACAACTCAGCTTCAAAGACCAACGTAACATCCTTGGAGAAATTTGATCAGGAATCGGTTTTCCAGGATTAAATAATCCTATAAGTGGCTTATGATCCGTCATAATACAGAAATGGCGTCCAGCCAAAAACTCATGGAACTTAGATACCCCAAACATAATAGCTAGTGCTTCCTTATCAATTTGACCATAACGTCTTTCATGGGGTTGCAAGGTCCGGGACGCCATCATAACTGGGCGTTCCGATCCGTCATCCATGACGTGTGCAATTATGGCTCCCAAACCATATTCAGATGAGTCGCTTATCAACAAAAGTTCCCTATTCAAATCATATCCTACCAAAGTAAGATCTGAGGAGAGCAATTCCTTTGCCTTCACAAATGCAGTTTCCTCTTGTTCACCCCATACCCAATTTCTTTTCGCTTCTAATAACCGATATAATGGTTCCAGTATTGTAGATTTGTGAGGTAAAAATTTTTCATAAAAATTATATAATCCCAAAAATGCCCGTAATGTTTTTTTATTTGTTGGTGCTGGTTTTTCCATAATCTCTCTTACTTTTGTTGGAGACGGATGAAGACCATCACCATCAATCATATGTCCCAAAAAAGTTATATTATCCGAAGCAAAAATACACTTTTTGACATTTAATCTAAATCCTAAATCTTGTAATATGGACAACACCTTACGCAGTCTTTGATTATGCTCCTCGATGTTCTTACCAGATACCGCCACATCATCTAGCAGGCATGCTACCCCCCTCCAAACCTACAAGAGCTGTAGACATAATTCGTTGAAAAATTGCTGGCGCTGCATTTACCCCAAAAGCCAGCCGATTCATTTTCATGAGTCCTAGTGGTGTATTCAAAGTTAACAATTCTGCAGTATGTTCATCAACTTTTAACTGTGTATACGCCTGTTTGAGGTCCAATTTACTAAATACTCTACCCCCACTCAACTTTACAAATGCTTCCATAGATGTTGGCATAGGGTAGGTATCCACATGTATCGATTGATTCACTGTTGACCGATAATCACCACATATTCGAAGTGAGCCATCATCTTTCTTAACAATCCTCAGAGGTGTGGCCCAATTTGAGTGTTTAACCGGAGTCAGTATTCCATCTCCTATCATACGATGCAATTCATCAGTCACTTGTTGTTTCAAGGGGAAGGGAACTACTCTTGCTTTCAAAAACTTCGGTACTGCATCTACACGAACATGCAATGACACTTCTGGACCCTTGTACTGCCCAAGATCTTGCTTAAATAAGTCTGGGAATTCTTGCATTAGTAAAGCTATCTCCTCATTTGTCCAACACACTCCTCCTACATATAGACCCAGTTGTCCAAACCAATTCCTCCCCAACAAGCTTGGTGTTTTTCCTGACACAACAAATAGATCACATAGACCTTCTTTATTACCCAATACCACTTTTACTTTTATCATACCCAATACTTTAATTTCTTCACGTGTCACAGTCACCAGTTTTAGGTTACTTGTTAATAATTGAGGCGGAATAGCCCACAATTTCTTGTATGTATCTTCAGATATTATGGATCTTGATGCTCCTGAGTCCACTTCCATGGACAATAAAGCTCCATCAAGCAAGACTTCAACAGTTATTGCCGATTGATTCAATGAATTAACTGTAGGGCATACATATATCCCCATCATATCTTCCACCCGTGCTGTCACCTTCTCTGAAATCACACTAGGTGTTTCCTTTGCTTGGTAGACTTTATAAGGCTTTTTCATACATGCACTAACTATGTGCCCCAGCTTCTTACAATAAAAATATCGAGCATTACTAAACGGGCACTGTTCTCCCGCCTTATGTACTTTTGTACAATGTCGGCATCCACTAACTTTAATCCTTCCTATTTCCATTGGTTCAGTCTTAATGGATGGAGTTTGTTTTGATTCACACTCTTCAGGATACATGTCAGAAAAAGATGCTTGGAAATTGAGACATACTTGTACGGCTGCCTCATATGTTAAATTATTAATTTTTAACAAATCTCTTCTCAGTCGTACATCATGTATCCCTAGAACTAACCTGTCTCTTAACTGACGTTTCAAATCTTTAAAATTACATCCAGCAGCCAGTGCACAAATTGCTGAAATATATTCTTGCATGCTTTCATTCTTTTGTTGTATTCTTTGGTGAAATTTCCCAGCTAGCAAAATTTCATTTATCTCTGGTTCATAAAACTGGTCAAGAACACGTATTATCTCTTCAAAATTCACATTAGTTGGACGTGAAGGCACTAACAATGCCGTTAACAATGTATAGATTTCTTTTCCACATTGAGCCAGAAATAAAGAACGAACTTTATCATCATTGATACATTTATAACCTAAGGCATCAAAACCACACAATAATTGTTCTTTATAATTACGCCACTTATCCGTTTTCGGGTTAAATGGGCCCGGGAACACTATATTTCCAACATTTAATGCCATTTCCACGAAAGATACTTTAATTTTCCTCAGTCGCCATTAAAAGATACGCCATTGTTGAGTTCAGAAAACAAACTGTCTTTATTCACAATTACCTTTTTTTTTTTTTTTTTTTTAACGTGGTTTAAATCTGCTCGTTGAACGCTCGGACGTGCGCCGAAAAACCCAGTTTTTCGCACACGTGTGATCCTCGCGACAGACCATAGACACCGAGTCAATTGACTTAGGTGTCCGTGTGTCAGGTTGGCCGCAGCCGACTGACTAAACACTCCAAGTCCCTAACCGGCGCAAAGATGCCAGGGCCTCCGGAGCACATTATACATGTATTCTGCAGAGGCCCTGGCAACGCCATACCTCACGGGAGGTCCGACGTCAAATTATTTTACGAGGCTTGGCGACCTCGACGGGCGCCCGGACGGCTGCGTCCGGTGCCCCGGCGTGAGACACGCCTCGCTCGGTTCGGGTGCGCTGCCCGCTCCCTCTCCCGCTCTGCCTCCTCCTTTGCGAGCATGACGGCTTCGCAACAGGAAGAGACAACCGCCCAAGCCCTAGAGCTCCCGACCATCGCCCTCACGAGCGACGGCAAGGAGAGGACCCTACCCACGTCGGACGCCAAGTCTCTGAAAGACTCCCTCCACGCGGGACACACGACCAACGTGTGCTCGACGTCGTCGACGACTCCGCCGGCACAGTGATGACAACACGGAGAGAGTTCCCTTCCTATACGATTCAGGTAACTGCCGAAGCACCCGTGCCCCGTCAGCACCTGCGTAAGGCGGTAACTCAGAACTCCGTGAGTCCTCCCTAACCAGTCCCTAAGGTGGGGCCGAACGGCCTCCACTGTAGCGACCCCGGCGCTTGGATTCTCCAACCGCCTTTCCCACCCTTCTAGGACGATCGAGATACTGAGCTCCGCCCGCCGCGCCTCGATCTCTCGAGGCGTCGGGCGTTGCATCCTATCCGAACGATCCCTGCACCACCTATACAAGGCGGCGAGAGCCCTAGCCTCCAGGTCCCACGGAGGGGAGCCGGCAAGCAGGGTCGCGGCCTCGAACGACAATTCACAATTACCTACATTAATATTATGACACAATTAATTACATAAAGTATCATATTCAAAACTACCTACATTAATCATCTGACAGTAATCACATACATAACATACACCATTATACACATATAATATAATGCATTTGAAAATATGAAATTAGTACAAAGGGCAGTTTTATTGCTAATAGCAACCTCTCCCAGCAACCTTTGGATGGATATATTCCATGGAGAAGAATCAGCGGTGTTTTGGGTACATAGATAAATCTAACCTAATAAATACGACAAAAATTGAAATAATGTGAACTATAACATACATATGAAATATACTATAAAAATACAGATAATTTATAACTTATAGACTACAGTAATACCTCGCTAAGCGCGACCCCGTTAGGTGCGGTTTCACTATAACGCGAATGTCAAATTTCGCGCTCAAATGCCTCGCATTACGCGAAAGAGTGCGTATAAACATAATGTAAAGACAATAGATGTATTTTTTTTCCGTAAAAAATAAAAGTATATATTGCATAAAGTGTTCTTAGAATTAAAGTGATTGATTAAAATGATTTGTATTTTTTTGTATTAAATTTTGACTGTGTTTAATCATAAACCTCGATATACGCGAATTTCAGTTAACGCGATTTTCTTCGGAACGTATCCCTCGCGTAAAGCGGGGTATTACTGTGTATTATAATAATACATAGATATGAACCAAACTTGAGTAAGTATATGGTAGGTATACAGCCCCTTCCCGAAGCCCCCTGCGACAAGATCCCTAAGATCTTAATATTCGACAGAATATATAAAATACAGCTCAGGGATGATATAAAAGATGAACAGATTACCTTTGAACATCACATCTACACAGATGAATCTAAGATGAAATCTGGAACAGGTGCGGGAATATTCTCGCAAGATCTCACATATCGAGCTATCTACAGGGTTGGGTGAGCATAGTACCATATTCTAATGCGAATGAATGTGTCGCTATCATCCAAGCAGCAAATGCTGTCTTCAAAAGGGAGATAAGGAACTTTGGTATCCGAATTCTCTCTGATAGTAAGGCCGTACTTCAAGCGCTTGAGAATATTTCCATCACCTCAGGCCTCATTTACGACTGTCACCTTTAATTGCAACGTATAGCGGCAGTTAACAGGGGTATCCTACAATGGATCCTACAGCGAAACAACGGGTAATGACGCAGCAGACGAATTTGGCAAGAAGAGGATCGACGACAACAGTGGCAGGCCCTGTACCATATCTTCCTCTTGCTTACAGTACTTTTAGATCACGGTTGCGTCACCAACAACACTCACAGTGAGAGACGGGCTAACACTCCTGGCTGTAGACAGTCTAAACAAGCTGTTCCGGAAATATCACGGAGCTTGCCCCGGAGACTGATCAGATTATCTCGCACTGATCTTCGCCTAGTGGTGGGTGTAATGACGGGACATTGCTCACTTAATGAACATTTATTTACTATAGGGCTGACAGATAGCCCCGTGTGTAGGGGATGTCTGGAAGAAGAAGAGACTACTATCCACGTGATCCTGGAATGTACGGGAGTATTTATTTATTTTAGTAGTCAAACAACGGGCAAATGAAGTCTGCGATAGCCTCAGGAGGCTTCTGCAAGGAGCAGAGTGGCTCGAGTCGCTGGCTGATACTGCACGCGCAACGGACCGCCAGAGTGTCTAGTTGCGGAAACAGGAGCTCACCAACAACTAACAAGTAAAAGACGAAATATAGACTTGTTGGCCAAATTTAAAAAAAAATGCCCATCGTTTGTAACAGTCACAGAGAAACAGGTAGCCAATTCTATAAATGTGCAGCCTGGACTGTGAATGATTGTGTACAAAAATTTGTGAAGTGTATTGATTGGGACTTCAAGCGTTATGATTTCTGATGATCTTAAATTTCATGTGTGCGTATCGCAAAGGAACTTAAAACGTTTTCTTAGGTAAGTAGGAGCGATAGGGTTAAAAAGTGTTCTGTGTAAGAGAAAAAGGGGGCGAAAATTACGGTGTAAAGCCTCACAGGGAGCCATTTCAGCTTAGTACGAAACTCTGAGATATGATCAAACTTACGTAAACTAAATATGAATCTTGTACAAACATTTTGGAGTCGTTTATAAAGTTGAGCTTTAGTAAGATCTATACAGCAAGTGTCAGTATAATCGAGAATCGGAAGGAACAGGGCTTGTGCAAGCGAATAGTTGTACTGCTATTCGGACCGCAGATAAATATAACAAATCAAAGATCATATAAATCGGTACATCCGTTTTTGAGTTATGAATGGTGTAACTAACTCGACTTTGTTTTAGATATATAAAATAGCAACCATTGCATCCGCAGTTGAATCGACGAGTGTAGGCCTCCGAAAGAGGCTTTCCATAGAAATGTCCATCGCCGCTCGGAAATGTACACAAAATTTCTTTATATACTGTAGGTATAGGTTGTCCATTTGACCACAATCTCACCTGATGTTAACTGACGATGTTTTTTTTTTTTTTTTTTTTTTTTTAAGCCCCCTATCCTCAGACATAGATCCGAGATCTTGTTTACGTTACTTATAGCTAGCTTAATCTTATTTTAAAAATCTTATTCTAGTTATAGCCATCAACATTTCTTATTCTACTTTTATTTTCTTTAACTTTTTTTTTTTTTTGCCATCATTTATTCTGTCGTTTTTAATTTTTATTATCTTCTGCCTAGTTGTCCTTTATTTTATTTTAATTTATTTATTTCGGATTATAGTTTACAAAGTTGAGGGTGGTCGCTACTAAGGCGAGTATTATTAAAAAAGGCCCTGCCGTCAGGTGTCTTCCTTCACCGAAAGCTTAGGCTCCTTATATAGTTGGATAGGTGGGTTAGAACCCACGTCCATTAACGCGGAACCCGACTACACTACCAACTGAGATATCACCGCTTCGCAACGGAAAGATGTGATTTTTTAACAATCGAGGTTTTTCGGAGATTTCGTGTTGTCGACGATGGTTGAAACAAGTTACATCCTGCCTGCCCAACGACAAGGTGAGTGTTCGCCGAGCCCGCCCTTACTTCGTCCTGTGTTGCCTTTTATGATGAGGGGGAGTATTGGAAGGAGGTAACTCCTGTGTCAGGTATCAGTTGCCGGTCAAACGAGCCGCCGTTGCCCGGGTTACAATGAGATTACCTCACACCGCACATCTCCGTAGTCGAAACTCGCATAGTCTATATAACTATTTTGTACATAAGAAATAATAATTATCATTTATATATATAAAATAATCGTGGAAACATATCTATACTCTATATATAGTCTATACTCTGTATAAATAAAGAAAATTGAAGTGTCCGTTTGTAATATAAAACAGCTTTCCACTAAATACTACATATAAATATAGGTCACATACATATAGGTCTAGGATACTAGTACAAAGAAAATGCATTTTTTTTATGTCTGTCTTTATATATGTTTATTATTTCGGGTAATATCTGACACGGCTCGACCAACTCTTTAATTTATTCAATCTTAAAACGATTATTTATAAAGAATAACTTAGGCTAGTTTTATTATAGGAAGATAACTGGGGTTCAGCGTAATAAAATAAAAACTCTTGAAATTATGTTTTGAATTTGTGAGAAATATCTTTGCTTTCTGTTGGTACTAAAATTAATTTAAAGCTTGTGGTACAAAAAAAGGGTCTAATTTTTTCTTATGGATTGTCATGTTTAACTATTGTAGAATGTACCTGGCTTTTTAGGTACCATTTTTTCCTTTGTATTCTAGATATGAAGGTAAAGTTAAATTAAGCAAGATATAATGACTGTCAAAGCATTCTGAGGGAAATTTAAAAACTATTACGCAATAAATCATTGAGCGAAATAGAAAATATCATATGCGAGCGGAGTCGCAGGAGTAAATAGTTTATAATACACCTATCGATGAAAATAATGTCATATTACTTGATTTTGTTTATCAATATTCTTAGACATAGAAATTAAACTTAAGATCACATGTCACAAAATGGCGGCGGCTTTAAAAAACTTTTTCCAACGAACTATACAATTTCACACTTATAATTAATTTTATATTATTATTTTGTTATGTAAAATTCACTTAATTAATAATAAATTATTATAAAATGAAATCGTTTTTATTTTATTATTTCAATGAATCATGACTGATTGACATTCTATAACATCAAAAGCAATAATAACCTATGGCAACATTGGACCGCGTGAAATTCTAAACACTTCTCACGATCCTACTAATGTTTCACTTTTGTTATCAATAATTAAAAAGAAACATAAACGAGTGGTGTTACGGCAGTGTTGGTTATGTTAATTTGCGCATACGTTTTTATATTAAAAGTAAAACCATTGGGAACGGTCTGGTGGTTACGGTGTCAAGGTCTCCGTCGCCACTTGCTCCCCTACCCTGACGACGTACACAGTTGGTCGTACATAATTATTTCCGTTGCTCACGTGTTTCATACGCAATTAGTAATATACAATTGAAACTAAATTTTTACCGTACACTTGATGTTAAGATAATAACAGCCTTTGGGATTAATAAGTCAAAAATGTCTAAAATTGTTCTTACGTAATGCTGGAACGACCCCTGGGCGACAGATTTTTCAATATGAGTGTCGTAGCTAGCCAAAGGGACATTACGAATTACTCCCATTTAAGTATATACTGATATCTTTTTCATTTTAAATAGGTATGCCGTTTGATTAGAATCTTACTTGATGTTAAGTGACGATGTAGAATGGTGAATGTAGATACGCTAATCCTATAGAAACTGGCTTTCAAGTGTTTAGGTCTAAGGATACTTCTATAGTTCCGGGCGTCAAAGAAACTCCTTTTTATATATTTTTATTTATATAGACTAGCTGTGTGGCCATAGTAACTACCAAAAAAAGGCCCGTCAAAATCCGTTCAGCCGTTCTGGAGATTACCCGCAACAATAAGACAGACAGACTTGTCTGTCTTTTAAAAAATTGTTTTTTTGATATAGGTATCTATAATATATAATGTATATCTATTTAGTTTAAAAAAAATAGTTTGACGTTACAGACACTTCAATTTTATTTATTAGTATAGGCTAGCTGCGTGCCCGTGGCTGCACCCGCGTTTCGTATATTCTTCACTGCGTTTTAATTTCTTTATAACGGAATCTCAATTATTTTTTCTAGAAAAATTTTATAGTCTGTAAAATATAGCTTGATTAAAATGACAGTTCTCAAACGAATGATGACTAGTGCTCCGAAATTGTCGACGAAATGAATAGTTAAAAGTGCGTATAGTACAGTATAAGCAGACAGTATTTTAAAGCATGTAAATAATAGTTAATTAGGCTGAAATAAAATTTTAAACAATTTGATTATTGACTTATCTGTATACATACGCATCGGCAACTCGGTCTTATTCTTGTGACAATGGTAACAAAGGACCGTCATATCGCGTTCGAAATATTTCACGTAAACGAACCAAAAACTTCCCGTGAGTTTCACTTTTTTTTACAGAACAGTTGTTTAAACTTTTTTATCAATAAAATACCAATAAAAGAATGTGCTTTTTTTTTTTTTTATAATGCACAGCACAGTGAGAGCTGACACCTGACCTGAGCTGAGACCTGACACCGCTGTCATGCTGGCCTGGTTAAATACCTCTTCACGCCTCTTTTAAAGGACCCAATATCATATGAAGGAGGGAACACGCTGACAGGAAGACGGTTCCATAACCTCACAGTGCGACAAAAGTAAGAGTCAGCAAACTTTTTGGTTCTTGAAGTTATGGGTGTCACCGTGAAACCGTGACACCGAAGTCCCGCCCGCGCGGTTCTGTTATGGAATGGAGAGGAGGGGATCAGCTCAAAGAGCTCTTCATAACACTCGCCATGATACAAGCGGTGAAATGTAACGAAAACAAATACAAAATAATAATAACAAGTAACAAATTATATGAAATTATTGAAAACAGTCATATTTAAAAAAAAACGCCTGGTCGATGCGCTCAGTATTGCCAGTAGATATAAAAAAGCCGGGTTCATGGATTTTTTCTTGGAAAGCAAAACGTATTTTTTTATGTACAAAATAGCCACTTGTATTTGTAGGAAATAACAGAGGACTGTAAAACGATATTTGAAAATGGCAACTAGAGTTACAATGGACTGGCGAACGTAGTCCAGGAGCCGACACACCGTTTACTAGGTAGTACTGAAATAGTGTTTTATTCAATCGACTTCATCTATTTGACCCGTCTCTAACATTTGTGCAACATAACCATGTAAGGACGTCTACGATTAATATATATTTTTTAATGAATACCAATTATTGTGATTTGCTGTAGTTTTAAAAATCATTTTATATAATATGTTAATTGATATATGAAGCACTATATTAAAAAAAAAAAAACAATTAACTACGGCATGTTATGAATGAATTTTCTGGTGGCAATATAAATCGTCAGACGTTCAAGTAAAGTTACATATGTCGCTCTCGGATAGTCAAGCCGCTCTCTTGGCGCTGGCTTCGAACGTAGTTGAGTCGAAGCTAGTTGCAAATTGTGTGGCAATGCTAAACAGCCTGGGTAAGAATAACAGCCTGATTTTAAGATGGGTCCCAGGCCATGCAGGAGTTCCCGGCAATGAAGCTGCAGATGCGCTTGCAAGAGCAGGGGCTATGGAAACACAAATTGGGCCTGAACCATTTTGTGGCATTCCAAAAAGCCTAGTTCGACTGATCATAAGGGACCAATATAAGGCTATAGAATTCTGGAATAAATTGCCAGGACAAATTCATTCCAAAGAGCTCATTAGAGCATTCACTCAGCGCAAAGCTGAAGAAGCCCTGATACTCAGTAGGAATCAGCTACGAGTATTAGTGAGAGCACTAACTGGGCACTGTCGTTTGGGCAAGCATATGCACAACATCGGTGTCCAGAACACAAGAGAGTGCAGGTTCTGTAAAATAGCAGACGAAACACCAAAGCACATCTTGTGTGAATGTGATCCATTAATACCCATACGTAACCGAATTCTGGGTAAGCATGTGTTGCTCCCGGAGGAGGTACAGACGCTCTCTGCCAAAAAGATACTACAGTATATTCAGGTTGTAGGTCTAGGCAGTGAGGTTTAGCAATATAGGGGTGATCACAATAGATCTGGCTAGGTCGCAGTGATACGAGCTCGTCACTCCGTGCCCCTTATCTAGTGTACTGGGGGACTTCGATCCCCTAAGTACAATAGATAAGGGTAGTGCGTAAATGCATTTCCCCCCGTCAAAAACAAAAAAAAAAAAGGTCGCAGTGATACAGGACTGTTTAAGCCTGCATAGCCCCTTTTTCGAATAATAATAATATGTCGCTCTCTTTGCAGATAACTGTCATTTTAATCGTGTTATATTTTACAGATTAATAGTAGGTACTAATATAAGTAAAAATATTTCTCATAAATTCAAGCACTTGCTGTTAAAACTGTCCATTGAATAGTCTTTTTTCCAAACTTTTATTTTATTTTATGCCGAACCCTGATAAGTTTCCTGAAATTGTTTTTGTTACTAACAAAAAGCAATGATACTTCTCACACATTCAAACACCTTTTAGTGAAACTGTGCATTGAAACGGGTTTTATATGTCATGAGTTTAAATTTGTATACGCGGAACCCTAATTATTTTCGAAAATTAAAAGTAACCTAAGTTACGCGGAGTTACTTCAGCTATCTATCAAAAAAAACGTCGAGTCAAAATCGGCCCACTCGTTCCGGAGATTACCCGGAACAAACAGAAATACACAATTTGTATTTTTGGTATACGTATCGTATATACGTTATACATACATAAGTACAGAATTAATTTTTCACGGTCACGATGCACTCCTGAATCTGAAAGAGGTTCGTTTGTAAATTATAAATTGAATTTCGTAGTAAATAAAACTTTAGTAAGAACTGACTGTGTGTTATTTTATACTTTGCATGAAATATCATATAACATTAAAAGTTATCAAAAGAGGTTATTTTGTTTTCTTTAAAAATTGCTGGTAACTCTAGAGCTTTCCCTAACAGAGTGGGAGTGGCCTGGGGACATTGCTCGCGAACCGATGTTCGATGCGGCAGACGGGTTCTCGTATCTATCACGTAACAGAATACACAGCGCTACCACCCCGTACAAGGTGGAGCGACGACCCGGTAAAAACTGCCAGAATCCGCTGGATGCACGTTACCGGTCTTTGTGAAGATCTTTGGGGAAGACCTATGCCCAGAAGTGGGCGTTATTCGGTTAATATGATAATGTTGATAATAAATCTGATATCACCAGATTTCAATTGACAATGTAATAAAAGACGATGCCATATTAAACTTATGTAAGGGTTCAGGCCATAGATTTGAAATTGGTTTTGGTGTTCAGCCAAGCGTTCACTAAAGGAAATAGAAACCAGTATTTGGCACGGTAATGGTATGAACTTCTGTTTGAGCATGATATCGGCATCCAGAATCCTTGAGGTTTATTTTACCTAAATCTGTGGACCAAAGAGAATAAACTTAACCTAGCTAGTGGTTGTCTTTAAGCATACCTTCAATTTGGATAAATCCTCCATTGTCCACGACTTCAATTCATTACGTATGTGTTACCGTCATAGTGTAGAAATTAGTTATTCTACAGATTATCCAAGTAATATGCCAAACTGTGAATTCCAATTTTCACATGAATTCTTATTATTCCTAATGCGATGATTACTTTGTTTATTGGTACTCATTCTATCATTTAAAATTATGTGCTGAACGAGTGATAGAATGAACTGAGTTTTAATTTTAAGTGTAGTTAATTATTTACACGGTTTGTTAGTTACTGTAATTTTAGATACCTAGGTATCCGTGTGGTGTCGACTACGAATATTACTACCCCATAACTTCCCATTTGTGTCGTCAAAGGCGACTAAGGGATAATTCGGGGGATAGGCAGCAACTTCCTCTAAGTACCACAAACAGGTACTGCGATCGCCAACCCGTCTGTCAAGTGTAGCAATTATGGCAATCCCCTCCTTTATTGGGAGTGACCTATATCCAGCAGTAGCCGTCTTTAGGTCGAATGTGAGTGCCTTCTGCACTCGCCCCCAAAGTTCGGTGAAGCTGTTAAGGCCCTTCCGGACAACAGCATTAACTAAGTTAAAAATAAGAATAAAAAAAAAAATAGGTTGAATGTTTTTTCAACCCTTTATAGTTACAGCACGTTGAAAACAATTTATTCTAGACACTAACAAAGTACAAAAAATAAACAAATTATCGCCTTTATCAATCGAGTAACTAACAAAGTTAAATTGTAGATTAGCGTAGTTAGTACGCATATTAACGGCTATCAAACTTTAGCGGTAACATATCCATATCTCAGAAGTTACAAAACGGCTCTCGAAAAAAATAATAGATTATATCAAATTAAAATGGTTTTTGTTTCGTTTATCGCTTGACGCGTAACGAATCGTCGGATTGTACGGAGGTATTAGTGAATTCACGTGTGGCCAAAGACCTTTCTGTATACGAAGCATCAAAGGTCGTTATCAAGATACGGTTACTTTGTCCAATGTTTTGGCTAATTATATTTCGTGATTACTATCGAAGAATTGTACGTTTTTTTATAGGTACTGTATAGGCACAGCGATTTCACTATAATCTCACGGAATGTAAAGTAAACCTAGAGGTTTAAGACGCTCAAGTGATGCTGCCGAAACAAACTTATAGGTTTTTGGGAGTAGATTTAGCTTAGGTTTATTTAGGTAGCTAAATAGGCAGGCATTATTAGAAAATGTCCTACATCTATGCTATTGGACCGGTTAAGTATCACGCGTAAGACTTTCTATCCCTTATTAAAAATAGTTGACAAAGCTTTTAAACCATAGATGAGTTTTATTTTTGATCCATAACTGCATATTGACGAGTATAATTCTGACAAAATCTGCTAAAAGTACGTAAACAATGCTTATGTAATCACTATTCGTCCTCCATGTCATCAAAATAAGTAAAACACAGATTTGGTAATGAATCAAATTTTCTAGTCGCCTTTTTTTATATAGTATAGACTGTAGTGCTTTGACCACAATCACGCCTGATGTTAAGTTACGATGTGGTCCTGGATAATAAACGCACTAAGCCAGGGCAGGCAGGTTTTCGGGAATTATTTAATTATTATCCTCAATACTTTTTCCATGCATTACGTACTGAAATAAATATACTGTATTAGGTACTTATAGTAGCTGGTTCTACTAAAACTAAGAGTCAGCATTCTATCTTTTAAGAAACCAGACGCTGACTCGGCACCGATAACAACATCCGCCCTAAGGCTGGTACTCTGTTAGTAGTTTTAAGCTTAGAATAAGTCGCCTCGACTGTCAGAGCCAATAAACGTAGTAGATAATTTTAAAAAGAACTTTTTTAAACTAGATAGTAAATATTGGGGGATAGTAAAATGGTACTGAAATCTGATCGCTGAATATATTTATGATTAATTTAAAGAATATAATAATACGCTTTGTTTCTCAAGTTATGAACATTACTAACGCAGAAACATACAGACGTTGCATCTACTAATATAAAAGTTATATAGAAAAAAGTAATTTCGAGACATTTGCGTAATATTTCATCAAGCTGTAATTAATTTATATTAAATAAAAATTACTTCATGTGGTTCTTGAATATGTTTTTTTTATCGCGAGGGTAAAACCCATTATTTATTTATATTTACCCAATAAAACTCTAATTCACATAAACCAAATGCTGCATCGTCTGCCGCCATATTGAGACGGCACGGGATCACGTGAGCAAATTATTACCACGTCGCCCGGGGCAACCCTCCCAAATGGTAGATAACACATATGAATAGATAATCTGGTGCTGAATTTATGTTTTTTCCCCTTTACCGTCAGATTATTTATCAATGAGGTTTCCTTCTTTCTTTGTCCACTCCTTGTCTCCTGTATATTCTGGTTATCAGAGCGATACCGATATGGGGGTCACCTGTTAAGGTATTAACTGCCGGCCAAAAAGTCACGTGCTAATTCCTAACCTCACACGATACAACAACAATGCCGTGTAGGTCAGATGTTGTTACCTACGAAACCTACTGCCAAGATACAGGGAATCCTAGTTTGGCAGGCAGATGTGTAAAATCATTAAGTTATGCTCTCAAAACTTCTGTGTTCATTTTGATAATGTATAAGATTGTGTGATTTTTTGGTGTAATAAATTATTATTATTATTATGTTACACGTTCACCAATGTATCCTTTATCACTTGTATTTGTAGTTCTTTGTCACCTATCTTACGTTGCCCTAAACAATAATAGTCGCCTATCATGAGATACCTATCAGAATAGAAATGGGAAAAAGCGGCACGTGATCTTCACTCACCGTTACCATGCGAAAATTTCCACAAACTTTCATAATTAAATTAGACTTATATTCTGAAAAAATGTAGTTACTTTGGTACTTTTTAGGTAAAATGACCACGTATCACCAATGGGCCGGGGTGGGTTTTAAATTTTCCTTGAAAACATAACCTAAAAGATAGATGACCCATTACTGCGTATCCTTGGGTGACCAGTATTTATAACTATGTATGTGCCACGATTATTCCTCCATACATTTCCCTAAAAGATGATAATTACTACTTTCATGAGAAAACTATTGGAACAGAAATCGAACATTTACGCGATCGATTTTAGCAAAAATGTGGCAAAAAAAAAACAACAACATCGAAAACAAATCGAAATAGACCATTTCGCACGGCATTTAGACGTAACGCTATTCATTTAATCGTAAACAAAGGATAGCTGCGTGATTTTTCAAATATTTTACAAGCTACGTTTTGTTACGCGTCCGTCCCGTGCGTTAATGGCGTGCAATGATTCGTAATTGCTACGCGGGTGTACGACCCCTAACCTCGATAGCTCGTTTTTACAAATATCTCAAACGAATTATGAGAAACTGCAAACTTTTTCTTTATTCAAGTGAGAACTTCTTTAGCGGCGTTGAGCGATTCTCGGTACGGGAAAAACTTATAGATTCGTGTTACCAGTGCTATGACGTTATCCATCAACATGTTACAATATGTCAAGTATAAGATGCCCTTTAAGTGCTGGCGTTCAGTCGGCAGTGCCCGTGGCTGGATAGTTTTTCTTTTTTTTTTAAGCATAAAGTCGTGACTTTGCGAAAATCCGGGGTCCGGCACGTAGGTACGTGTGTTAGCAGCTTAACTGTTAGCAGTAACCTGGCGTTTACGCCAGATTTCCATTGTTTTCCTATTGCATCATTTTTATGGCTAATCGATATATTAAGCTTAATTAAAATTAAGCAAAATTTACGTATTAATTTTAGTTTGCCATTTTTTTTTACTAAATTAGCTAATGCTGTTGACCGGAAGGGCCTTTACAGCTTCACCTTAATTTTATGCCTTCAACACTCGCCGTAAAAAGTAACTACCACAAGGGTTCGAAACTCGGCTTGGCATCTACCTATTTCATAAAATTCCCGCGGAATTTGAACCTAGCTAAACCCTAAATTTTTATTTCTTACATAATAAAGAAAAGGTTCCTTACAGGACCTATGTTCCAACGTGTTATGTGCAGGAGTGTGTATGCAGTGTTGTGCGTGCAATGCTTGATGCATGGGCAGTGTCACTGTGTCGCGCTGGTAGCGGCGTCAAGAGCCTCCCCAGTTGGCAAACAGAACACATCTTGGGCCGCCATCGGAGAGTGTGCGGTTGACACACAAAAGAACGTGGTCCGTTTGCAAAATTATGCCAATGCTTCTGTAGCCATAGGGGGAGGGGGAAGGGATATATTTTTGCATACTATTGCCGGCAAGGTTGAAAGAGGGGGGTTGGCTAAAATTCTTCAAAATTTTGCTACGTAATTATAGAACGGTCCAAAATCATACGACACGACACGAACCGACGATACTAAATAGTAAAACAAGCTTATAAAGTTATGATGAACTAAACATATTATTAGCTCATTGTCCTGGTTGGCGGCGCAAACGATTAGATTAGTAAACGGTGACCGCGGCTACAGACTAGTATATCCCACAATATAACATTCATATGAATTTAATGAATGTACCATTGTTCTATATAAAGTAAGCCATGTTATTTTGTATGACATGAGTAATATCTAATAATATTTAAGTACCTAAATTATGTATGCAATTTTAAATAGATAGTAGCGAGTCGTAGCGGCATTTTTGAAGTGAAAATTTATTTAGCAGGGTTGAGGGAATCTCGGTAAGGGGAAAAGCTTATAGATTGGCGTTACCAATACTATGACGTCAGCTATCAACATGCTACATTACAGTATATTATATCGTTTAAGTCGCGCTTAGAGAAAAATAAATTAATGTATGCTTACTCAGCCTATCGTATGTTTTCATTATGAATAAATTATTTGAGAAAGTACATAATTATTGCTCCGAAAGTGTTTGGGGAGAGGTTTTCATACTTGCTGCCTATGTGGGTTTTATTACAAAATGATACCACCATGCTATAGATTCCTTACAGTGTTACAAAAAGCTCAGGCTTGTTATGGGGTATGTGGATTCGAAGTCACGTCCATCGATGGGGAATCTGAACAGCCTGCCACAGAAACACCATCGCTTCAGTATGCAGCTATATGACTTACTAACTCTGGTAGGCGTGCGGTCAAAATGGTATACAGTAATACCCCACTTAGCGCGACCCCGTTACGAGCGGTTTCACTAAAACGCGAATTTCAAATTTCGCGATCAAATGCCTCGCATTACGCGAAAGAGTGCGTATAAACATAATGTAAAGACAATAGATGTATTTTTCCGTAAAAAATAAGAGTATGTATTGCATAAAGTGTTCTTAGAATTAAAGTGATTGATTAAAACGATTTGTATTTTTTTGTATTAAATTTTGACGTATGTTTAATCATAAACCTCGATATACGCGAATTTCAGTTAACGCGATTTTTTTCGGAACGTATCCCTCGCGTAAAGCGGGGTATTACTGTACTTACATTTATATTATCAAATGACAATTCGGATACAATTTTTGATGTCGGGAAGCAATTTAAACCATTACCGCGTTCGATGTCGGTCATAACACGGGCGCAGGGTCTTTGAGAGCGTTGGTGCCCCGAGCGACGCATATCTGTAAGTGTCGCGAGCGTCGTTCGGTGCCCCCTAAAACCCCGCGTCCGTGTGCGCTGCACACCCCGCACTATAGGTAAAGACGGCCCTGCTTCTGGGTTGGAATATGGAACTTTTGAGTGGAGCTCTTGTGTATATTTAGAATTAGTGATACCGCGTTCGAACTTTGTATCACTAAGTTGTACGATAATTTATCATTTGTGTGGTAACTTTATTTAATATACTCAGAGCCGAATCAATTGGACTTGGATTTTTTTAGAACCCCCGGCTGTAAGGGAAATGTTTAGTCCATAATCACAAATAATAACACATTAACACCTGTCAATATTGAGGTTATTGGTAAATATGAAGTCTCGGATAGTTGCTCGGAGTTTTCCGATTCAGAAATGCCAAACTTAAGTGGCAATGGGCTGGGGACATTGGTCGCAGAAATGCACCCGATGGGGCCAACGGGTTCTCGAATAGCTGCCGCGTACCGAAAGACGTAGCGCGGGTGGGTCCACAACGTAGACTGAGGACCTGGTGAAGGTCGCGGGAATCCGCTGGTTGCGGGTGCAGGTCTATATCCAACACGTGCCCCCCTTACCTATTGGATTGGTGGACTCCGGTCTCACTAATGCAATAGGTAAGGGTAGTGCATTTCCCCCCGTCAAAAAAAAAAAGAGGTCTATATCCAGCAATGGACGTCATTCGGTTAAATGAAGTCTAAATCCAAAACCATCAACGAAAAAATACATAACAAGTATTTATTTATATAATATCATATGTATTATGGTATAAATGTCACATATTTATCACACCTACTCTATTTTATTTACCACAAGGTTGACTGGTAGAGAATGCCTCTGGCATTAAGTCCGCCTTTTTACACAAATTGTAAATAAAGTATAAATAAATAATAATTCACTCCTATAAAATTGAATATTGGTAGAAAAAACCCATATTTCCATAGCATCGAATATTGAAATAAGGTCAAACAATTCCTTTGATAAATTACACGTTAAAATAGTGTAAATATGTATGGTGCGTGCATAAACAATATAATTTTTATCGTACAAAAGAAATTATATGTGATTTTTTTCTTTATTTATAAAAGTTGACGTATGTATTAAAAATTGTCTTGTAAGTTTAGGGCCTCTTAATAGGTAATCCCATTAAACCTTAACCTGTCTCCAAATATCAATAGGTGTGTTACGGCATCATCACCTGAGAACCAGTACCTAGATCCTGGACCACATCGTCACTTAACATCAGATGAGATTGTAGTCAAAGCACTGAGTCTATACCGTGTAAAAAAAATGGCTCTGAAGTCTGAGCATACTCAAGGTGTGTCGCTTAGAATCTATGGGTGCCTTACTCATACTGCGTTCGAAGGACTTAAATCTTCAAGCATATCCGATTAAAAATAACACATTATTTATAAATAAAACAAACATTCTATCAAAATAAATTTATTCACACTATAAATAATAATTTACAAAATATATTATAACAAAAAACGTTTCATATAATATGTTAATATAAAATTAATTCATTAATGCATTATCCTACAGAGTGATATTTAAATTATATATATATAATCTTTACAAAAATACTGAGAAATAATCGATTCTTTCAACACCGATTCTAAATTAATTATTTAATAGACCTTTAATAAGATATACATATATTTTAATGTGAATTCAATATTAAAGATTCTTAAGCGATACATTATAAATTAAAAAAAAAAAATAGTCATATTAATTCGTATCAATTTCATTATACTCTTATTTAGAATCGATATTTACTCTTTTGTTGTGAAATCTAAATCGATATACATCCACATTTTATTTTATTAAAGAATCGACATTATTGTTAAGTACCTCTGAATGTTTATCTGAATATATATAAGCAAAGTTTGTTTTCTTGTCCGAGGTAAACTCGAAAACTACTGGACCGATCAGCGTGAAACCGCAACCATTCGACGCGGAATTAATCGTAGATGGTTATAGGCTATATATTATTCAAATATATATGAGCCCTTTGCCATGTTCTCTCAATTTGTTTGTTTATTATTCCTTTGACGCAACATCACCTCAAAACTACTGAACACATCGGGATAGGACTAATACCTTTCAACGCAGTATTTTTCGTAGACAGGTATTTTTTGGATTCCACCGATCCTATCTCATTTTTTTTTTTCGATTTACTCTTTTGTACATTTTCCACTTCAATTTACGCTTATATACATTTTTGTCCGCTAATAAAAACAAAATACTCTTACTTTTATTCGTTCATTTGTTTTTTAAAATTAGCTATAAATGAAACATATGAAACGCAGGCAGAGCCGCGGGCACCAGCTAGTGATAAATAAATTAAAATGTAATACAACCAGCTCAGGTAACTATGTCCCACTTTTGGGATACAACGTGGGCTCATGTAACACATGTAAACACGAGTTGTATGTTTGATGTTTAAAAAAATACCGCCATCGAACGAAGTAAAAGCAAGCTTGAAATGACGAGAAAAAGTGACTGAAACTACAAATTTTTGTGCGTGAATGAAAAGCGTTTTCTTTGTGTGAAAAATTATATTTTTCTTTATCCAAAAGTTTAGACTCATTGCAGATAATCTTAAGAAACGGAAAACCTTTTTTTTTCTAAACTAAAACAGTCAGCCACTTACAATCATCGAATTCCTATGTTTATAATCATAGAGTTATCCTTGACTAACAGTTCGTACTAAATTTCAACACGTCATTAGTTACAATCAAAACCGTTTTTAAAACAAGGTCGACGATTAAAAATAAATTATCGATAAAATCTGACAAGTTTATGTCACCTCACTACCACTCTCCGATTACCGATACCCGTCGATATATAGTAGCGTCGTTTATTTCTCATTCTACCCGCAGCGACGCTATCGAACACCCATTTGGAACTGACATGTCCTATTTTAACGCCTACAGTCGTATAATCTTGTGGGTTGCGGTTTTGGCGGCCATTTTGATTAGTGACGTCATCCGGCTTATCGTTATCGATAAGGCTAGCGCCGCACAGCACTAGGAGGTGCTTCGCCGCGTCTCTCTGTTCCGCGTCGTTCGAGACACTGACGCGGGTGCCATTAAAAACGTCATAGACGTAATCGGAGCCCTGGAGCCCTAACGCGGTCCGTTCGAACCGCGCCTTCTGTAAATAAACGATACACCGTGTGTACCGACTGATTGATTTCCGATCGAAAAGCAGACAAATTAAATTAAAATTGTTGTTGGAAATTTTGCATTAAAAATGGTAGCCACACAGGATGGGAGTTGGCAACACCGGTACATAGGACTCTCTAGTTGATTTGATTAATTCAAGATTTAAAAATGGTAACCACACAGGATGGGAGTTGGCAACACCGGTACATAGGACTCTCTAGTTGATTTGATTAATTCAAGATTTAAAAATGGTAACCACACAGGATGGGAGTTGGCAACACCGGTACATAGGACTCTCTAGTTGATTTGATTAATTCAAGATTGAAAAACGGTAACCACACAGGATGGGAGTTGGCAACACCGGTACATAGGACTCTCTAGTTGATTTGATTAATTCAAGATTTAAAAATGGTAACCACACAGGATGGGAGTTGGCAACACCGGTACATAGGACTCTCTAGTTGATTTGATTAATTCAAGATTGAAAAACGGTAACCACACAGGATGGGAGTTGGCAACACCGGTACATAGGACTCTCTAGTTGATTTGATTAATTCAAGATTTAAAAATGGTAACCACACAGGATGGGAGTTGGCAACACCGGTACATAGGACTCTCTAGTTGATTTGATTAATTCAAGATTTAAAAATGGTAACCACACAGGATGGGACTTGGCAACACCGGTACATAGGACTCTCTAGTTGATTTGATTAATTCAAGATTCAAAAATGATAACCACACAGGATGGGAGTTGGCAACACCGGTACATAGGACTCTCTAGTTGATTTGATTAATTCAAGATGGCGGTTCTTTTATCATGTCGAAATGACGTAACCTTTACTGTCATAAATTAATGCATGTCCGTAATTGTGAAATATAATTCATAAATGTATTAAATGTGCTGTAATATTCACCCACGCGACGTACAAACAACAACAACAATCTAATCACATATAGAAATAGACTTTTTGTTTTAGAAGTGAAAACTTCTTTTAGGGCGGATTCTCGGTAGGATTTTTTTTTTAATAAATTCGCGTTACCAACGCTATGATGTCATGCGTCAACATGCTACAGTATCTCAAGTAAAAGATGGCCTTTAAGTTATTAATTATTAATTGGAGCGCCAATAGATTAGATTTAAAAACCAGAGACATTTTAGGTTATGTTAATATAGAAAATTTAAACATAAAAAAAAAACAGATTTTTCTAAGTTTCGAGTTTTCATTTCTGTTGGCAGTCTTCATGGGTGCCTAGTGTCTTTATTTAATAAATAGTTATACACAATTTTGTCTTTGTCACTTCGATTAATTGATGGCTGATGGAATGCGACAAGCCGAGTCACTGTGTATGGTCTGCTAATGAAATAGTTGAAAGCATAGTAAACAACCAATTTCCAAAATGTGACAAATTTAACAAACAAACTAAACTTAAATAGCTGATAAAATAGCAAAGCCAGCGAATCATCTAAAGATGGCGCTCTATTATAATAAATATACGATAGTGAAATATCCCGGCAAAATCTCGAAAATGTGTCTATATATTCGAGTCACTATGGCTCGATATCCGTACAGCCCCTAGCTTCCGTGCTTCGTAATTGTTATTTATTTCGTACCCCTTTAGATTTAAATTAAGTACCGAGTACCGAGGTATGTATGAGAGCATCCGAGTCACTGTGACCGGTTTACTTAAAACCTACTAATTTAGAATCAAATTAAAAGTCTGTATGAACCGTGTTAGGTTCAAAAGTGCGCCTCTGGACTCTGATGACCTGTGGTCATTCTTCTCTTCGGAGAAGTGGGCGAAGAGGTGGGTGGGGAGAGAGCCTGTGGGTCAGGCATCGGCATTCTCCCCCCCCCCCCCAACGGGCTAAGTATGGACGTGGCCATGTTGGGTCTGCCGCAGGGGAAGACGCGGAGCATGCTTCCGCTATCCCGTATCGCCCCTATCCCAAATGCGGCGGACGGCCCCGGGGGGTTTAGTGGGTATTTCCGGACGCTTCACGTCCGAGTGAATCCCAGACTAGTGCGGAGACGTCCCTCCGCACCCCCTTACCAATTGCATTCGGGAACTTCGGTCTCACTAATGCAATTGGTAAGGGTAGCGCGTAAATGCATTCCCCTCGTAAAAAAAAGGTTCAAAAGTGTGGAGGGGGCGGGGGGGGGGGGGAAATGAGATATCGAGTGGTTGTTTTTTGTGGAATCGTTTGTGCGTTAGTCTAAAACGCAACGGTCATGAATTTTGAACGAGACGTTATAAATTAGGTTATGTTAGATATAGCAATATAATATAATGAATTTCGGTTGTTTTTTAGCGTTAAAATGTGGCAACACTTTTAGTCGTATAACCTCATCTTACAAGTAGTTGTAATGTGGTTAAATGTAAGAGTGTAATAAAAGTTTTCTAGTGCATATATTTAGCCTCACAACAGGTTATTTATAGATAATGTTCTGATTTTTTTTAACATGTCCGATTACCTATAAAAATGAGACAACAGGAAAACAATGGAAAGTTGGCGTAAACGCCATGTTAGTTCAAAAGGTTAATAATGATTTGTACGAAAATTGACGTTATCTTTGGTCACAACACCTGGAAGAAGGAGTCAGAAAGTAATTAAAAAGAAGTTGTTTTGGATTCTCTCTCTTACCTGTGAGATCTTCCTGAGGTGATGCACCTCGTACCGGGCGTGGTGGAGCCACCCGCCCCGGACACGGGACTCGGTGGCCCAGCGCGCGTGCAGCACGCGGCAGCCCCGGGAGGCGCCTTCCAGGGCGTTCACGGTTCGAGGCTTGTGCGGTACGGTTACCGCGACACTAACACCGCTCAGTGACGCGTCACGTCTAGTGCCTGGATACAAATTCTACGTTTTTAATAAGAATGTGCGCGAGTTTTGCAAGTAAGTGTGTGCATGTAATAATTGTGCGCGAGTTTTGCAAGTAAGTGTGTGCATGTAAATTGTGCCCGAGTTTTGCAAGTAAGTGTGTGAATGTAATAATTGTGCGCGAGTTTTGCAAGTAAGTGTGTGCATGTAAATTGTGCCCGAGTTTTGCAAGTAAGTGTGTGCATGTAATAATTGTGCGCGAGTTTTGCAAGTAAGTGTGTGCATGTAAATTGTGCCCGAGTTTTGCAAGTAAGTGTGTGCATGTAATAATTGTGCGCGAGTTTTGCAAGTAAGTGTGTGCATGTAATAATTGTGCGCGAGTTTTGCAAGTAAGTGTGTGCATGTAAATTGTGCGCGAGTTTTGCAAGTAAGTGTGTGCATGTAATAATTGTGCGCGAGTTTTGCAAGTAAGTGTGTGCATGTAATAATTGTGCGCGAGTTTTGCAAGTAAGTGTGTGCATGTAAATTGTGCCCGAGTTTTGCAAGTAAGTGTGTGAATGTAATAATTGTGCGCGAGTTTTGCAAGTAAGTGTGTGCATGTAAATTGTGCCCGAGTTTTGCAAGTAAGTGTGTGCATGTAATAATTGTGCGCGAGTTTTGCAAGTAAGTGTGTGCATGTAAATTGTGCCCGAGTTTTGCAAGTAAGTGTGTGCATGTAATAATTGTGCGCGAGTTTTGCAAGTAAGTGTGTGCATGTAATAATTGTGCGCGAGTTTTGCAAGTAAGTGTGTGCATGTAAATTGTGCGCGAGTTTTGCAAGTAAGTGTGTGCATGTAATAATTGTGCGCGAGTTTTGCAAGTAAGTGTGTGCATGTAATAATTGTGCGCGAGTTTTGCAAGTAAGTGTGTGCATGTAATAATTGTGCGCGAGTTTTGCAAGTAAGTGTGTGCATGTAATAATTGTGCGCGAGTTTTGCAAGTAAGTGTGTGCATGTAATAATTGTGCGCGAGTTTTGCAAGTAAGTGTGTGCATGTAATAATTGTGCGCGAGTTTTGCAATTAAGTGTGTGCATGTAAATTGTGCGCGAGTTTTGCAAGTAAGTGTGTGCATGTAATAATTGTGCGCGAGTTTTGCAAGTAAGTGTGTGCATGTAATAATTGTGCGCGAGTTTTGCAAGTAAGTGTGTGCATGTAATAATTGTGCGCGAGTTTTGCAAGTAAGTGTGTGCATGTAATAATTGTGCGCGAGTTTTGCAAGTAAGTGTGTGCATGTAAATTGTGCGCGAGTTTTGCAAGTAAGTGTGTGCATGTAATAATTGTGCGCGAGTTTTGCAAGTAAGTGTGTGCATGTAATAATTGTGCGCGAGTTTTGCAAGTAAGTGTGTGCATGTAATAATTGTGCGCGAGTTTTGCAAGTAAGTGTGTGCATGTAATAATTGTGCGCGAGTTTTGCAAGTAAGTGTGTGCATGTAATAATTGTGCGCGAGTTTTGCAATTAAGTGTGTGCATGTAAATTGTGCGCGAGTTTTGCAAGTAAGTGTGTGCATGTAATAATTGTGCGCGAGTTTTGCAAGTAAGTGTGTGCATGTAATAATTGTGCGCGAGTTTTGCAAGTAAGTGTGTGCATGTAATAATTGTGCGCGAGTTTTGCAAGTAAGTGTGTGCATGTAATAATTGTGCGCGAGTTTTGCAAGTAAGTGTGTGCATGTAATAATTGTGCGCGAGTTTTGCAAGTAAGTGTGTGCATGTAATAATTGTGCGCGAGTTTTGCAAGTAAGTGTGTGCATGTAAGAATTGTGCGCGAGTTTTGCAAGTAAGTGTGTGCATGTAATAATTGTGCGCGAGTTTTGCAAGTAAGTGTGTGCATGTAAATTGTGCGCGAGTTTTGCAAGTAAGTGTGTGCATGTAATAATTGTGTGAGTGTGAGTTTTGCAAGTGTGTGCATGTATTAATTGTGTGAGTTATGCAAGTGTGTGCATGGAATAATTGTGTGTGTGTGTGTGTGTGTACATGTAATGATTGTGTGTGTGTGTGCATGTAATAATTGTGTGTGTATGTGTGTGCCCGGTTAAATATAAATTAAAGTTGTAGTTGAAAAAAAGAGTCCTTACTAATTTTTTTTACATAAACGATACGTGTGGGGGAAAATGTTTAGTTTCATATTTATAAATAAATAATTGGACTTAGATAACTAAATTGTCTCCCGGCTTTATATAATAACAATTATAATGGTTTCCTCCCGATGTTTCCCTTCACCGAAAGCTCAGGCTGATTTGAGAGTGGGATAGGTGGGGGATCGAACCTACGTTTTACTTTAGTTTTATTGTAGGGCTTATTCATATATTTCACCAGTGATACGTGAAGTTGAAGTTTGATCTCCCGCAGGCACTGTGACGGTATCCTGGCAGGTGCCGAGCAGTACATGCGTGGTCCTCTTATCGATGCGCCTCTGGAGGCGTCCACCGAGGACCCTCACGGCCTCAGACACAGTTCGTCTCTCCGAACGGTTCATTCCGGTGAGGACCTGAAAGTATTTGTAGACACTGGATCACCGAGTTGTTGGTTGTTATGAAGCACGGTTATGATATTGAGTTTTCTGGTCAAACTGACTGATATCTTCGATTTGAAGTTATCAAACACTAGGTCTATTGAATACTAGACCTAATAGTAGGATATAACCTAATAATAATTGGACAGTGATTTTTTATACACGGTATAAGCGCAGTGCTTTGACCGCAATCTCAGCTGATGTTAAGTGACGATGTGGTCCAAAAGTACGTAAGCAATACAGTATCAGTGTGTCAATGTTAATATTCAATTATTTACGTTTTTTATTTTAGTTTGCTCATTTCTAATGCCCTTCTCCGTTGTCAGCAAAAGTGTATCATGCATTAGCATAATTTTTGGGGGGGATAAAACGAAGATGAATACATTAATATTGCTTATTAATAAATATTCCATTTCATTCTTCCATTCAACCGAGAGACGTCCACCGCTGGACATAGGACTCCCCCAAAGATCTCCATGACGACCGGTTTTGCGCCCACCCGCATCCAGCGGTCTCCCGCGACCTTCACCAGGTCGTCGGTCCACCTTGTGGGGGGCCTACCTACGCTACGTCTTCCGGTGCGTGGTTGCCATTCGAGAACCCGTTACCCCCCATCGGGCATCGGTTCTGCGAGCAATGTGCCCAGCCCACTGCCGCTTAAGTTTAGCAATTCTTCAGGCAATGTCGGTTACTTTGGTTCTTCTGCGGATCTCGTCATGTCTGATTCGATCGCGCAGTGAAGCTCCAAGCCAAGCCCTCTCCATTGCCCTTTGAGCATTACATACATATCATCACATGTTTCTCCAGTGGTGGTGAGGGGGGGGGGGGGCGCGAGGGAGGGTGGTTTGTGAAGGCAGTGACTACGATCTTGACTCACCTTTCGCTTCCACTACTTTCATATATGCTTGTATGAATACTTTTCACCCCAGCCTTTATTTAAGACGTACTCGATTTGGTCTAGATACGATCACCTTTTTTTTGACGAGGATTCCCCTCGTCATTAGTGAGACCGGAGTCCCCCAATGCAATGGGTAAGGGGGCACGGAGGGACGACTCCGCGCCAGTGCGGGACTCGCCCGGACGTGAAGCGTCCGGAAATACCCACTGAACCCTCCGGGGCCTTCCGCCGCATTTGGGATGGGGGCGATACGGGATGGCTTTCGCAAGCACCGCGTCGCTCCCTGCGGCAAACCTACCGGGCCTCGTCCGTGCAATGGCCCAGTAGGGATGGGGGTGGGGGGTGGGGGTGGAGAGGGGGAGTGGAAATACCCCACCCACCTCTTCGCCCACCTCTTGAAGAGAGATACGACAGCCTCGACAGTCCAGGGGGCAGGGTATATTCCCTGCTCTCTATAAGATACGTTCACCTTTTTTTTTTTTTTTTTTTTTTAACGTGGTTTAAATCTGCTCGTTGAACGCTCGGACGTGCGCCGAAAAACCCAGTTTTTCGCACACGTGTGATCCTCGCGACAGACCATAGACACCGAGTCAATTGACTTAGGTGTCCGTGTGTCAGGTTGGCCGCAGCCGACTGACTAAACACTCCACGTCCCTAACCGGCGCAAAGATGCCAGGGCCTCCGGAGCACATTATACATGTATTCTGCAGAGGCCCTGGCAACGCCATACCTCACGGGAGGTCCGACGTCAAATTATTTTACGAGGCTTGGCGACCTCGACGGGCGCCCGGACGGCTGCGTCCGGTGCCCCGGCGTGAGACACGCCTCGCTCGGTTGGGGTGCGCTGCCCGCTCCCTCTCCCGCTCTGCCTCCTCCTTTGCGAGCATGACGGCTTCGCAACAGGAAGAGACAACCGCCCAAGCCCTAGAGCTCCCGACCATCGCCCTCACGAGCGTAGATACGTTCACCTAGGTCAACCCTTACCGATGTGTCCCCTCGTTCTCACCTTGTAAGTTCGTTTCGTCGGTGCACTGTCATCCATCCTCTCCACATGCCCGCACTAACAAAGCATTCCTTCCTCTACCTTCCTCGCTACATCCTCTAGTAGTGTGTACCGTCCCCCATTCCATCAGAAATAAGTAAAACAAACCCCCACTCTATGGATGCTTACGTAATAATTGAACAAACCCTAGTAAATTGAATTCTGTTTCTAATAAAATAAAGAACTTACAATTCTTGGTCCTATCGGTGTAACGGTTGACGGAGTCGGATTGATCCTCGTGGTGCAAGAAGCCAGGATCTTCCTGGCCATCCGTTCCGCCTGGGCTAGGTCACTTCTCTCGCGCTGGGTCAGTTTTACACTAGCAATTTTCTCCTGTGCACCTTCATCATCATCACCGTCTGAAATTGTAATCCAATAAGATATATAGTTTTTAATTTAACATATAAGAAAAAAACAACAAAAAGAAGAGTCCCTTTTGTCCATATGAAATATTATTTAATTTACTAGCTGTGCCCGTTGCTTTACCCGTTTGGAATTAAGACAATTTGCAGACTGCGTTCTTCCCCTGGATGCAATATATGTCGTTACCAACTTTCACATCAAATTCGGTTCAGTAACTTTTGCGCGTTTGGCGAATAAATTAATAAACCGACAGAGAGATAAAAACTTTTAAAACTGTCTTGATTTTGGCACCTCAAATAGTTTTTTTTTTTTTTATATCTTCAATGTACAGATTTTGTTGCCTAGTAGTAGCCTTTTATTATAACTACATATTCAATTAATGAAATAAATTGCAAATGTTACCCACAATGTGTTTTATTAAAAAAAATTAATTACACCTAGTGATAAAGAAAAAAAAAAAAAAACAAAATTATATTAATAAAATAAAGTCAATATAAATCCTTATATTGATATAAAAATTCAATTAAAAGATTGATAATATATGATAGTTAACTCTACATCGCTTTTTTTACACGGTATAAGCTCAACGCTTTTGATCACAATCTCACCTGATGGTAAGTGACGATGTGGTCCAGGGTGGTAAACGCCCTAAACCTAGAGGTACTGGTTTTCAAAAGATGCTGCCGGAACACATCTATTGGTATTTAGCGGCAGGTTTTCAAACTTGAGGGTGGTAGCTACCCCCACGCTACCACCATGCTATGGTTTCCTCATGATGTTTTCCTTCACGAAAAGCTCAGGCTGATTTTAGAGTCGGATAAGTGGACTCGAACCCGTGTCCATTGACACGGAATCCGCACTACCTACTAAACCATCATCGCTTCAAGGAGAATTAAGAAAGTATTACCAGAGTTATCGCTGGCAACTTCTTTCTGTGTGAACAATTTTCTACGTGATTTCTTTTGCTCTGTTTGTTGGTTATTCGACAACTGTGTCTCTAGTGCTCTACGGAGTGCCGTGTCTACGCGCCTTTCTATATCTAGAATTTTTTTTAGTTATTGAAGGGAGTTTAGTTTGTCATGTACATATTGATGTGTCATAAAAAGTCCCCGGAAAGTTCTAACGAAGGGTTACCATCTTTTAGAATATTCAAGTTCAGAAAAATAATATAAAGTCGAGCATAAAGAACTCGTAGTCATAGCTAAAAATTTATATGGAATTCGATAAACTATTCCTATATTTCAATGAATTATAAATATTGACCAATATAATAAAGCGGTGAATATTAATTCTCTTCTCAATACTGTACAGACTTCAGCACTTTGATTACAATATCACTTGACGTTAAGCGACCTAATCTGATAAATAATGGTTACATCTGCCAATAAACTGCCATGCAATTTGACAGAAGTAGTAAAATGTAATTTTGTGTATTGAATAAATTTTAATAATTTTTCAACTTGAGTCAGTTTCCTTAACTCGGGCTCATTGTGGTATTAGGTTGGTCAATTCGAACGTACGTCCATCGATGTTGAATTCGACCACACTACCACTGAGCCATCGTCATTTCAGTTCATGCGAGTGGAGTCACGGGTATAACTAGTATGCATAAAAAACTATTAGATATAATATGTCCATTAAAGTGAAATAGTACAAACAAGTGTCACAAATGAAAAATTACGTTTTTTGTTTATGAATATGACCATATATAAATAACTATAAATTAATGCACTATTAATAAACAAAAGCTACTAACTATAATCCGCTAAAAATTAACGAAATATTACGTGTCCAATGTTACCAGCTCAAAAATAGTTAATTTTCTACAGATCATACAAAAAAACCAAGCTTAAGATTTTATAAGTTCCAGTCTTCTTAGGTCACATTTATCATCATCATTTGAGAAATTAGGGAACATAAAAAAAATAATAAAACAATTATAAAAATCTCACCAGTCTTGCCAGCCGACTTGTCGCATGACGTGTCCGTGGTCTTGTTGGCGCTAGTTTCGCTCGACCATCTCAAGCGTAATTGTTTACCGTTATTCTTATCATCGCTCTCTGATAGTGAGCCATTTAGGGGTATATTTTCCATGTCATATTTTTTCTGAATCCAGATATTATTACATTAAGTCTCAAATGTGTTGAGATCTTGTTGAATAATCAATTGTCAAAGTTTAGAATATCCAGTGATTTAGATTTCAGTATATTTGAGAACCAGTAATGCACCTAGGTTAATAGTAAAATAATATTGAATGTCTTCTCTCTCTAGATCTTCAAGTTGGAGTCTATAATTTTGCATTTCAAATATATTTATTTCATTTTATTCCATTTTTAATATTTATTTAATGATTAAGATTCTATATAACTCTCTCTATAAATTAATTGTTATGTGGTGTATTTCTTGTTGGAAACCATTTACATAAATAAATTTTAAAAATACAGACCATGCAAAAACGAGACAGATGACAATTATGGCCTTACAAGTCACTTTATACAAATACATATTTATATAAGAGGTAATAAAAGTGATAACTTACTAGTAATTGCCTAAGAGTCCTAGGAGAGGGAAGATCGGAAGCCCTTGTGGGGGCAGGGAAGGCCTGCTCGGGGAGACGCCTCGCAGCGGCCGCACAGCCTTCGACCCATAATGGAGACACCAGCCGACTGGCCAATGCTCGCGCCTTCGCTCGAGTTTCGCGAGAACCACCTAACTCAAAGCAAAACAATGACGTAGTGTGAATCTACATATCCTGTCTAAATTCCAAAGTAAAATTCTAAGAATAATAACCAATGCTCCTTGGTTTGTTAAAAATGAATAATTGCATACTGATTTACAGATGAAAGTACTTCAATAGGAAATCCTATATCACATAGAAATTTATCTAAATATTTTGGCAAGTGACTTGATGGAAGAATATCTGGCAACTCAGACTAAAACATAAAATAAAGATATAAACCATTGCATGATGTGACACAGATTGCACACTGAGCAAGCCCATGCAATTTATTGTCTCATAGGGACATAGATAATAGTACTAACAATATATAAACAAGAAAAAAAAGCGTCTATCCTATCTTATAACAAGATCAAGCTTTTGATAAAGAAAAACATGATGGCGAAATTATAAAATGTTAGTAACACATTTTCAAACACTTATCTATCTAGATATAACCTACAAGCTAAAATCTGTCACCAAAACACCTCACGATTTTACAAAAGGTTAAGCTATATTGGACCACTTTACATTTGTTTCTATTTTTTTTGTCCATTGTGTACAATTTCTGCTATTATTCTAGATACATTCAAATGGATCTAGTAATGTAAAGATATTATATAGTTACCATATAGTTATTACTTGTTATAGTCATGTCTGTATATGAGGAGTAATTATCAAATAAAAATGTTGAAATATGATAATAAACAAATAAAATTATGTATATTGTGTTGTTGCATGATTGCCACAAACAGGACTAGTCAAATAGAAAACTCAAATGCTTCTCTAGGCATCAAATGCCAGGGGAAAATAAGTGTTAAAAAAACAATAGTAATTGGTAAATATACTAATGGTTATTACTAGATTTAATTGTTCTAAAATTTGCCAAAAGCTGGAAATAACTATTATTGTTGATTTATTAATGAATAATTTAGCAAGAAAGAACATATATACATCACATATATTTAACAAGGATTATTTTCTTCTCACATATATAAAAAAGAGAATATATTACGAACGAATTTAATAATAACTTAATAAGTTTTTTTTTTATAATTCTTTTTAAAACAAACCTTGAGACCATATTAAATGTGTGACAAGAGGGCTCCATGTTGGTACAACTGTTGCACCAAGAGCACTCAGGGCAGCTCTGAGGGCAAGCGCTCTTGTTTCCACACCTACATCCACCAAAGCAACAATACCCCTGAGTACATCACATGTCACCGAAACATGGTTTGTAATCTGTAATTTTTATACAATTTTTGTTTAATATACAGATTATATAAATTACGTGTACAATCTGCGTAAATACAGACTTCGATAAATCATTAAGCTGAACTTGCAAGAAAACAATCACAAATTTTAAAAATGACTTACATTTTGCACCTCATTAATAGGTTTCAAATATCTGCCAGACTGCGAGGCTGAAGATTTATGTTTCTTTTTAGTTTTTATTTTTTTTGTTACAAATCTTGGTTCTTTTTGTTGAGTAGATTTCGCGTCACAACCCTTTAACTCTGACCACTCTTCTCTGAGACGTATTCTTTCGGCTACAGCAGATCTCCTCTGAAATATGCAAAGATAATATTGTTTCTATTTTCAAATTCCTATAACACTAAATAAATAATAAATTTACTTACCAAACCAGCAGCACTTCTATTATTATTCATCGTATTTATCTACTTCTACGAGTTTTATAAAACTACTATAATAAGTTGAATACGTAATGATAAAAATACATTTCTTTACCTTTCCAATGGTAGTTTTAATTTTAACTTTGAAATATCGAATAACAATAAGACTATACAGCAAACATCAGGCACGTTCAAACTGGATACACGCATTTAGTGATGCCAAACCTGATACAGAATTTTACATTGAATTGAGGATAATATTGGAGATGGGTACAAAAAATGCAGTATATGTTTCAATACAGAGTTTTCATAATAAATAATATCCACATAATTTCTAAAATTCATTTACACAAAAAGTAAATTAATCGACATCCTATTTACTTTTATATTTGTGTAAATTGTAAGGTACGGCTTTATTGCTTAGTCCAAAATTTATACAGCTAGTTTAATTACAATAAATGAATGTTAAATATTGCTTTAAATTCTATTTGTTATCAACATTGTTCTAAACTTTCTTTCTGCAACTTTCAAATATTTTAAAAATTGTATATTATTGCGCACCAGTAAAGCAAATTAAAAATAATGACAAAGGGAGCGAGGTCGGATATATCCCCATTAAATGCCCTAAATACTGCCATTTTGCTACAGGTAAAATTGGAAGAATTACTTAGTATCTTTGTTTTATTCGTAAAATGAATAACTTAAAAATAAACTACCGGTTTACCATAATAATATATATAGATCTTAATAAAAATGGTTCATTTTGCTTAGGAGATTTTTCATTTCTTACAGTAGTTTTCTTGCACTGTATTTTAGTAAAATAGTAAACGCAGTAAAGTTACACTAACTGTACTGTTATTACAGTGCAGTTGGTATCACTGGCACACATCAATCTTAAATGTCAAAACGATTTTTTTAAATCTATTTGCTCCTTCATAGAGAAAAGGCAAAAATACTATATTATGCAGCCAAGTCTGACGTTGGGGACACTTTTCGTTTAATCTTTAACGAAATGGCAGCAAAGCTTTCTTTCCAAAACAATTGTTGCGAGATCCCAGTATTCACGCGATAATATTTTAATACACTTCATTTCAACCAAATTATATAACGAAAACGACATAAATTGTAAATTTAGAAAATCCAACTAAAAATTAGAAAATAATATATAAATATAAATTGAGAATAGTGTAAATAAGAGAAAATAAATGTATTTTATTGTAAAAAAGAGTGGGGTGCCTTTTAAGATATTATTTAACATTTTATTACTTTTACTTATATCTGTTAATAAATTATTTATAGCTATTGACATCATGCACCCCACGTTTTTTTACAATAATACCCATTTTTTTCTCTTTTTACAGTATTCTTAATTTATATTTAACTATTTTCTTTTTTTTTTAGTTGGATAAAAGCGTTTTTTTATTTTTTTTTTAACTATTATTTTTTTATATTTTTCTAGTTAAAGGCGTGTTAATTTAGTTTATATTCGACGATAGCGCCACCTTCCAGCACCTCAGTTGCCATCACAGAATAGTATTACTCCTACCGGTTGCCATACTAATACCCTTATTGCTCAACTAGGATACTTTGGAAAATGTTCAAAGTTGCATCAATAGATGTCGCTCAAACACAATACGTAAAGAAAAAATCGCTAATCCTGAAAATCCTGGTAAGGATAACGGGGTAACTGTTTAAAATATTACATTATCCTTAATAAGTATGGCAAATTTCGACTCAACCCGATGTTTTGAAGGGGGTTAAAATCATGTTCAAAGTTTCCGTTACATAAAAACATACGCATGAAGCTAATAAAAGCGTTTTAAAAAGGACTTCTATACGGCAAAGCAAACTCGTGCCGAAATTACTTAAAAGTTTTTTTTTCAATTTTTAGTTTCGCAAAAGGTTTTGCTAATTTCTGACGTCAGTGATATATTTCATTAAAATTTCGCTTCAATAGTGCGGATTGTTTCTTATTAAAGTAATAAGAAACGTAATAAAAATTGGGAATTAAGAGTTTTAAAATTAGACAAGGGTCTTATTAATTTGTATATATATTTCAAAATTATTTGTTTTGATATAGCACATTAAAGCAATTATTTAATTAAACGCAATAGTAACTATTTTATACATTATAGTTTAAAATATCTTTGTCACAATCAGGAATTATTTTAATATACTGTGTTTAATAAATACTATTTTTAATTGAAATCTAATCATTATACATTAAATTCTATTCTTTTATATTTACTCTACTAATAATAATATTATGCGTAGTGGATGCCATCCAATTACATGAATCGCATAGTATTTTCATTTAAGATAATATTTTAATTTTGTTTTTATTTTCATTGAAATTGTAATAAAATTTCTAATTTCTTCGCAGATAATAGATGAGACTACATACCTACATAATAATTAATTGAGTTGTAACACAAATATTTGAAAAATGGAATTGTGCGCGTAATTCATACTTTTCTATTAACTAAGAATCAAAGAAAATAAATATGATTTTCTATGTCCAATAAATCAATAAATTAATTATGATTAAGTTTGCACTTCAAAAAGACTCTTTAAGGTAAAACCTTCTTTTAACGGTTCTATGGCTAAACCTAAATATGGACTGTAAACAGGCCGTATTTCTGTTTCATCTTTATTCTGTGCCAGCTGTGATGCCAAATACAAATGCGGTCCCATTTCACCACGTGGTTCACCGATTTCTTCTAAATCTTCAATATCATCAATCGTTGTTTTAGGATTCTACAAAGTAAAAGGGATAAAAATCTCACTTGGTACTTGAAGAAGAAAATTTTCGAAATTATTTGACATATTGAGTGGCTTTAATTATAATTATTAATTAAAAAGAGGCTGTGGCTGACTTGAACAGTTTTGTACCACTGCGACCTTGAAAGATCTATTGTGGTCGCCTCACACTGACAAAATATACAGACCTCAATTTCCCAATCGATTTGGACACCAAAAATCGGTTTCTCAGTATAAGCTCGATGAAGCACTTGTAATTCTGTTAATAAATTTCGCAGCCGGTCATTCGGTTCTGCTCTGAAACCGAGCACGTAACCTCCGAACGATTGGCGTATCACAAAAACCAACGCTTCACCGAATTTAGATTCCCGTATCGATATCTGTAAAACGATTGTTTTTAAACCTTCTAATAATTCTTAAATTTATCACTTTAAGTAAACAAAAAAGTGGTCTATGTAAGTAATATCAAGATTAGAAATGTTGAAGTATTAGTCTATGATAACTTAGTGATTATTATGCATACAATAAGATACCTTATTTAAACAAGATGGCGTAAATATATCTTCAAATCTTTTCTTTGTTTATACTTTAAATACAAACAGGAAAAAAATTCAATAAATAAATATAAATCTCAATGTAGTAGAATTTATATTATGCTGGCAACATTGTTACCTTTTTTAATTTTATATTAGGTTAGGGCATAAAAAGTAAAAACAAAACCGCCAAAGGCCAAGATAATCAGACACTTTGAGGCCGTTTAAATATGTATTACGTACGCATCAATGGGTTTATGCTTTGCTTATTTTTGATGGGGGGTCTAAAATGATGCAAATTTTCCTTACGTAACACTTGTACGGCCTCTTATGATGGAACTGTGGAGCTGAATTCAGACAATAAATCATACTAACATTTTCTATAGTAATATAAGGCATGGAAATATTGAATGCGTCGTTTATATCCGCGTACCAAGCCACCCTCACGTTGGTCACCACCATAGTACCAAGATTCCCGGAGTCGCTCGATAAATTCCAAATACTGTTTTCAGTGAGAGCAATCTTTTGAAAGATAAAAGTAATAATGTTAACATAATAACTATTTTTTTATAATAAACGTTTTTGTTTTCAAAGACTTGATGAAGGTTAATTTTACCGAGATTTTTTTATCACAGACCTTATTATACTATGAAAATAACATCGAGAGCAACTGTGATTAAATGTTTATTGACAGATATAGGGGGATTGGGGGATTTAATGGTGATTACTTAAGCTGATTAATGTTTACTGATTTATTTTTACTTTTTTTTATCTTCAAAATTATGCCAATGCTTACGTTATTACTTCGGGATAAGAGCTGTGTTTACTAGGAGCGGGGAGTCAAATTCAAAAATGTCTAACATTTTACATAATTAACGACATCTATGGAACAAAACTACTCTAGAATTCACCATTATTTTTAATCAAATTTACCAAAAACATAACTTATACTATTTAGTGCATAATTTCTCAACCTTATTTTCCTCACCGCCCACTTAGAAAATATATTTTCTTAGAGTCTCGCATCTTAATTTTTTTGCCCTTTTAGACTATATTTTAATCTGTCCACATCCCCTTTTCGCTATCTCAATTTATCTCAATCCTTATCTTTAATTTATAATCCCCTAATTTTCTCTAGGTCATTTACTGTCGCCCACAAGAGGGCGTTGTCGCCTACGTTGAGAACTTAGGTTTTAAATGGTGATTAAATGTGTAAGGATGTGCTTACGAAAACTGAACGGAAATGTTGTTTTGCTAACGGATAAGTAAACAGAGAGGTGTTAATTTTTTGTTACTGAATGTATTGGGTTGACGTTGTCTTAACTTCGAGTGATCTCCCTTGTCGCATACGTGACGTTAAGCTAAGCGTTAAGTTGATCTAATGAATATTATCGTTTCTAACTTGGTAATTACTTTTTCAGTTCGGAATTACCCACTAATGGAATATTATATAAAGTTATATTACTTGTATTAAATATCTTAACACACATACCTTCTCTAGTGGTAACATTTTTAGTTGCTTATTATTAACAATGGCCGATCTTAACTTTAAATCTCTGTACAATCTCGAGTTAGAGTATGCTCTGAAATAATTACTTTATTTTTAATTATCAATATATACAATTGCCATAAAACTTCTCTGCTGAGGATTAACGTGGATTCCAATACTGTTTTGTCAAGTTTTCGATAAAGAAAAACATTGTAAGGAATATGGTTTGCCTGATTTATGAAGTGAAACTTCGTATGGTTCGGTGTGAATTGAATTTTATGAAACGAAAAAGTATCACGAAAACGGAACAACCATACATGTATTTATACGGTTTAAAATGTGAGAGAAAGAGATAGAATGCGTTTCTATATATTTTTCTTATTCTTCACATCCTCTCTTTATGCTATAGATCGTAGCGTTCCCACTACTCTACCATATTATACTGACCCGTACACGGACCCTGCATTCATAGCATGGAGACTAATCCCCATTAAATGCTGTATATTTAATATTGGATAAAGTTTCACATCTACCCCGTGTGAACTCAAACTCGATTTTTTTTAATAAGAATAACACGGAATTTTACGTGAATTTGTCATAATATTTAACTTCCTTGTTATTGTGATCTGATGTGAGATTGCATATTATGGCGGCATTATACTAAAATAATCATATTTGTACACTACGAAGTGTGAATTATATAAAAAATATTTTACTGGAATTTATCTTTTATTGTTAATTTGCGTTCCGTGGTTTGCTTATAATAGAGAACAAGTAAACACCACTCACTTGTGAACATCTGCAACAGACGAATAATGTCGAACGCAATTCGGCGATAAATTGGTGAATATAAACTCGTATCTGTTATTTTTATACGTAGCTAGGATGTTCAGAGCTTGCGTTGTGCCTCGTAGACCGGAGTTAACGACTTTTGTATTCGTTGAATATACGCAGCTCAGCCCGACAGCTAAAAGGTAGAAACAGCAAAATTCTATTTTCTAGACGCCTTCAGATTTAGTTGCTGAGAAAGGTTACGAAGAGAAGCATAGTAATTGAGATAATGCGTGCTTATATAATAGCAAAATCGTTTTTCTGTGCTTTATTTTTAGTTTTCTTGATAGCAAAGTTAGAGATATCATTAAAACACAAAAAGGTCTACGTCCTGCTATTGCCAGACGTATATTATTTTTCTGTCTTAAGTGCAGTTCTCTTGATATAAAGTGCCCGGTAAATTTAGCATGGTTGGCTTTGATTCGTTATTATATTTGTTGGTCTATTGATCGGTTTAGGCTTTTTATTATTCTTTGACCAATTATTCGAACGGTCATGACAATATTTCCAGTCGTTTTCTTTACATCCTTGTTCCATCCAGTTCGAAAACCCGTCTAATTAGATGCAAGCTTGCAGAAATGCCAGGTTAAGAGAGGTGTTTTTGTTTCTAAATTTGCGATATTTGATTAAATATTTGGTGAAATATTAATATACGAATTTCGAGTTGCCACAGAAACTGTTTTGGAAGTTCTAGAAAGATCGTGAACGTCGTACAAGACAGTGGCAGTCATATGTTACCTTTAATTAACAGAAAAAAGAAATACTAACACAAATTGATCCTCGGCGATGACCACGAATGCCATATGATCCTAAGGTTAGTGATGATCATTCTCCCCTTCATTCCACTATTCCCTTTTGTGTCCTCAATCGGCTCGATTCTGTCGAAAATCTTTTCACCGGACCTCAATCTGAGATACCTATAATTGTAACACAATATTCAACTTTTCATAATCCTAAATATGATGGATAAATAATTCCTTATGCCGCGTTGGCTTAAACGATGGTATATTTCTGATTCGATATATGTTTGTTTGATTTGGTGATTATCGATGTCATAAAGAAGTGTTTAGGGATCAGTTTGTAATTTAAAAATACAGAAGAGTAGAATACGTTACAACTTCTCCGTTATTTTCACTGGAATAGAAACCAGAACCGCTTCACGGAGAGACAATTATAATGGATGATACATTATTTTTTAAATAGTTTAACTGCGAACCAAAGTATTCATTTTAATGTTACTAGCATGCCTTAATCGTATTCCACTTTAATAGGTATACCAATTAGTTCATTTTGTAGTTTTGCTTCGTATCTCCCTTCTTTGTAGTTTGAGGTAGGAGTGAATTTGTATTAGATGGAAGGAGGACTAACAACAGAGTAAGCTAAAAGTTGTTTATTTGGTAATAATATATAATAAAAAAACCTTAAGAGATCGTTAAAGAATAACGTATGCACTAAATAAGTCAGATATCCTATGCTTTGCTTATTTTTGATGACATCGGGGTCGGGGGAGGCAAAGATTCTGTTTACGTAATACTCGAAACAGCCTCTAAATAATAAGTGATTACGGCTAGTGGGTGCTGTAATGTCATATCGAGAATTTAACCGGCAGTATAAGACAGTCAAAGTTGAAAGTCCGTTGAGAGAATTATTGAAATAGCAGATCGATATAGTCAAGGAAAATTGTACACAATTAGTTAGGTACTACAAAAGATCGCACGAAATAGAACTATGATATCATTAAAGAAAACTCTTAAAAATACCGGAATGGTAAATCGAACATCACTTCCCGATCTTCCCAAACACTCCCTGACATTCTTTTAGGCATTTTCGCGGAAAAAATCTTCGTTGTGATATTGTTTCGTTTACGAATCCGTCCCCATGGCAACATTCCATCAATGTTGCCAACTCGAAAATTCAATTCGGTAAATTAAAATCGTATTAAAACAAATTGGTTTATGTACTAAAGTCTAAATACAATGTAACTAAATCTGCTAGTAAAAAATTAATAGTCATTGAGTCTTATTGTTATGCTGTAAATACACGTACGGACCGGACCGCGGACATGGTATGTCGTGCGGCCGATATCATCAGTCGCCTAAGTAGAAAAGGGGAATAAGATTTTATAAAAAGATCGATTTTTTTAATCAATTCCCAAAACATCAAGGTTCAAGAGATCAAATTTTTTTCTGTTTGTTTTATTTGGCTTTTTATTCGTAAATTGTATTCTTCCAGTGGTCGAAATTAAACTATGATCATCATCATTTATTGCGAAAATTGTTTCCAATTTAAAGGTAATCAGTGGCAACTAAACAAAAAAGAAGAATAGCTAACCTACTAAGGAAGAATGACACTGGGCTGTTTTATTTTTTGCCTATTTACATTCATATGTAAATGTCATCATATCATAGAAAATAAAAAAACACTTTAATAATCGATATTTTAATAGTTTAAAATATTGATCTTTTGGGCCTCGATGTTCATCAAAATTAAATTCGAATCGATTCCAAAATCGATATTTTTAGGAAAGGATTACCATCCCTACTGATGTCATCGGCCGGCCGTCGTACTATGTCTGCGGTACTGTCCGTACGTGTGTTAACACCATTAAGAAGCGTTCATGAGTTTTGATTTATGTGAATTGAAAGTGGATTTCTTTATTTTTTTTTAATGTAATATTATCGTTTCTTTGACGTTGTACATCTACAGAGAAGTGTCATAATATTTATGGGGGATGTTCGAGTGTTACATATGCTACATTTATGATATTTTTGACCTTTTGACATTTCCCTCTCCGTCAGCATAGCTTTTATCACCCCCCACGATTACATAAACTATGGTATAATTAAAAAAACAAAAACAAAATGTAATAAGTAAATACTGCTTACTAAACTACCATTCAGAGCCCACGTCCCCTAATGTTTATTACGTATTACATAATCCTAGAAACTGTCTCAGGTTAGTCATAATTATTAAATAGAAATTTATTTTGTAGTTTTCTTCTAAAGTGAACTATTTTTCTGTATTTTTATTGAGGGCTATTCTTGTAGTTTCCTTACGTGAGCGAATCAGAAATGAGGAGATCTGTAGAAAAACCATAGTAACCGACATTGCCCGAAGAATTGCCAAACTGAAGTGGCAATGAGCTGGCCCCATCGTTCGTAAAACCGATGCCCGATGGGGCAAACAGGTTCTCGGATGGCTGCCACGTACTGCAAGATGCAGCGTGGGTAGGCCCTCCACGAGGTGGACCAACGATCTGGTGAAGGACGCGGGAGTCCGCTGGATACGGGTGGCGTAAGACCGGTCGTCGTGGAGATCTTTAGGGCAGACCTCTTTCCAGCAGTGGACGTCTTTTGGTTGATTAGATGGATGGATGGATATAGATTATAGTATTTTATATTATAGTTATATTAGAACGCTTAACTCAGACACCATTCGAACGATCACTATGAAAGTTGGCATTTGTTTTATCATGGAGAACCTAGAATATTTTTTATATCGTATAGGCTAGAAGCGTTTTGACCACAATATCACCTAATGTTAAGTGACGATACGATTCAAAATGATAATGCCGATTGCAAATGATATTACCGGGACATACCCGTTGGAGTGGTGAGAGGTTTTCAAATTTGAGCTGGTAGTAACCGCATCATTATAGGAAAATGCCCTTTTTTGAACGGAGGAAATGCATTTACGCATCAACTCTATTAGAAAATGCCCCTCCACCATAGTATGATTTGCTTCATCGAAAAAGTTTATAGAATTGGATAAGTGGGTTCGAATCTATGTCCGTACACGCGGAATCCGTCTACGGTACCAACTTAGCTATAATCGGTTAAACATGCGTTATCTGCTTTGAAGTTATTTTGTGGATTACGCAAGAAAAATCTTACCTTATTTTTGTATAGATGGTAGCATAGATCCAAAAATCATTCATTATTATATGGTAAAAGTAAATTATACGCTTTCAAAATAATTTGGATTTCAAAATAAAAATGTCGTAAATAAAATTGTATAAAATGGACAATTTTTGTAAATATGTAAAAATATATATTGTTTTAACGATCGAATAGTTCGTTTTCCCGAGTGGTTAGTGATTGATAGTGATTTAAGAAAGCTTTTAGTAAACACTCATCAGCTTTAACGATTCTGTAGCAAGCGGTTCTCAAAATTTTACCCATGTTATTTATTTTACAGAAGCTCGATAAATATGCCGACGATTATATAGAGAGCTTTATGCTTTAGCTCATTATAATTATAAACACAGCAGTTTTTATTCTGTACCAAAGGACTTACAAGCACAGATATGAGGAGCCTGTTAAAGATGTAAAATAACACTTTTACCAAAAAAAAAAAAGAAGTTTTTTGATAAAAACAAACTATAAATAAGGCTGACCATTGAAAAATAATTAAGACTTGATCAAAAACAAATTATATTATTCACTTAGTATGTTGTTTTTAAATAACTAACCACAATAAATAACTAATTAACAATACCCTATTTAGGTTACAGCTTAAGAGTCCAATGAGCAGTAAAGATATTTCATATTATTAAAGTTTTAATAAGAATATATGTAAAATAAATATAAATACAGTTTGAAAAACACTGGAACGTATTAAAGGAACGGGTCGTTAAATTAACGAAAACTGTGCAATCATTTTGACAGATTCTCTTAAAATACAAAATGGCGGATAACTTTGTTACGCGCTGTCATTCTGTTTAAAAGCCGTCGAGTGCTCACTATTTAATAAATTTACGAAAATATCTTAAAGTGTCATTGAAAATTAACAGATTTGCCATTCAGTGTCGTGTTAATTGATTCTGCCGGAGAACTCGGCTGTTTGGTTGTTAAGAAATTAAGAAAACTTTTGCTCAAAATTGTCGTTTTAAATGTTAGACCTTGTGCGAAAACTGAGATAATGGATATTTCTTTATATCTTAAAAATGTAAAACAATCTTTGAAAATGTCTCCCAAAGTGTTTAAGTTTTGGGAATTTATGTGTTTATAAATAACAAAAAGTAGAATAAATGATTAATGTTTCTATTTGAATATGAGTCACATCAAAAGCTTTACAGAATTTTAAATCTTGTAGTCATCGGAATAATTCAATTAAAAATTTAAAATATAATGCGTTAGGACGAAGAGTTTATTGGAATATTTAACCAGAGAAAGATTGAGAAGGTTGGAATGCTGGATTGGAGTAAGGTACGGGAATACGAAGCCTAACGAACTGGAAGTAAAATATTGATTGTCCAGAGATTTTGCAAATATTTTGATGTCACGTGAGAAACGCCAAAGTATTACTTGTTCGAATGTGATCCTTCCACAAGAGATATAACTACTCTCTACCATAAAAGTCCTGTACTTCAATAATATTAATGAGATTTAGCACCGTGAGACGATCACTATAGACCTTTTTGATCGCAGTAATAAATGAATATGTACATTTGAACTATTTAGTGATAGGTCTGTTTTTAAGCGTTGAAAAATATCCTGATGTGACTGATTATGACTCCTAATGCCCGTCTGGCTAATTACCATCCTCAAGTTCGAAAATCTGTCGCCAAGTATTTATAGGTGTGTTCCATCGCTTGAGAGATAACACGTCTAGACGTATATTACGCGTATTTTATGTTATAGATCCTTATTTAAAATCACGATTAAAGAATCAGTACGCGTTTAAGGGTTACCGACCTAATAATGTCGTCTCTATCGTAAATAGTAACACATCCGCTCCCAGCTCCTCCCACTCTTCACCTCTAACTCCCACCGCACCTACATCCGGTCGACTGTACTGTACACACATCAATTTCCTATCGAATTCGCTACGTTCTATTTGTCGGTAACATTTCTGAAGTTAGCCATTAGAGAATCATTAATATACTATTACTTCTATATTAACAATAATAAAACTGAAGTTTTGTCTGTCCATTTTTTTCAGATATTTGTAAAAGATCTCAGCCATTAATGTGTCGAGTACTCATAAAAATAGGACAATAGGAAAACAATGGAAAGCTGGCGTAAACGCCAGGTAAGTGCTCAAGTGAGAGCGTGGTTAGCCCTGTGGACTAAATGATGGCTGAAAGGTCGGAGGTTCGAACCCAGGGTGGGTGACACATTTTTGTAAGGATAGTGCGTAAATGCACTTCCCCGCGTGAAAAAAAAAACAAAATAAAAGGTAAGTGCTCAAGGGGTTAATAATCTCCAATTTGACTTTAGATAATTGTTGTCTCTCTGTGTGCATGTCCGGAGTTAATTCAAAAACGGCTTCACAGATATTAATTAAACGTTGTTCACGGGAAGTATATGTATGTCAAGGAGTAATTGACAGGCTGTTAAGAATTTTAAAATAATTTTTAGAATTCGTGAAAAAACTGCTCGACCGATATTGATAAAATGTTGTGTGCAGTATATTTGTTAGCAGTTAGTATTTGAACGATCATCTGTTTATATTAAAATTTTAAAACGTTTATAATTAATTTATAGAAATATATGAAAATCTTTCTTCTGATTCTTGCCCACCATATGTGTAGTAAAAATAGATAGAGATGTCTGTTATAATATGTATATGTAAGCTGTGGAAATAGTATCTATCTTACAGGACTTACGTATATTCCGTTAATGTGCAAATGTGTGATTTTTTGTATTGGAGGGCGGGGAGTCTATGCGTTACTTCTTTTTGATGAAATAGGCGACGGGGGTATGAATGGTGATTGTGTAAGCACTGTACTTTTATAGTTTTTGTTTTTCTCTTTCAGAATTATGCCAATACTTATGTTGCCAATGTCACTGGCACTGGGGTGGAAGGCGAGAGAAATGTTTCATATTTTCCTTACACCTGAGCGGCCACTAACTTTTAAATTCGACTAGTCTAGGTTTCAAGTTTAAACCCGTAACAGCGGAACCAAACGCAAACCGCTTCATCATTCAGCTTTTTTACGTATACCGCTATGTTTACGGAACCGCCCCTTCGCCTTCTCAGCCCCCCCCCCCCCCCCCACGAATTTACCATCGGGGAAATGAAGATAAACGCTCCGACTGACGGGTGCCGAGTTATATTTCTTTGAATGATAATAATAAAAAAAACTAGTGATGGACGTTTGATTATCGAGATTCAAAAAGCCGGTTATTTTACCCGGCTTTGCGTATTTACAATAATGTTATTTGATAAATTCGCTTCGTGAATGTTATTTATTGTATATTTACCCCTTGAGCGTTTACGTTTACGTTTATGTTGGCGTTTACGCCAGCTCTCCATTGTTTTCCTATGTCTTTCTATTGTCTTATTTTTATGGGTACTCGACACATTAAGATTAATGACTAACGTGGAAAAGTGATTTGTTATTTGACGCTGTTAGGAACTGGATAGACACTAGTCGATCTTAATGCCGAATAAATATTACTCTCTTATGATTGAGAGGGTACGAGTGAGATGTGTGAGTCACTAAACATGCATTAAGCATTACACGCTCAATACTTCACACACACACACACACATTTCTGCACATTACACACAGGTACATGGGAAGGAAACTTTTCTCCGGAAACTTCCTGTAAGGTTTTTAATGGATTTATTGAGGAGGCCGTTTAAGAACATTTATAAAATTTGAAATTACAAACGTGGAGAAGAAATGGAATAATGATGTCATTAAAATTAAGTTGTCGAGAGTGGGAGAATGACATTATTTATTGGAGTGAAAAAATTATCAAGTAATTTGCAATTTACATTTTTTTTATATTGAATATAACAATGGATAACAAAACAATCTTTCAATCAATTCTTACATGAATATATAAAGTAATGTAATCAGACACTCTATGCGTGATGAAGGACAAGCGACACTCGACGGGCTATTTATGAGATATAATCAATTGATAGGCAGTAAAAGACCCAGCAACATTATAGCAATATACCGTTCAAATTTTTAGATGAGGCAAGCGAAGATCATACATGATCGGAAAGTTACTATGACCGATAAAGGCGTACCATTCAATAAATTCTGGTAAAAAGTATTGGAGTGCTATATAGGACGAGTTTCTTTGCTGGCCAGGTTTTATTCGTTGTATTTTTTTAAATACATTTTGTGTGAAGAGAACCTTCGTTTTTTTTACATATATATTTTATTATATTCATTTCGTTTTTAATTTATTAGTCTAAATTTATTTCAATTGTTCTCGTGACATAACCCTTATGTTTGTTACCTTTTTGCGGCTGAGTGCCTTCAGCACTCGCCCACAAAGCCACGGCGAAGCTGCAAAAGTCCCGCGGGTCAATAGAATTAGCTAGTTAGAAAAAAAAGAAAGATGTGTGAGTTATTATTATGTGGTTTGAATGCCTATAGAAGGATAATTTCGTTTCATAGTAAATCATTCTTCAACCAATCCACTGTTGATCGAGCATATTAGTGAGTTAAGCGAACGAGTCAACATTTCAAGTCAAGAAATCAACCAGTCGCGCTATATAGTTACATATAAATGAATATAATATTTCAAATATATATCTTTATTTTAGTGGTTCACATTTTGTTCATGACTTTTTATAAAAGAATGTTTATAAAACTAGAATTTGCACACAATCATGATTGGTGTTAAGTGATATTATAGTGCAAATTTATATAAAGCTGAACACAAAAATGTATTCTCAATTGTAGTTAACAAAATAACTGGCCAGTTGGCCCTGTGTTTTAAAAAAGAGCTTTAAAAATACTTCAACCACATGACAGTGGCAGAAATGTGCATGTAAATAACTCGTTGCCATTAATTAAGGAAAAATAGATTTATTATTTTTTAAAAGCCAAAAATGTCCGAATATACGTGCAATCTCTACAGATCGATGAAGCGTACATCCGACTCAAGATCTCCGCTTGAGCGTAAAGCCGGTCCAAATTTAATTTTATCTGATTGTACGGCCCTAAGGCGACGCTCGTAAAGATGGTGTTATAACCGAGTTTTACAATGTCGATGTGGTACTTGAGAACTTCAAGGTACAAGGTCCGACACGTTACCTTTTATCCTGGCTAATATTAAAGATGACCCTTCAGTTAGTTTATAACGTTTTTATTACATTCGTTTTTTTTTATTATTACTTATATATAGAATTGAGGAAGGCGCAAGACCAGAAATATTTGAGGAAGACCTATGTCCGGCAGTGGACGTCTTTCGTTTGAATGGATAGATGGATAAATAGAATTAATGTTTAATGTCAAATCTAATTATGACATAATAAATAATTAATGATATACAATATTTAGCTTTCTGTATTTCTTATCTAAAGTTTAACTATGCTTAACCTCAATATCTCCGTGAGGGCCGTATTATTATAAATAGGATCCAATGTATTCGCTTTACGTATTGATACATTATAGATAAAATTTTACCAGATCTATATATATAAGCAAAGCTTGTTTTCTTTGTCCGAGGTAAAAATTCGAAAACGACTGGACCGATCATTTTTTAAATTCTATGAGCCCTTTGCCATGTTTTCTAAATTTGTTTGTTTATTAATTCATTTAAAAAAAATAAAAAAAATCAAAATTTATTTATTCAATTTAGGCACTAAGAAGGCGCTTATGAACGTCTAACGTCTAAACACTACCACCGGATCGGAAAACAACCCAGTCGAGAAGAGCCGGCAAGAAACTCGATCTGGTTCTTTTTTTTATACATATAATATATATCATTTTTTTTTGTCATATAAAAACTATACAAATCGTAGTCTTAATAATGTTAGTGGAAGCACAGAGATGTGGGTTAATTCCAGACATCAGTATCGTTCACGTAATGATCCACCCTGTAATAACCTTTTGAGATTAAAACTTGCTCGACATAATACTTGAACTTATTGTCAGGTAAATCGGTAATGTTACTTGGGATCTTATTGTAAAACCGAATACTATTACCTATAAAGCTTTTATTAGACTTACTTAACCTAAAGCGTGGGACGGACAACTTGTCTTTACTTCTAATATTAAAATTATGACGAACATTCACTAGATCTAGCTTGTCTAAATTCTTACTAATATGCATTAAGTTATCGAAGATGTATTGGGAGGGCAAAGTTAAGATATCATATTCTTGAAACTTTGTTCCTTAGAGATTCGCGAGGTCCTATATTATATTTGCTCCCATAAAACAAAAGACAGGCATTTATAAAATGGGGTTCCTTTGACGCATCATCACCTCAAAACTACTGAACATATCGTGATAGGACTAATACCTTTCAACGCAGTATTTTTTCGTAGACAGGTATTTTTTGGATTCCACCGATCCTCTCTCATTTTTTTTTTTCGATTTACTCTTTTGTACATTTTCCACTTCAATTTACGCTTATATACATTTTATCCGCTAATAAAAACAAAATACTCTTACTTTTATTCAATCATTTGTTTTTTTAAATTAGCTATAAGTCATATGCACAGAACATATGAAACGCGGGCGGAGCCGCGGGCACCAGCTAGTAATATTATATTCGTAAATCGATTCAGTACTTTTGTAATAATAAGCCAATAAACGGATTGATAAATATATAGGAGATTTAAGAAATATTTTCAATATACAATAATCATAATACTATAAATAAAAAAAAAAAAAAAACATAAAATAAAAAACGTTAAATATTATATAAAAAAAGTAATTTGATAGTAATTACTTTTCAAAATCACATCTTAAACGATTCAAAGGGAAACTTTGAAATTATTTATAAATGCGTTCAACGGGATCTGCCAAGAATATTAATTAATATGTGAATGTTAACTCTATGTTATCGACATAAAGTCAAAATTGCAATGTCTATATAAGCTCTTTATACTTACCAACATCGCCTAATTGTCTTTTATAATTAAGTGGTACGGTAGAGGCGAAGTTATAACAAACGTCTGATGCTTAAATGTCCAAGAAAAAAAAAAAAAATTTTTTTTGACGTAACTTTCTATTTAACCCTTGGAACTTTGGGGTTTGGTGAGCAAAGTGGAATAACTTTTGTTCGAGTTAATTTGATTATCGACTTAATTTGAGATTCTTTCATATTATAAAAGGCATCGTCTCTACGGCTGTCTGTCCGTTTATGGGTTTATAATTCGAGAACCACTGTATCGATTTACATGTATATTTGTTTCTAATCATTGATTTATTTTCTGAGTGGAATTCACTACATAATTAGTTACGTTACGTAACATAACGCACAAGTTAATAAATAAGTACAGAAAAAAAATTGTTTTTGAAGTCATGATGGATCATATTGTCGTATGGCCGGATTCCGCTTCAATGTATGTAGGTTCGAACTCACCTATCCTACTTTCGCTTTACTAATTTTTTGCTTTCGGTGAAAGAAAACATCGAGAGGAAATTATAGCATAGTACTAGCACTTTCAAGTTAGAAAACTGTTTTCAAGCACCACTAGTTGTGTTCCGGCGGCATTACTTGAGAGGTTTAGTATGTTTACCATCTGGGACAACATAATGAAACAAAATATCATGTGAGATTGTGGTCAAAACACTAAGCCTATACTGTATAAAAAAAATAATACATATGGTACATTGAATAATTTTCAAAAATAGAATTATTAATTTTAACAGAACCAATGGTATAGTTTGTATTATAGTACAGGCTTTTTAATAAATACATTCTGGCTTCGACTGTACGTAATTATTGTTAGAAATTTGAGGAAAAGTTATTTAGAAATTTTATTTATTGTTAACAATAAATTTCACATTTGTTGCACACATCGACATTGCTCGAAGTATTGCTAAACTTAAGAGGCAGTGAGCTGGGCACATTGCTTGCAGAACCGATGCCCGATAGAGCCAATGGTTGCTCGAATGGCTACCACGCACCGGAATACGTGGCGTGTATAGGCCCCCCACAAGATGGACCGACGACCTGGTGAAGGTAGCGGGAATCCGCTGGATGGGGGTGGCGCAAGACCGGTCATCGTGGATATCTTTGGGGGAGACCTATGTCCAGCAGTGGATGTCTTTCGTTGAATGGATGGATGGATGAATGGGCAATTTCAGCAATTACTAGTACCCGTTTATTGAATCTAAAATGAAACCAATGGTTAGAGGAGGGAATTTTGTAATAAATTATTCGACAAAACCTACAGAATTTAGACACACTTTAATAATTATGTAGTTGTAAAAAAAGGGATAGCGTCTACTAAGCCAAAATATACCAAATTGCTTGATAAACAGCGGAGAAAAATGTCTTGAACAGTTTTATCTTTGCTTATTTATAAATAGAGTTGATCTACTGTTGAGTAAGCTTATCTCATCTATAAATAATTGGAGACAGTCTGAAGTAATTTGGTTGCTGTATGTTGAAGTGTGTGGGAAATAAGATCGCGAAACGTTTATTCTTAGATGCCACGAAAACTCCATGGGAAGTTCTAGCAAGATGAACCACCGATGGGTTTAAAAAGTATTGATACATGTTTGAAAGTAAACTAACTCACATGCCAGTAACTAAGAAGAAGATTAGGCGTTGTAGAAATAATTTAGGAAGTGAAACTTGCAATGCTTTAGAAAAAAAATTAGATTATTATAAAGAAATGTGAAATACGACCTAGAGGCTTCTCGAATCCATTATTTCACGATAACAAGTTTTATTACTGTAATAAATAACGTTTAGTTTATGACACGTGGATGCCTATAAAACGCTTCGTCTGAAGTGTATGAGGTTGATTTTTTAACTTTTTACTCCTCTTCGACAAAGCTTGGTTTACAGATCTGCCAGTGTCGAATTTTTGTATTATTTTTTATGGTTTAATCATTTGATATTATTGTTATTTCTTTAATTTTTGTTTACATTGTTATTCTTATTAGTTAATGGCAATCCGTGAGTTACACAATTCTGTCATTAAATTTGGCGTGATTTTGGGTTGTCAGATAATAGTTTTTGGTTGTGGTTCATTAACCTGCAGTATATGAATTTATATTATATAACTTTGGTAGCACTTTAAGCGATAAATTGTAGTTTTTGTGCATGAGCGAATGGGTCATTGATCGTAAATTCACAAAAACTCCTTTGGAAAACTTTAACAAAGGGCCGCCATCTTGTTGAAGTACCTACTGAAGATTAGAAAAATAATACAATCATTAAGAAGTTGTATTAATGGCTGTAACGAATTTTAAAACGAATTAATATACTTTTGCAGCCCTCTGAAAATTCTCAGGCACTCTTGCAAAACGGTGACCATCTTTCTTGACCTTTTCATGAGGTTCATGAAAGAACATTAATCATGTGGTCCGTATTAAAATTTCTAATACACAAACGGCAAACTATATCCATCCATGCATCCATCCAACCGTAAAGGCGTCTTCTGCTGGACGAGGTCTCCCCTAAAGATAAGGAGGGAATTGCTAAAATCGCCACGCTTGGCAGACGCGTTGGCGATCGCAGTAGGTGTTTGTGTTCCTCAGAGGATGCTGCTGCCCATATCCTAGTTTATTCCTTAGTCACTTTTTACGTCACCAACGGGTAGATATAGGGTGGTACTATTCTTAAGCCGGCCCCACACATCCCTATATAACATTAATAAATGTTCTAATGTTAATAATTAATGCGACTTATAATTAGAAAGAAAGTCAATCGCCGGTGGTGGTGGAACTAAACAATTAAAATTCAACCCCGGACGGCCGTTACCTACCCCTGGGGAGGCGGACGGAGCGGTAGTGCGTTGCAAACTTTTTTTTTGTTTTATTAAAACAAGAAAATTTGAATCGCCGCGCGCCATCTGGTTTCAAGTTGTATAACTTACCGACCTGACGGGACAGGGTAGGGAAAGGGGAGGTGAAGTGAGGGAACGTTATTTCTATAGTAAATTACGAGCTTACACCTTATAGAGAAAGTTGGGTTTTTACGGTTAGAAGCGAAAAGGGGGGGGGGGGTTGGGAAATGATATAGGGTTGTATTTTACAGGCTCGTTGACACCGCCTGTTCGTATTACGTTATGAGGTTTGACCGTAATCACACTGCCTTAAAGATATTAAAGATTACTTGAAGAATTTGCGGTAATTAGAGGATATTAACTCCTTGAGCACTAACCTGGCGTTTACGCCAGCTTTCCTATTGTCTCATTTTTATGGGTAATCAACATATTAAGTATAGGATAATTAAAGCTAATATTGTGATAATATTTTACGGGCGGAAAAAAATTCAAGTCGCCTAAACTAAAAAGGCGAAAGTTTATGGTCAATCAAAAGAAAAAAATTCATCAGCCATACAAACTGCCGACAGAAGTGAAGACTCGAAAGTTTAGAAAAATTGTTTTTTTAATGTTTAAATTTCATTTTTTTTATAAGATATAGGCATAGTGCTTTGACCACAATCTCACCTGATGTTAAGCGACGATGTGGTCCAGGATTGTAAACACACTAAACCTGGGTTCCATTTCTCAAGTGATACTGCCGGAACACACCTATTGGTATTTGGTGACAGATTTCAAACTTGAGGGTGGTAGCTTCCCAGCCAGGCATCATTAGCAAGATCCCTATCACCATGCAATTAAATTTGTTAATTGAATATACTTATTATCAAAATAACCTTTTTTTTTTCTAGGGGAATGCATTTACGCACTGCCTCCATCGAGCATCTCCCCAATGGGGTCGATAGAGGGGTGTGTGGGACTCGCACGTTACATTGCAGTTTGTGGTGAGCGCTCAACCGGAAATGGTAGCTAAATTAAGAACACCACCTTCTCTTCGACTATTGCTGTTGGGTTTATAAACTGGCAACACGGTCTCACTAAAACACCTTGTGCGCCATCTACCTTGTCGCCATCTTACACCGGCAGCAGCAATATCGTGCGCGTAAAAATATATAAATTAAATACGGATTTGTGTACCAATATTGGAGACAGCTACGTCCCGGGACACAGGAACGGTTAAAGGAGGTTCAGGTGAGTACCTGTGTGGCCAGTCAGTTTTATGATGCATTAATTTCAAACCTAAGTCAAACTATAACGACCTATCGAATCACACAATTGCCTAGTATGAAATTTTAAGAAATCAACCTTCCATGTAGACCTAAGGTTTTATAAAAATAAGTCACGTGGAAAGTGAGTGACGTCCAGTTTTTCTTTTTAAATTTATAACGGCCATGAATACAAGTTCTTTAGGTGCGACTTTGTATTATTTTTCTAACCTTCAGTGTCCAAACGTAGTGGCGGTTCTTTGTTAAAACTCTCCAAGGCAGTTTTGGGGGTGATCATATACTTTTTTTTTTGTAATAAATTCACAACAATAAAACTATATCGCGTAAAACGCCACCAAAATTACGAATACTGCAAGAGTCATATACTGCAAGTTAATGAATTACAAGAAAGGTAATAGACCTTCATGATAAACTAAAATCGCACTCAACACTCGTGATGTGCAGTATGATGCGCGTGATGCTAGTGTATCCAGTGTCACTGTGTCGCGCTGGTGGCGGCTACAAGGGCTTTCCTAGTTGGAAATCGGAGTACCTCTTGATGTTGTGCCGCTGTCAGAGAAAATCGCCCTTTGTTTGTGATATCTCTAGCTGTTTAGAAAATCGCTCATAAGCATCTATCACTCATCAGCGTGACTTTTTTTAATACTACATATAGTCTATGCGCTTTGACCACACCAATCTCACTTGATGTTAAGTGATGATAAACACATTAAGCCCCGAGGTACTGGTTCTCAAGTGAAACTGCCGGAACATACCTATTGGTGTTGGGCGGCAGGAATTGAAACTTGGAGGTGGTAACTTTGCTACGGTTCCTCGCGATGTTTTCCTTCACCGAAAACAGAGGCTTAGTATAAAATCAAAATCAAAATTTATTTATTCAATTTAGGCCCTAAGAAGGCGCTTATGAACGTCTAAAACACTACCACCGGTTCGGAAAACAACCCAGTCGAGAAGAGCGCAGGCAAGAAACTCGATCTGGTTCTCTTTTTTTTCATAAATATAATGTATATCATTTTTTTTTGTCATATAAAAAACTATACAAATCGTAGTTTTAATAATGTTAGTGGAAGCACAGAGATGTGGGTTAATTCCAGACATCACTATCGTTCACGTAATGATCCGCCCTGTAATAACCTTTTGAGATTAAAACTTGCTTGACATAATACTTGAACTTATTGTCAGATAAATCGGTAAGGTAAATCGGTATAGAGTTGGATAGGTAAATTCGAACCTGCAACCATCGACGTGGAATCCGACCGCAGTACAAACAAAGCCATCATCACTTTAATTTCATTCTTGTTTCTTCATTCTTATAGGTTTTCGTATTTATATAACTTAGTTATCGCTTGACGTTATTTGATTGTGATTAAAAGCTAGTAACGTAACAGGCTACTTCTTCGTTCTTCTTTTTTTCCTCCTCGCTCCTTCTCCTTAAAGATTCTTGTCGATAGATAAGGACTAGAGGAGGAAAGGGATTCCCTAGATATCCTGGTCGGAGGGCGGTGAAGTGGTGCGAATTGTACCAGGCTTCCCCCTGGACGCAAGATAAAGTTTGCCGGAATTATCTCGAGGCGGCGGATGGCACTGTGGGGTATTAGTGGGTATTTCGCTTCCAGCCGGGCGAGTCCCACATACTCCCTGCCAACTTAACCGAGGAGAATGTAATCCCCGCTTAAGTTGGTAGGGGGATACGTAAAAACATCTCTCCATGAAAAAAAGGTCTGTAACGTATCTACGTAACCTTTCGTCAGTGTTTCTATTTCTCAACATTTCCGACTTACGTTATCAATTAAAACCTACGAACCTACGCGTTGCGAACTTTTAGCGTTCAAAAGAGAGAAGTTATAGAAAAAAACTTCACATTTCGAATGGACATAAAATCAACTAACTGTACTGCGAAATCGAAATCTTTTAAATGAATTAAAACAAGTAATCTTGTTTGCTTAGTTGTTTTGAAATTCCTTATACAAGTTTATTTTTCTCTTTTTTCGCCTTCATGTATTTTTTAAGTCTTACTCGTAACTTCTAACACGACGAAACAAAAAAAAAAAAAAACATTAGATAGAGTTTAGAGTTCGTCCAACTACGGTCCCTTATTCAGCTACTCACTGCAGCATAACCTTGCGGAAGATAATGCACAGTTCGTTTTCAATAAGAGGCCTTGACACGCACATACGTTCTGTTGACAAATGGATGTGATGTAAAGAAAATATGTTATTTTGTAATGAACAGATCGCGGGTAAAATCGATTTAAGCCAAAAGTATAATTAGAGATAAAAAAAAAAACCGCCTTCAAATGCATGTAAAAATGCAGTAAACATTAAAAAACAATAAACGCCTGTTTATTTAAATACATCTTTTGTTTCAGAATTTCAGAAAACAAAAGTAGATTAATAAAATCATTATTTTTTACTTCTAGTACTTTTAAGGTACCTAGATTTTGTTTGTTTTTTTTTGTAAATAAATATTATTTTAACCTTACCTAAAGTTTTGAAGTAGGTTTTTGGTTTCTTTTTTAAATAATTTCATTTCAGTAGCTTTTAAATTTTTCTTGTTTTTCAATTTTTTTTATCTCCAAAGGTCAAGATCCATAGAGTATGCATAGTATATGGACAATATAGATATAGCCACGTTATGTTTTAACGCCTGAAGTGTCACACCCTCCATGGGGATCGACAGGAGTTCATGGGGTTTGACGTTACAGTCAAATTAACGCGCTAATTGGCGAAATATATAATAAAATATCTTCTGACTGTTACCTGTTATATATTTGTACCTTCTATCATAAACTCATCAACATAAGATGATAACTGCAAAACGCAAATACTTAACTAGTATTACTAATAAACATGAAACATGTTATTTATAATATTTGAGGGTTGCTCTCGATTTCCTTGGGATTCACCGATCAGATCCTAACTTGGCGATATTGGAAGCACCTCAAGAGTATACTCTTTAGAATGAAAAATAATTTAAAAATTGCTCCACAACTGACGGAGAAATCGCATAACAAAATACAACACGTAAACGTGTAGAGACTATTGCAATATTTTTAAACTTTTTTCTTGTATTATTATAGTTTTATAAACAATTAGCAAGTGCTTGGTACTTTATCTACTTGTTTGGTCTTAAATAAATGTGGGATGTGTTTTTAATAGCCTATTTGTTACCGAATGACACATGAGTTCGGAATATCAATTTTCATACAATTTCTGTAAATGATATTAATATTTAGAGTCTAGCAATCGTTAATTAATATATATTTTATGCACACAAAATTTTATCAAAATCAGTCAACCCGTTTTTTTAATTTTTCAACAATTTTAAAATTCTATATAGCCTATCCACGACGACCGGTCTTGCGCCACCCACCGGTCGTCTTGGAGATCTTTGGGGAGACCTATGTCCAACAGTGGACATCTTTTGGTTGAATGGATGGATGGATATAGCCTACAGATTTATAAAAATCGCTCAAGTCATTTTCGACTTATATCTGGACATAAATATAGCGAAATATTTTTTTTTGTTATCATATTTGAGATTAGTAACTGCTAAAATAGACATCTGTTACAAAACTTGTAAAAACAAAATTAAATGTACAGACAAAACTACAGTTTTATTGTTAGTAATATAGACAAATATTAATATGTATTTATTTAAATCAAAAGTACATTAATTTATATAATACTTTATAATTAAATAAAATAAAAACTAAAATAATGAATGCCGTCCAGCTCGACGCCAGACGGGAAGGTTCCCAGAAGGCTGACCATATTGCCACGTTGGATGGCAACGCTGATTCGCTGTGCCAAATATTGGCCGACCCTCTGGTCGCGAGACGTCTCGACTAGACAACTCGCGAACTCCTTAAAAAGGCTATGAGCACTCGGACCCCACGACCGCAGAGTTTCGACCCCAAACGGGACAAATATAAATTTTTGTTTTTACACAAAAATAAACTTAATTTATCATATCATACAATATCATTGTTATACGTACTATATCTAAATAAAGATTCAAAATTTCACATAACACGAGTCGACAGAATAATGATAAAAACAAAATACATGTTATTTTTGTTATATTCAATGCCTGTTACGAAAAAATGTTTTTTTAGGGCTTCTTTTTGTCGATTCTTCTCTCCTTTTATTGATAACGACAACAACCACAAGAGAAAAACAAGCCCGACATTGTCTATTGCCTTCAATATTATGGACATATTTGTTGCTTCAATTGCTCGTTCGGTTACGGGGAATACAGATAATAAAAACAACTTTAACAGCGTCATATATTTTGCGTAAGGGTTGTCACTGTGCTGTTGGAATCTCAATAATATTATATTTTGTTTCTACAACTAGCTGTACCCGCGACTCTGCTCGTAACAACAATATCTATTCACCGAAATTACGGGCTGTTCAAATATTCCGTCTGGTACCGTCTAAGAATAGTACCACCCCATACCTTCCCACGGGTGTCGTAAAAAGCGACTAAAGGAATAAACTAAGAGATACGCAGTAGCATCCTCTGAGTACCACAATCACCTACTGCGATCGCCAACTCGCATGTCCAGGATGGTAATTATGGCAATTCCCCCCTTTATGGGGGAGACTTATTTCTAGCAGTGGTGGCTCTTTCGGTCGAATCAAATAAATATTACGAAAACACCACTGGGGTGAGGGCTCATTTCTTAGTTTATTTTTGATGACACGGGAGACAAGAAGCGTATTCATGATCACGCAGGCAATGATTACTTATTTAAAGATTTTGTAAAACTTGTGTCATTGCTTAATTTATCATGGGAGGGGTTTGGGAAATTTAAAAGCATTGCTTATTATTGATGACAAGGGGACAAGGAGGAGTTAATAGTGTCTAAAATTCTGCGTGCGTAATACTTAGACGCCTGCTCTTATAAAATTTCAAGTGGACGTATTTGTGTTTCGTTTTTGTTGACTTATATAATTACTGTACTTGTTGTAGAACATTTTCTAAAATCCGTCTGACTAGCTAGCACACTTAAAGTTTGAAAATATCTCGGCAAGAACTTATAGGCGTGTTCCGACAGCATCATTTCGACAGCATGTTTACCACTTCAAAGACTTGATGAGATTATGGTGAACCTTTGCAGAATATAAAAAAAATAGGAAATGACTTCGATGAGGGTTCTTGTTTTCAACTTGACGTGAAATTTGTCAAATAAACGAAATACTTATATGAATAATTAGTTTCATTATCATATCAACTGAAAGACGTCGACTCGAAAGATCTCCACAACGACTGGATTTGCGGGACCCGCGTCCAGCGGATTCCTACGACCTTCCCAGATCAACGGTCCACATTGATGAGGATCTATGCTGCGTCTTCGGGTACATGGTCGCCATTCGAGAACCCGTTGCTCCCATCGAGCATTAGTTCTACGAGTAATTTTGCACCGACCACTACCACTTTAGTTTGACAATTTTTCGAACTATGCCAGTTATTTTGATTCTTCTGCACCCGATTTCTGAATGAAAAGAACAGGAGCGGGGATTGCCATAATGGCCACGCTTGGCAGGCGGGTTGGTGATCGTAGTGTGAGATGGTTTTGGTACTCAGAGGATACTGCTGCTCATCCCCTGGTTTGTGTCTCTTAGTTGTCTTATACGGCACCCACGGGAAGATATGGGGCGGTACTATTCTTAGCCGGCACCACACGGCTAAATGTATACAAGTTTTAATAATTATATCTATGGGAAATATTAATCCGGGACGATTCCGCGTAATTGCATTCCTGAGTTGATGTTCATATCATTGTTTTCAGCCCTCATCATATGAGTATAATGAAACCGTGTACCCATAATAATAGCGGTAACAGAAAGTACAATAAAAAAAAAAACAGATAATTAACATTTAAAATTAAGTAAGTAGCAACCCTACGCTTTGAATGAAATGATCCACGCATCTTCCGACGCGGAACCACTGCGTATTTCTTTTAATCACTCTTAAAGTGAATTAGAGTAACAAATGACCCCCTATTACGTCGTGACCGTCTCTCTCCGTTTGAACCCAGGAAACAAATGACGCTGACTCTACGGTGACATGCTTCTTAAATAAATCATAAATATTTTTTTGGCAAAATAATATTAACGTAGAAACATGAAAAATACAAGTTATAAATCACAGTTTTTTATATTTTACAGAATAAATAAGTGTATACATTTTTAGAACTAATAGAATTTTAATTTCTCTTCTTTTTGTAATATATTATGTTGTCGCCTTACTTTCGTCGACACAAGTCGATAAAAGTTTGATCTCTTAGATCTCGATGTTCTGTGAATCGAATCAAAAAATCGATTTATTTGAAAAATGTTGTACCTCATCCTTACTTAGGCGACTGATGACCTCGGCCGCTCGCCATACCATGTCCGCGGTCTGGTCCGTACGTTTATTAACAGGTCTAAAGCTGTTTCCGGTGGCGTTTTGCTCACCTGTTAACCTCAGATCGTACCACCTCAACTGCGTTCATGCGAGTGGGTACTCGCGGTAGAGGCGATATATGGATACTCAAGTTCTAACTGTCTAAGGAAATACTTGGAGTGTTTCAGTTTTATTTATGTAGAGTTTGTACCTTGCACAGTATTTAACGAGAGTGTGGATAACATATAGAAACAAAAAAAAAAACAAAAGTTCTTATGGATAACCATAAATGGTTAAACGATTCACAAAGCAATCTCCGTCATCTTCATCTCAATTATAAAGATTAAACAGAATTAGAAAGTTCAGTCGTTTCTCGAGAGTCTCTACAAATTGAGAGTAGATTGAATTTTAACTTGTAAAACTACAGTTTCCAAATAATGCTATGTTACTGGTTGACGCGTATTAAATTTATTGTATGTACGTATGCATTAATTATATAATGATTTAATCGAAAAATTATATTTGGAGTCACTCGATGACGGATTACTAAGTGGAAAGAAGGCGCAAACGACCTTAAAAGTATTATGAACTGAAGTCATGGGTCAAGCATTTTCATTATTGCCTTTATGGCGAAATTGCACATTCAAACTTTACAAAAGACTACAAACCGTTTTCAATTAGCCAGGTTCAAATTCCGCGCGTAAATGCATTTCCCCCGCGTAAATGCATTTCCCCAGCGTAAATGCATTTCCCCCGTGTAAGTGCATTTCCCCCGCGTAAATGCATTGCCCCCGCGTAAATGCATTTCCCCCCGTCAAAAAAAAAAAAAAATCTTATTCCGCGGCAATTTTTTGTATAGGTAGCAGCCAAGCCCAGGTTCGAACCCTTGTGCTAGTTACCATTTTGCGGCAGAGTGCCTTCAGCTTTCGCCCCTAAAGTTCGGTGAAGCTGTTAAGGCCCTTCCGGTCAACAGCATTAGTTACGTTAGAAAAAAAAAAAAGAAACCGTTTTGTAAGTAATGCAGTAGATGTCCAATGGACAGAAACGTGGACCGCTACAAACACCTTGAACTGAATTTCTTTAAATAACATTGTTTTAATCATACAAACCAATATTTTATTTGTATAAAACAATATAACATACATAATAAATGTAGTTTGCAGCGTGAGTGAAAAGGAAAACATTTGAGGTGTACTATTAATTCAAGCAAAGTTATGAAAATTTAACGTAAAACCGACGTCGGAAATTACGACTAATTAGTCGTGTATATAAATGCGAGAGCAAATAATATATAGTTTTAAAGCAAACTGCCTAGTTAATGTAGGCGGAACTTACCTGAATCGAGCGCTAGAATAATCAATTAAATGACTACATCTGCCGGCAAAAGTTGGAAACGAGTACGTAAATTCTATTTGTGTTTCAACATCTATCTATAGTGCTGCCTTGAGGTTTATTTAATATGTATTTTAGCTTAGTGCTTACACCATAATCTCATATGGTTTTATAGCTATCTGGGCCAGTGATTGAATATATTCTGTCAGAATTAATGAATGAATGAATTTATGAAACCCTACGCTTTATAAACAATACAAACATAAATCAGAAGTGGGACACTGTTCTAAGCTAGTGTAACAAGAATGTAGCTGGCGAAAAGAAGACGCCGCCACGGTGATGCCAGTTGTACGCATAAACGGAGGCTTCGACTGGAGAGCGAGGCATCGACGCATGACTTACGTTCGAACGCCCCGACAATACGGACGTACTAGGTAATCGCTATACAGTTATAATCTGTGATAACTGTTCGCCTAAATAATCATTTTTTTTTTAAATTAATTTCTGGTAATTTTAATACTATTTTACACACCAATCATATTTACGCACAAAAAAGTTCCATTTAGTAGTAGCTATAATAGGAAATTATAAACTCTGTAATTAAAAACTTAATAAATTGTCATTTAAAACTTGTAAACATTACAATTTCTTAATTATATATCACAAATAAAACAAATTTAAATGAAATATGACAGGACTCTGTATTAGGAGAGGTACATGATGAGACGTTGTTGTGCAAGCGACACGTGTTAGATATTGGATTATTGAAAAAGATATTGCTTTTAAGGGATATGAAATAATCTTTAATTGCGATTGCGAAAAAAAAATCATTTTTTTCCCTCCTTATTCTTTTTAAGGACTTTTGTCTTACAAGACATGCTAGTTGTATTGTAACTAATCTAAATACTAAAACTAATCTAAATCTAAATAGTTTAAAATACAAAAAGGGAAAAAAAAAATAAAATAAATTACTATAAATTATAAGCTTGATTTAAAAGAACTACACACCGTTCTGGTAGACTCCCGTGTTGGATCTGCCAGAATGCTGTGATACACGCCTACATCCAAGATATTAACATTCAACTTAGTAGCAAGTATCATCCTATTATAATAATATAATTACTGGAACATTCCATCAAGAAATGTTAGACACCATCAATCGTATTACACTTGTTACATAAATAAGAATATGTGGTTTCCATGAGATATTGAAACTTTCTTGATGGAATGTGTCCCGGCCTTAAGTTTGATATTAATTTTAAAGTTGTGTTATAAGTTTTATATTAGCATAGGATATATTGACAACAACTGGGATAATTATTTTATTGTCTAAATACGGTAACGACTACATAATAATATTAAAAATCAGTACTATAAATACGGCGTCGACGCAGCTCCGTCCCCCGACCGACAGATGGCACGGGCGTGATTGATGAGCTTCTCAAACCTAATTATAATACCAACGTTTATTCTTATAAAAAATTTCACCCACTTTTTGCAAGTTTCTTGCGGTTTTCGCTGTATAGAGGTACACATGAGGGTCCGTATTTGAATAATAACATTTTATAAAACTCGACTGGGTTTTACTGTTTTTTAGGGGAAATCTATAATAATTACGTGCAACGGGTTATGCGGGAGAGTATCCACTAAAATCTCAATATAGCCTTCTTAAGGGATCATTTCCGAGAGTAAGGGGCATAGGTTATGTATTTTGTCCGTGATACCTAACGAATGCTGTCTATTGAGATAAGCGAAGCGATGAAGACGCCGTTGGTATTGTGGCAGGATTCCACTTCGATGGATGTAAGTTCAAACCCACCTATCAAAATCTATAATAAATCTGAATTTTCGGTGAAGCAGAACATTGTGAAAAGGCCATAGCATTATGGTAAGGCATTTTCTAATAAAACCCACCTGGGTAGCTAACACCCTTAAGTTTGAAAATATATTGTCAAGCTTATTAGCTTTGTTCCGGCAGCAAAACTTGAGAACCTCCTATACCTCATAGTGTGTTTACTGTCCTAATCATATTGCCACTTTTTTTTAAATCAATGGACAGCGAATAGGCAGACGACGCATCTGATGGTAAATGGTTACCGTTACCTATGGACAACTGCATCACCAGGAATATCACCGAAGCGTTGCCGACCTTGGAAAGCGTTTTTAAAAATCATTAATATCAGGTGCGATTTCGCTCAAAACCCTGAGGATAAATGATTTAAAAAATAGCCCTCGCACTGACACTCCCATCTCCTTACGTAATCTCAGACTCGGTTGTAATTTTTAAGGTTTCTCCAGGCGGTGAAGCACTATCGGAACGAACGAGCATGCTCCTGGGATTACGTGTTTATACGGGGACGGTAGAAATAATATTCACAAATATGGAGGGAGAGCGCATTCGGGATGTTAAGGATCGGGGATCGTTAAGGATGTGCCTTAACTCTTATTATAGAGATACGGAGAGCAGCGCAGCTAAATTAGGTTACTTGCTGCCGGCTATACTAACCGACATTGCTTAGGCTACACCACAAGGAATACCACCTTTTAGATATAAATTATACTGTTGCAGCTTTTTGACAAGGCATAATTTCAATAGCTTTTTGTTTAGTTTTAGATCACGTCACAATTTCAGAGACTATCAACCCAAGTACTAAAATTATATTAAAATCTTTTTAGTGTACTAATAATAGAAAACTCAAAAAATATAGAGATATAATAAACATGTTAAAATTATGAACATAGAGGATATCCTTTTTTTTTTTTTTTTTTTTTGACGGGGGGAAATGCATTTACGCACTACCCTTATCTATTGTATTTGAAGGATCATAGTCCTCCAAATACAATAGATAGGGGGGCACGGAGTGACGAGCTCCGTGCCAGTGTGGGACTCACCCGGGCGAGAGTCGCCCGGAAATACCCACTAAAACCCCCCGGGGCCGTCCGCTGCATTTGGGATGGGGGCGACACGGGGTGTCTTTCGCAAGCACCGCGTCGCACATAGAGGATATCCTAGCGGCATTTAATCCATCCAAACGTAGTTCTCCGTTTCCTCCCTGGATAATTATACACTATGGTAAATATTTTTATATCAAATAGTATATATATTCACCACCACCATGCCTGTGCCTTTTGATTTTTTCCATAAATTAGTTATTGAAGAAAAGAGGGTTTTATAAAAATGAAGAAAATACTCGCTTTTTACCGTCATTTTCAGACGTTCGTTAAACAAATTTGATGAATAATGTTAAAAAAAGCAAAAGTACAGACATAGTCAAAGTCTTTGTTATTCTAAAACTGTCAAAATAAATAAAAATCGGTTTAGTTTTGGAAGGGGAACTGGGTACTACGAAGTGATGTTTTCGTCTATTTTGCATGGGTATTTTGCTATTTTGTCCGCGCCGCAGTTGCTCCTTCATGTTTTATAATTCTTCATTTTGGGCCACAGCGCGATAGCAATAGATTTCTGAAATACTTACGTTTTCGACTGCATGTTTTCGTAATGTAGAAAATATTAGACTATTTATATGATGTATTTTTTTTTATATTTTTCAAATGTATTCAAAGAATAAAATTATTGAAAAGTATTTATAAAACAAGTAAATATTATGTCAGCTGTTATTACAATATGGCAAGTATATAACCGCTCATAAAGCGGGGGAGTCCCGGCGCGCGGCTGTGTCCCGCGGGCTCGCTGACACTATTAACTGCCCACAAATCTTCGGATATACGCGTTATCTCACGGCCCTTATCGCCGGATTATGGGACCCTCCGGCTACTGCGCCGTTCGACAGATGGTAACTCGATCCCTTGGAAAACCGTACACTTAGTTATCTTAAGAATTCTCTTGCCTTCTGAGAAATATAAAAGATTTACTATTATATTACGGATATTAATTTGTAGATAAAAAGTTTTTAGATATTACGTAGGGAGAACATTTTTGTTTTTGTAAGGTTTAAGGTTAAGTTTTCTTAGCGGCGTTGACCGATTCTCGATAGAGGAAAACTTATAGTTTCGAGTTAGCAATGCTATGACATCACCCATCAACATGTTACAGTACGTCAAGTATAAGATGGCGCTCGGAGATAAATAATAATATTTATACTTACATAATACTATCGTATGTTTTGATTGTAAATAAATAAATGATAAAATTCATAATTATTCCTTGCAGCACCAATCAATGTAAAAACTAGACATATCTTAAATGTTAGGTATGTTAATAATAATCAAGTGCAGGCGCCCTATGGGGGGGGGGGGGGATAAAGTAAAGTAGGAGGCCTGAGGTTGGGAGAGGATGAGAGGAGATTGCGTGGAGGGCTGCCTCCCCTGTCATTATAGGCAGGTGTGGTTCGGACCCTCTTTTCGCTACGTCTTGTTGTCAAACAAGATGAGTGGAGGAGGGTCCGAGCCACAGATGCTGGGCGGAGTCGGAGCTGGGGGGGGGGGGAGAGGTGGTTACAGCCTCTGGAGCAGTAATCACCTCTCTTCCTCTCCTTTGGAGGGTAATTTGCTCCTGAGTGTTCCTCAGGCGGAGGCGGAGTTTGCTTTCTTTTCTACTATTGCAGTGGCTGGTTTCTTTCACTTTCTTCTTGGCCCGTCACTGCACTATTCTTCTTTCTCCTCTTCTATTGGTGGCAGAGGTATAATCCCCTGCCCCTGGACTGTTGACCGCTGGGTCTTGCCTTTCCTCGGAGAGGCGGGCGAAGAGGTGGGTGGGGGATTCTCCCACTCATCCCCAACGGGCTAACTATGGATGTAGCCCTGTTGGGTCTGCCGCAGGGGGCGACGCGGTGCTTGCGAAAGCTATCCCGTATCGCCCAAATCCCAAAAGCGGCGGACGGCTACGGGGGGCTTAGTGAGTATTTCCGGACGCTTCACGTCCGGGTGAGTCCCACACTGGTGCGGAGACGTCCCTCCGCACCCCCTTACCCATTGCATTGGGGGACTCCGATCTCACTAATGCAATGGGTAAGGGTAGTGCGTAAATGCATTCCCCTCGTCAAAAAAAAAGGTATGTTAACAATTTCAATGAACAATTTATAGAAATTTAAATGTGAAGAAGACAGTTTTTACAAAGTTTCGAGTTTCACTTCTGTCGGCAGTCGCCATGTTGCCTAGTTGTTTTTTTTTATTGTCGATTTTGTTGATAATGATGCCATATTACCGTCGTGTAAATGCGGTATAGTGTAAGTACAAGTTTGACCATATTACCGCGATCGTTTGTCGACGATGATCTTTTATAACCTTTAGAATATGTCAAAATATAGTTACTTTTGTTGTGACAATAAATTATTTATTTATTTATTTCAATCACCAACAAGGTATGCAAAGTGTTTAGCTTATTAAAAATTAAATTATTATTACAATATATCTTATATCTAACCTTAATTATAGGTGAGTATGGCATTATTAATTTGAGTAAAAATTATTTATGCGACAATGAACTTCAGTTTTTTTATAGATATAATCTGGTCTAATCTAATCTAATATGTTACAAAAAATATAAATACAAGAAAAAAACAAACCAAAATTAAACTAAAAGTAAATACAACGAACCAAGTGCAATAACTAAACTAATATAAAATTTAATTTTAACATCGAAGACAACAATATCGAAGACGAATTTGAAGGAGATTTATTTTTTCTTTTAATGCCTAATTTAGTATTTATGCAAACTATTTTGGAATATATCAAGATTCCTGGTTTTGAATATTCTGTTGTATGTATGTAATAATACGTGATACATCTAAAATTTTGATAAAAAATACTTTATTTAATTTATGTCCTGATATGGCGCTTGTGAACGTCAAAATACTACGGAAAACAGCCCAGTCATCGCGAAGGGCCAGCAAGGAACAAGATCTAGTTTATTTAGTAAGTTTTTTATAGAACTATACAACTCATAGTTACAAGGCTTGTTAGTAGATGCATAGAGAAGAGTGTCATTTCCAGACATCATCATCGTACACATAATACATACATACATACATATCCTCACGCCTTTCTCCCGTGGGGGTAGGCAGAGATTACGTCCTTCCACTTGCTACGATCTTGGCATACCTCTTTCGCTTCCTCTACTTTCATGAGCGCTTTCATACATGCTCGTCGGTTATGAGTACTTTTTACCTGGCCTTTATTTTAACACATGATTGATTTGGTCTAGATACAATCGCCTAGGTCGACCCTTACCGACTTGCCCATTCACCCTCGCCTTATAAATTAATTTCGTTAATCTTCTCTCATCCATCCTCTCTACATGCCCAAACCAACTAAGCATACCTTTCTCTCTTTCTCTTTCTAACTCGCTTAACACGGTGCCTGAACTTATTGTCCGGTAAATCGGTAATGCTTTAGGACTTTGTTGTAAAATGTAAAACAATTACCCAGAACACTCTCATTAATTTTACTAATTCTGAAACATGGATTGTAGTTAAGGTGGACAGAAAATGTCCCAAGCTGGACAAAGGCCTCATTTCGAGGCAAGAATGTAAAATATAAGACTGTCATTATAGCGTCTACACATTCTGTTAACCGTGTTATTCTCTGACACGTTAAAATTACAATCTTACTTAAGACTACGATCCTAGTCCACGTATATCGTGGTAAAGCAATTTCTAGCGACGAGAAATCGAACCTATTGACCTGAAGGTCCTTGACATGTTCACCTGAGCTTTGTTGTTGAGTTTTATGCTTGGTGGAATTGCACTATAGACAAATGCGGATCCTTCCTGGTATTTATTAACCCCTCGAGCACTTACCTGGCGTTTACGCCAGTTTTTCATTGTTCTCCTATTGTCTTATTTTTATGGTTACTCGACTCATTAAAAACAATGCACATTTTTCTCTCACCTTTGCAAATAAGTCGTATCAGTGCTAATTTACACTAACCGTGTTACGAGCATAACGGAGAAAAAATAATTAGGTACTCCCACTCGACGCAGCTTCTTCAGTTGAACCCGTTTTTCTGAGTTTGAAAGATTAAAAGTTACCCCCACTTTTAATCTAGACCAGTCGACGCGCCTTGATTTATTAGATATCGTTGGAAACTAACAACACGGTGCAGACGAAGCAATGCAATCTTGCAGATTAAAAACTGGAGCTCTTTAGTTATTATGTTTTGCATGTAAATTAAAAACTCGTTTATTTAATGTTTAGGATTCTTCTTTGATACGTTCTTTATTGACGCGGTTTATCGGTTTGTACTGTTTGTACATACCTTGAACATGAACACGCTATAGTGTTAACTATCTAGAGAAGCTAGCTAGAGACTTCATACGTAATAAATGTATGCTGGTATAATCATGATGACAGTCTATAGATTATCATCTATCGTTCTTGGACTTTGCGTTAAACGTCCTATTGAAGTAGCATTTATAGTCTTTATTAATATATCAACCTACAGATCTATCACAATCAGAGTAGGAAAACTCGGAATAAATCCGTTCACAACTTTTGCGGTACAAATAATTACAGGGCTTTTGGTGCCTATCTCCACAGGTTGAAAATCAAGGATAACCTCAAAATCAAAATCAAAATCAAAATATATTTATTCAATTTAGGCCCTAAGAAGGCGCTTATGAACGTCTAAACACTACCACCGGTTCGGAAAACAACCCAGTCGAGAAGAGCGCAGGCGAGAAACTCGATCTGGTTCTTTTTTTTTTTATAAATATAACATTTTTTTTGTCATATAAAAAAAACTATACAAATCGTTGTCTTAATAATGTTAGTGGAAGCACAGAGATGTGGGTTAATTCCTTCTCTGCCCATGTGACGAGACAACAGATCAAACGGCTAATCATTTAATAGTAGACAACCCCATTATCAGTAACTCAAGAACTGATCAAGAGTTAAAATTAAGATAGATTTTAACATAAATTTAGAACGGATTGTAAGCGAGAAAATGATAAGAAATGAGTTTCTCTTTTGTAATCTATTGTAATCTTATAGAAAGTCAAATAAAGATCATGAATATAATAACTTCTGAACCAGTGATTGCGAATAAATATTATGTTAATTCTAAAAGTTCAAGTTGTTCTAAAAGAAGCGATGATGGCGCAGTGGTTAGTATGGCCGGATTCCGCGTCAATGGACGCGGGTTTAAGCCCACCTATCCAACTGTAAAATCGGTCTGAGTTTTCGCTGAAGGAATACATCGGGAGGAAACCATAGCATGTTAGTAGGATGTCTTCTAAGAATGCCCGTCTGGGTAGCTACCACCTTCCGGCAGCATCACCTGAGAACCAGTATCTAGGCTCAGTATGTTTACCATCCTGGACCACATCGTCATGAGATGGTATAACCTTAATATATACATATAACCTTAATAGTATAATATAATTTTTTTTTATAAAAAAAAAAAAAAAAAAAAAAAAAAAAATATGACATACGGTCATACGACATAGTAAGTAAGGTACATTATTAGCTTTTGTAAACCTTTTAATGTAAAATGTATGGCGAGTATTAAACAGGCCTTTGGACAGTGCACTCGTATTCTCTCTTTCGATTTCCCCTCACCTCAGTCACTTAACATCAGGTGAGATTGTGGTCAAAGCACTGAGCCTATACCGTGTAAAAAAAAAGTTGATTTTTATTAGTAGTTGTATGACAAACATTGTAACTTGTCGCGAGGACAATTGAATTAAATTTACACTAAAAAAATAATTAAAAACGAAATTAAGATATGAAAAGAATATAATATATAAAAGTCGAAGGTTCTCTTTATAAAAAGTTTATATAACAGAATTTGTTGAACAGTACGACTGATGCGCTTGCCTCATCCAAAAGTCTGCACGGTATAGTGTAATTGTGTTGCGGGATCTTTTATTATCCATCTATTTACTATATTTAATAAATTACCCGTTGAGTATCGATTGATCTTCATCACCCATAGTATGTCTGATGACCTTACTTTATATAATAATGCAAAAATTTGTCTAAAGTTCGCTCCGTTAACCATTAACTCACGTCATCCATTTTGTAATATTTTCACTTAAAATTTTGACGATGACGTTATCCTTTTATTTTTCTTAATCTATTTGACATTTTATTGTTTCTCGACGTTCCAAATTTTAAATGTTCTTTCTTAGACGACCTCCTCAATGAATGCATTAAAATTCATGTTACATTAGCAGAACGCACGCGTAAGATATACTGACAGTTGACATGAATAAACTAATAGAAAACCTACGGGTAATTAATTAAACAAATAAAATGAAGATTTATTAATAATTATAATAATATAATAAATATTACAAAAAAAATTATTTTAAAACGAAACCATTACAAAATGTATGTGTGATTAGGTTTAAATTTTTTATTTAATATAATGTAAAATAAGTATTACTATTATACTAAGTTTTTTTATTATACTAAGGGCGATTTTAGAATTGGATAGTCGGGCTCGAACCCGCGTCCGTTGAAGCGGAATCCGGCGGGACGACCAACTGCACCATCATCATCATCAGTTAAGTGGTTTTCATTTACTAAATACGCTATATAATTAAATATTGTTGTCGGTCTGCATCTTAAACCCCTACCACTCGGATGTTGCCTTGGGTTAAAAATGGCGTGACGCGACCTTTTCGCCACTATTTTTTTCAATTAATTATTGATAAAGGAAAATAAAATTAGACCTCTGACACTCAAGCCTACTAAGCGATCATTGAATTTTATATATTTTATAACTACTATAAAAAAAACGCTTTGAAGGTAATTATTTAGACGCCTATAGACAGCTTGCAGCGGCAGCTTTCCAGGTTGCGGGTGCTCGTGTCGCCCCCATCCCAAATGCGGCGGACGGCCCCGGCGGGTTTTAGTGGGTAATTCCGGGCGGCTCTCGCCCGGGTGAGTCCCACACTGGCACGGAGTTCGTCCCTCCGTGCCCCCTTAGCTATTGCATTGGGGGACTCCGGTCTCACTAATGCAATAGGTAAGGGTAGTGCGTAAATGCTTTTCCCCCTGTGAAAAAAAAAAAAAAAAAAAAAAGGTTGCAGGTGCTGGGATGCGAATTGGTAAGTGGGTTTGATTATTTAGCGTATCTGGTATCCATTTGTATTTATTATTTACTGGTAGAGTCATCGCTTTTTTTATAACAAAATTACATTTTTTTGTCAGTCTGTCTGTTTGTTCTGAGTATTTTCCAGAACGGCTGGATCGATTTTTACCAGACCTTTTTTTGTAGATAGCTGAAGTTACTCCGCGTAACTTAGGGTACTTTTGTTTTTCGAAAATAATTATGGTTCGTAAATAATTAAATCTCTTGAAATCGTGAATAAAACCCGATTCAATGCACAGTTTTACTGGCAGGTATTTGAATTTGTGCGAAATATCTTTGCTTAATGTTTGTAGCAAAAAAAAAAAAACCGAAAATAATTAAGGTTCCGTATAAAAAAAATTTAAAAACTATATTACGCAATGAGAAATATATGAAACGTGGGCACAGCCACTGGGCACACGGTTAGTTATAAAATATTTTAAGCGCTTTCTTTTTTTCTCGCGCCTTCTGGCGGGAACTATGGTATTTACACGTTCCCGCTACATCAGAGTTAATTAACAAAAAAATTTTTAAATGTAAAAACTTTGGATATATGAAATGTATAATACAGTGAACAAACGTACATTGTTTACGGTCAAAACCGCAGCATTAACTAGTACAGTATCATAACATATATATATATATATATATATATAAAGAATTTAATATTAATTAGGTATCATAAAAATATAATAAACGTTATATAACAAGGGAATCAAGGAGGCCTACATTTCTCCATTTAATATCAATCAGTATTAGTGTTGATCCCGTGGAGGGAAGGTGGGGGGGTTGGATTCTGAGGAAGGTATTAACGTTAGTGTACCTCGGGGGTCGGAGTAACGTGCTAACGTGCTAACTGCTAATTGGAACTGTTCCAGTAAATGTTACTCTGTTGTTACATCGAATACAGCTAGACGTACAGGCGCGTATTGAGGACTCGCTATTTATAGTTATTAAAAGGCTATCAACAGCCGTAAAATAATATTTGACAATACTACAAACATAATTTTCAGCATAAACCAATTAAAAACAGTATTATAATTCATGGATATAATTATAGATAATATTAACGCCATCTATTATCATATATATTCTCTTCTTATTCTAAGTTATTTCTTGTCTATATTATCTATACGCCCCCGCTCTATTTAGTCTGTGTATTCATTATCCCTTCCTCTTCCTATTCAAAAAACGGAACGCCAACACGCAACCGCCGCTGCTGTCTCTCGTATGTTTAAAAGTACACATTAATTATTCAATTATATTACTTACGAGAATATAGAAAATTCATAAAGTGAAGTGAGGGGGAAAATAAAATCTGAACCATCTTAATCGAAGGCTAATAATAAAAGGTAAGTTCCGTTTGCTCCATACAACATCATCCTTTTAGATATTTCCACACCAGATAATAATATAAATATAATTTGAAATTAAATTTAATAAAAATTATATAAAAAAAAAAGAATATAAAATTGGACAAAAATAAATTTATTTTAAATTATTGCCTAACACTGAATGTGTTCGCAGAGGCATTCAGCAATGATTGGAAATAAATCAGCGTATTAGAGAATATATCGACATCTGGGTTTTTTTGTAAAGCTCATTGTATAGCCTACACACACGCGTTAGCACGGAAACATATCCTATAGTCTGATAGCAAAGGATATTAAATATTATAATGGTTTATTTGTTTCTATCAAATAATTATCTTATGCTTATTTTATTAATGAGTTACATTTAATAGTATTTTAAAGCTTTAACCTGTGAATATTTTCCTATATAAAGCCGTATTGTTCACAATAAATTATGGAGACGAAAGTATATTTACTCAAAAGAATAGCTTATTTTAATTAAAATATCTGAATTCACACCAGTGTTATTTGATTTCCAACGGAACTGTCTACGAAGGTGTCTCTGCATTCGATGTGTATCCAATCTGAATATTTCATTTTACAAATCGTTTTAAATTGTCACAATTCGAGTAACAATTGGCGAGTGAGTTGAAACACGAAATGTTTCGTGTTTTGTTACCATTTATTTATACTCAACGAATTCGTGATTCCGCTTATATATATATATATATATATATATATATATATATATATATATATATATATATATATATATATTTTAATATACAAATACTTATATGAAGTATTCCAATGGAATGATATGATTGTCCTTTCTCGCCTTACCCTTTAAAAGGGCGTTTAGGGTTAAGCATGGTATTTTCTTCTGTTCTTCTCTATCAGTTTTCACACATTTGTACACATAATTCATATATTCCTTCACATCTGAAATTGAGATTTGTTATTTTTTAATTACCCGATGCACCTGGAAAAAGTTAAATAGAAATTTGAAAGACCTTTTAATGCATTGAAAATGTAATCGGAACATTTTTTTTTCAAAGTATGTGATATAAAATTTCTTCTGTGTTCAGAACTTTAAAAATGACATATTTATAGGTTTCAGCGTGAATAATAAATCGATCTACAAATTTGACTCGGTAAAACTATTTAGTTCTGAATAATACCAAAATATTCACTAAAAGATTGGCAAATAATACTTATATGATTGAGAGAGCGATTCATGTAAACCGGGCTATTAGTTCTTTATATATAAACATATAAATCAACAGAGAAGCATTTTTAAAATAATCTTTTAGAAAGATACATTCAAAGGTAAATAAAAGGATAAGGTAAATTTACAAGAAAAGTATTGGATATGAATGTGGATGGATATAGGGGAAGAGGAAGACTAATAAAAAAAGATGCATGGACTGTGTGAAAGATGATGTGTTTAGAAAGAGATTGAATGTAGGTATGATCTCAAATGGAGATGAATGAAAGAGGAAGACAGGTTGCGGCGACCCCAAAAAAAACGGGATAAGGGCAGAATACATATATTTTGAATACTAATCATTTTACATTGATTCATAAGTAATTTACGAGGTATAATATGTGTACGTCAAAATAACGTTCACCCGTAACTCATGTCAATTTTCCATAAAGTCGAACCCGAGTCGGATCCTACTAACCACGTCAAATGTTCAAGTGTTAGTGGCACTTCACACTCATAGAGCGGATTATGGGGCGGCAGTACTAGCGATTAGATTATATATCAAATAATTTAACAATTTTAGTAGGTCACAATAATTAATTCATGCCTCCTACGAGAGGCGGGCGAAGAGGTGGGGTTGAGAAGTGTGTACACTCCCCAATCCCCGCTGGGCCATTGCACGACGAGGCCCGGTGGGTTCGCTGCAGGGGGCGACGCGGTGCTTGCGAAAGCCACCCCGTGTCGCCCCCATCCCAAATGCAGCGGACGGCCCCGGGGGGTTTTAGTGGGTATTTCCGGGCGACTCTCGCCCGGGTGAGTCCCACACTGGCACGGAACTCGTCACTCCGTGCCCCCTTATCTATTGTATTTGGGGGAATTTGATCCTTCAAATACAATAGATAAGAGTAGTGCGTAAATGCATTTCCCCCCGTCAAAAAAAAAAAAAAAAAAAATAGGTCACAATAATTATCTTCGATTGTTAATATTGACTTATATCTACCGCATTCTCAGACCAGCTTGTGGTTTTTTATTCGGTTTTAGTTTAGCATTATGACGAAAACCTCGTCTAATATTAAGTAACAGTGTAACCCGAAATGGTAAACACGCTATGTTTAGAGGTACTTCTTGTTAATGATTTCTTAATAAATAATGAACTAATAGACAGATTTGTGGGATTTAGAAAAAAATCCTACCATCGTACTTTGTCATTCATCGTGATGTTTTTCTTCAGCGAAAAGTTAAGGTTATTATAGAATATGGTACATGGATTCGAAGCTACGTTCATAGACGAGAAACCCGCTTAAGACACGTAAATATCGAGATGCATTCGCATTAGTTGGCATAACAACGGCGACTGGCGATAAATCACCAATCGTTTTTTTTTAAATATTATAAAAGACCTTTACAAGTAAAAAGTCGCACCTTGCGCCCGCTAACTTACCGTGTCGATGAACAGACACAGAAGCTCACGCTATTTAGTATACAGTTTCAATACTAACAAATTTCGATATTTATAACATGTTTAGTCTAGCCGGTGCTAGTAAGCAATATAGACAATGTTAATATTCGGAAGCACTGGCAGAAGTTGAACACATTCGCGACCTGGGAATCATACTTGACAATAAACTGCGCTTCTATTTACACATTGATAACATCGTTAAGAAAAGCTTTAGAACTTTGGGATTCGTGCTACGCAACTGTAAAAGTTTTAAAGAACCCAGTACAACGATCGCAATTTACACTGCCCTTGTACGCAGCACCCTTGAATATTGTAGCACTGTGTGGAACCCTCACTACGAAATTTATATCAAACGCCTAGAGAGTGTCCAGAAACGCTTCCTGTGGCACTTGTCATATAGCCATAACTTGGCAAAAAAATTGCCGTCTTATGATGATCGCCTACGCCATTTTCAGTTATCATCTCTCCATCATCGTAGAAAATTACTAGACGGTATGTTTTTTGTTCAAACTAATTAACAACTTATCGGACACTCCCTATCTTTTAAGCAAATTAAACTTTCGTATACCTAGTAGGTGCCCGAGACAATGTAAAAAACTCACTACGTTTGTAAGGATCGATGCCCGAACGAATCTGGGATTGTACTCGCCTATTAATAGGATGATCAATAGTTACAATGCATTTAGTGACACTGAGTATAACCGAAAAGAGAGAAACGGCTCTGATGGACATCATAAATTACATCATTAAGATATATTTTCAAATAGTCTTCATAGTTTTAAGTTAAATCTTAAATTGAAAATAGCAGCTATGACTTAATCGCTCCTTACTGTTAATTATTATATATTTTTACTGTTTTGCTCTCGATGTTGTATTTTTTATTTTATTTTATTGGTGATTTATTTACTCAATTATTATATGCATGACGTACCTTATAGCACTATACCTCCTACTATTTTTTTTATTTTTTTTGTTATGTAATTTCTTTTTTTACCATATAATTTATATAAAAAATTGTTTACATGAGCTGATGTTTTGAGCTTGTTATTTGTGCCTATAATTGAGGTGGCATCTAGCGCGCCTGTAATGCCAATGTAACTTATAAATTATATTGATGTTCACTTTGTTGGTATAATAAATAAATAAATAAATAAATAAAATATAAAAAACATCGATATTTTATACAAGTTTTATCTGGATTAAAAGTAAGTAATTTATTTTTATTACTTAGCTCTTATTGCACAGTGTACACCAAGTGGTACCAAGGATCTTTTCTTTCGTACATTCAGTACTATATTTATCTGAAAACTAACTAAAAAAATATACACACATACACACACACGCACATAGATATGTAATTATATATGCTAAAGATTATACTTATTTATTGATATCGAAATGTGAAGCATATAAATATATGTATACTAAATCGATACATTAACGTTTTCATTACTCTTTAAAAATAATTATAATATTTCTTTTTACATAACTGTTCCAATTTAATATTAGAGTCATATTGTTAGTGTAAATAGAGGTGACAATATTTCTGCAACCCAAATAAAACAAAGATTATAAATGTATTTTAGTAATACATTCATCCATCCATCTATCTAACCGTAAAGGTGTGCACTGTTGGACTAGGTCTCCTCCGAAGATAATTGGGGAACTGCCATAATCGCCACACTTGTCAGGTGGGTTGGCGATCGCAGTAGATGTTTGTGGTCTTCAGAGGATGCTGCTGCCCATCCCCTGGTGTATCCCTTAGTCGCCTTTTACGACACCCACGGGAAGATATGGGGTAGTACTATTCTTAGGCTGGCACCACACATTTATTTTCTATTATAATATAGCAAAATATAAACGGGTTAAAACGCGATGAATTGTAAATGTGAAAACGGATAAACGCAAGCGTAGGACACACCTGGCGCCCGCCATCGGCGACGTCAGCCCGTCTCGGCGCACCTTTCACGATTTATGTCGTATATTGTGGGTCACCTCATATACCCGAGGGAGATTAAAGTGTCGTTGCCTCCAACATAAACATTTATACGTCTCATAGGGTACTCAGCGTTACCCCACCTTTGAATTCCCAAACTTTCATAAGTAACCTCCGCCTCTTACATAAACAGACTCATTATATTTTTTGCTAGATGTGTGCCCGCGGCTGCGCCCGCTCTTCATATATTCTACACTGCGTAATTTAGTGTTTAAATAATAATTGGGAAATCATATATTGATAGTGCTAAGCATTTAGCGGTATTTTGTTCACAATTTCATGAGTTTTATTTTTACTATACGGAATTGTAAAAAAAAATATAATAAGCACTTTTATAAAAGATAAAGTAAAGACATTTTTCATAAATTCAAGCGCATGTCAGAAAATTCCTACTGTTGAAACGTTTTTTTTTAAATAATTTCTTGAGCTTTAATTTTTACGCTGAGCCCTAATAATTTTCCTGAAATTATTATTGGGTACTAACAGAAAACAAAGATACTTCTTACAAATTCAAGCACCTCTTAGTAAAATTATATATTGAATCGGATTTCATGAGAATTTTTTATGCGGAACCCTAAGTTACGCGTAGTAACTTCAGCTATATATCAAAAAAGTCCTCTCAAAATCGGTCCAGCCGTGCAGGAGATTAGCCGGAACAAACAGACAGACAGACGCAGACAACAATTTAATAATTGTGGTTAAAATGTTCTGGTATGTTATCGTATATACATTAATATGCAATTTATTAAAAAGTTGTTACTTCGTTATTACAAACAGACACTTCAATTTTATTTAGTAGTATAGATTGGAATCAGGAATGTGTATATATTTTTTTTTTAATCATAAAAATACACAGGTGGCATTTTGTTTACCTTCATATAAACAATAATTTCAATGTATCGGGAATATATTTCTGTTCCTTTTGTCGTGGGTTATTTGTTACGTTTGAAATATTGTCATGAACAGAGTAAAAGGGACTTCTTTTCAATTGTTCTGTATTCTCATTTGTGAGGTTGTGACAAAAGAGGTGAGTTTTTTATTACAACGTGTGAAAAGATTTGTTTATTGTCATTGTTATTTTTTTTTTATTCGAATCGAGGGTGTGACGGCACCTGCTAAATGGGAATGTATTGACAGTCGCCATCACTATCCTACATATACCACGACTAAATTATCTAGGTAACTCTTAATATACACAATTACCCCGGAAACTGCACTAGTTCCGAGCTGGTGCGGGCGTCCGCTATGTGGCCTGAGGCATCGATTATTAAGAAACGTATCTGAAGAATCGGTGCCTGTACTTTATCTGCAAGAGCGATAAACACTAAACATAACTTCACTCATTATACAATAGGATAGAAGGGTTTAAATATATATCCATTGGCGCGAAATTCGAACAAACTAGCACTGATTCATCGTCGCTTCGTTAATAATTAGAATCAAAATCAGAATCAAAAACATCTTTATTCAATTTAGACCCTAAGAAGGCGCTTATGAACGTCTAAAACACTACCATTGGTTCGGAAAACAGCCCAGCCGAGAAGAGCCGGCAAGAAACTATTACGTATAATTTTTTTTTTTTCGTATAAAAACTATACAAATCATAGTCTTATTAATGTTGGCGGAAGCACAGAGATGTGGATTAATTCAGACATCACTATCGTCCACGTAATGATCCACCCTGTAATAACCTTTTGAGATTAAAACTTGCTTGACATAATACTTGAACTTATTGTCAGGTAAATCGGTAATGTTAGTTGGGAAGTTATTGTAAAACCGAATATTATTACCTATAAAGCTTTTATTAGACTTACTTAACCTAAAGCGTGGTTCCGGCCAACTTGTCTTTACTCTAATATTAAAATTATGACGATCATTCACTAGATCTAGCTTGTCTAAATTCTTACGAATATGCATTAAGTTATCGAAGATGTATTGGGAGGGCAAAGTTAAGATATCATATTCTTGAAACTTGAAATGTATGTATGAATGTATTAATAGACAGAATAGTATCATGACGATCAGCCAGTACGAAATAGCCAGTAATAAATTAAAATAAGTCAATAAAGTATTTCATTAATTATAATAAGGAAATAAATGAATTGTGATATTTGATATTTATGTACGGAGACTAGATCCCACGGACAAACCGATAATACGGTTTCGTGGCACTACAAATTACACATTAGAGATGTACCGTATAATATAAATAAATGAATAAAATAATATAAAGAACAAAAAGGGCACTATTGGACACTGAATAAAAAGCGATCTGGAAAAACAAAGTTGTATATTCCTGTATATATCAGTAAAAATTCAACGATTCGTATTGTACAGAATTATTCGAAATTATGTTAATAACGTTAGAAAACAGTGTTGGAAACAAACTGTAATTCAGATTGTCGATGCCGAGTTCGGGTTCGGTAGAGACCGGGTTCGGCGCGGCGCGATGGGCGGCCGGCTTAAATAAAGCATGAGCCGGTGCACACCTGCTTGCCGGTGTACGTACGCACGTCGAGAAATTAGATCGACTTGATATTAAGTTTTAATATTTATTTATTTATTTGGGAAACAAACAGTACATTACGCTTAAAACTAAATACATCATATATTACATTTTCATATTCCAACAAAGTTTCCACGTATTACTAAAACATACAAGCCAACGTGTAGTATACAAATATTAATTTGACAATAAAAATTGTTTAAAAAGAGAACAAAAAACTTTAAATACAATAAAATGAAAAAAAAAAATAGTCCGACAATCAAATTACAAACAGCGAGCCAGTTAAATATTAAATAATTACTTTTGCAATCCAATCTTAACGATATCAGTCCTAGTTTGAATTAGTTTTTTTAAATGTGATAAGCGAGTGATTAAACATATCAATTTCATTAAAATATAAATTATGTGAACAACATACTCTATGTAAAAATGTATTAGCAATAACATTTGTTTTGGAAAATGCCACATTAAACAAAAATCGATTTCTGGCATTAGGTCTAGGGCATCTAAAGTTAAGTTCGCTAAAAAGATAAGGCGAGTCTAACATATTATTGACAAGTTTAAATAAAAAAAATATCTGGTCTCTTACCATGCGACGTTTATGCAGAGTAGGTAAAACAAAAACGTTAGGCTGATAACAAAATTTATATAGTAAATATTTCATGAATTTATGCTGAATTTTTTCAATAGTTTCAATATGATTAGAGTAATGCGGGCTCCAAACAGTAGAGGCATACTCGAGTACAGAACGCACCAAGCAGTTATAGAGAAGAACAAGCGTGGAAGGTTGTCTGAAATCCTGTCCGGTTCTTAAAATAAAACCGAGCATTTTATAAGCCTTAGCTGTTATCAAATTTATATGCGTATTAAATGATACTTTGTGATCAAGATACACACCCAGGTCTCTCACTTCAGAAACTCGATTCAATAGTTCGTTATTTAGATAATAATCATGAATATATAAGTTTAGTTTTTCTAGAAAAAGTAAGAACATTGCATTTTTGCCCATTAATGTTAAGTGAATTATTAACACAATAGTTGCATAGACTATCTAGATCGTTCTGCAAGTGGGTGCAGTCTGCAAGTGTTTTTATAGTCCGGAATATCTTCATATCATCAGATAATAATATCTTATAAATTTTTTTTAACTATAGTATAACTTTTTTAAATACACATAAGAACAACAAAAAAAAACCGTTATGACTGATTCTAATACTTGTGTTTTGCGATATATTTAAAATTACATTACATCACAGAGTAGATGATGTAGATAATTTCTAAATTAAAAATATACGTTCATTTTAAACGCATATGGTATCGCAGCTACCACGCTCACACGGGATAAGGAAACTTTCTTTATCGAAAGTGGACTGTAGTTTATTAAATTGGTTGGAAGTGGATTCCATGAAATTAAACCGAAAATTTAAAACTATACACGAGATGAACTTTGAATGCGGACCAGCGAGGGTTTCGTGCTGTGCTTGTCTAAATGAATACAACAATGTCTGTATTCATTATAACGTAATAATAGTGCTTGGGACACCGGCACAAAATGCATTTTGAGAAAATCGATAAGTTTTGTGTCAAAGCGCTGAGCCAATTCTGTATATATTGTAGTGTGGTCGAATGTGGCGTCATGAGGCGAATAAAAATGAAAGTTAATTTTATCGAATAACGGACTAGATTTATTTTAAACTTTACAATAATTATTGATCGCGATAACAAACAAACGGGTAGTGCGCAGAGGGATCTCGGATCGTACTGCCGTACGCGTCGCAGGCGCGCGGCCGTCGGGTGTGCGCGGCTCGTCGCCCCCTGCCGCCTCTGCAGGCCGCTCCGCCGCCGCACAAGCAGGTGGAGTACACATGATGCATTTTATAAATAATTTAATTTTTTCTTTTATCATATAGGAGGCGGCCACAATATAAATAAAAGTATGCGAATATTGTATACTCAGTACGGAATAAGATAAATAAAAAAAACTGGACAGCCATGGGAACTGCCGACAGAAGTGTAAATTCGAAACTTTGAAAAACGGTTTTATTTAAGTTTAAATTTCTCTTTTTTTTTCTCTTTATTGTATATTAATAATTTGTTTAAATTTAAAATCAAAATAAAAAATCTTTATTCAATTTAGGCCCTAAGAAGGCGCTTATGAACGTCTAAAACATTATCACCGCTTCCGAAAATAACCTAGTCGAGAAGAGCCGGTAAGGAAGAAACTCGATCATTTCGATGGTTATATTTTTTTTAATATAAAAAAACTATACAAATCATAGTCACCAATGTTAGCGGGTGCGCACAGAGATGTGGGTTAATTCCAGACATCACTATCGTTCACGTAATGATCCCTCCTGTAATAACCATTTGATATTAAAACTTGTTTGACTTTAACTTATTGTCAGGTAAACCGATAATGTTACTTGAGATCTAATTGTAAAACCGAATACTATAGCTATAATAATAAGCTTTTATTACACTTACTTAGCCTAAATTATTAACATAAAGTAACATTTGTCTGGTCTTTACATCTATTGGTGGTGCTCAGAGCAATAATTTTGTACATTTTCATATAATTTATTCATAATAAAAACATACGACAGACTGCGTGAGTATTTAATTATTTATCTTCGAGCGGCAGCACTTAAACGCCATCTTATACTTGACATACTGTAGCATGTTGACGGCAGACGCCATAGCGTTGGTAACTCGAATCTTTTTTCCCTGCTGAGAATAACTCAATAATGAAATTATGTCAACGACCTGAATGAATTTGTAAGAGGAAGTTTGAAAGTGGTACCAGTGACAGAGAAGGTAAGGAGCAGGTGTCTATCTTTATGTAGGCATGTAATGCCCAGGGAGGAACGAGGATGTTGTAAGAAAGTTATTGGATATGAATGTGGATGAAGAGAAGACCAAAGAAAAGTTGGATGGACTGTGTGAAAGATGGTATGCTTAGAAACAGTGAATGTATGTATGTAGGTATGACCTCAAATAGAGGTGAAAGGAAGAGGAAGACACGCTGGGCCGACTATTAATAAAAATAGGATAAGGGCAGGGCGATGATGATCCATAATGTCATGCGGGGGTGCGCCGATCGAACCTCTCATTACGGTCGCATCGGGTAATCACTCGCATTAAACACAGGCCGCGGCTGTTCTATTGTTATTTACCTCATGTTACGTGCTAGCTTCGAACGTGCCTTCGGATTACGCTGTTCGCTCCCCTGTTCTGTAGAATGTTCTGGATACCGTGGAGTCGTTGATTTCTTCAAGCGTAAATTCGAATCCGGCTTGTAGACTGCAGACGAAATAAACAACCTATATTTCACTAGGTATGCAAAGTGGTTTTGCTTGGGGTGCGGTGTCAGACAACCTCCTCGTGGTGTACCCTGGGCAACGGCAGTCCTTCTGACTGCCGGCTAATAGTCTGACTGGGCGGCTGGGCGGAAGCCCACTTTTTGGGGGGGGGGGGAGAGAGGTGATTACTGCGGTCGCAGTGATCACTCCTCTTCCCTCCGGAAGGTAATGCCTCTTTCAGAGGCGGGCGAAGAGGTGGGGTAGAGAAATTCTCCCCCACCCCCGCTGGGCCATTGCACAGACGGGCCTGGTGGGTTTGCCGCAGGGGGCGACGCGGCGACATGCCTTGCAACCCCGTATCGCCCCCTATTTCAAATGCGGCGGACGGCCCCGGGAGGTATTAGTGGGTATTCCCGGGCGCTTCTCGCCCGGGTTTGAGTCCCACACTGGCACGGAACTCGTCACTCCGTGCCCCCTTACCTATTGTATTGGAGGGACTCAGGTCCCATTAATACAATAGTAAGGTGAGTGCGTAAATGCATTTCCCCCGTCAAAAAAAAAAAAAAAAAAAAAAAAAAAAAAAAAAAGGTATGCAAGGTGGTTTTGCTTGCTCGTAACCCGTTGTATAGATCACATAACGTCATAAAATGTATACTACAAATTAACTAGAAAATAAGCGTATTATTGCCTCGAGAATCACCTCAATCGGCTCCATAGTTCTTCAGTTATCAGTTTGCAAATAATCTGACAATTCTTCGTGATATATATTACCTCGTCAATTATTGACAATTGTACTAGATATCTTTTAAATATCTGTAATTTAGTTATCTAGATCAAAGTTCAGTATTTCTTAAGTTATAAGTCAACTAACGGCTATGCAGATAGAGAGAGAGAGAGAAAAAAAAAAAGAGAAACGCCTTTTATAATGTATGAGAATATTTTTCTTGAAAACATTTAGATTTATTTAATACGTCGGTAAATCGGTTTAGTATAAAACAATAGACAATACCTTAGATATACATAACGGAAGATTCATAAGGTTCATGGGATAAGATCGATTTTTTTAAATACTTTATATTATTTAATGTGATGATAAGTGACGAAATAAATGAGATATTATAATAAACTTCAAGTGACGCTGAGGGAACACAGTTATAGATCCTTAGCGACAGATAGATTTTCACTTTGATATGGGATAACCGGATAATTACGTTTACTAAAAGTTGAAGATTAATTTAGTAACAAGGGATTCGAACCCACTTCGAGAGACTTCGAATTTTATTACTACCACAATACAGTAATTGTTCTAATTGAACTTTAATTTTTTTTTAATGAGATAACATATAAATCTCAATAATTAAACGCAACATAGCGATGCTGTTCCCAACTAAAACAATATATAATATTATAAATAAATCAAAGTAAACTCTCGGTGTTTGTAGAACTGACAACATTGATTATACCGAGTCGATAAATTATAGATTACGTACCGTTTGGCGCTACGCTACGGCACAGTACAGTGACAACAGCTGACTAGCTCTGTAGATTTGGTTTTTTCAATTATTATAATGTGTGTCATAAGAGAACGCTGGAGTGTGGTAGAGGTTTACTTGAGGTAGTTGAGTCGAGTAGAGAGAAAGGGAGGTTTAGTTTATTTGGGCTCGTGGAGAAAATTGACGACAGAAGAATGACGATACAATTCTAAAAGGCGAGAGTGACTGGTCTAGTCGGAAAGGCATTCTCTAAAGAAAGGCCAGTTATAAAGAACTTATAACCGACGAACGTATATGAAAGCGCACATGAAAATAGAGAAAGCGAATGAGGTATTTTAAGATCGTAGTTAGTAAAAGGATGTAGTCTTTGCCTACCCACATGGGAGAGAGGCGTAATGTTATTTTAAGTTTTCAAAATATATTATATTATTTAATAAATTATATAATATAAAGAAATAGTAAATATTAAATTGAAAGATATATATTTCAAAATAGGATGAATGGGGGACTTAAGAGGTGTCTCAAATAAAATTTAAATTTTATGACCATTTCTATATATCAATATGTCGTTACCCAAAAAAATGTAACAATAGGAAAACGATGGAAAGCTGGCGTAAATGCCAGGTTAGTGCTCAAGGGGTTAAAAATTGGAAACATAGTAAAACAGTTGGAACTAATTAGTAGTGATTAGTTCCACGGGAACAATTTATTGTAATTAAATTATGATGTCTATTTATAATTAGTTATAAATTAACATAAGAATAGATTTGTAACTCTAATAATTATGGGCAAAGTGTATCTCCGGAGCGAGGCAGAAAATTAAAAAAAATGAACGAGCTGATTTTACGAAGCTATGGTATAGGTTAGTATGTGTATGGATTTTAGGATTTAGCACGGAGAAGATTATAAACTGTGTGTTGTATGAGTAATCTGAAAACAGTTACATGAGCTGAGTAAAACAGTACTAATTTTAGCATCATCATAATCTATTTCAATTGAATTTAGTTTTTTGGATTTTAAAAGAAAACACTAACGGAATTTAATTATTTTCCCTATTTTTTTTTATTTTTTTTTTATGTAATAGCATATAATCTTCCGATGTAGTTCTGTTTTATAGTATAATGTATAGTTGTGTAATATTGTGGTGGGATCATATTGAAAACAATTGTATTGTATCCAAATAATTTATTTTATTATACATAGGTGTTTCGTTTAGATTTTACTGTTTATCTTTTTAAGTAAATTTAGAAATCGTCTTTGGCTAATCCAATATGTTAATAATTATTTTAGTGAATATGTAATTAAGAGCTGTTGATTTCTCTAATAAATAAATAAAAAATATTTCATAAATCTACCGTTATAGTTGCGTCCCAATGAAAGAGTTACAAAATGCGAAAGAGACGAAATTATCTCTCCCAGTATTCCCTTGTTTCCTAGTTAAAGACCGGACCCATTTTAATTTATCGTCTAATTATACAATAGGAAAGACTTTGGGGGACATTATGCTGTTTTTTTTGCTTTCATTCGTCGAATTCGTTTGACCGACGACTAAAAATGACCATAAAATCAGGCATTTTATCATATTTTTGAAGGTGCGTAATTTCTATGATAATTAATTTATGAATAAATCATGGGTGCGTTGAATATACGAGTACGTTATATTAAGAAAAAAAAATCAATTACGACATACGTACAACACATCATAATAACATTATCTTTTAATACTTTGAAGCGATAATGGCGCAGCGGGAAAGTGAGGCCAGATTCCGCATCAATCGACGCGGGTATGATGCCCACCTATCCAGCTCTAAAATTGGCCTGAGCTTTCGGTGAAGGAAAACACCGTGAGGAAACTATAGCATGGTGGAATTTTCTAATGATGGCCGCCTGGGTGTAGCTACCCACCCTCAAGTTTGAAAACCTGTCTCCAAATACCTGCAGGTGTGTTCCGGCATCATCACTTGATAACCAAGACCTCTAGGCTTAGTGTGCTTACCATACTAGACCTCATCGTCACTTAACATCAGGTGAGTCACTTAACATTGCCCAAACCCAAACTGTGAGGTAACTATGCGGACACGGACCTAGTTCTGCTTGGCTTGTTACGACCGTTAATAAAAAAATAAAAGAAATTTTTTTTCCAGTAATAATTATGTAATTAATTAATTAATAATAACAAAATAATTTAACATATAGATATTAAAAATTTAATAGAAGTAGATTTAAGCTCACATATGCGAAAGATTACTAACTGCGTAGCTGCTTGAATTGCTATTATAGGCAATTTTTTCCGACGCAAGTCGATTTAAATCTCCAATACAAAAAAAGGTGCGGACCCAGAGTCTGCAGATAGTTTAATTTTCAATAATAATAATAATAAAAAAAAAACATCAGGTGAGATTGTGGTCAAAGAACTGAACCTATTCCGTGTAAAATAAAAATACAAAAAAGTTGAATAAAGTGTTGCGTGGGGTCGAAAAGATCCCTGTCTGATCATGAGGCTGCAGGCTACGATCAGATTAACTATAGCGCTACTGATATTCTGATAGAGCCTAGTGGTACGTACAACCTCACGGCTGGACTATCACACATTGATAATTACAGTAATAACAGTACATATAAAACGTACCATTATAAATGATACTATATTTCGCTGTGGGGTACAGCAGCAGAGGTAGACACCATTTTTACGTTACAAAAGAGAGCTGTTCGTGCAATATACAATATGGGACCTCGCGAATCTCTAAAGAACAAGTTTCAAGAATATGATATCTTAACTTTGCCCTCCCAATACATCTTCGATAACTTAATGCATATTCGTAAAAATTTAGACAAGCTCGATCTAGTGAATGATCGTCATAATTTTAATACTAGAAGTAAAGACAAGTTGGCCGTCCCACGCTTTAGGCTAAGTAAGTGTAATAAAAGCTTTATAGGTAATAGTATTCGGTTTTACAATAAGATCTCAAGTAACATTACCGATTTACCTGACAATACGTTCAAGTATTATGTCAAGCAAGTTTTAATCTCAAATGGTTATTACAGGGTGGATCATTACGTGAACGATAGTGATGTCTGGAATTAACCCACATCTCTGTGCTTCCACTAACATTATTAAAACTACGATTTGTATAGTTTCTTATATGACAAAAAATTATGAAAAAAAAGAACCAGATCGAGTTTCTTGCCGGCTCTTCTCGACTGGGTTGTTTTCCGAACCGGTGGTAGTGTTTTAGACGTTCATAAGCGCCTTCTTAGGGCCTAAATTGAATAAATAAATTTTGATTTTGATTTTATACTAAATTAATAATAACAAAGGTGGTGTAATAAATATGGCCTGTTTAATTATAATACAATAAATATATCTTTTAAAATAACGTGCTCTTTGTTTTACAAAACTCAGTTGAGAACAACAATTAAAAAAAAACCCTACTGAATTAACATGAATGTAGTCTTACGGTTAGCTTATAGACATGTTTGATTTAGTGCATTCTTGCGATAATAATAAACTGTTTTTTATTTTTTTTTTTATTTTGCTTTGAAGCTAATAAAATATGAAGATGAGAGAATACGGATGGGTGGTATATAATTCCAGCACTTAGTTAAAATATTTACTGTAATTTTATTATCCAGAGAGGAAACAGGTGAATATGTTTTGTATGGAATAAACTGCCTCGATGGCGCAGTTGTATTACGGTGCGACTGCCGTTCTGAGATCTCGGGTTCGATCCGCAGGTCGGGTCAAGTGGTATTGGGTTTTCCTACTCAGTATCATCTCGGAGTTTGGAATTTGTGCCCGATATGTCACATCTGAGACGTGGAACTAAGCTCGGCGAAATGTGGGTGGGTGTAGTTCGCTATTTCACCTCTGCTTAACCCTTCGGGGATAACAGGCGTGACTTATATTATGTTATGTAATAAACGTTGCTCGCATTGCATTTCTTCTCAATGTAGAATAATAAAAAAGTAAGCCTTAATAAAATACCTATGTACAAATTAACTGTCTCCCACGCCAATGCATAACCCCTTAAGTTACATAATATACAAGGGTGATAAATTGCGATTGAACATATCTTTTATCCCACAATCCCTTAGGTACACTTAACACGACGTAAAACGTGTCAAATTCAAGCCATAAATAATGGGATACATTAAGGTTACACGACTCGAAGGGACTTGATGTGTAATGGCGTAACTGTGTAACTAAGTAATGGTAAGTAGAGGAGTACAGTCCACGAGTAATGGCGGCTGTCGTGAGTTAATAATATCAATAGTCACTTTGCAAGTTACGTCAAAATCTACTAGGCACTTGAATACGTATCGGTTAATTTAGAAGTGTGATACGCAGAGGAGACCCGCAACAAACGTAAAGTATGCGAATGGAACACAGACACAATCTGTCTTTTTCTTTTAAACAATATGTCATTTTTTACTTTACTATAATTTATTTTGTTTTATACAATACTAGCTGTGCCCGCGGTTCCGATGGTGTATGATATTTTTTTACCATTCAAAAACGTATAAATAACAAAAACGTAAATAGTATCAGGTTTTTTTTTTTTTTTTGACGGGGGGAAATGCATTTACGCACTACCCTTATCTATTGTATTCGGAGGATCGAAGTCCCCCAATACAATAGATAAGGGGGCACGGAGTGACGAGCTCCGTGCCAGTGTGGGACTCACCCGGGCGAGAGTCGCCCGGAAATACCCACTAAAACCCCCCGGGGCCCGTCCGCTGCATTTGGGATGGGGGCGATACGGGGTTGCCAAGGCATGTCGCCGCGTCGCCCCCTGCAGCAAACCCACCGGGCCTCGTCGTGCAATGGCCCAATGGGGATGGGGGAGAATATTCTCGACCCCACCTCTTCGCCCGCCCCCCCCCGAAGGGAGGATCACGCTAACCCTGGGATGCCGCTAGAACAGGTGCTTGTCGCTAGATTTATTTATTTATTTATTTATTTATTTATTTATTTATTTGGGAAACACACAGTTAATAATATACACATATGAAATTACATAACAATAATACATAAACCAGTCAAGTTTCCACTACTTCAGAAGTTACATAAACTTCAGAGTGATTAGCATTATACAATTCCCTACCAACATGCTATAATTTAATTACTAATGATTTTTCCGTATATCGAAAGCTCTGGGTTATTAATGGGAATAGGATAATGGGTTTGAACCTACATCCAACGACGTAGCATTCATCCATACTATCGCTGAACCATTATCGTCTCAAAACTGCACTTTTATTTTTAAGTAGCTAAGTGCCCGCGACTGTGCCCGAGTTACATATATTCTTCACTACATTTAATTTTTTTTACAGTTTTACATTTTAAATTACAGTAAAAATATTTCTCATAAATTCAAGCACTTGCCCGTAAAACTGTGCATTGCATCGGATTTTATTCAATTTTTTATGTGTTTTAATTTTTTTACACGGAACCCTTTTCATTTTCGAAAATTAAAAGTACTTAAGTTATCTGGAGTAATTTCAGCTATCAACCAAAAAACGTCCCGTCAAAATCCGTCCAGCCTTTCCGAAGATTATCCGGAACAAACAAACACAGAAATTAAAAAATATATATTTTCATTTATAAGAATAGGTATCCTATAATACATATCTATTTAGTAATATATATATATATACACATATATATATTTACATTACAAACAGACACTGCAATTTTATTTTTTATTACAGATCACGTTCAGACATTAATGTGGTATTTCTATGTGTATTTCTACGTAGTGTGTGTTAAATGTACCCAACAATAGTGCTGCAAGTGAGGTCCAGCTATTATACAAATTCGCCTCGCCATAAAGAATATTTATGAAGCCCCCTTCACACTGTAATTACCTAAGGCCGTGTTCAGACAATTTATATGCAAAGCAGGTATTGTAACGTATACGCGTTACCTGAGTATAGAGAATAAATATCGGTTCTCGAGACCTAGACTAGGTTATGTTGTATGAGTTTCTTTACTTCGATAACGTTTATTTTTTTCACACGAGTCGGCCGTAATATGTAACTATCAATGGCGTGTCGGGGAGAGGAGTCTATGCTTTGCTTGTTAAACTCAAGAACTACTTAACCGATGTATAAAAAATCTTAAGAAAGCTGTATAATCAGGAAATATCAATTGCTAATTTTTTTGCAATGAAGACTTCTTTAGCGGCTTTGATCGATTTTCGGTAGGGGAGAAACTTTTAGTGTGTTACCATTGCTATGACGTCAGCAATTAATATGATGTTAAGATACAGTATGTTAAGTATAAGATGACGTTTAAGTGCTGGCGCTCAGAGATAAATAATTAAAATGCGTACTTACGCGGGCTATCGTATGTTTTGATTATGAATAAACTGTATGAAAATATTGCTTGGAGCGCCAATAGATGTAAAAATCAGACAAACTTTATAACTTTTATTTACATAAACTTTTTTTTTTTTTACGGGGGGAAATGCATTTACGCACTACCCTTATCTAATGTATTTAGGGGATCAAAGTCCCCCAATACAATAGATAAGGGGGGCACGGAGTGACGAGCTCCGTGCCAGTGTGGGACTCACCCGGGCGTGAAGCGCCCGGAAATACCCGCTAAAACCCCCCGGGGCCGTCCGCTGCATTTGGGATGGGGGCGACACGGGGTGGCTTTCGCAAGCACCGCGTCGCCCCCTGCAGCGAACCCACCGGGCCTCGTCGTGCAATGGCCCAGCGGGGATGGGGGAGTGCACACACTTCTCAACCCCACCTCATCGCCCGCCTCCCGTAGGAGGCATGACCTAGGTAGGTCAGTCAGCCGGGGGTTATTAACATAACCTAACAACATTAGGTAATTATTGAATTCAAACATTAAAAAACAGCATTTCCAAAGTTTCGTGTTTTCCACTTCTGTAAGCAATTCCTAGAGCTGCCTGGTTTTTTTTTTAAATAAGAGATTTTCTTATCCACGTGCAAAGCCGGGGCGAGTTGCTGGTATAATATAAAAAGAACTGTTATATTATTCATTAAATAAATTTAAATTCCCATTCGTAAAAAAATAACTTCCAAAATTATGAAAGAAATTAGCTTCATGCAAAAATCCAAAACAATATGAATCGAGTCTTCTAAGCCTGACGTCACCTAGATTATCATATCATTACTCAACAAAACCAAGAGTTACGAATGTCTGAATTCGCTCCACCGCATTTAATGTAGGCACGTTGTTTCCCCCGATCTCCTAATAGGTCGGGAGTAATATCCCTTGAATGTAACGACTCAAGGCAAAGGGAAACAACGCTTTTACAAACAACATCCGCTGAATTGATTTAAATCCGCGTCGGCTGTAAAACTTCACGGTCGTCGCTTGAATACGAATGTTCGCTTAAATTTTTGTGTGGGGCCACAAGTTTAGCGTTTAAAAATAAAAAATAATTTGTTTAGAATTACTTACAAAAGATTTTTTTTTCATTTATAAAAGTGATACTCTTAGTAAATTCCCTTTAAATAGTACGAATAATATTCCGTATCTAATCTAGTTTGAAAATGATTTTTACCTGCTGCGTCTTTTAAACGAAAATTGCTTTCAATGGAGGACTTTATAACCAAAAGTCATTTTTAAGTGGAATTAACAAGAAAATACCAATCAAATGTATACTAATAAATATAATTGGAGTGTTTTTTACAATATAGTATATGGATATATATGATATGAATGTTTATACGATACTTATACTAAAAATACAATTTTGAAAATTTTTGTCAGTCTGTCTGTTTGGTATTCCGGCTAATCTCTGGAATGGCTGGACGGATTTTGACGGGACTTTTTTTATAGATAGCTGAAGTTATTTTAATTTTCAAAAACAATTAGGGTTCCGCGTAAAAGAATTAATACTCATAAAAGTTTTCAGGCAAGTGCTATAACTTATGAGCAATACTCTTACTTTATCTTAGTCATAAATCTTTTGTAGGACAATAATTAGGGTTCCGTATAAAAAATTAATACGCAGTGCAGAATATATGAAACGCAGGCGCAGCCGTGGGCACACAGCTAGTTATATATAAAAACTATTAAAAATGAACCTGAAATAAATTCTCAAACAATACAATAAAATATTAACGTTTTTTTTTTGATAAATCTCTATATTATTATATTTATAACAGGTATTCTTTTTCTTCGCTTTGCATTGTGAGAGTTTTCTGGATACTTATTTATGTTCACTTAGTTTTAGCGGAAGTAATAAAAGCAGTAATTTTTAAAAAGTATATTGTTTTCGTCAATTATATCTTTTATATTGGTAAAATGTGTAGCGGTGGGAGATAATTTAATGATCTGCTGGACCAACTTTGACACATACACTCATTTAGAAATATCTTTATTTAATTTAATCGTACTTTACTTCAATTTAAACCGAATTAAAACTATATTTTATTGTCACCTTATTTCCGGTGTCGGCTCACGACGTCGACGTAGAATTTCCGGTGGCAACGCAACAGGTGTTTGTTCATTCTTCGACGCTTCCGGTGGCACCTTACTTACCTTTTTTTTTTTTGACGAGGGGAATGCATTTACGTAGTACTACCCTTACCCATTGCATTAGTGAGACCGAAGTCCCCAAATGCAATGGGTAAGGGGTTGCGGAGGGATGTCTCCGCACTAGTGTGGGACTCACCCGGACGTGAAGCGTCCGGAATACCCACTAAACTCCCCGGACCAGCCCGCCGCATTTGGGATGGGGGCGATACGGGATTGCGTCAGCATTGCACCACGTCGCCCCCTGCGGGCCTGCAAGCCCACCGGGCCTCGTCCGTGCAATGGCCCAATGAGGATGGGGGGGAGAATGCCCCCCCAACTCTTAGCCCACTTCTTACAGGAGAAGTTTTGACCAGTGGTCAACAATCCAGGAGCAAGGGATTTTCCGCGCCTTGTTTACCTACTTGTTGAAAGTCAAATCCCACCATCCGTCGCCAGTTCATGTGGGTGCCATAAAGGAATTGATGGAGCCGATCCACGGACAATTGTATTTATGTATCTATAGTATAGATAAAAGAATCCTAATTTATTTTTTAACAAGAAAGTCGAAATTATGTTAGCCTCATTAATTGTTTAGTACCTTCGTTTATATCTAAATTCTTCTTACGATAAAAAAAAAACGTTTCTCGTGGCCATACGTAAGACTGTATCCTACCACAGCGTTTTACAAAGCACGTGTAGTTTACAATCGCGTGACAGACAATAGCTGTTTTCATGTAATTCTACGCTTGTAACTTATCTTTATAGGGTTGTCATTTTACTAACACTTTAAAGTTTTACCTATATTATTTAATTTACTTGTATCTTTAAATACAATGAATGGCTGTGTGTGTGTGTTTGTCTTCATTTATTTATTTATTTATTTCTAGAAAACCCAACAGCATACAAAACTATATAGAATAACACACATTGTTTAGTAATTAAAGCCAAGACAGGGTTCCACAATTACTTCATAGTGGTATATAATTATAACATTAATACGTGTTAAAGAAAAAAGGCACTATTGTCTGACGCTGACGCTGTGACGCTTGTATGTGTTGTGTGTGTGAGTGTCGTGTGTTTGAATGTCTAAGCGAGTGATTGAGTGTGAAGACTTGTCTTATGGTATATGACATATGTTAATAATTAATTTATATATTTCCGCGATTTAATTTTATTATTTCGTTTTTAAATGACTGTTTTGTGTGTCGTAATATGTCTATCGAATCGTATTGTTTATTATATGAGCGAGTAATACGACATAGAACTGAATTCTGAGCATAGTTAGTTTTAGCGTATGGGACGACTAGCAAAGGTGTCTTGCGTGTACAATATGTTGGTACTCGCAGTGAAATTGAACGAATTTTAGTGCATTTAAAACTCTAGAATCATTGAACCGAAACCTCATTGTGTATATAATTGTCATAATGAGATTATCATGAAGGTAAAGCTCCTTCCTTAAGTTTTATGAATGAAATAAAAGATAAAACTTTTTACTATTTTAAATAGAGTATTATCGTTAACGAATCCCAGTTTGCGATTAATGTGTCGAGTACCCATAAAATTAAGACAATAGGAAAACAATGGAAAGCTGGTGTAAACGCCAGGTAAGTGCTCGAAGGGTTAAAATAAAACCTTCCAAATAAGTATCCCATTTATATGTAACTGCAACTGAAGTTTCTCTTGATATGATATACAATAATAATATATTTTCTATACTATATTTTCCCTCTTCTATTTAATTCTGATGAGCATAAATCAAGATCTGAGACGATTTCCAAAGTTTGACATTAGACCCGTACCTGATTTCTTTTCATCCGGGTATTACCCGTATCACTAGTGTTGTTCTTGAAGAAAATTACCAGTTCCTAAATATTGTTCAGCTCTTATCCCTCTAAATTGATAGCAACTGTATGTTACATACACAATTCTGTCAGTGTTTATAGAATGTTTTTAGAAGTTTTTATGCTCCGCAAATTAGTCCAATGAATAGTTACATTCAGAGTTGCGTTTTTCAGTGGAAGCAATTTTATTTTTTTGTCGTGTAGGGGGTTTAGTATAAGCTTAAGTTCAAGTTTGTAGGGTCGCCACCCTTGTCCCCCGGCCGTCATCTTGGAAAAAGGGATGCAAAAGGTTTTCGTGCTGTATCTCGTAAACTACCAACCCTATAGAAAAAAAAAACCCGGACATTAGTTGTAGCAAATTAATTCGTCTCCAACTTTATTCCTATTACTTTTTATCGTAAAATGGAAAATAGAAAAGTTATGACTGAAAATAACTGAAATTTTTTGAACATTATAACTTTTTTCAGGTTTAACATTTTACAACAAAATGACTTCCGAGCAATCTTGTAGAGGATTTTTAACGAATAATTTCCAATACGAATTTGTTTAGTTTAATTAATTTATCTGGGTTTTATAGCGCTCCAAGGGAGGACACAGGAAACTTTAGTGTCGAATAAACCCCGCTCGCATATCCTCTTAAGTTAAAATTACTTACGTAATCACCGTTCTCACGTTATAATTGAACGGTCCTGTATCCTTACTATTATCGCTATTTTAAAATTAATATATTAATAAAACAATAATAAATGACATTGATATTAACAAAAATAATAATTTTAGAATATTTATAATTTAATTTAATAACAGATACAATCGACTTTACCTGGAATAATTTTGAAATAAATTATATTTTTCTAATTGGGACGCAAAGAGAAATATGAACGATTTTCACACAATTCGATATTGAAGATGACACAAATGTTTCATTATTTAAAGCGTGGCAATTCAATATCATAGGCTGGTAAAAGGAAATTGAAGGTCCCGCTGTGAAGGTGCAGTGCGAGTTGCAGCGATTAAAAAAACATACGTAACTTCATACAGTTTATTTTTAAATTAGAGGTTTGGAAAATCTATTATCGTCTCTCCCTCCTTTTCTCTTAATTTATTGTTGTTATGATTTAACTAAACTAATTAACTTGAATGAAGTTATTTAATTTTAAGTAAAAAAAATATATTATAAAGGAACTTTGTTACTTTGGAGTTTCATGGATCGAATCTGGTAAGAGACCGGGTAATGAATCGCGAGAGAAGTAAAATTATGACAAGTTTGGGGGTAGTATGTACATTACGTCATACATCTCAGAACTATAACAGCTTTCAGATGGGGGACTAAGCAGAACCACGATCAAAAGTGTATTAAATTATGACTGAGAACTACGAGCTTATGGTAAAAAGTCCAGACATGTTTTATAGAGCGCTTAAAAAAATTGTCTGGGATGATCTCAGGCTATGGTATGGCGATACGTGAGGAAAATACCTTGTACAGACGATACATTTTTAACATTGAAGAAAATTATTACAGATATAATGATAAGGATACGAGAGTGCGCGTGTTCCGAGGGTCCAGCGTGGACCTTCCTTCATCATTCATGGTTTTGCTTGGAGTCTCACATTCAGGTTTAACTGAAGAGTTTTTCTGTGAAAAAGGTGTGAAACGAGTGCAGATATGTACCAAAAATGTCCTCCTAACAAAAATAGAACGTGTTTCCCAAACAATGTTCAAAATCCCACTGGACTACAAGATTGACAGCATTTGAAGGAAATGGCATTTTTAACACACCAGAACTGTTAAGCAGAGTTAAATTAAATGCGCCCACTAAGTTACCTCGAGCCTCACAGTTTTATATTTTTACAACTAATCATTATCGCACGAATTTAGGACTTTATTCTCCTATGAATAGAATACTATCGACATACAACAGAATATTCAAAACCACGAATCTTGTAATATTCCAAAATAGTTTGCATGAATATAAATCTAACTGTAAACAAATTAAATAAATACTAAATTAGGCATTAAAAGAAAAAATAAATCTCCTTCAAATTCGTCTTCGATATTATTGTCTTCGATGTTACAATTAAAAATTGAATAATTAATAACTTTTATATTAGCTTAGTTTTTGCTCTTAGTTCGTTGTATTTCTTTTTGTATTTTAGTTTTAGTTTAATTTTGGTTTGTTTTTGTTTTTTATTTTATATTTTTTGTATAAAATTAGATTAGATTATACCAGATTAGAGCTACAAAAAAAAAAAACTGTAAATAAATAATGCCGTACTCACCTATAATTAAGGTTACATATAAGATATTTTGTAATAATAATTTAATTGTTAATAAGCTAAACACATTGTATACCTTGTTGGTGATTGAAATAAATAAATAAATAAAATAAAATAAAAAGTCTGCGCTAAACCTCATCAGAATTTGGAGACTCTCCGAGCATTCTGTTAAAGCAGCAGCAGAAATAGATATGAATTTGGTGGGTGCTGCGATCGATAACTGGGCGCGTCGATTAAGCGTAGGTATGTTTTCAAAATGGAGGAGAGCATTTTGAATTAAGTAAATAAAAGTATATTTTACATTTAGTGTTACCTTTCATTTCTTCTTCTTCTTCTTAGTTAATGGCAATCTGTGTGTACACACAATTTGTGCCAATGTCATGTGGGTAAGATTTTCAATCTTGTATCAGCGTTACCAAGCTCCAACAGAACGGTGGCCTATCCTGCTCGAATTTTCCATGGAGCTTTGTCGGCACCTCAGAATGTATGCTACGCGTTGTCTTCTATAATAAACTTAACTTGAACACAATAACTAAACTATTTCACACAAAACGCCACCAAGATTACATGATATAGAGTCAAGTACGCAAGTTTAATGAATTAAAGAAAACAATTGCTACATGTCAGACTGAGATCCCGCCAAAAACTCCCTTTCATTTCTTATAAATCTTTTAAGCAATTCTCTAAGAGTGTATTATTAATTACATTTATGATCTCTAGGTATTTTGTACATCTTATCAATATTCTTATACTTCATATTCATGTATTGGTTTTTTATTAAATGCTAACATCATCTCCGATAACACCGATAATGGTGATCGCGAAGTTGGTAATGAGGTGGAATCCCATGTCGACGGACGTAGGTTCGAATTCACCTATTAAACTCTATAATGAGCTTGAGTTGTCGGTAAAGGAAATCATCACGATGAAACCGTAGCATGGTGGTTGCATTTTTTAATTTTGCCCCCTTGATTAGCTACCGCCCTCAAGTTTGAAAACCTATTGCCAAGAATAGGTGTTTTCCGCCACTATAACTTGGGAGGTAGTACGTCTTTGCTTGGTGTGCTTTCCATCCTGGACCACATCGCCACTTAATATTTGAGATTGTGGTCAAAGCAATGAATTTATGACAGTATATAAAAACATATTTTAAATCTACCAGAAGTCTCGTGGCTGCCAAATTTAAAATATATATTTTGTTGCATTAGGTGTGAGAATAATGGCATAATAATTTAAGACACTACTTAAATTCGTTAACATTTAAAGGATGTATGCGAATCTATAGCCACAGGAAGTAGCTAGTAATATTATAAACTTACTTTGAATATTATTAAAGTAAACGCTTCGCTATTATCGCCGTAGTAAGTAAGACCGCGCCCATAGGTATTTGTTTGTACGAGTGTGTAGAGGAAATGAAACGGAGTAAAAGGCTTCGCGGCCAATAGTTAGGATTGTGAGGGTACTCCGGCATTTAGTGAATCTACATGAGATTGGAATACTTTCTGTATTTGTGTAAACAATGTTTCTGTATAGAGGATACAGATTTTTTTTTGGTGTTTAATTTTTTATCTAAGAGTGTCCTTAACAATGATTATTTTTATGTCGAGTCCATATAAAAATTAAATATATCTGGTATTTAATAAAATAATTATGGAAGTAAGTTCAGTGGTTCTCAAGATATAAGCTAACAAACGGACAGACAATGAAACGATTACCCTTTAAAATATGTTATGAATAAGAACTCTAACCTTAAAATAAAACTGTACATGGGGGGTACTGTACACAAAAATCATTGATATAATATATTTTATAACTTTTGTCTGTTCGTATGTGCTACATGTATTTTGCTAACATACATATAAACAAATACAAAATAAAAAAAATTGAAAACTCACCTCGGATTGGGTGAAAAAGGAGATGAAAATTTGTATGAAAAATAAAACTTATAAGAAGCCATGATGGATGAACATACCCACCTATCCAGACAAACATAATTACCTTCATCCAGGAAATAGTAAAAAAAAATCAAGTTTCTTCTAAACAGAAATAATAGATTTATGTTTTAGTTTTTTGTTTTTACGTATTTATTTTGGTATACATTTGCTATGTTGAGGTCCCCAAAACTTATTGGCCTACGAGGGTCTGATCCTTATTAGGGCCCGTCGTCGGATTTATTCTGATCAAAATCTCCGTTGGTTTTGTCATGTAATATGAATTACATTCGCAAAAAAAATATGGAAGCATGTAGACAGAAAAAGACATACACAAATATTTTATTTATGTATATTGTCTTTTTCTTTTATTATTTCATCTATAGGTATCAAAGAAATTATATATTTTCAGTAGATATTTAGAATTAGGTATATAATATCACTTATTCTAGAACGTTACATTATTTACTACTTATTTATCTATACTAATAAATAATATTGAAGTGTCTGTTTGTAATCACAGAATTATTTTTTTTTTACTAAATAGCTATGAATGTATATACTATACCTATACCAAAAAGCAATTTTTAAATTTTTTGTCTGTCTCTCTGTCGGTCTGTTTGTCTGTATGTTTGTTTTCGGGTAATCTCCGGAACAGCTGGATGGACTTTGACGGGACTTTCTTTGGTAGATAGATAAAGTTACTCCTGGTAACTTACGGTACTTTTAATTTAGGAAAATAACCAGGGATCCGCGTAAAATAATTTAAAATCATAAGAAGTTGAATGAAATCCGATTTTACAGGCAAGTGCTTGATGTTATGTGAAATATTTTTACTTTATCTTAGTACTAAACAAAAATTAGGATTCGGTATAAAAAAATTAAAACGTAGTAAAGAATATATGAAAAGCGGGCGCAGCCGCGGGCACATAGCTAGTTAAATATAAAAATTAAAGCTTGTAGTACATTCGGGACAACATACGGTGTATGACTAATGGGGCGTTTCAATATTGAAAGTTAAGATTGAGATCGAACTAAATGTGTATCGGGTTTTTTTTTACATTTGATAGTGCTATGACCACAATTGCACCTGATGTTAAGTGACAACGTGGTTCAGTATGGTAAATGCCTATAAGCCTGGAAATACTGGTTCACAAGTGATGCTGCCAGAACACATATATAGGTATTTGGCGACAGTCTTCCAGTCTTGAGTCTAGTTATCCAGGTGGGGACTGTCTGAAAATGACCTACCTACCACCGTGCTATGGTTTCCGCACGATGTTTTCCTTCATCGAAAGCTCAGGCTTAATTTAGAGTTGGATAGGTGGACTCGAAAAAACACGCGGGCACAAAGCTAGTTTTAGATATTTTTTGTACTGTGTAATATAGTTTTTAAATAATCATTGGAAAACAATGTTTTGGTGGTGCTGTCCATTTAATCGTGTTTTGTTTCAATTTTTTATCACGGATTCCTAATTATTTTTCAAAAACTCTTTGGTACTATGATTAAGATATTACTTATAAATTTAAGCACTTGCCAGTAAAAGTGACCGTCAAACCGTTTTTCCACAGTTTCATGAGTTTGAAACGGGTTCCTTCTAAATCGGTGCAGCCGTTCCGGAGATTATACGGAACAATCAGACAGAGAAAGGCACAGAATTTTTTTTGTAAATTTTCATACGGTTAATATTGATATGTATTTAGTAAAAAGTTGTTATTTTGATATCACATACATACACTAAACTTTTATTTATTAGTATGGTTTTTCTGAAACGGTCTTGGCTAAAAGTTTGTACTTCGTCTGAAGTTTAATGAGGAATTAAGAACAATGGCGACCACCGAAAGATGAGAATCATCATGCTGGTCTACATACACAGCGTCTGAAGCTTCTAGGTAGCTATGCGTTTTAACTTATCACTGTGGGTTTTGGGTTTTTACCAAGTGTTTGATAGTTGCGACCCAGTCGGGTAGGAGAGCGTTACTATCAAACATAATTAAGTATGATAGAAACTAGACTAGTTAATACATGAAGTTTTGCTATTAGTGCATCTATTTTAAGCATTAAAACAAAGCTTGAAGATTCTTTAATTTTATTTAACCACAATAAAGTAAAACTAATCTCACAGCTGTTTTGTATACTTTAACGGAGCAATTTAATACGACGATATTAATTATTGAAAAAAAAAATATTTTACATTAGCCTATATTCATATGAATTGCTTATCGAAGTTTTAATTTTTAGTACGCCGTTGAAAATTCGTATAAAAAAGGCGTTCTTTACTATTGTTGAATCTTTATATAACTCAGTCTTTAATTAAACTCATTCGTCGGGTTTACACAGCGGTAGTGGCAGTACGTTACCAACGAAGTTTGTAAAGCCGCTCCATATTTCACTGGTAAGATGCTAATTAACGTAATTTCAATGTAATTTTGGGCATCGTTAAAAATTTGGTTTGCCTTTCATCTCACACTCCCTTTTTGTCTGCATGTCATTTGTTGAGCATGGTCGAGTGAATTCGAAACTCGAAATATGTTTTGGTTAGCTTTGACTGAATTAATTAATTTTGTTTACTTTTATTGTTTGATTCAAAATGATTCTCTGTATAATGTGCTACATATAAAATGTCATCTACATATAAACATTTGGCGAAGGTTGCATTCCAAATAAAACGTAGAAATAACTATTATTATTTTAATGTTCCAAAAGGTCTACATATGATATCGTGTGTGAAAAGTGCACTGTGTGTACATTGAATGTGGACTACGCGTGCCAGCCGGGGCAAGACTGGCTAACTTACCTTACAATATGTAGCGCTAACGCTACAAATATAATACAAAATCTATTCTTAACAAACAAATAAATGTCAAAAAGTAAATAAAGTACAAAAAGTAAATAGTAAAAAATAGTTCTCACTTATTGTAAATTATGCAACGACAAGCTGACGAAGTTGGCCCTGTTGCACTAAATTTCGTTGAAAGGACGAATAATTTATTGTTAGTTAGGACATTGGTAAAGATTAAATATATAATCCTCCTAGCCGATTTCGGTTACAGCGACTAGACTCTGTTTAGGGGCTGGGCTGTTTAGTCCGTATATGACTAACGTACCCAATTTTTGCAGTAAATTTACGAGCGCAAAAAGCGCACGTTAGGATACCATCAACAAAGTTGTAATTTATATTTGAAGATTATATTTATTCTTAAAATGTTCGCGCTTATAATCTAGTTCACGACTTCTTTGATCTTCAAACGTGTTCAGCGAGTAACTGCCGGTGTGAAAAAGGTTCAATTTTGCATCATTTCAAGTGTCTCTTCTGAACATCTTTATAACGCAGAATTTGGCCACCACTTTGCATTTTCCCATGTTCTTATTCAGAAAACAAGATGCATTTCACCTTACTCTCATCAGACATTCGCGACACATGTCCAGACCAACGTAACTGACGCCGTATCAGATTTTTTTTTTATAATGCACAGCACAGTGACTGTACTGAACCTGATTGTAAGTACAGTACAATCCAAAACAGCGGCGACTGACACTGAACAGAATTCAATGCCAGTCACCGCTGTCATGCTGGCCTGCTTAAGTACCTCTTCACGCCTCTTTTGAAGGACCCAATATCGTATGAAGGAGGGAACACGCTGACAGGAAGACGGTTCCATAACCTTACAGTGCGATAAAAGTAAGAGTCAGCAAACTTTTTGGTTCTTGAAGTTATGGGTGTCACCGTGAAACCGTGTCACCGAAGTCCCGCCCGCGTGGTTCTGTTATGGAATGGAGAGGAGGGGATCAGGTCAAAGAGCTCTTCAGAACACTTGCCATGATACAAGCGGTAAAATACGCTTAGAGAGGCTATGTCCCTGCGCAATTGAAGCGGTTCTATGGAGTTATGTCAGTCAGATATGTTTCTATCCCGTTAACGTTTGAATACTTAAGAGATAATCGTACCTCCCTAAAGTACCTGGTGTCCTTAAAATGACACTGAGGTAATTTGACGGACTTTGACAACAGATCTTCATCTCAATCTGCAGATCCATCGCAATCAGAGAAGGAAAAAAACAAATTATACTTGGAGTTGTATCAACGTAAGGCTCGAGCTTAATTCTGCCACCAACGTATCATTTACAAGTATCGACTCGCCATTCCTTTGGGTCATGTTGATTAGGTCAAAAACTTGGTGCACGTTCTGGACTAGTTCGTGCTATTTTAATCGCGTAATGCGGCCATTATTATAACTTATCTCTTAAAAATAAATGATGCCCATGACAATGAAATAATTCATATAAATAAAAATTAATGCAATTATGTTGCTTTGTAAGCACTGATCATCCGATTATGATGAAAGTTTGAAGTAAAAAAACCAGGCAAGGGAACTGCCGACAGAAGTGAAAACTCGAAACTTTGGAAAAACAGTTTTTTATTTTATCTTATACTTGACATACGGCTAACGTTATAGCATCAGTATGCGAATCTATAAGTTTTTCTCTTACCGACAATCGTTCAACTTCGCTAAAGAAGTTCTGACTTGAAAAATATTTCCGAGCCATAGTAATAATTACTGGGTATCTTTAAAAATGAACTAGACGGAAATAATTACATTTTACTTTTGTACCATTGATCTACATTCGCAGTTTGAAAGTGATAATTAAATTGTAAGTTACTTTGAATATAATGTAATGTAATAATTTGCTAATTAATACTAAATACGATGCGGATAAAATGAATTCCTATTTCAAATTAATCCAACAGTAAAGGACTGTACGGATATTACATATATAAATGATTTAACTGACTCATCTCACTTTGTTGCAGACACAATACGCTTGTACGGGGTCGACCCTATCTTTTTATATCTAGACTTAATTAGAGCCGTCCGTCCGTTGGTTTCCAACGTTGGTTGCGACTCATTCAATGGTACTACTAGCTTCCAACTTGCTTTTGTTTTTACATTTTAGATATTTCATAGACAAATCAGCTAATTAATTTTGCCGTTTTCAATTTGTAAGTTATAAATTAAATTTCGCGTATTATACAATAGACAAAATATTAAGAAATTGGGTAGATTAAGGGGCTTTCTTCATTTCACATTTCTTCTTTTTTGGCAATCCTTACATATCATAAAAGGCAATGTCAATCTGTCTGTTTTTATTCTTTAGTACGTTTCTTACTGAATGAATTGAATTACAAGATTATAAGTGCGTATGTTTTACGCTGAGTAATATTTCAAACAAGTTATGTGGTTATTATTGAATGGAGCAGAGTCTGCGGAGTGGTACGGTTTTTGGGGTCCATGGTTCCGTAGATCCAGTAATTGGCGAGTTTGTAGAGCTATTGAGTACGGTTGGATAGCGACCACTGAACATTTGTGAAGAACTTGCCATTGACACTTTTTTAAGGTGCGCCACGTTCCGGAATTAATTTATATATGTCCAGAACCACGTAGAGGTTTGAACCGTGTTAGATGGAGTTCGGCATGATGATATTGACTTTATAGATTCTCACATTAAATTTACTTTAATTATTTTGCCCATATCAAATATAAAATGATATTAAACATCCATAGGCACTCCGTCAGAAGTGATAATTCAAAACTTTGTCAAACTTTTTTGAATGTTCAAATTTTATAATGTGTTAATTGAAATTGTCAACATAACCTAAAATTTAAAATATAATATTTTCTTGGTTTCACGTCTATTGATGATCCGAGCAATAAGTGTGTACATTTCCATATAGCTATTTTATTTATAATCAAAACATATAGGCTGCCTAAGTATACATTTTATTATTTATCTCTGACGCGCCAGCACTTAAACGCCATCTTGTATTGTCTAATATAATAGCATGTTGATAGCTGATGTGATAGTATTCGTAACGCGATTCTATGAGGTCTTCTCCTATCGCCGCTGAAAAAGCGTTTACTTTAAAAAAACATAAAAATGACTACCATCGTGTTCGTAGCAAATATTTAATAAAATTATTGAATATTAACGAAATAAAATGTAATGTATAATTTTGAAAAACAGTTATTTGAAAGAAATCGCGAGTAGAGCTGTTAAGAAGACATACGGTCGGAAAAGTAGGTATTTTAGAAATCTATTGTTAACGCGTTGGGCTCCAAAGAAAGAATTATAAAACATGAGGTGATGATGGCACAGTGGATAGTCGGGCCGATTCTGCGTCACTCAACGCGGGTTCGAATCTATCTATCCAACTTTAAAATCAGACTGAGCTTTCGCTGAAGGAAACCATAGCATGGTGGTAGGGCATTTTCTAATAATGTCTACCTAGGTAGCTACCACCCTCAAGTTTGTAAAACCTGTCGCCAGGTCTGTTCCGGCAGCATCATTTGCGAACCAGAACCTCTAGGCTTAGTGTGCATACCATTCTGGACCAAATCGTCATTTAACATGAGGTGAGATTGTGGTCAAAGCACTGAGCCTATACCGTATTAAAAAAAATACGAAATGGACAACTGCAGGTTGGGCTGACTTTACCGTATGCAAAATAGACTAAAACATCACTTCAAAGTACCCTCTTTCTTCCTCCAAACTTGAACCGATTTTAATTTTCTCTCAGTTTTAGAATAATAAAAGACTTTTGCTATGCCTGTAAATGACGGTAAAAATCGAGATTTTTTTTTTTTTTTAAAAGGCTCCTAGTTTCTACAAAAATTATTTATGGAAAAAATCAAAGCGTACAGGCATGGCGATGGTGGATATATATTATTTGATGTATTGTTTTTACCGTAATGCAATTATCCAGGAAGGAAACAGGGTACTACGTTTGTATGGAATAAAGGCCGCTAGGATATTCTCTTAAAACAGTAAAGAGAAAAAGGTCAAGAAAGGGCAATAAGGGTTACAAGAATTACAATTAAAAGGGAGACGCAAAGTTTATCAACCAAAACGTTCATGCAAAATTATATATTCGCGGTTCGCTACAGTTACATTGAATTTGTACGTAGTTTATTAAATAGAAATATTTATCTTGTAATTGTTAATTATAAAAAATTATTTTTGGAACAGGTTTTCAAACTTGTGAGTGGCAGCTACTCAGACGGGCATTATTATAAAATGGCTAATAACATGGTATGGATTTATCTAAATGTTTCCCTTCATAGATAGCTTAGGCTCATTCTAGAGCTGGTGGGTTCCGCCCATCGACGTGGAATCCATCCGTAATACCAAACTTCACCATCATTACATATACGGACATATACAGTCGATCATTTAAAGGATCAATCGTGTAAATTGAATCCGTGGTTTTAGAGTTATAACTTACAGACAGAGTTATAACTTACAGACTCTAGAGAGATTCTAGAAGTGTCTGTGTAAATTCCAATCGATGTTCAGAACGATATAGTACAAAGTTAAGGTCGACGTACACCTACAAGTTGGTTACATTTCCAAACTCTCGCCTCTAGTAAACTTTGTGAAATTACAATTTATCGACATTCGAGTTGAATATATTATAAAACTTTAAAACGAAATCTACATACTGGTACATTTTTATTATTCTCCATTTTTTTAAATAGGATATAGGCTCAGTGCTTTGACCATAATCTAACCTTATGTTAAGTGAAGATGTTGTCCAGGATGGTAAACACACTAAGCCTAGGTTCTCAATTGATGCTGCCGGAACACACCTATTGATATTTGGCGACAGGTTTTCAAACTTGAGGGTGGTAACTAGTTGGTATTTGCAAACGCCACTCTAATTGGGAATTGCAATCTCTTATAGATCCACTACACTTCTCGTGAAGTTGCTACAACGAAATACTTTTCGAAGTTAACCGAAGTCCGAAGTATGTGGTCAGACACTCGGGCAACCACATGAGGAGCTTCTTTGCCGGCGTCTGTTTCCTATTTTTTTTTTTACATGATATAGGCTTAGTACTGCGACCACAATCTCACCTGATGTTGACTGACGATGTGCTCCAGGATGGTAAACACACTAAACTTAGATACTGGTTCTCAAGTGATGTTACCGGAAAGCACTTATTAGTATTTGGCAACAGGTTTTCAATCTTGAGGTTGGTAGCTACCCAGGTGGGCATCATTAGAAAATGCCCTACCACCATGCTATGGTCTCCTCACGATGTTTTGCTTCACCGAAAGCTCAGGCCGATTTTAGTATTGGATAGGTGGTATCGAACCCGCGTCTATTGACGCGGAATCCGGCCTTACTACCCGCTGCACCATCATCGCTTTAAAATTGTTCTAGATAAAGGGTTCAACATATTCAGTCCGTTCTATTATAGTGTTGTTTCCGGGCACTATTTTTTGTTTAGAAAAATCTTTGATGTTCCTTTTGAATACGATGCGGAAGTGGGTTAAGAAAAAAAAACAAACAAACATAAATTACGCAGCTTTTCATTTAGAATAATAGTGTTTTGTTTTTTGTTAATTTAATATAAACTTTATTTTAATATCTTAACGAATGATTGAAAATTGATTTTTTAAATTTTTATAACCAACGATACCAATTGGTCTAAGGCCCTTGACAGTTTCAATTTAAAAGCTTAGGATACCCAGACGCGTAGGATAGTTACTGTATTTAAATTCAAAGGCCTTAGCTAAAAATTTACGGTTTGCAAAAACAGAAATATGATCCCTTACAGAAACAAAGTACCTTGTGACTAGTCCGCTGGTATATGCAGGTTTTATTATTACCATGGGTGTGAGTTCTTTTAGTTTTTACTTTGTAGTATTTTTCTTTTCGTATTAAAACTCTATTGAAACAGTGATTTTTTCTTGGAAATTCGTGCACTAACAATTTTTGTTTATACACTTCACTTCAGCGAACTTTATTACTTAAAATAACATGAATATTATGTAATATAGAGTAAGTAAAATATAGCGAGTTCATAACTTAAAAACAATAACCTTATTTAGTAAAACTAAATAATAACAAAATTTTAATTTTTGATACTACATTTGATCTAAAGGAGTCTGTGTTTTTTCATAGTTTTTTGATTTCACTACTGCATGTTTGTCTCTCTTTCCCGCTGACGTACAACTGACTTTTTTTTGTTGACCACGTTATAGTTATGTTTGCTGCTTTTGATATTACACAAGCCAATTATCTAGTTAAAAAACAGTATACAGTTTTATAATGATTTTAACGTAATCATTAGGCGATTAATTTGGGACAAAAGCCCCGTCACAAATACGAAGGGCTTGGGTAAAGTGCGGGTCGATGAGGCGACTGACGGTATAATAAGGGGTAATTAGCATCGTTACTTGCGACATTATTAGAGAGTGAGTCAGATATACGTATACTGTAAAATGTCTGAGTAAGTTTCTTTTTAGAATAAAATATATTTCCTAAATCTTAATCCGTTCGCTTTGGGTCAGATTGTGAACTCCAAAAAATCCCAATAGTAAAACATTTACCATACATTATGACTTCTGTACTATCACCTATCAAAATTCGCAATAATCTGGTTGTTGCCACTTGTAAAAATGTTGTAATGTGATATTACTTCAGTGGATATAAATGCAAAAATAGTCTTATTTGAAATTAGTATATTGATTTATTAAGAACACCGCAATTGTCAATTATTAGCTGTACCCACGGCTTTACCCGCTTGTTATTCAGATAATTTGCAGCCTATGTTCTCGGCCTGGATGCAATATATTTCATTACCAACTTTCATCGAATTCGGTTCCGTAGTTTTAGCGTGATTAGCGATCAAACTAATAAACAGACAGACAGACAAAAACTTTTAAAAGTATAGAAATGTATTCTATGGTAGATTCAGAAGCCCCATATATAGTATTTTTCTAAAAAGTCTTCAATGTACAGATTTCGTCTCGTTAGCCTTTTATTATAAGCATAGATTACAGTTTTGATTGTTGGGGTGACACTACAATGTCCGCACCGGGTGTCAGCTACGCCACTGCGACTAATATAATATTAAAAAATAACCTAAAAATCTTCCTAAAGAATACACTTATAATATCAAAATGAACAATGCAAATCGATAGCCGACAATAGTTCAGTTATAAATAACTAACTGTACTGTTATAGTTTATAAATAATAAGGAAGGATTGAAATCTCATGGCCACATTGTTATTACCTTAAAAGCGAAAGTATATAAAACAAACGCGAAGCGAACACGATCGTATCGAACAGTCCGAATTGTTTTTCTGAAGTAAAATCGTCTAACAGTAAACTATAAAGCTTATGAACCGACAAAATCACGATGATCCCTACCGTGTTCTATTGTCTACAGGTTTCCCGGTCTGTTCATTTCGGCCGTAGATAAATCCGTATAGAGGAACGCAGAGACAACAAACTGACGCGCTTTCCGTTTATTTTTGAAACGTTTCTCATACTTTACAATCGGCGGCGTGTAAATCTTTGTTGGAAAGGTTTTAGTGATGGATGGATGAATAGCATTAAAATATTAACTATCGCTTCATTGTACACTGTCGCACAGACAGTGATTAATATTGGTTAATACCGTAGTGATGAAGCGTCGTATATTGAAAACTGCAAATTAGTCCCTTTAACAGATCAACCGTGACAGACCAATAGAACGTTACGCGCGTTTGACTTGAGCAGAACAATTTAGAATTTGTTCTGAATTCTTGAAGCGATGATGGCGCAGTGGATAGTGCGGCCAGATTCCGCGTCAATGGACGCGGGTTCGAGTACACCTACCCAACTCTTAAATCAGCCTGAGCTTTCGGTGAAGAAAAATATTTTGAGAAAACCATAGCATGGTGTTAGGGCATTTTCTATATATGGGTATCTCAAGTTTGAAAAACCTGTCGTCAAATACCAATCGGTGTATTCCGGCAGCAACACTTGAGAACCCGTATCTTTAGGCTTAGTGTGTTTACCATCCTGGAGCACATCATCACTTAACATCAAATGAGATTGTGTTCAAAGCACCTTTTTTTTTTTTTTTGACGGGGGGAAATGCATTTACGCACTACCCTTATCTATTGTATTTGAGGGATCAGAGTCCCCCAATACAATAGATAAGGGGGCACGGAGTGACGAGCTCCGTGCCAGTCTGGCACTCACCCGGGCGAGAAGTCGCCCGGAAATACCCACTAAAACCCCCCGGGGCCGTCCGCTGCATTTGGGATGGGGGCGACACGGTTTGGGATGGGGGCGACACGGTTTGGGATGGGTGCGACACGGTTTGGGATGGGGGCGACACGGTTTGGGATGGGGGCGACACGGTTTGGGATGGGTGCGACACGGTTTGGGATGGGGGCGACACGGTTTGGGATGAGGGCGACACGGGTGTTCAAAGCACCTGAGCTTATACCGTCCAAAAAAAAAAAATACACCCCATTACAACTGGCGTGTGTTTATTGCGTGTTCTTTATATTTACATGGAAACTAGTCTGCCATGGGGATTACTGACAAAAGTGAAAACTTGTGTCTTTCGAAAATTAGTATTTAAAAAAAAAATGAATTCCGTATTATAATTGGTTTAACTGTCGTTTAAAGTTGGTTAGGTATATTTAGTAACATTTTATCTGGTCTCCCTGATCGTCAGTTAAATTAGCATGTCGATGACGCGAACCCAGAAGTTTTTCTCCTACCAAAAACGTTCCACGTGGCTAAATAAGCTTTTTTTTCAAAACACTAGAACAATTCTTATTTATATTTGACTCAAATAGATTCTAGATTATAACTGCAGCGATTAAACTGATTCGAATGAAATTTAGCATAGATATATATATTCTATACGTAAAATAAAACACAGACTTTCTTTTAAACTCTAAAAAGCTCTGACGAGTTTTATTAACCTTTTATTTATGCCAAGTGAAACGCGTGGCCACCGAAATAGTATATTTAATTGTTGTCTAGTCCTTTACGTTTTAAGAAGCTATATATGTTTTTTGTGTAGCTAGCTGTGTTTGTAATTTGCAACATTATAATTTTACATGACTTTTATTTATCAATTAAACACGAAATATAACTGTAATACTGCATCAAAATGCCGTAGAATTTTATTGCCTTGCGCGTCCAATACATTAACGTTTTCAGAGTTCTATTGGGACTAACCTAACCTAACCTATACCCGCGTTGCTTACTTCTATGCTATCATACGCAAAAGCCTAGCATTAACCCAAAGTAGCCTTTGTAGTAATAAAAACTCGATTAAAAAGACACGAACGACAGCCCTTTTAAAAAACACTGGCTCTCGGTGATCGTTTGATGATATTACGTCACGCATGTCCCATATAATATTATTTGTCAAATAGATTTTATTTTATTTTAGGATAGTTGATAATTATTTATTAGTTTTAGTTATAGTTATCGTTGTATTTAATTGAAAAGAAATAAATAAATAAAATGTACTTTGCAAAATGTCTTAGTACAATATATTTACTTAGTATGTTAGAAATTGAAACAAATCGGGAGAGTACCTACAACACTGGGAACTCATTATACGACGACAGATGAATAAACCGTATCTCCTGCTTATGATATTCGTTTAATATTGTTATGTCTTATAATGACAAATTCTGTGCGTACCCTTAACTTACATTTATACAGTTCCTAGTTGTTATGCATTGTTGGAGAGATAAACAAAACGGTTATGTTTTTTAAAATAATCTGCAAGACAAGTTTTAGTGGAAAAAGATCTCAAAAAAATATTGATGTTGTTTTAATATTGATCAATAACCAGTGTTAAATATTTTTTATAAATCAGCAAAAAGATGACATTTAAATTGATACTTTTTTGAAATATTTTTTTGATGTTGCATTTTTTACTTATTTTGATAAAAGCTAAACAAACATGATAACTCAAAAATAGTTCACTTTTGCATAGTGCATATGGGGGTTAAAGTTATCACAAAAAGTCACCCCTATTACCTCCTAACGGAAATACGTCGAATTACCAATAATCGTGTGTAACAGCCATAAAACTGAATTGCATACAGCCATTTCGATCGAGTATTAAAAAAATCCACGATTCGTTTGTAAATTTGTTACGTGCAAGTCAGTCGCGCTTGTATTCTGTGCAATATGTCATCGCATCGTTGAACAGGACGGCTAGGCTAGGCTACCTTTTAACCCTCAATGAATGTTCGACCTGAAATCCTGTGTTTTAAATATTTTTTTGGACTTTTGTGTGTGACTTTCGTCTAGTCATTTTTGCGGTGAGTGAGATAATAGCTACACACAATCAATTTTTTTTTCTAACCTAGCTAATAGTATAGACCGGAAGGGTCTTTACAGCTTCACAGATCTTTGTAGGCGAGTGCTGAGGGCACTCAGCCGCAAAATGTAACTAGCACAAGGGTTCGAACCTCGGCTTGACCGTGACCATTACGTGAAAACTCCCGCGGAATTTTATTCCTAGCTAATCCCTATATTTTTTATTTACCATAAAAAAAAGATTCCTTACAGGACCTATGTTTTGTGTGCAAAAGTGTGAGTGCAGTGTTGTACGTGTAATGCTTGATGCATGTTCAGTATCACTGTATCGAGCTGGCGGCGACGTCAAGAGCCTCCTCAGTTGGGGAACGAAACACGTCTTGATTCGCCGCTGGGGGGGCCCCGGAGTGTGTGCGGTAGGCAAATTAGTCGCCTGTCCCCGGCGGCGGGAACGGAGGTTTCACGGACGTGGGTGCTGGCACGGATATTTCTTCGGTTGATGGGGAAAGATTCTGTTTGCGGCGATGATTTCTTCATCGGGATTGGTGAGGACGTTTCGCGGTCTCCGAAGCTATTTCGGAGCTAACAGGGCGCTGGAGTACGCGTCGGCTCTCGCTATGACTGGATTCGGTTGTGTCCCTGCGCGATCAAAAAGGTGCGACACTGGGACTTGATTAGGGAATGGATGGAGGGCATGTTCAGATATATAGCTACACAATCGATGGTTTCTTAAGGTTTTTTTTTTTTGTAATAAAACGCAATCTGCAGTCTCACGTCTGCACTTTTTTGAAACTGGAGCTTTTATTTGACTTGCGTCAAAAATTACTTAACAATAGTCATAAATGCAGCAATACAGTTTCCTTTTATCTTAATTAATTCTTTTTTCTTTTAAGGGTTTGTACATTAAAAACGTGAGACTCGAAGGGGGGGGGGGGAGAGAAGGAAGGATGCAGTACGATATCACATGTGATGCTTGTATTGAGGTAGAATACATTTTTTACAAAGCTTTTTTTATACCGCGTATTAACTAACAATTCATGGGAAACTTCCAGTTCGTTTCTTTCACCGTGCTAGTGCATAACCCGGCTGAATTCCACACGATTCTCTCCTAGTGTTATTACTGATAATGTTAGTAATTTTCAAATCGTTCGGGTAATACTACGGTACCGGTTGAAGGTACAGACTTACAGGAGCTCGTCCATCGTGGAAATTTCAGTGCGCAAAGAGCTGTCGCGAGGGGTGGTCGATCGCTCCTGATTTCTCGGCCGTGATTTTTCACGATAACTCGGCAACTTTTTTCAGTTCGCGTTTTTATTGACATTAATTTTGTGATTAAGTGCTTTTATGTGGTGGCCCTCTGTAATGGATTTGTTATGTATGTAAGTATTATTTTAAACAGTACTATTTTGAATAGGTAAGTAAAAATTATGAAACTCATGTCAGTGATTTGGAATTTTTTTTAATACTGCTTTTATTTTTCCATTTAACTAACATGAATTTAATTCCGCATGTGAAATGACCTCCGAGCGCGGCCGTTTCCGGGGCGGAATACAGTATGAGGTTCTTTAAAAGGGGCGTGAAAAAGTTTTTCTTAATAGAGTTGGCAAAGCGCATGTGATACCTCTGGTGTTGCAGGCGTCCACATGCTACGATGACCGCTTACCATCAGGCGGATCGTATGCATGTTTGCCACTTTATTGGTATAGAAAAAAAACCTCAATTATGCGTTTCTTTTTCGATTAGTAATTATTATATCTTTCTGTTTTTATGCCTGCACTTCCAGGCACACACAAAAAAACTAACCAACAGAGTAAATTTGAAATTTAATTATATTTCACAGTTATCCATTGCATTATTCATAAAACAATCAAAAGTGGTTTCTATTTCTAGTTGACTTAATTTCAATTAAATGTAATAAGATGTTATATATATACTACTTTTTATAAATAAGTATATATGAAATTCAATAAAATGATTTTTGAGTTATAAACATACTAACGGACGGACAGAGTTATTTTATGTTAAAGTACTCGAGGATTACTGATACCCTTGTTATGTTGAGTTACCTGTTAAGTAAAAAAAATCTATAAGTATTCTTATGAACATAGACTATTTTTGAAATTAAATATTTTTATATACACGCGCGAAACCGGGGCGGCTGGTTAGTATTTAGTATAGTTCAAAATCATATAATTTTCTTTCTACGTAAAAATAATTTAAGTAAACAGTAGGGGTATATAATTCTTCTTATTTATCCCCAAAGCGAATAAAAAAAATATTTAAAGAAAGAATCATTTAAATCGATACATTGGATTCGCTAGCTATAAGCTCATTAACGGACATACAGACGTCTCTACGTTGCTTTTTATAATTTGTAGGTAATAAATAATTAATTACGGAGCTCGGTACACCGATATTAACTTACATGAAAATTATATATGATATGGTATAATAACTTATATTCAAATTACATTTTACTGTTGGTTGTCCTTCAAGCTTTTTTAAAATTAATTTATCGATGATAACCCAGTGATAGTGTTGCCGGTCACAGTGTTTATGTGTCTAAGTTTGAACCCGACGTATGCTTCGAATGCTTTCGGTGCAGGAAACTTCGTGAGGAAACTATAGTATAGCGGACGGATATTTTTTAATGCTCACCATCCACTAACATAAGCTAGTAAATATGGTGATAAAGTACCTAAAAGTGCATTAATTGAGAATCGGTACATATGTGTTGGATCTGAAGCGATGACGGAGCAGGTGCCCACCTGCATTTTCTAATAATGGCCGTCTCTACCACCTTCAAGTTTGAAAACCTGTCACCGCTTTTTACGGGTTGAGGTCGTTTAACTAAATTAGAGCTTCCATGCTTTTAAAAAAATAATTCATCATGTTCTAGAAAACATGTCCGTAAACCGTCCCTTATATTAAGTAGGCTCGGGACTATATGCTTTCTTATTCCACTATCCTCTGTCATCTCAATCAAATCAAATCAAATCAAAATTTATTTATTGAATTTAGGCCCTTTTTTTTTTTTGACGGGGGGAAATGCATTTACGCACTACCCTTATCTATTGTATTTGAGGGATCAGAGTCCCTCAATACAATAGATAAGGGATTCAATTTAGGCCCTAGGAAGGCGCTTATGAACGTCTAAAACACTACCACCGGTTCGGAAAACAACCCAGTCGAGAAGAGCGCAGGCGAGAAACTCGATCTGGTTCTTCATTGTTGTCATATAAAAAACTATACAAATCGTAGTTTTAATAATGTTAGTGGAAGCACAGAGATGTGGGTTAATTCCAGACATCACTATCGTTCACGTAATGATCCACCCTGTAATAACCTTTTGAGATTAAAACTTCTACATTGAGATTAAATCTATCTACATCTTCTTCTGTCTCCCTCTATATCAATACTCCTTCATACTTAACAATCTTCTAGTTAGTCAACTCAGATATGCGCGTTAACCAAAAAAAAATCCCCGTTTCTTCTTCTCCTACTCTTCTAAGCCTCTCGCTTACAATGCGAGACAGCCTCAATATTTTAGATATGGATATTCAAAGCGACCTGAATTTCACTGTTTATGTCGGTAGTTATCTCCACAACATCTAGGAGGCTAGAAATCTTGAACTGGGTGCGACGGTTTTTCACGCCTCGTCAGTTTTACCTTTTATATAAAGCACAAATTCGGCCGTGTATGGAGTACTGTTTGCATCTCTGGGATGGATTCTCTAAATACCGCCTTGATGCCCTGAATAGGTTACAGAGATAGGCTGTCCGCATTGTAAATGATGCAAACGTTACTAAATCCATCGAGCCGCTTCAGCTGCGCAGGGACATCTTCTATCGTCTGTATCATGGCGAGCGCTTTATAGTAACTTTCATCCAAGCACGAATCAAACATTTCGATTTGTCTTATTTTTAGTATACCATAAGGCTGTGGAACAGTCTTCCGGCCGATGTATTCCCCCCTTCCTATAACATCACGTCCTTCCAACGCAGCGTGAAGATATCTGTGCAGGCCGGTATGACAGGGACTGACAATGGATAACTGATCTCTCGCCAGTAGTCACTGTTTCAGGATTGCATTGTGCTTACCATCAGGTACAAAGCCGAAACTTTGCCGAGTTACTAAAAAAAAAGTTACGTTTTTTTAATCTCTCCTCTTGACATATCCACATCAAGTAACCTATTACTTCTTAACTTCTCTGTCACTGATGTTACTTTAAAGGTTTCTCTGGCATTATAAATAAATACAATATTTAAATCGATGTTCAAATTAATGAAACTAAAAATAATATAGAAATTATGATAAAATATCCGAAGTTAATAAATGCACAAACAACCAAAGAACCGAATGGAGCCATAAAAAGATACTGATAAGGTCGCGGTCCCATTACAAGCGGGTTGCGTGTAATTCGGGAACGATAAACCCCGCAGTTCCCGATTGACCCTAATACTTGTGACCGCTGGACACTAATTGCGATGTTTTATTGGCTTCGCGGTTAATGTGGTCGAGGTAGGAAATGTTTTCACTTTTGTGTGAAAATTTTGTAAATAATTTCGCAATGGTTCTGTTTATCAAGAGGAAAAGCTGTCGGGAGCAAATTTAATGAATAGGTACTTCAGAAATCGATTGGTATCGGGTTGCGCCCCAATAAAAGAGTTATATAAAGTGTGAACGGGATACCTGCAGTTCGTGCTAATTCCTCTGCTTCTTCATTCAAACCAGGGCTAAATTTTATTTTTTCCTACAATTATAATATAACATAGACTGACAATATCTCCAGGTTTTGCTTTATTTGTTTTTATTTGTCACATTTGTTTCATGGACATCTGAAAAGGATGGTAAAAATCGGGCTTTGTCTCATTTTCGAAGGCTCTCACTTTCTATGATTATAAAGAATATATGGAAAAATTGGGCACGCTGTATGTCCTCCTTGGCGGTGGTAAATATACATTATAAAGTATAAAGACTGAGTAAATGTTGTATTATAATACTATTGTCAATGTAAATAATTATATTAAAATCAAGTGGTATAAAGAGACCAACAGCCTGAATATACTGTAGAATCTTTTTGACAGAGAGCATCTGCACCTTGTCCAAAACAGTTCATACTTGCCCCAAACTCGCTGACGTTGAGTATTAGCGGATTATACTTACATACGATATGTTTTGGCGTTGCGTCAATTAATTTCATATTTAAAAACTATATATATTTGTGTAAGTGAAATATCTCTTGATAGAATAAACGGTACGACATGCCCCTAAGTCAAAGGTCGCTGTGCACCCTATTAATAGAGTTATTCTCGCAGTTTCTAAAGTTGAAGTGGCAGTGAACTGGTCGATAGAATCCAAAACCGTTGAGTTAGTTAAGTTCTTGAGTGGGATTTTCTATATGGCAAACTGTGTGTAGCATATTCCTTACATAGGTGGAGGGATGATGTATATAATCTGGCTTGAAGTGGTTTTAGGTGCAAAATAGAAGTTTAAGTACAGTAATATGCACTAAGAGAGACCTACTGCATCTAGCTCTAGACAATTGTTTGAATTAATCATAAGTTTTTGATACTGCAAAATTTTGTTTAGTTCATGATAATTCCGCGTTCCCTTTATTTGCTTTACGCCATTTTCTTCTTTCAGTATAAAAAGAAACAAGGTGCCTATATTTTGTTTAAATTATACCCTAAGGACGCATTAATGAATTTGAAATTTAATTATTATCTCTCATTACCTTATCGTACTGTTATTACTTAATTCTTTTAATTGTGCTTTTGTTTATTCTGCCTTAAGGGCTCAAGTTTCAGTTCTAATCAATTATTTTATATTGTTATCAATAAGACATTCGTTTGTTATACTATATTTGATACAATGAGAAATTTCTGTATTGTAAATAAAATATGTTGAAGTTAATTTTATAACCTTTTAACCTGACTTAACAATATTGGTTACTAAAATATCAAGCTTCTAATGATAACCTATGTCTCTATGTTCATATTTGTTTATTTTTTTATTATTTTAATTTTCAGGCTAAATAAAATTGCAAAATATAATTTTAATGCATTCATTAAACTTATAAAGATAACTTATTAGGTAATTGATATTTCATTTTAGTAAATTGTCATGTTTGTTTTTAATTACATTTTACAATATTAATGTCATCGTTCTTTTTGCAAACTTTAAATATAAAAATAACATTACATAAAATATGAACTATCTCTTATAGCAAACAGGCGAGTTAAAACAGCAAACAAGCTCCTGGAAATACATATTTCATAGAAAGCAGGATGATAAATGGAATGTAAAATTCTCGTATGCAAAAGTACCTACTCAACGAATAGACGTAAAAAGATCGTAACGGCACGCTTGTGGTTCTATTACAAGCGGATTGTGTCGTAAATATTCTCTTGAAACTCGTTTCGGGCTGTGGTCGGTAATAGAGATATTTATTTGTGAGGTAACGTAAAGAAACGTAATGTTCTGCGTGTATTAAAACTAGCTAGACTTTTGAGAACATTTCTTGGAACATATATAATGTGGATGGTTTTTTTTACTATGTTGAATTATACAATTTGAAGAGTTCATATTAATAAGGTACATTTAATTCAAACTAAAAATTGAAAAAAAAAAGAACAAGGCAGCCATGGAGAATGACGATAGATGTGAAGAAGTCTTTTTTTATGTTGAAATTTGTAGCAACACAAAAGACCAGCATTTAAACGCTATATAATACTCGGCACACTCAGTCGGTCAGTAACACGAATCTATAAGTTTTTCTCTACTGAAAACCGTACAATGGAGCTAAAGAAGTTTTATCATCAAGAAATACTTTGATAATCGTTACCCGTTCACAATCGGGCCCCAGCTCATTTCCTAATTCAATACAATGCAAATACAGTTCCACTGCCGCTGGCCGGACAGTGATAGGACCGTATTAACATACTCTGTGGCACGGTGTTCGCGCGTTAATCTCGCTGTGAATGGGAAGGACTTCGTGCAAAAATTTTAAACACAGCGGTCGCTTTATATCTTTTATATCGCATTTTGTTGGCTTGTTATTTTTATCGGTATTGTGTTTATTATTCATTTATATATAGTTATGTGAGAAATAATCTTTTATGTTTTGAAAATGCTAGTTTATTTTTTGAGACTCGAACTAAATCATGATGGTTTCACGATTAGGGATGAAGGTTCTAATCATACAATAAGTACTGAGTACATAAATATATCGTATAATATTGTTGTTAGGGCTTTGTCTGATGTTCGTTTATTTGTTCTATTGTTGAACGGAAATTTTCTTTAGCCGCTTTGAGCGAGTATGTGTATGGAAAAACGTTATAGATTCGCATTACCATTTTTTTTTCTAACCTAGCTAATGCTGTTGACCGGAAGGGCCATTACAGCTTTACCGTAACTTTGGGGGCGAGTGCTGAAGGCACTCGCCGTAAAAGGTAACCAGCACTATGGTTCAAAGCTTAGCTTAGCCGCTATCTATGTTTAAAAATTCCCGCGGAATTTAATCCTAGCTAAAAACCCTACATTTTTTATTTATTTTATAAAAAAAATGTTCCTTACAGGTTCTTCGAATTATCAATCTTATGACGTGTCGTTGAGTTGAGTTATTTCTTCTTTATTTCGAATGGCACTATCTTTTTTAATGTATTATTTCTGCATTATCTGCATTAGCTGGTAGAAAATGTCTTGTGGCATTTAGTTCGCCAGTGTACAGATTATTGGTAAAATAAATAATTCATTCATTCATTCACGTCAGCCGTCAACATGCTACAGCAAGTCAAGTATAAGCTGTCCTTTAAGTGCTGGCGCTTAGAGATAAATAATAAAATTACGCAGCCTATCGTATGTTTTAATTATGAATAAACTATATGGAAATTAAATTTATTGTTGCTTGGTGTGCCAATAGGTGTAAAAACCAGACAAATGTTATGTTAGTTAAACAAATTATAAATTTTAAACATAAAAAAAAACAGCGGGGATCCGCTCTAAATAGATCTGAACAAACATTTGCTGATCCTGGAATCCATCGTGCCTTAATATGTCACTATAACGAGGTGTGCATGTTGATCGTGACCCAGGTAGACCAAGGCTGTATAATTGCACTTCAAAGCTAGCCTGATGTCTTACAGCACGTGAATTATCATATTCATCGAAGCCGTCTCGACTAAAATCCAGCATAGTGTAGTTCAAACTCAACAAGCGTTTCAGATTCCAAACATAACTCGACACAGTCTGATACGCACGAGTTTTAGCCAAAGCCGACCCGGAGCTTATGCCAGTTTTTGACTGAAATTAGCCGAAATCGAAACTGAATTACTCTATCGGTTATTAAAAAGTTGTAACTAAATAAAGAAATTTTAAAAATTATAGGTATATATTTATTGTAAACTAATGACTCACTCCGGCTTGGCATGGGTATAGTTATTTATTTATTTGTTGGAAGACCAACATATTACATTAGAAATAAAAAACTATTTACTGGTCCTCGCCTTTATTTAAATACACAATTTACATGAAAATAATAAATAAAAAATCAATTTTTAATTATATTTAATGTTTATATACATTTATCAAAATAGAGTAATATAGCTTTCTAAAAGTGAAAGAATTTTCAAAATCGGATCAGTAATACCGGAGATTGCCCCGAAGATCCGAACTGACAAACTTTACCTCTTTACAATATTAGCATAGATATAGTATAGATATTTACCTGGAAATTAAAAACAATCTATTAAAAAAATACTATTAACTGATATTATAAAACATTTTTTACTTTCAGATATAAAGCAAGACTGAATGTGACCAAAACGAAATAGTAAAATAAAAAGTATAATTAAAAAGCAAAACACAAAATGACAACTCAGTGAATTCAAAATGGCCGATGCGTTTGGCGGGAAGAACATCTGGCGTATTTTAATTGTCACAGTATTTCTAGACCTTTCGATGTGTCAAGCGCCATGGACCGAGGAAAATGAAGACCTAGGTAAGTTTTATGATATTTTTAATAATTCGTTCGTTTGTTTTTCTTCCTTTGCAACTATTCAGTCGGACTAGTCGTACAATCATACATGCAATACAATATATACAAATAAATAAAATTGGAGTTTCTGTTTGTTCCTGGTAATCTCCGGAACGGCTGGACGGATTTTGACGGGACGTTTTTTTTTTTGTAGATAGTTGAAGTTACTCGGGTAACATAGGTTACTTTTAATTTTCGAAAATAATTAGGGTTCCGTGTAAAATAAAATAAATCAAAGTATAGTTTTATGGGCAAGTGCTTGAATTTATGAGAAATATATTTACTTTATCTCAGTACTGAAAAAATTTAGGGTTCCCTATAAAAAAAATGCAGTGAAGAATATGTGAAACGTGGGCGCAGCCGCGGGTACACAGCTGGTATACAATACAAAACATAAATGCAATCATCCGCAACGCACTAGTCATATATGCATGTGTAGCTGCAACTGAATTATTAATATATTCGACGAACTAATAAGCGTTCGTAAACATGGTATACAGTTTATTAACTCTGGTTAACTGGCTTATAACTGGTTCGTGTTAATACAGTGTCATCGGTTACTGGGGATTTCCAGTTAATTGAGTATTAATGCAGTCGCTTCGTTTGTTAAAAATTAGTAGCGGTAGGTCGTGGTTTTCGACGATTTTAGTGGTTTTAAATTTGATCTACGAAAAAGTACACCGACATGGGATGTATTTATTTTTACATATGTTGTGCATCCCGTGGCGGCCATTTTTTTTGTATTTCCTCTCCATTCAACCAAAAGACGTTCACTGGGTATACATAGATCTCGCTCAAAGGTCTCCACAACGACCGGTTTAGTGTCAGCGGATTTCAAGGGCCTTTATCAGGTCGATGATCCATATTGTGCTATGTCCACGTTGGGTCTTCCGGTGCGTGGTAGCCATTCGAGAACCCGTTAATCTCACCGGGAATCACTTCTGCGAGCAATATGCCCAACCCATTTCCACTTGTATACTGTCGTTCATAAAGGGGGGGGGGGGAGGATTGCTTTAATCGCCAAGCTTGGCAGCTGGGTTGCTAATAAATTCAATTACCTACTACACTTAAGTGTATGTGTTTTTTTATTTATTCCACTGCGAAAATATTATTTAAAAAGTTTTAAAATTCTCTGCACAATGCATTTCCATGAAAAGCGGTAAATATTTGAACGAAGGTAAAAACGTATGAGACGGTTATTAACAAAACATTATTTGTAATGTTTTGTTGCATGTATTTTGTTTTATGGGTTTGTGGACAATAATGTATATTGCTGTTCAACATGCTGCGCATACATTTATATGGTTCAAAATTATTTACTGTATTATAAAGTATTTTAAGGTATTCCAATCTATTTATTGACTTTTTTTAAATAGCTGTTACTGAGGTTTTGTGTCCCTACTCGGCCCTCAACTCATCCTCATTGCATTAAGACTGCGATCTAATATGTCGGGTAGTTATAAATGGTGGCCACCATTTAAATAAATTGCAAGTTGATTTCATAAAACAAAGTATTCGTCCTGAGAATGGAATATTAATGGAGTTTTTACGTCGTCTAAAAAAATTGTTAAGTCCGCAGCGCACTGAAAATACATACGGATATAATTCTAGGCGTGCCACGGAGTATGCATTAAGTTTTCAGTTAAAACCATCCCCGGAATGGAAAAGGAATGGATCGTTATATTCATTATAAGTATTTCGCCAATGGAATTGAGTGTGTAGTAATGTAGTGCTTTTATAGTTTACTTTCATATTGAAGGAAGGTAAAACGGTACTTCACTTCATGTGATTTTAAATAAATTACCATAAAGTTATGCATCGGTCCGGCTTCATCTACCACGGCTGAAGCCTCTAGTTGAAACAAAAAAAAAAACAACCACCATTATATTACACTATTACAGTATTTTTCCACCACAAAATTTTATAAATTAATCTTTTCTATCGTGAATAAAACTCATACAAATCTTTCTGATTTGGAAAGGAAATTAATCAATTATTAATTAAATTAACAACTCCAAAATCACGACATATTATAAATTAATAAAATATCTGACAATAATACAGGTTTGAACTCATCGCTTAAATGAACCAATTAGTTAAGGTTAACCGGATCAAATTAACTGTTTCATGTTAGTTATAATAGGTTTTATTAGTTTGACATAGTTTCAATATCGAGTTCCGTGCAGTTTATATCACGTCAATTTAATATTTAGTTTCTCGGAAACAAGTTTATAATATTTCTGTGGTTCAACTTTTTCTTGTACACGACATTATTTTCGAACATTTTTAAAGATACCACAATAAATAGAATCACTTTTTTTGATAAAAAAAAAAAAACCCAATATTTACGATATATTTTCAGGCTGTCTGTTTTCTTCGTTTAGGAGTACCATAGTCGTTTCCATATCGCTTCCATTGCGGTATTACAAACTAGTGTATCTCAAACTTATGGCTTCATGTACCCCTATTAAACTTGCTACGGCAAGGTGAGCCTCTTGAAAACTGACTCAAATTGATAGAACAAATAAGATATTTTATTCAAAAGTTTGGCTTGTATTTTTAGCGCAATGCTTTTGATTTTTGGCGAAATTTTGGCTGAATTTTAATCTTAATTCAGGTTCAGCTTTGAATCGATTCCTATATTTGGTATTTAACCCGCGTCGCGCAGCTTTATTATGATTGCGCAATCGCGTGTGGGATGTATGCTTGTTATATAATCAGCTAAGCTGCCGCCATTGCGTATTTTTTGTTGCTATGTACCCCTAACGATTGAATGGTGTACATTAAGTGATATGCTTACCCCACTCTGAGAAACTTTAACTATAATATAGTTGATCAGCTCAGGCATCACGGTCTGGTCTGCAGTAAGACTACCAGACTTGTTTCGCGACACGCCAGCCTTAATTACGTTCTACTCCGTGCTTTTGCCAGCGTCAATGATAGACACTAGTTTAGAACCTATTTAGTGCGTGACGATGACAAAATATATGAAGGGATGATGCTTACACCTTATAAGATGAGAGGATCTCTAGTGTGGGGTGCTAGGTGGGTGAGACTCCAGGGAGGATGACCCGGGGGCGGATCCTCGCCGTAGGAGGAGGCCGAGGGGGCGGTGGGCCCGGTATGTCAGGGGGTTCCTGCGTTTGTAGGGCCCCCCCTGGGTGGTGGTTTGTGGACATGTGTCCGTATGTGTGTGTGTGGTGGTGTTGTGTCTTCCCGTCTGTCCCTTCTTTCTTCTTCCTGGGCATCCCTCTCCTCTCTACGTCTTGTCGTTGGAGACAAGATGAGAGAAGGAGAGGGACTCAGAATTTTTCTTCTTCAGTGGCGGGCTTCTTCCCCTTTCTCTGTGCCCGCCACTGAACTATCCCAATTTTTCTTCTCTATGGGGGGGCAGTTTCTGCTCCCCCCGGCTGGCTGACCTGCCTAGGTCATGCCTCCTACGGGAGGCGGGCGAAGAGGTGGGGTTGAGTAGTGTGTACACTCCCCCATCCCCACTGGGCCATTGCACGACGAGGCCCGGTGGGTTAGCTGCAGGGGGCGACGCGGTGCTTGCGAAAGCCACCCCGTGTCACCCCCATCCCAAATGTAGCGGACGGCCCCGGGGGGTTTTAGTGGGTATTTCCGGGCGCTTCACGCCCGGGCGAGTCCCGCACTGGCACGGAACTCGTCACTCCGTGCCCCCTTACCTATTGTATTGGGGGACTTCGGTCTCATTAATACAATGGGTAAGGGTAGTGCGTAAATGCATTGCCCCCCGTCAAAAAAAAAAAAAGGATTTAGGAAGCTGCTAACCTCTCCTGAAGGTCAAATTACGATCGTGAACTGAATCTTTCATTTTCAATCGAAAAGCCAAGAATGCTTGTTCGTATATCTATCGTTTTCACCGCCGTGGAAGGGTGAGTAACTTTGCTCCCGCACACATACTAGGTCCCTCTTTGGTGGCGGGCCAAGACATGCTTCGGTCGTCAACTGGGGAAGCTCATGCAAGCAACACCAGTATCCGGTAAAGATCAAACCAACTCAGTTGTGATAAATCACTTAAATTTTTTTACAAGAAATTCGAGATGTTAATTTGTCTTGTCTTTATATCAGTGTATATAAGTCAGTCAAAATTTTAGTATTTAGTTAATTGTCCCCTTAAGTATTAGGTTACATTCTGTTTATAATATTTTAAATTTGCAGACGTGGTTCAAGTTTTTTAAATTCATTATTTTTATCATTTTATTACAAGGTTTTTATCGTTTAAGTAAAAACTTTTATAAAATAATAATCCTAGTTTTAAACATTTGTTTCTCAGTAAGTGAATCATGTAAGTGTTTATGAGAAATAGCGTTATTCTTATACCTTATAAAACCTGGTTTCTATAAAATGTAACACGATACCTCGCATACGATATTGAAGAAGCTGGCAATTTTAAAGTTGAAAATTTTACGCGTTGATGCTCCAAGTATGGCGGAACACAAAGAGTGACTCAGCGCTTTTATCTACTTTTTCTTAATCAATGACGACGTTTCTGTATATAGTTCTACAAACATTATATGGATAGAATGTAGAATATCTATGTAGATAGAGAATTATATGACAGATGGCTTTAGCACGATTGCTAAAATAGCTATCTAGCAAAATGGGTTTTTATGATACATAAGAAGTAATGTTTCGTATTTTTATTACTAATATAATTTATTAGATTATGTAAAAGGCCACTAATTTTACATATAGTGCAGATACAGAACATTAATTATTAAAAAGTATGTCACAGTTGGATCTTACTTGAAGTTACGCCAGTAAACTAAAAGACAAAGCAGCTATATTCGTCGCGCGGGAGTTATGAAATTACTGAAGCATTAAAACTATTAAAGAAATAAATTGTACTAGAAATGTAATAACAATCAAGAACGAAATGTGTATTCCTTTTTTTCATTCTGCCCGGCTTTGATATGACGTGAAATATTACAATAAAATTCTTGCTGACTGCAAATTCAATCATTACCTTGAATCTTCTATAGAAAGATGAAATGAGTTTATTTAACCCGTGTAAGAGCTTCAAGTAAAATTTCTTTGACTTTTGTAGCAGTTATTACTATAAAGATTAAACATAAAATAAATATGACATAAATATGAAAAAAATATGATAACATAATTATAACATATAGAATGAACAATAAAAAACATATCTATTGAACGTAATTTCTGTTTGAAAACTTTAATTCCATTCGAAAAAGATCTGAGTTATTCATTGTACTTCAATAAAAAAATTAACTAAGCATAACGATATTATGCTACCGGCTCGATAGCATGTTTGGCGACATGCTGGCTGTTCTACGCGACCGTCTGTTTGATTCGTTAAAACATTAAACAGTTCTGTGCCGGCGTCAATTATTATAAAATATCGTTCCCCCAGGTTTAATTTCGTGAAGTATTGCGGCTTATATCAAATTTTCCACCACTGTGCTTTGTTGTTAAAGTTCTTTTGTTATATTTTTATGTATAGTGATTTTTGTTGACGTCACAGCTTCACTCATAGACATAGTATGTTATCGCTATGCTCAATAGACGAACAGAGCGTGGGAGTGAAAAGTCATAATTAAGTATATATTCCCTAAGACAAAAAGAGATAGCGAATCGAATGACACATTGTCAATTTCTATACTTGCTATGACCCTCTAAGACCGCTGTCAATTCTGTTGGAGCAATTTTATTTAAATAGTTAATGATCTTTGACGAAACTGTAAAAATGTTATTTGTGTTTTGTTCAGAGAGTGATTGTGAAATTACACAACGTAATGATCTAAATAAATAATACACTTTTCACGGATTATTAAGACAGGTTTGATTACATTGTTAGTTCACATATTTTGCCGATTTAGGTTTAATATTTAATCGTAAAACTGATTCAATTATAGATTTTATCTTTTATATTTATTTATTATAATATTTTACTGCTTTATATAGTGTTGGGATATATTTGGCGGTAAATAAAATAATATTTGTTTATGCTAGTGTTTGACAAAATGATGACGTCATGAATATAGATAACCGATAATAAGTTTTATAGATATTTAGTGGATAAAATAATATGAATTATTAATGTATAATTTTTATTGAGGATGGAATTCAAATCAAATATTTTTTTTTCGCATCTTTATATAGTTTGTATAGGATTATAGAAAATTGTATTTTTTATTGTTGAGTTTGGTTTACAATAGGGTTATTTACTGATGTTTAATTAATTAAAAATAACAGATCCGTCAATAAAAATTTAAGTACCTAGGTGCGTAAAGTTTTTGGACGAATAGATGGATGCCTTACGTAGGCAATATATTAAAAGATACCCCAAAATGTTATACTAGAGAATCGTTCAACCATCCATGCATACATTCAATCGAAAGACGTCCACTGCTGGACATAGTTCTCTCCTAAAGGTCTCCTAACGACCGGTGTTACGCCACCCATTTCCAGGAAGCCATCCAGAGAATTCTGATTCTTCAATAATCCTGGAGAAAACTCTTACGATGGCATATTTCTATCTCCGACGATTGACTCTTAAAAATACAGTTTCTTTCTACACTTGGACGAAGTTACGGCGAAGATCTAATATTTTAGAAGGTAGAGAATAATTCTTCTACGTACATAGCTACTCGTTTATTTCTTTTGTTTCCCACTAATAAATTCCGCCGGTAACTTTTTAAAACAATAGTTACAACGCCTAAGAGTCACATACAATTTCAGTAAACTTACATGACCTTCCTTTTCTCTCTTAAACGTTTAATATTCAATACGGGCTGCGAGAATATGCTGAGAATTTATAAACGACCACCGAAAAGCTATGTCCTCTTTGAAACCGACGATGTCCGTCATTCGGTCGTGTTGGAAGTTCGCGAGGTGTTCGGAAGTTCGAACGCTCTTTCGGCGTGGGAAAGAAAATTTGAGGCACTTTGTTTATTTCGTAACTCTATTGTACGTGGTACGGTTTGACTGAATCGAATGATTTCTATGTACTGTTTTTAGATGCGACAATAGAAATTAATCTGTTAACTTTACCTATTTAGTATTTGTTTTTATATTACGTATTACATGGAATATTTTGTGAAAATAACATTTTACTCAAACTCATGTATATTTAAGTCGATGCTCTTTTTGTCTTCCCTTTTTTTTTTCTCGAACGTAATCCGAGATTCCGATCGCTCTATTAATTATTTCAAGTAGCCCTTGTCGTTAATTGACTTTTTATATTCACCTGTATTCTTAATTTACTTAATTCTATGTACTCTCGTTTTTATTTTATTTCATATATCTTTCTAGTATCTACTCTTATATCTACTCTAATGAAATTAGAATTAATCGAATTGTTGTCTACTATGTATATATAATGTATACTGTCTTGTAGTGTGCAAACTGTGTTTAGTATTTTGTGTCATATTATATCAATTCATTTATTCAAATTTCAGTTTCCTTTCTAACATAATATTATATTTTTAATTCTATTTCTTTTAAATAGAGAGGAATGGAAGAGGAAGACATGTTGCGTCGACCCCAAATGAAAATGCGAAAAGGGTAGGGAGATGATGATGATGACTACTATTTGTTTCTTTTATCTATTTTTTTTTTAGCAACACTTTCATGAATCGTATAAAGGCCGGAAGAGTCTTATACGTCCACTAATCATTCAAAAATAATATCCAACTGTAATTTAAAAAATCCATCCATATATTCATTCAACCATAAGACGTTTACTGTTCGAGTTAGTCACGACTGTAATCAAACGAATCGCGCTGGGCCCTAGTCTAAACGATTCGGAGTCGTGTTTAACCCTGGCCGACCTGCGATTCGCAGTAGACCAAAATAATGTCTTATAGATCGACACTTACCTCTCGAGTAACGCCGGTGTCCTGCTTCACCTTCCGTAGCCCGTGTGTAGTAACCAGTGTATAGTGTGAATGTGTGAACTGAGTAATAGCTAGGAAGGCTTAACAATCAACAAACAATCAATTTAACATTTAACGCTAATCACAAATAACTTTCATCTATAACAACGTGTATTCTCGCGTCAAGTTATTTCCAAACTGAACCCTGCGACAATTCTCGCGGGTACTACGATAGAATTCAAGTGCCCCTTTTTTTCAGTTATGATCAATAATTAACATTTACTGTTGGACATAGGTCTCCCCTAATGAAGGAGCCATTGTCATAATCACCACGCTAGGCAGGCGGGTTGGCGATCGCAGTAGGCATATGTGATACTCAGAGGATGCTGCTGCCCATTCTTTTGTTTTTATCCCTTAGTCGCCTTTTACGACACCCGCGGGAAGATATGGGGTGGTACTATACTTAGCCACACTTAGGCTTCATAAAAAATATTCATCATATAACTCCGTAAAACATATATTTGTAAATCCATATGCACGGAGTCGTGGTGAAATATGTTACTATGTCATATATATTTAGTGCTTAATTACTATCTCGTATGAAAGTTAGCTTTCAAGTAATGTTACTAGATTTTCAAACTAGTGTCTACTAAAGCTGGTATTAGACGATGTTTTGTCGAGATCGAGATTTTTCCTTTACTGAAAATATAAGTTTATTCAAAATCGAAGTAAATTAAAATAAAAATTTAATTTAGGCCCGAAGAAGGCGCTTTTAAATGTCTAAACACTACCACCGGCTCGGAAAATAACCCGGCCGAGAAGAATCGGCAAGAAACTTAATCTGGTTTCTTTTGTTTGAATAAATTTAAATATACATATAATTTTGTATGTATGTATGTACTATACAAAGTACAGGTATAAACATTGTTAGCGAAAGCACAGAGAGGCGTGCCATTTCCAGATATCACTATAAATTCACGTAATGACCTTTTGAAATTAAGGCTTTTTAGACATAGTGCTTGAACTTATTATCAGTTAGTAATATTCTTTGGGATTTAATACTATTACCTAAAAACCTTCTATTAGACCTACTTAGTCTAAAGCGTAGGACGTTTTGTAGTCTTATTCTAGAAAAAAAAAACTCTGCGAGAGTTCAGTCCGTGCGACCGAAACATTAATAAGCGTCTTTAATCCCACAATATCTTGTAATATGATAATGAAGTGCCGATTCGTTGCTCCGTCCGTCCGTTCGTTCCGTCTACATTCGGATGACTGCTTAAAACAGCGAGGTCTGTTTGTGCAGAGTCTGCATAAATTTATCTCTAAAATTGTTTGAATATTTTTATATTTGAATAAATTTCCTCCATCATCCAGATATATTTTCCTTGCGATCTGACTAACCCTGTTAGAATGAAGAGCCTCGATAGATGAAGCCATCAAGATTTTAATACAAGAATAAACAATTAATAGTCCCATGTTTTAGACTCGGTAAAACCGATAAAAGTTTAACTAACAACAGTGTTAGGTCCTACAATAAGAATGCTCTGGAAGAGCACAGTGCGATGAACAGGAACACACCGAGGATGAATCAGGCACAATGTCAAGCATTCATTGCATTCAAGCAAGAGGTGAAATGAAAATATTAGCTATATTATAAATAATTAATTATTATTATATTAATTAAATTAGGGTACATAATTATAATAAATTGTAAATAAAGGAAATACATACATTAATTTTAATATCATATAACAAACCTCGATTCTTTTATCGATCTTTCCTATCTGACAATCAGTCAGGTAAAACTTTAGCTGTCCATTAATAACCGCCGAGTTTTAAAACAATGCGTTCTGTATAAATCGAACGCCACAGGTTATTTTGGGGTGGATCATTATGTGAAAGTACGGTGATGTCACAAATAACATCTACTAAAAATGGTTACGATTAATAAATTTCGCATTCCGCTCTTTCGTACCATTTATACCACGTATTCAGTTTGCAACAAACATTCTAGAACGTTCACTAAATATGTTCGTAAAAAAAAAGTTTTAAATCTAACTGTTATAAAGCTCTCTGAAACTAAGTTAAAACACTTTAATCTGTTGGTCCTAATTGGTTTTTAATAGTCATTAAGTAAGTCTTGTATTGCTTAAAGTCGTTTTCAAAAGAACAACTTAGTGCTTACTTCTAATTCAGTAGACACAAAGGAGATAAAATAATTGCATTGTAAATAGTTTTTTTTTTACAAAGAAATTTAATTAAGAGTTTTTGAAAATTATCAAGAATTTGGAAGCTCAGTTCTAAGTGCTTTCGGATGCCGCGTCGATTGATGTAATTCCCAATTCTAGAATGAGATCCTGAACTTTAATGAAGGGAAATATTTTAATAAAACTACATCATGACAAGCAAGTAAGACATTTCCTGACGTCCGCTTTTGTAGCAACTATCATGAAGTTCGAACAGTCTCATTTGAGAGCCGGTACATCTAAGTTTATCGTAATAACATTGTTGGCTACTTAACAAACGGGTGAGCTTGTAATCACGCACTGAATCTATACAAGTTAAAGAAAATTAGTAATATTAAAGCGTTTGACCACGATCTTATTTAATATTAAGTAAACGCATATATTCAGATAAAACAATACACTAACAACATATAAAAAATTATTAAAAACACTTACTAAATTCTAAAACAAACACACAAGTTGGTTGATTGATTGATTCAACCGGAAGAGGTCCACTGCTGGAAATAGGTTCCACACAAAGGAGGGGAATTGCCATAATCGCCATGCTTGGCAGGCGGGGTTGGTGATCGTAGTAGGTGTTTCTGGTACTCAGAAAATGCTGCTGCCCATCCCCTGGTTTATCCCTCAGTCGCCTTTCACGACACCCACGGGCACGATATGGGGTGGTACTATTCTTCGCCGGCACCACACGATGCCACAAGTTAGTTACGAAACACCAATTATTACTAATGTCGTAAAAAACAAACGAATATGTTCTTAACGGTGATAACCTAAACTTAAGAATGGTACTAGTACTTAAGGAATTTTTTTAACATACAGCCAGGGGCGTCTTTACCTATAGTGTAGGGTGTGCAGCGCACACGGGCGCAGGGCTTTAGGGGACGCCGAGCGACGTTTGCGCACCTACATAGATTTCACACTCGGGGCGACAACGCTCTAAAAGACCCTTTTTTTTTTTTTTTGACGGGGGAAATGCATTTACGCACTACCCTTATCTATTGTATTTAGGGGATCAAAATCCCCCAATACAATAGATAAGAGGGCACGGAGTGACGAGCTCCGTGCCAGTGTGGGACTCACCCGGGCGTGAAGCGCCCGGAAATACCCACTAAAACCCCCCGGGGCCGTCCGCTGCATTTGGGATGGGGGCGACACGGGGTGGCTTTCGTAAGCACCACGTCGCCCCCTGTCTCTAAAAGACCCTGCGTCCGTGTTATGGCCGACACCGAGCGCGGTAATGGTTAAAATTGCTACCCGATATTAAAAATTGCATCCGAATTTAACTGTAAGTATTTTCCATTTTGACCGCGCGTCTACTTGTGGGCGCCAGAATATTGGTTGCACACAGACGCTACAAGGGCTAGAGCCGCCTCTGCATACAACGATAAATGTTTTAGTGATCAGTCATTCATTGTAAATGTGGTGTAACTTCGGATTTGTTTTTTTATCTTCATAATGAAGTCACATTTAGATTTAACTATGATTATAAAAGTAAGGTTTTCAAAATTCCTACTCACCGCCCAGGATTACACCGAGTGAAAGATTAATGATACTTTCAGCACATAATGATGTTTTTATGATTATAAACGCGCATACAAAAAAATAATTCAGACCCTTATCGAATCTTGTAGCCGTGTTTTAACAAACCCTCTGATTTGATCAGCGCTATTTATCGGTGCAAACTTTGAATTATAAAAAAAAGTAATTCCATTAATTGCTTTGTACGGTAACGCTTTTTATATATCACATAACAGACGCAGAAGAAGGCTTTCAATAGAAAGGTACGCACCAACAGGGGAGTCGAGATAATGCAGAAGCAGTTTTTAATGCCTTTTTTTTTTGGTCGGGTGGAAATGCATTTACGCACTACCTTTACCTATTGCATTAGTGAGACCGGAGTCCCCCAATACAATAGGTAAGGGGGCACGGAGGGACGAACTCCGTGCCAGTGTGGGACTCGCCCGGACGCGAGGCGCCAGCAAATACCCACTAAAATCCCCCGGGGCCGTCCGCCGCATTTGGGATGGGGGCGATACGGGATTGCTAGGCATGCCACCGTGTCGTCCCCTGCAAGTAGTTTCTAATTCCTGACCAAATAGGTGAACGAAAAAACACCGTAGGTTTTTAGTCAGTAAAACCTGTCATGAAACACCCTTCGTTTCCCGGTATATTATGTAAGATTTCCCACATTAAAAATAATAATGCGAGGAGATAATTTTTACATTGACAATAAACGACACAATAGGGATTTCCAGTGATAATTTTTTATTGCCTCATCAAAAAAGAAACCACAAAAAAGGCGACCCACGAAAATAAAATTGAAATCTGATCATGAATAACGAAGTTCAAGGTAAACATTTTAAGAGGACGTGCGGTGGGCGACAGATTTGAAATGTAGGTATTTCAGTAATCTATTGCTACCGCATTGCTATCGTAAGAAAGAGTTATAAAACACGAAAGGGACAAATACACCTCGGAATAATTGTACCTATGCAAAATAGACGAAAACATCACTTCCTAGTACCCTGTTTCCCCCTCCAGAACTAAACCGATTTTTAATTTCTTTCGCTTATAGAATAAGAAAGACTTTGGCTATGCCTTTGTTTTGCTTTTTTTGTTTTCATTTATCATATATGTTTAACGAACGTATGAAAAAAATCGAGCTTTTTTATTTTCAAAGGCTCCTAGTTTGTACAATAACTAATTTATGGAAAAAATGAAAACGTACGAACTTTTATTTTATGGTACAAAAATATTTGCTATTATCCAGAGTGGAAATAGGGGACTACGTTTGAATGGAATAAATGCCGCTCGCATATCCTTTTAATATTTGACGCCATGCTACATGCAAAAAAAATCCATATTAATAGTCATTATCGGGAGAGGGATAGAGGTTTTCTCCTCGATCCCCCAACTAAAATCTTTAAACGCTCATATCTCAGAATTCTTTTAGCCGAATAAAATATATTTGCTTCAGTATACGTCTGATTTTATTGAATTATTTTATCTATTATAGTAAATTAAGTTCTAGTAAAATACCCTGTTGTATCTAACCAAGAAGAAATTAGACAAATCCCTGCAAACCTCATTGTCACCTACAAACAATATTCTTTGACGCAATAGCTACGTTCTAATCACTGCCCCGTCACTTTGATCAGTGACTATTATTTAATAGTCATTTAACATTGTTTACCTCACAGAGAGAAATTTGAATAAATGTGCTGACATATAAACATAACGCAAAATACACGCGCATCATGAAACAATATATATATGTGTAAGGAAATATACTATTTCTCAAATTTGAAATTGCCGCGCATTTATGAAGTCAGTCCTCATAATTAATAAATAAAGAGTTTGACATCGAGCGTCCGGCGAGTTTAATTTTGTTTATGTACGTAAATGACAAAAAATGTAAGTAGTTGCTTTGAGAATACCATTGTTAAAAGTATTTGAATTTATATGTGTTTCAATTTAGTGTAAAGATACGTAGAATAAACTATAATGTCGTTTGTTTTTATAGGTAAGACTAGTAAAATACTTTCATAGCTGTTTTATCTCCACCTCAGTGTATAATAATAAAGCCTTTTATTCGGACAACAGATATACAATGTTTTTTTTTTTTTTTTTTTTTAATAGTGCGTACATGCTTTTTACCAAAATTAAAATTAATCGTGTATTTGGTGCTTTTTAACTTTCTGTAAGTCCGTTTGCCAGTTGGCAAAGGCCTCCTCCAACCTACGGACAATCCAACCAAATTACGAAAACCAAACAAAAGAAATAACACAATCTCCTCCAAGCCGATTGGTCCTCGTGGGGGATAGAGACCACAACCCTTCACCTCAGTGTAAAATATAATAAATAAACGTTAACTTTTTACAGAGAAACTCAGTGTTTGTTTGTTCTATATAAATTAGAAAAAACATCGATATAAATAACCTTATAAATATACAAAGAAAAAGAATCAGTTAATTCTAATTTCATCGCAATTTCACTCTATTTACAGTTTATAGATTATTCCAATTTTTTTTTACTAACTAGCTAACGCTATTGATCGAAAGGACCTTTACAGCTTCAGTACTGAAGGAACTCAGCCGCAAAAAGGTAACTAGCACAAGGGTTACCAATGTGGTGTAAACCTCGGCTTAGCCGTTACCTGGGTATGATTCCAAATTTTTATATTAATTCGTCAAGCAAAAAAACTGTGGATTACTTTTTAAGAATAATGGGTGCACATTTGAGTGTAACATTTCGCATGCTTAAAGTTAGGAGATATGGAGAAGAACTGTAGAAACTTAAAATATATAATATTTCACATCGAATAATTCCTGAATTGAATATTTACACTTGAGACGGTTTTGCTTTAACTGACAACGAAAGGCATACAAAATTGTTTATTTATTTATTTATTCAAAGAGAGAAAACAACAGCATTTTTGAGACTATACATGGATAAAAACAGTTTACACAATACTATAGCCAGTTACAGTTTTTCTACTACATGTACTTTATAAAATAACAGATTTGTATATGCGTTGTTTATGTATGTTTGTGAATGTATGTGTTTGCGTGCGTGTGTGTTTATGTTTGTGTGTATGTTAACTGTTATGACATGGGATGCTTTACCATCCACTACCATTTTTATAATTAATTATTACTCTTTCATAAAATAAACTAAATACTTTAACGAATTATGGTCGAAATTCGTTCACAGGCGATCACCAGTTAACATATAAACTCAATAATGATGAAAAAATTAAAACGAATATTACCTATATATACTTAAAACGAATTCCATTAAGATTTCATTCGGCTTAGATATTTCGAAAGCGAATACGCGCCGTTGCATTCGCAAACGATAAAGACCCTCTCGAATATCGGTAGGAAATTACTTCGATAGAATTTCCTGCATAGGCCACCAACCCGTCCCGGTACACTCAAAGGGAGCACGCTCTCTTTTGATATCTTACATGTAAATATACAATGACCTTATACGATATTTGCCTGCGAATTCGTTAGTGTGTTTGTATCTCGAAAATTACTTAACCGATTTCCATAAATCAAATAGATTCATTCAGTTACAGATATTTTTACAGCTTCACCGAACTCTGTGGGCGAGTACTGAAGGCATTCAGCCGCAAAAGGTAACTAGCACAAGGGTTCAAACCTCGGCTTGGCCGCTACCTGAGTGTGAAAACTCTTGCGGAATTTTACTCCTAGCTGATCCCTACATTTTCTATCTAATAAAAAAAAAGGTTCCTTACAGGACCTGTGTAACTGCGTATTGCGTGCAGGATTGTGTGTGCGGTGTAGTGCGTGTATTCCTCAATGCATGGTCAGTGTCACTGTATCGCGCTGGCGGCGACGTTAAGAACCTTCTCAGTTGGGGAACGAGACAAGACTTGGGTCGCCGCCTGAGGGGGGACGCGGAGAGTGTGCAGAAGTTGAGTCATATATATATTCTATTATCTAATAAATATTACAAGGATGTCGCGACTTGTTACGAATCTGTCCTCCTCGCAAAGCAGGGGACAGAGAGCGAAAGGGAGTAGAACACTTCGCTTAACTGCTAGACGAAGAGGGAGTTGAACTGCCTTTTTTTTTTTTTTTTTTTACATGGGGACATCCTTCATGGACGAACCGCTCTCCCGGGCAGGAGACCGGAACAGTGTCAGACTCCTACTGACTAAAACCCCATGGTGTCCTCTCGAGCGTACTTGTGATGCCGGGGGGCGGGAATTGCCATCTGGATTACTACCGCTCCCCCGGCGTGCGTAGGCTCAGACGAGCCGTCGCCTTTATGGTCTGAGGGGGGTCAAGGAGTGGTAAGACCCCCCTCTGACGTCGACCATTGGGAGGCGCACCGGGACACATCGGTGCGCCTCAACCGAGTTGAACTGCCCGGGGTTGCTTTCGCTTTTCGTCGTAGTACCACAACTCAAGGAACCAATCGTTAGCAAGTTGTTTCGTAGTCTGGCAAGGTCTATATGTGTATTTGGAACTACGCAAAAGCGTCCGTCTACTCCGACGTCAAAAAATAGGTGGGGATAATGCGGAAAACGCGCTAAAACGCAAATTCTCCGTATTTTTAATTAGGAAAGAATAGTTAATTTCGGCAGAAAGGACTAAGGTAGTGTTTTTAATATTCCTACGCCTTAAGAAATGATTTATCAAAACTAACAGTCCTTGGTATGGTATTATATTTCTTTCTTTTAACACTATGAATGGCTTTAGACTATAGCGATCATTCAGTATCTCATAGACTACTTACTGATAAATGAATGAACTGAACGAGTCAAAATAGCTTTTGTAAAATCGAAAAGTAAAGTAAATAGTATAGAAATGCTCTCATCTTTAGAAATACCTCGTTTCGGCGTAGCGTATCGAGGCCGAAGGTTGTTCGTACACGTCACTGCACTAGCAAAACGGGAGAGATCGTACAAATATCTGTAGGAAATTACGTCGGAGAGAATTTCCCGCAAAGGTTCCTATTCCTAACGGTCGATACATCAAAAGGAAACTTATTTGCTTTGAAACGGAACTTTTCTGACATAAATATTAGGTCCTATTAGTTCATAGAAACGGAAAGAGTCCTCTATATAAGTAATGATTTATTAACTGAGTACATTCTATGAAGAGGAAAAATTCATTTCTTATGACGCTTATTTGTTATTTTTTTTTGTCGCTTTTATATCTCTACTATCCAATGACTATATCCATCCCAGGCTGCCATATTAATAGGATATGCGAGCGGCGTTTATTCCATACAAACGTAGTCCCCTGTTTCCTCCCTGAAAAACAATATTATGATAAATATTTTTATACGAATTAATATAAATCCAATACCGCTATAATCGTACGTTTTACTTTTATTTATTTATTTACATTAAAATCCACAGCATGTTTAAAAAATTCATTTAAACAAAACTGATAAATAAAATTAAGAGCCAAAAATGAATTTATAACTATTTAAAAACTAATTATCAGACAATGTTTACATGTATGTGTGTGTGTGCGTGTGTATGAATGTGGATAAATTTTGTGTTATTTGTTTACTAAAAAGATTTTCATTTGATTTCTAGAACTGTTTTTATATATATTTTTGTTATGAAATTTGAAGGTAAATAGATCTATATCACTGAATTGTTTATTATAAGTACGCGGAATTCTGCTCGTCAAGTTATTGAATCCATAGTTTGTTCGATGCTTGGGAATATGAAATAGTTGTGTGTGTCGAGTACGTGTGCTAGGCGCATGTAGTCGCAACATTTTGTTCATGAGTGTAGAGCAATCGAGTCCGCCTGTGCATACATCATATAATAGTAACATGTCTTGAAGGATTCGCCCATTACGCAGTGATAGTAGCTTATATTTTCGACAAGCTATCTCGTAATCCTCGAATGGTAATTTACAACGGAAACTTAAGAATTAAAAAAATATATTTTATATAATTTTTTTCCATAAATTAGTTATTGTAGAAACTGGGGAGCCTTTGAAAATGAAAAAAATGCTCGATTTTTACCGTCATTTTCAGACGTTCGTCAAACAAATTGGATAATTATAATTTAAAAAATCGATTAGGCATAGATAAAGTCTTTCTTGTTCTATAACTGAAAGGAAATTAGTTTTGGAGTTTTGAAGGAGGAAACAGGGTACTACGAAGTGATGTTTTCGTCTATTTTGCATACGGGTAACATCAGCCCGAGCTGCAGTTGTCCCTTTCACGTTTTATAACTCTTTCTTTAGTACTCAACGCGATAGCAATAGATTTCTGAAATACCGACTTTTATATCTTCTTGTCGACCGCATGTCCTCTCTAACAAATAAATAGCAAAGAATGAGCTAAGAGCTCATTTTATTTAATCTGATATCGTTATAGACTAGCAGTTGCCCGTAACTTCACGCACATTAAGTTGCACAGTAAATTTTTAATGAAGCTAAATGCTACTTTATATAAAACTTACTTGCATTAATAAGTAATTCGTGTTCGCAAAAACTTAATTTAGAACTTGTAAACGACCGATACAATTTTATTACAAGAAGAAATAAACATAAAAAAGTTCTTTAATCTTTTAAACATAGTATGAGTTACATAAAAGTCTTCTAAGGTAATAAATAGTGGTGGGTTTTACAATAAAGTTCCAAAGAACATTACAGATTTATCTAATAATAAACTCAAGGGACGTGTAAAGTTTTTTTCTCGGTCCAATGTTAGATTTTAGTAAAGTCTGGATATGCTTCATTTCCTGTACCTATGCGCTTTAAAAACAACCATAATTAATATCGAACTTAGCTAAATGAACATCAGAAAATAGTCAGAAAAGGCCTGTTCCGTTTTGCGTTATTCATCCCTGTTATATGCCAACCTTTCCTGGTATTACTGTTAATATTTGTAATATCGTCGATCCATTTCGCGTGGAGTTTTGGCGGGAACTGTCTGTCATGTTGCAGTTATTTTCTTTTATTCTTTCAAAATCAAAATTTATTTATCCAATTTAGGCCCTAAGAAGGCGCTTATGAACGTCTAAAACACTACCACCGGTTCGGAAAACAACCCAGTCGAGAAGAGCGCAGGCGAGAAACTCGATCTGGTTCTTGTTTTTTATAAATATAATATATATCATGTTTTTTTGTCATATAAAAAACTATACAAATCATAGTCTTAATAAGGTTAGCGGGTGCGCACAGAGATGTGGGTTAATTCCAGATATCACTATCGTTCACGTAATGATCCACCCTGTAATAACCTTTTGAGATTAAAACTTGCTTGACATAATACTTGAACTTATTGTCAGGTAAATCGGTAATGTTACTTGGGATCTTATTGTAAAACCGAATACAATTACCTATAAAGCTTTTATTAGACTTACTGAACCTAAAGCGTGGGACGGACAACTTGTCTTTACTTTTAATATTAAAATTATGACGATCATTCACTAGATCTAGCTTGTCTAAATTTTTACGAATATGCATTAAGTTATCGAAGATGTATTGGGAGGGCAAAGTTAAGATATCATATTCTTGAAACTTGTTCTTTAGAGATTCGCGAGGTCCCATATTATATATTGCTCGAACAGCTCTCTTTTGTAACGTAAAAATGGTGTCTACCTCTGCTGCTGTACCCCACAGTAAAATACCGTAAGACATTAAGCTGTGAAAGTAAGCAAAGTAGACTAACCTAGCAGTAGCAATGAAACTTGTGTATTTGACTCTATATCATGTAATCTTGGTAGCGTTTTGTGTGATATAGTTTGATATAGATTGGTATATGATTGAGGTGCCCATAAAGCTCTATGGAAATCTCGAGCAGGATGGGCCACCGTTTTGCTGAAGCTTGGTAACGTTGATACAATGTTGAAAATACATGTTACCCACATGCCACTGGCACAAATTGCCATTATCTAAGAAGAAGATTCAACTCGCCACCATTATTTATAACAACTGTATGCCCTAGCATAAACGTAGTGTTTATGCTCTCAGGTTTTTACCACCAAATAGTGTCATGAATAAAGCTATTTGGGTTTGAGTTATATGAACACTATTGTCCTTTGTCTATATCTAGCAGTTGACGTATTTCGGTTAACACGATGATTATAATTACTTTTGATTTTCCTATTTCTTTGGATATTCGCATCACGATCTGTACGCTGTAAGAATGCTAAATACTACAGTAATACCCCGTTTAGCGCGACCCCGTTACGCGCGGTTTCACTATAACGGGAATTTGAAATTTCGCGCTCAAATGCCTCGCATTACGCGAAAGAGTGCGTATAAACACAATGTAAAGACAATAGATGTATTTTTCCGTAAAAAATAAGAGTATCTATTGCATAAAGTGTTCTTAGAATTAAAGTGATTGATTAAAATGATTTGTATTAAATTTTCACTATGTTTAATCATAAACCTCGATATACGCGAATTTCAGTTAACGCGATTTTTTGCGGAACATATCCCTCGCGTAAAGCGGGGTATTACTGTATTAGGAACGTTCGAGTTTCCTATTTCTTATCGGTTTTTATTAAATAATCTCTGTTTTCTTGAACTTGTAGCAGAGTTTTTTACGTTCTTAGGACCTAAATATAACAATAGGTTTTTAATTTTAATTTTATTAATTGTAAGATCGGAACCAGCCAGAAATACATGTTGTAACAGAACAATCGAATTTGGCGAAAAATATAAACGCTATTGGTATTATATTTTATATACATATATGATATTTATTTGGCATTTTTATTTTAAAGTTTGTTTACCTGAATCCCGAACATTCTGTGTAATAAAATTCCGTTCTGAAAGGGATGTGACGAGGTTTACGGCTTAATGCGAGTTCTAAGACTTTATTGTATCGGTGCGCGGCCGCGTGTGCCTCGTTTTAATGGCTACGTTTTAGTTTTGATATTTGTTTCAGCACAGCTAAGTGTTGTTGAGCTCGTTCACTCGGAGTTCTGTAAATCTTTTTATAGCTAACTCTCCCCACGGTTCCGCTCGTGTGTTATATTTCATATTCCACACAATTATTCATTGCGTTTTTATATATTTAAAAAAAAAATCATTCATAAAGAATAGTCTCTTTTTATGTACAGGCCCTAAATTTTTTTGTTTGTACAAACAGAAAGCAAAGATATTTTATTTGATTTTTCTTAAATTGGTTATGAGATATTCAAACGTTTTTACATGCCTAAAACTGACCATTGAATCGTTTTTTTTTGCAATTTCATGAGTTTTACTTTTTTTACTCGGAGCTCTGGTTATTTTAAAACTACCGAAAGGTACGCTTTATAACTTTAGCTTCCGGAGTTTAGGAAACGTATAGATATTTAGAAATACAGAGCCACAGACAGACAAAAACCTAAATCAATATATTTTTGTATAAGTACCGTTCATACATTTTATGTATTTAGTAAGAAGCTGTTTCATTTTCATGTTACAAATAAATATTTCAATATTATTTATTTGTATAGATTATGAATCATATGTTGTCACCATAGTTACGGTGGTGCTACATGTTGTTATCGCTCGATTTTTCCTGTGTTGCGTTTTGCCACCATTTGCTGCAACAGACTATACTGAATGATAACAAATGATTAATGGAATTGAATTTTTGTTGTATCCGTGTCGTCATCGGATTATTATTTGATTTCGGAATTAATACGAATTTATAATTATGTACGTGAATTTTCAGAGTAACTGGCTGTTTATAGTGAAGTGTCTGGTCTCAATTATCTGTGTCTCGATTTAGGGAGGGTGACTGTGTCATTATGGTTTGTTCAACAAATAAGATTTATTATAATTAAGTTTGGATATCGTATATCTAAGGATAATTAATAATTGAGACGTGGCGATGATTTTTTTTTTTTTTGCAAAACTAAAACCGCCATGATTTGCCAATGGAGACGATACAGAATTGAACCAGCATTTACCGCAGTCTGGCACTGACTGCCTCCCAAACAGCGTCGTCAGTGTAATGGAAGCTCAGGGCCTCCGAACCGTCTCCTTTAGTTCATCAGGAATGGTTTTATATAGCGCTATATTAATAAAAAAAAGAATCGGAAACAACGTCAATATGCTTAAAAGGTGAACGTTCTAAACTGGGACGCATAAAAAGACTGAATGTTATCTTCGATTCAAGTCATCGATTTAGGGAATAATATAGGCATCGTATTTTACGAAACAAACTCTTAGAAATGTACAATTTTATTCCTTTACCAGATTTCTATAAAGGTGTGTAGTATTGTATTGGGAACCAAGGCGACCTTTTGTGAGGGGACAGAATCGGCAAGATATGAACTTAATATAAAGTTATACAAATATAAAGATAATGAGTCGTATTCAGGAACCTAGCCGGTACGTAGGTAACTTACTAACAAGAAACTTTATGTATTGTTACTGATTATTACCTCTCTCAAAAAAGTTATTATGAGTGGAAATTTTTCAAACTTTATAAGGTTTTCTCTTGATTCTTTTTCAATCAATGGATTTCATATTTTAGCAGAGAGGGTGTTCTTAATTTTGTTGTATATATCGGCGTAGCAATGGTGCTGCCATCTAGTTGTCAGAATGCTAAATATAGGAACACACAGCATTTAGCCGTATGAGTTGTAAATAAAGTAATGAAAATAGAGATAATTATACTAATTTCCTTTTAATAAATAGCATAACTGTACTGTCGCTATGCGTTCGTCTATGCTTAATATGGTTACCATCCTGAACTACGTCGTTACTTAATATCAGACGAGATGGTGGTCAAAGCGCGAGAGTCTAAACAGTTTACAAAAGGTTATAATTACATAATAAATCATATTTATAACAAGATATGAAGCTAAAACGCTTCTTATATGATTAGGTCACAAGTAGATAGTTTAAGTAGCGAACTTTCTGTATGCGATAAGAAACAAGGTGAATTAATTAAAGAGAATAAGAATTTGTAGGGCTAGTAAGCTCCCCCATTGGGGAGGCGGGCTAAGAGGTGGGGGGGGTAGGAGTTTTTATTCTCCCCCCATCCCCGCCGGGCCATTGCACCGACGGGCCTGGTGGGTTTGCCGCAGGGGGCGACGCGGCGACATGCCTGGCAACCCCGTATCGCCCCCACTCCAAATGCGGCGGACGGCCCCGGGGGGTTTTAGTGGGTATTACCGGGCGCTTCTCGCCCGGGTTTGAGTCCCACACTGGCACGGAACTCGTCACTCCGTGCCCCCTTACCTATTGTATTGGAGAGACTCAGCTCTCACTAATACAATAGGTAAGGTGAGTGCGTAAATGCATTTCCCCCCGTCAAAAAATAAAGGGCTAGTAAGCTGAAATGGCAGTGAGTCGGTTACATTTGTTAAAGGATCGAACAAAAGATTAAGTAGTTAACGAAGGTTAAAATATCATGTACTGAGATCTAGCCTGCGAGAAGCTTATGCCAAGTAATTATTTATTTATTTATTTCAAGAGAACAAATTTAAACTCTTCTTATTAAGAAAGCCAACGATAAATTCTAGAGCATGTAAATAATATAATTCATCACAAGTTACCAAAAGAGAACAAAATAAAAGAATAAGTAAATGTTGCAGAAAAAAAAAATATAACTGTGACAATATGATTGATGTACTAAAAATAGATGTGCGTATTTATATATGACAGTGTGTGATTGTGTGAGTAAGAATGTATATGCGAGATTATTTACTTATCTGCACCTAAACTAGATCTAGTAACAATGTCTATCACTTTTTTTTTATAATTCCCACAACATTAATTAAAAAACATCTACGTCGAATGCTTTTTACTTGTATAAATAAGCGCGCCTTGTCATAACAGATTTTCATGCATAATTGGTGTTAGTCCTGGGTTAAAAAAAGAGACGAGTGTAGAGACCTCATCAACATCTAACGGCACACTAGCGCGAGCCGCGGGCGCACGGGTTACATATATTTAATACCTCGTATGAGAGAAGTCCGTGTGTCCCGTCTCGCTCGCACTTTGCATATTTCTGATTGACCACCGTAGTTACTGTAAGCCCTACGACTAACGAGGGATCTTTTAGAATTTAAGTTTCACTATATGTCCTCAGAACAAGCATCAAATAATCATAATCATAAATCAATTAATTAATCATATAAGAATCAACTAAGAATCAGTTAATAAATAACTTTCAACGTGTACCACGACTTTCCCTCCAGTCATCCTTCAACTGGCTAGAAGCAACCAAAACGAGTAATAAATTTATGCAAGTTATGGAGAAACAGACGGACTTCAATTTTCAACGAATTTTACTAATGTAATTTTTGGTGCTCATATTCCATATCCTATATTTCGTCAGCAGTAACGCTTAGGGCTATTTTAACAGCTAAGTCATCAGTTTAAGTCCGCCGCGAGCAGTTTAGGAACTCCGGGGTTAAGCTAACAGCAGCCCGGTGTTCGGGAAGTTTGCCAGCTTGCGTACGTTGCATAGAAATTGAAAACGATGCAGTTTCTATGTTTATTGAGATATATCTACATATATAGTATTTGAATTATAAAGGAGTTAATTTGCAGGTATCCATAGTAAATAGTGTTTGATGTTACTTCGTTAGTTTTGCTTTTTATATTTAACTTCTTATTTTCCAGATATCTTCCAAAAGACATAACAACTAGAAATCATATAAAGCGTAATTAACCGAGCAATCATACTATTCATAGGTAAAGATTTTTATTCCAGTACAAATGAAGTAGAAAAAACATGACCGAAGGCAAATCGATGCGGGTGTAAAATTTTTAATCAGTGTAAAAATGTATAAAATTCATGTGGGTGATCTATGTAGAACGCGTCATGCGTGTCAGTTGGACATATCGGTAATTTTTCTAATGCGCAATGACCGCGACCTCACAAACTCAGAACATCGAAATTGTTTTTCTGTCTCTACCCACTAAATGGTTTACGCGCCTTACGGCTGAACGTAGCAAATTTTTTTTTTATTTTTTGTGCAATGCCAAGTGGTGATGTATGTAACCTTAGATGATAACATGTTAAGCTTAGATATAAACTGGTTTTGAAATGATAAGGCTGGAACACAGCTTGGGTACAGACTTTTAAATTTGACAGTGGTAGCTGACCAGGTGGACATTGAAATATACCTTACCGCAAAATCTAAGCAAAAAAAAGATCTCCTTATTAATATTTCAATGTATTATTGTATCATTTTTATATATCCAATGCTTGACGTTAAATATCCAAGTATTAGTGTGCTGGTGGTGATGTTTTTTAATCGTTTTAATTCACTTATATACATTCAACTAAATCTCTTACAAAATGTGACAAAATTTTACTAAACGAGGTGTGAGGTGGTGATACGGCTTTCTTGCCCGTCTGGGTTACAAACATGTCATAGTGTTCCAGGTTCAGCAAGGGTATATCCAGACCTACCTAAAGGGTTTACCTTGGTAGATACCTGCATGATGATGGCGAGGGTTGATTACTTCATAGTATATATAATGAATCCATCATCTTCCTTGAACAGTATATTATTTGACATCGGATGAAATGCAGTCATTTTGCAGAACCAGTACAAAAATTGTTTTGGAAACGTATGATTTTTGATCACGTAGGAAATTCGATTCGTCGATTATCAAATTTACAAGCAAACATATAGACAGACAAATAGAAGTTCTGTTTTGCAATAACGTAATGATTACGAAATTGGAAGCTATAATCAACTCAGGTTAAAACTCGCCGCGATTTTAACAGCTAGTGCGTATAATTTCAAAAGGTATTGTTTCATGCGAGACGGTCGTAACAATACGCTTTGGACAAGGCTGTTTATGTTTTCTTCGGTAGTTAAGCAATCTTTATTCATTATCGAAATGTAGAAGGTATTTTTTTATGACAACATAAAAAACCGTTGAGAGTGTATATCCTGCAAAGAGAGTGAGAGGGAGGTACACTGCGTCACATAGCCCTGCACGCATCTTGGCTATATAGGTTTTCTAATGGAATTTAAGATCCGTAGTTTTCCCTAATCACTGTGGGTTTAGCGCGGTGCAAATTCCGCGGAATTCACATCTCATGTAACGATCCAAACGGAGGTTTTGGTGCCATTGCGCTTGCTAGCACTCTCTCGCTCTAAGATCAACAGTTCAGAGAAGCTGTCAAGGTCCTGCCAGTCAACAGCACTTAAGTATCCGGATAAATTTTAAGCAATTCTCAGCGTTGAAAAATATTTTCAATGAAGCCGGTTAGTTAACTTTATCGTGCAAACAGATTTAAACAGAATCCACTTAAAGCGATAATTAGTCCGGATTGTTGGAAACGAACGTTAATGTATTTAAAAATGAAATGAAAACAGACGACGAAACTCGGTAATGAAAACCCCCGGTACATATCGTTTTTAATCCGTTTTGTTTTCTGTTTGTTTAAAATCTTTGTACGAATTTAGCATTTTTTATCGTTAACCTGGTGTGTTTGTTCAGCGATCAACTTTATCGGTTGATTTACCTTTTAACTAATTGTTAACTATGATTTAAGTCCGTCCAAAAACGTTATAGTATTTAACAATCGTCGAAGCTTCTTTTAGTTTCTTTATTTCCTAATTCTTATTATGTTTAATTTAATTTAACTTTATTTCACCTACATTCGATCAGAAAATAACATTATTTATTAAACAAATACACTAACATAAATAACATACACTATAAGGGCCGATTTTTTGATCCGTAGTCAACTCGAGAAATTGTCAGATTTGTACCAAATGGTTAAAATAATGCCGACTGACAGGCGGCAAACAGGCCTGATGCGTTTCTTGAAACATAGTTAAGGTAACCAATTGTCAAAAATGTAACTATTTGTTGAAAAATTTAACCATTCTGCCTAGTCGGGTCAGCAAGATGGCGGATGGTTAACTCTAGTGCGAACAGCTGTTTCATTGCTTTTGTGTAATATTTGAAGTTTCATTATAGAATAAATTTATATAATATAATTTTTTAAATAATTACAAATTACGTATTGTTATTTGTTATCTTTTTTGTAATATTTTTTTTTTATGAATTTTGTTATTCATAAGTATTCCATTATATGGTATATCAAGTTCGTCTTGTCTTGTCTTTGTTTTGTAAAAGATATTAAAATGAAGAATTAAATTATAATATCAAATAATATTTAAAACAAGACGAAATAAAAACAGTAATAACATTACAAAACGATTATAAGAAATAATAATGGACACAGATGTTTGAGAGTAGTTCCATCCTTTGTTTTTGTAATGTTTGTTTTAGTCTCGAATTATGGACTCTGACACATATTACTCGGTATGATCATACAAAAAAATTACCGGAATCAAAAGTATTCTATTATACAGTTAATTTTACTGGCAACATAAATAACTGTTGCTAAATTTAACCGCAATGCGATTATAACCAACAGTTTGCATATTAGTAATAGTAAAATTGACAAATGGATATAGTAACTTTGACTACGGATCAAAAAATCAGCCCTAAGCCGCTTACAGGTCATTTTGTGATGCATGTGATACTGTCGGAACACACTCATTGGTGATTGGAGACAAATCTTCATACTTAGAGAATATGAGAGAGATATGAACTGCTACCCAGGCGGGCATTCGAAAATGCCTTACTTTTTTTTACACTGCCTAGGCTCAGTGCTTTGAGCACAATCTCACCTGATGTTAAGTGACGATGTTGTTCAGGGCGGTAAATACACTAAGCCTAGAGGTATTGATTCTCAAGCGATGCTGCTGGAACACACCTATTGGTATTTTGCGACAGGATATCAAACTTGAGAGTGGTAGCTATCCAGGCAGGCATCATTAGAAAATGCCCTATTACCACGCTCTGGTTTCTTCTGTATGTTTTCCTCAATCGAAATCTTAGGTGCATTATATAATAAAATAGATGGATTCAAACTAAAGCCAATTGATCCGCAATCCGACTACGTACTTAGGAGTACGTTGATTTTTTTTATTCGTTCAGTTAATACACACATATGAAAAATGTACTGTACTGTTTTATATTTAAACGTATGTAGATTAAAACACGTCAGACACTTCATAGTAATTTCTTGCTTCTATACCCTAAGTTATGAGCCTATATATGTTTAATTCATTAAATTAATAAAACACAAGGCATAATAAACCCTAAACATTACTCACCAACGCTCGCAAATAATAAAACAGAGAGTAACTGATGGCAACAAGCCATTATAATACACGTCTGCGACCTGTCACAGAACGCAGAATATATCACACATCGTGCGACACGTGCTAAAGGGTACGTTACGAGCGCATGCAGTTTGTCAATCGCTGCTGACGTGTATTTTCCAGTTGGATTTGTCTACGATCGATCCTTGTCCATTAGGCAGCAATACTCGTTACATATCTTTCTATTTTTTTGATGTCATATCCCTAGATAAAGGAATATGGTATAAAACAATACAAAGTGAACCACCCCATATACCTTGGTTTGTGGGATGCAAGCTGACTGGAGGCCAAATCGAAACAGCTTTTAGGTTTCGTTCTGGTCATGTTCCATTTAACCAACTGTGCAGGTTGTGGAAAAGTCGAAGACGCTCAGCATCTGTTGGTGGAATGCACCCGAAATGCGGCGGCTAGAAGTTCTTTGGTTTTGTCATTAGGATTATGTTATTTAGATATAGGCATGTTCCCCATGGTGTACTAGCAGAACCGATGTCCGATTCTGCTAGTATGCTATGTAACTTTATTTTTACAAGTAGTAAGTTAAGAGATAATTTAATTTAGTTGTATATGTTTTTTTTATTGTTTTGTAAGATTTATTGGGTACGCTCCGATAGGACTGGCATACACTAATGTGTAAAAGCCCTGATTAAATAAATGATTAAAAAAAAATCTTTCTATATACGTTGACTTTTTGAAATCGTAAAACTTATTTTACCCCGTTGTGATTTTAAACTTGATGTTACGTAAAGTGACAAACATCTAAAGGATTTAACGCGTGTGAGAATGATATAGAATACATTATACTGTGTTCCTTATATTCGTGGTCTATGTGTGATATGTCGTAGTCTCTCTGCTAGGGATGTTCATCTACAAAAAATATCGATATTTTTTCGATACGATATCGCAACATTCCAACGATAAATAAAAAATAAAATAAAAATAAAAAAGCCTTTAATCTATAACTTATAACTTAAATGACACATTAAAAATATAAAGAATTTAAAGAAAAATTAAACTAATAGGTTATAGTCGCCTCGTCGGCGTAGGCCTCCCCCATTACCGACCATACTTCCTTGTTCCTTGCAATAGTGGGCCAGCCTGGGCCAGCGCGCTCTCTAAAGATATCTTCCCATCTTCTAAACGGTCTGCCTCTTTTCCTTTGGCTACTTCTAGGCAGCCACTCAGTACTTAGCTTTGTCCATCTATCACTTTTCATTCTAGATACATCTCTAGCCCAGTTCCATTTTAATTTCCTCATCCTTTTTATTACGTTAGTTATTTTTGTCTTACTTTTAATAATTTTGTTACCAACTCTATCTTTTAACCTTATTCCCAGCATACTCCTTTCCGTCTTCCTTTGGCAGACAGCTAGTCTATTCTCATCTGCTTTCTAACGATACTATGCGATAAATCTAACAAATATATCGGTATTTTTAAATTAGACTAATAAATTCCGAGTTGCCATCATCGAAATAAAGTAGAAATAGTATATGTTTAATTTTGTTACATATATAGCGAGTATTCAATAAAATAGTTTATTTTAAACAATTACATACAATAAAAAATTCTGTTCGTTTTAACTGAAAAACTTAAAATCAACATCATTATTAGAAATTATTAAAAATAAACTATTTCGATAAATTTTGGTGTACATGAAGCATAAGTAACTAATAAGCTATGAACAAAAAAAGAAAACCCACCCCACATTTATTCAAGTTATGATATACAGACGAAGTCGCGGCCATCCGGTAGTATAAATATCCAGTGCCAGAAGAAGAAGCTCAAGTCACTTTGCTGCCACTATGCTAGTTACCTGTTTCCTATACGCTCGTCACAAAGTCAGGGTGAAGGCTGTCAAAGTCATTCTGGTCAACAGCGTTAGTCAGTTCGTAAAATGTAAATGTAAAATATGATCCGTTTTGGCAACAGATTCAAAATTCTTTATAAATGTACAAAACTGTAAACTATATCATAAGAAATACATATATTGTACAATGGTATTTGTTTCAGTTAAAAGTTAAAAAACACATATAAGCCAATCGAAAATATCAACAATGGTCTATTCTTGAATTATTTATTTCACAGCAATAACGATCAAGATCAAAGTTGAAATGTAATACAGAAAATAAATACTCGTAGAATAAAATCACCTACGCTGAGAAAGTCTGTAAAAACATTGTCTATATGTATAAAAAAAAGAATTTAAATATCTTTTATTCCGAATGCAAATGTGTAAAATTTACTCGAGTTTGCATTCCATAGTAGAGCCGAGCGAAAACCTTATGCAGACATTTGAAACGATTTGAACGGCTTTCATGATGAAAACAGGCGAAAAACTACGAGTGAACGGCTTCGAAAACATGAAATGTATTAGAAAAACTCGTGAAATTTCAATAAAAAAATGCGATAAGTGTAAATCTAATTTACACGGATCAATTGGCATGGGATCCAGCGACTTACGTAGGTATGACACACTTGTCAAACTGACTGACTGTTGTCCAGAATGACATTGACAGCTTCATCGATCTTTGGGCGCGACACACCGAAAAAGGTAACAAACAAACAAACAAGGGTATCAAAGTAGTACCAACCTCAGTTTGAGCGTTTTCAGAGTTTAATAAAATCCGTGGAATTAATCCTGCTCGTAAGTAAGCCCTATTTTTTTATTGAAAAAAGAAACAAAGTCCTCTTAAGAGTGCTGCGTGTTATATGCAGAAGTATGTGTGTGTGTGACACCTATGTCCAGCGGTGGACGTCTTTCGGCTGGTGGTGGTATGACTTCTATGAAGAGCCTCCCCAGCTGTGTATTGAGCACATCTTGGGCTCATCATCCTATCGTCGAGGTCGGTTAAGATGTTACACGGCTTCCGCATCGGTTGTAGGGGGTTCGGGTCAGAGGTATAGGATACGGCCTTTACTATGAGGATTCGAGTGATTTCCAGTACGTTCGAAGAAGATGCAACACTGGGACTTAAAAGTGGATTTGATGGAGGCCAATTTGAAGCAATGATGGAGCAGGTAATAGTGCGGTCGGATTCCACGTCTATGGACACCCATTTTGAGCTCATCTATCTAACTCTAAAATCAGCAAGAACTTTCGGTAATGGAAAACATCGTGAGGAAACCGTAACATGGCAGTAGGGCATTTTCTAACAATGCCTGCCTGAGTAGTTACCAACCTCAAGTTTGAAAACCTGCTGCCAAATACTAACAGGCGTGTTCCGGCAGGATTACTTGAGAACCAGTACCTACCTCTAGGTTTAGTGTGTTTTTTTTAATAGGTTTCGTGCTTTGATCACAATCTCACCTGATGTTAAGTAACTTGATTATCTCGGACCACATCGTCACTTAACATCAGGTGAGATTGTGGTCAAAGCACAGCCTGTACAGTGTAAAAAAAAGCAGTTTCAGATCTCTGTATACTCGTATATTAACATTTCTCTGATACCATCGGGTATATACGATTTTCCTTACAAAACGATTCTGAATATTTTGTAAGAAGTACCTTTTTTTTTTTTTTGACGGGGGGAAATGCATTTACGCACTCCCCCCCTTACCCATTGCATTAGGGTACCTATCAAATAGGTAAGAGGGCACGGAGGGACGAGCTCCGTGCCAGTGTGGGACTCACCCGGGCGTGAAGCGCCCGGAAATATCCACTAAAACCCCCGGGGCCGTCCACTGCATTTGGGATGGGGGCGACACGGGGTGGCTTTCGCAAGCACCGCGTCGCCCCCTGCAGCCCGCGTCGCCCCCTGCAGCTTGTAAGAAGTACCTACAGTTTTAGATTTTGAGATGTGGGCGAAGGACGCACAATACGTAATAGAGGATATGATAAACCGGGCGGATACATATTTTTAAAATACCAAAGAAAAATTTAACAAATTTTCAATACGAATGAAGTGATTATTCTGTCGTTATTTTAAAGACACATCGTGGACGGTCGAATAAAATTATTTTTTGCGAATCATTCTCTACGTTACATACTTTAAGCATACCCATTTCTTTAAGTAAATTACACGAGTAGGTGTTGGTGTTTTTTAAGTGTATTTATATGCCCTTTTAAATCCTTTCAAAACGTTATTTTGGTGGTGCCGGGTAAGAATAGTACCAACTCATATCTTCCCGTCGGTGTCGTAAAAGGCAACTAAGGGATAAGCCTGGTGGTGTGGAAATATCTAGAAAGTATGATGTTGAAAGGAGCAAACGGAAGTTCCGTTTGCTCCTTTATTATTAGCCTTCGATTAAGCTGGTTCAGATATTATTTTGCCACCTCACTTCACTTTATGAATTATATAGAAATATAATTTGATAACTAATGTGCACTTGTAAAATATAGCGAGAGACAGCGGCGGCGGTTGCGTGTTGGCGTTCCGTTTTTTGAATAGGAAGAGGAAGGGATAATGAATACACAGACTAAATAAAGCAGGGGCGTATAGATAATATAGACAAGAAATAACTTAGAATAAGAAGAAAATATATATGATAATAGATGGCGTTAACACCTGGGAATGGGCAGTAGCATCCTCTGAGCGCCACAAACACCGACTGCGATCGCCAACCCGCCCGCCAAACGTGGCGATTACGGCAATTTCCCCCTTTTTAGGCGGTATCTATGTCCAGCAGTGGGCTCTATTGGTTGAATCAATCAATGTTTTTTCATGTTAAAAAAACAATGTTAAGACTTGGTGAAAAATACAGAAAAAAACATCGTCTATGTGGTTCTTAACGTGTCGGACAAAGCGGACAGAGTGACGTTGATTTTAATGTAACGTTTTCCCATCTCTAATTTAAGTATCTGATTAAAATATCGGTCGAGTGGATTTAAGAAACTATAATAGCATTCTTAACGCAAACAAACATTATTATGCGAATACTAAAAGACGAGAAAAATACAACAATCTAATTTGAAGATATTGCTCATGAAATGGCAGTGCGCGGTTGCTAAATTGTACGTCGGTACGACTAATATGTTTAGTATGAGTTCGCTTCAATAAAACAGTTCGTGTGTGAACGCCCGCGCCGGAGCTTCCTTTCCGTTTCGTTTGAGCCCAGACTGCGCTCAAATGCGATTTCAGTGTTTCGAGCGTGCGCCGGAAAATCAATAGCTCCAAGCTCATTCATGCCGAAACACAAAATGGACCGGACCGTGTATGGATCTTACAAATAAGTTTTAAAGGTTCTAGAATTGTCTATAAAGGTCTCAGATCAATAAATTTTAGTTGAGAAGAAGGTGTCTTTGAATTAAATGCTTTTTCATGACTTATTTGAAGTATCCGATATTACAGACAGGACGATTTAAAGGTTAAACAATGTTTTATCTGAAGATACATTTTAATCAGAAATATACACGGTAAATAAATTGCTATCTCTTTTTGGCTAACGTCCGTTTACTTATAATTATGAATAATGGATGCGATACGTTAAAATCAACAAAAAAAAAAATTGAGAATTTTATTTAACTCTGCTATGTATATAATATTTTATTTATCAACACAAACAAACATTTCATTTTAGGTTTTCAATTTATGATTTACCAGAAACTGAGTTTAGTTTGTGAAAAGCTTACTGAACTCGTCTGAAAGCATAAAAGGTGGTTAATAATTCGCTATATTATAGTTCGGGAAACAAGACAGGCTTTACTATAAACCGCTAAATGAATGTCTATTAAAACTTTTAAATTTATTTCTGATATATATTTAAATTTATATTTTATATTAATAGAAGCGAAAGAGGTATGCCAAGATCGTAGCAAGTGGAAGGACGTAATCTCTGCCTACCCCCACGGGAGAAAGGCGTGATGATATGTATGTATGTATGTGTATATATTTAAATCAGCTGTGAGCCCGCGGCTGCGCTCGCGTTTCATATATTTTTCACTGCGTAATGTCGTTTTGTCCCGTGTGGTGTCGGCTAAGAATAGTACCACCCCATATCTTCCCGTGAGTGTCGTAAAAAGCGAGTAAGTTATATAAAAACCGGGGGATGGGCAGTAGCATCCTCTGAGTACCACAAACATCTTTCTGTGATCGCCAATCCGCCTGCCAAGCGTGGCCATAATGGCAATCCGCTCCTTATTGGGGGAGACCTATTGTCCAGCAATGGACGTCTTATGGTTGAATGATAATAGAATGGAATGTACTTTTTGTTATACGGAGCCTTAATGATTTTTTTTTTTTTCTGTCTACTAACATTAAGCAAAGATATCTTTCACAAATTCAAATATCTGCTAGTAAAACTGTGCATTCAATCGAATTTTATTCGCAATTTCATTAATTTTTATTTACGTGAAACCCTAATTATTTTCGAAACGTTAAAGTAACCTAAGTCATGCGGAGTAACTTCAGCTATCAGCCAAAAAAGTCCCGTCAAAATCCGTCATGCCGTTCCAGTGATTACCTGGAACAAACACATAGGCAAAAAATTTAAAATTATATTCTTGGTATAGGTATCGTATATATATATATATTCATGTATTGTTATTTTGATTTTACAAACAGACACTTCAATTTTATGTACTAATATAGATAACTAGGGAAATAGGAAACGCTGATTCCCTTTGTACCTACATAGGAACCTGCACGATGGTTTTCATGTACCCGCTTACTTAACACGATAAAGTTTTGTTATTCCTATTATATTCTGCTAAAGTAAAACTCCATTCTATTCCTGATTATAGGGGTTACTGATTTTCTCGATAAGCTACTCCGTAATAAGAAAATAAATGAACCAATTTTCCGCGCTGACTAATCCCTTCTAAACGCACAAAAGTGTAATGGTGTATGTTGGAATTTGGGCCATTAATAGCTACCGAGAAATATGCGGGGTTACGAGCTTATTGTGTATTTCTAGATGATCCACTTTAAATATACGGATATTGCGTTATGCCTCTAGAAGATAAAGCTTTGTGTTTTAAGCGATGATGGAGCAATTGGTAGTGCGATTGGATTCCGCATCCATGGACGTAGGTTCAATCACACTAATCCAATTCTATAATGAGCTTGAGCTTTCAGTGAAGGAAAACATCGCGAGGAAACCATGACACTATGTGATTTTGTAACAATGCTCGCCTAGGTAACGACCAATTTTAAGTTTGAAAAATGGTCACCTAGCACGAATAGCTGTGTTCTGGGAGCATCACCTAGAAATTCAAGGCGTAGTTTATCATTCTGGGCTATATAACGATACATCGTTACTTAACATTAGGTGTAAACGTGGTTAAATCTCTGAGCTTATAAAAAAATGTGACTCTTCTTAAGTGGTGATTGAATGATGCGTCACGTTTAGGCACATTTCGTTAAATGTAAGAGAAAGGAAGTTAACGCAGAACGAAGGAGAAAGACAGCTAGCTGTATGTGTAAATATTGAATGAATAGAACGCTTTTATGTGAATTTTGAATCGTTGTATTTCTATCTCTTTCATACATACACACATAATGTCACGCTTCTCTCCTCTTGGAGTATACAAAGACTACACTTGCTACAATCCTGAAACACGTTTTTCGCATCTTCTACCTTCATACATGCTCTTTGGGCTTTTCCCAGAACATTCTCGATCTGGGCGAGATACGTTTGCCTAAGACGACTCTTACCAGCTTGCCCAGTCACCCTCGCCTTGTCAATTTGTTTCATCAATTTCTTTTGTCCATTCTCTCCATGTATCCGAACCAATTAACCATTTCTTTCTCTATCTTTTTCTCTACTACATCACAACTTTCCTCCATAGTATGTAATCGGTAACTAGCATCATTTCCATCAGTATGCTCTGATGAGGACATGGTGTCTGACTGCCCAACAGCACAAGAAGAAAGCCCAAGTAGTGAGACTCAGTTAGAACCATCAGAGTCTGAAACAGAACCAGTACGTAGATCTTCCAGAGAAAGACGGATACCACATTACTTAGAGGATTATGTTGTCGATTAAATTGCATGGGGAGAATTATATGTATTCGACCTATAGTTTGTAAATTGTAACGACTTTTGTGTGTAAAAATATAACTATCATTGTCAGAAATTTGTCAACATATTTCTTATATATCTTGTATTTTAAATTAATTAAATTGATACATGAATAGACAAAAAACCAAAAGAGCAAACTTGGTTTTAATTAATTTAAAATACAAGATATATAAGAAATATGTTGACAAATTTCTGACAATGATAGTTATATTTTTCTACACAAAAGTCGTTACTATTTACAAACTAAATGGGTCGAATACATATCAGTTCCATTATTACATTATTTATTTTATTAATTGCGGTGGCTCTAGAGTTATATTTAACAGACAAACAAGAATGTAACAACTTAATTCAGATAGATTTTTTTTCTTTTACTTTCTATTTATGCGTAGGTCCATTGTCTTTAATTAAAGGATAATTTAAAATAAAAACGTACCGTGTAATGGAGTCAGGGTGTTAATTAATGGAAAATGAACGTCTTCCAAAGGTTTGAGTCTATTCGCTAATAATAGATGTCATAGTTACTTTTATGCATGTTAAAGCCAAATTTATTCGAAAAGGTCGTGTACTAATAATACCTTTGGTACGCCATGTTAATTATTGCACTACGCCGTATAAATAATTATTTTGTAGGCGTAGTGTTTTCAGTAGATTAAATATCATCTGTTTTGTACGTTAATTATACAATTTTTCTTGGATTGTTTTTATGTTACTTTTCTCTGCGCTGGTTATTAATTTGCAAAGATTTATTTTTAATCCATTCATCCATCCATTCAACCGAAAGACGTCCACTGCTGGACATAGGTTTTCCCCAAAGATCTCCACGACGACTGGTCTTGCGCTACCCGCATTCTGCGGACTCCAACGATCTTCACCAGGTCATCGTCAACGTCTTCCTTGTGAGGAGGCCTACTCACACTGCACCTTCCTGTATGCACAACATTCATAATTTGTAAGAAACGGTTTAAGCAATTTTAGGTATATTGCAATTATATTTCGTAATAACTATTCCCGCTAGCTTATTTTATGTACTTTTTTTTTTAGCAAATTAATCTTGAATAATTGTACTATAAAGGTTTGATTTCAAAATACTTTAACAGCATCGAAAATAAAAATAATTAATTTTACCTTAACCCAACAAAAAATAAAAATAATGTACGGAAAGAGTACAAAAAAAAAGTTAAACCTCTGTACGACAGAAAAATAATAAATACGTCGCATAATTAATGAGAGTACGCGGCGTAACGTACATCCGAAGTACGTGCCCGATGGAAGAGATTAACATCGCACCGGACCGCGGAATATTAAATAATTTACCGGACACCGGACTGATTCCGACTCGGTATATCCCGGATCGAGTGAATTATTCACTCGGTACAGTTTCCATCAAGAATTGATGAGTTCACTGTTCTACATACATAGAAATAATAATACAGTGGTATGTACATAAATCAACAAAGTACAGATACGATAACTTTTTTAATAATTGTCTGTTTGTCGGTCTGTCTGTGTGTCTGTATATCTGTTTGTTCCGGGTAGTCTCCAGAACGACCGATTTAAACGAGTCTTTTTTTGGTAGATACCTGAAGTTACTTCGGGTAACTTAGGGTACTTTTATTTTGCGATATTGATTAGGTTAGCATGTAAAAAAATTAAAAGTCATAAAAATCTGAATAAAATCCGTTTCGATGCACAGTCTTACTGGCAGGTGTCTGAATGTGTGAGAAATATCTTTCCTTAATGGTAGTAGCAAAAAAAAAATGAATAAAATTATTAGGATTCCGTAAAAATAAATTAAAAAATAGATGACGTAGGGAAAAGTATATTAAATGCAGGCGCAGCCGTGAGCACACAGCTAGTACTACAATTTTCCCGTGCAACCTTCGATTACTTTAAAAAAAATCGTTAAATTGTTACAAGGGTTTCTGTATCGACTTTACTCACAAGTATCCAGATTTTTTTTTAATTTTACTTACAGTAAATTTAAACATAGCCATTAAATTTATCTATGACTTAAAAGAACAATCCTGTAAATCGGTTTAGTGCTTCTCGAATGACTAGTCAAAAAACGGATAGGCAGAAATTTGGTCTGTTATAAATAAGTAAGGAATTAAGAAATATATCGAAATCACAAGCAAAGTATGTAGTAAAAATATGTAGTTTGTAATACACGAGTAAGTTTGATATATTTGAATATTTATTTATTTTGAAGTGAATTATGATACCGTTGGGCATTTGTGTCCGTGAAATACCTTCCCTAATGACTCGCGTCAGTTTATCAAGGGTTGCGATACCATTAAAATTTCCTTATATTTTATGATGATTGTGTAATACAATTTCATCAAAACAACATTTCCCACCCACCAGTATTAAGTAGCTAAGCTTTCTACAATTGCATTAGGGGATACCGCAACGTTATGTATTCAAAGATTATTCAAGCCCCTACCATTGACATGAATCATTTCGAATTCGTTTATGTATCGTCTAAATCTGTTGCGAGCGGCCGAGGTTGTCAGTCGCCTAAGTAGAGATGAGGCATAAGATGTGTCAGATAGATCGATTTTTTTATTCGATTCACAAACTATCGAGGACTAAGATATATCAGTCTTTTTCAACTTGTTTTATTTGATTTTTTATTCGTAAATATGATTTTATCAATTGTCGAACTTAGACTATAATCATCATTCATGGCAAAAACTGTTTCCAATTTTTTTTTATAACGGCACTAAAGGTCATCAGTAGGAACTAAACAAAAGAAATGAAGGCCTAAGTTACTACTACGTAATTTTTTTATAGTAGATTTGTAGAATATTATGGCAATTGCGATTTTCATTAGACCTTATCCCAATGTTCATTGATTGTATTGTAAATATTAGGGGTCGTTTAAGTATTATGTTAAATTATCTATATTATATATAAAATATAAATGTTGCAATTTTTTAAATTTTTGTCTGTCTGTCTGTTTGTAATGGATAATTTCTGGAACGCTGGACAGATCTTGACGCGATTTTTTTTCGTACATGGTTGAAGTTACTCCGTGCAACCTAGGGTACTTTTAATTTTCTAAAATAATTAGGGTTCCGTGTAAAAAAAGTTCTTATAAAAATGTGATTTAATGCACAATTTTACGTGCAAGTGCTATCATTTATGAGATATATTTTATCTCAGTACTAAATTTTTTTTAGGAAAATAATTAGCGTTGCGTATAAAATAAACTAAAACCGAGTGAAGAATATATGAAACGCGGGCACAGCCGTAGGCACACTGCTAGTATCAAATAAATGTAATTATTATACAATAAAACCTCTTTAAAACGACAACCTCTCAAACCCGAAGAAATGTTTTGTTCCCTTCTCTTCAAGCTCAAAAAACCTTCATTAATGGAAATCTCATCCTCTATAAGTCAAAATAACCAGTGAGTACAAGTCATTGCCGAACATAATTTCCCTCCATAACTGGAAAAAAATAAATATCATCCTTCAGACCCTACACCCCGTCCCCCATGTCATCAAAAATAAGCAAAGGATAGCTTACATATAGCTTCCGTAATACTTGTAAAAAAATCGAATAATTTATTTTGTTACGGTGAGTTAACTTTCTTTAGCTCGTAGTAGGGAGTCACGAGAATCAGCTTGAAGCGACGGTCGCACGCTACTGATGTGGTAAGTGTTGTTTCAACGCGTCGTGTCGTTTCGTTTTACAAGAATTATAATTTTAGCGGTAACTCCGTTATTGAATTACGTAATATGAAATCATTCCGTGATTATAATTAGGGAATTAGTTTTGTTTTTTGTTAGGTAAACATGTATTTGCATTAGTATTTTTACAATTAATTATGAACATAATGATGCCCGCCTGGGTAACATCCACTTTCAAGTTTGAAAACCTGCCGCCAAATACCAATAGGTGTTTCGGCAGAATCACTTGAGAACCAGTACCTGTTTTTTTTTTTTTTTGTCGAGGGGAATGCATTTACGTACTACTCCTACCAAGTTCATTAAGAAGACCGAAGTCTCCCCAATGAAGTTGGTAGGGGGGTGTGGAGGGACGTCTCCACACTAGTGTGGGACTCACCCGACGAGAAGCGTCGGAAATACCCACTAAATCCCCCGGAGCCGCCCGCCGCATTTGGGATGGGGGTGATACGGGATCGCGGTCGCACGCATCGCGTCGCCCCCTGCGGCAGGCCCAATAGGCCTCGTCCACTCATAAGCCCATTGGGGATGGGGGGGAGAATGTCGCTGCCTGACCAGCAGGCTCTCTCCCCACCCACCTCTTCGCCCGCTTCTCCAGTGAGAAGATTTCTCCGGGAGGGGTGAAAATCAGTACCTAGGCTTAGTGTGTTTACCATCCTGGTCCACATCGTCACTTAACATCAAGTGAGATTGTGGTTAAAGCTAAGCCAATATCGTGTAAAAAAAACTACTTACAACAAAAAATGAATTAGAGAGTTTTTTTTACTTTTTTATAATGTAATATATTAGCTGAACCCGGCAAACGTTTGTGACCTGCCAGTGTATTGTAAAGAAAATCCATGTTCTATATACGTTAATTTTGATCTATACTAATAATAAAATTGTAAATTTCACGTGTCTGTACATTTTCGATTTTTGTGAAAGAATTATTGCAAAGGACTAAAAATAGATTATTAAACACATTTCTATCATATTTGTTTGCCTGTTTGTTTGTACATGTATCAATTAGAAAGTACTAACTGTATCTTAAATATACAAAAAGATAATTATAAAACATATTTCGGAGTAACATCAAAACTTTATTTTATTAAAATTGGTCCACTCAATCAAAAGTTATAGTAATTTGAATGACACGCGGCGACTATAATATGAAAGAAGAGTTTCTAAGTAAATGCGTTGTAGTCTTATTCGAGAACAGAAAATTGATGGATTGATTGAACTTGTACAAAATGACATAATATAAAATATATTTATAGTATTTAAATAATAAATATCTAATCCACAGTAAATGAGGAAACAATTTGATATTTCATTTAATATCTAAAAATTTAGGAAATGTATTAAGGAGTCATTTTATGGAAGTAGTGAACTGAATTTCAATTATAATACCAACTAGCTGTATCCCCGCGGCTACGCCCGCCTTTCATATATTCTTCACTGCATTTTTTTTTTTTCTACAGAATCCTCTTTTTTGTTTATTACTAAGATAAAGTAAATACATTTCTCATAAATTTAAGCATTTCCCCGTAAAACTGTGGATTGAATCGGATTTTATTCAATTTGTTATGAGTTTTGTTTTTGTTTTTTACGCGTAACCCTAATTATTTTTCTAAAATTAAAAGTTAACCGTAAGTTGCCCGGAGTAACTTCAGCTATCTAGCAAAAAAAGTCCCGTCAAAATCCGTCCAGCCGTTCCGGAGATTACCCGGAATAAAAAGAGAGACAGACAGACAGTCAAAAATTTTAAAAATTGTATTTTTCGTATAGTTACCGTATATACATTCATATATATTTAGTAAAAAAATAAGTTTTACATTACAAACAGGCACTTCAATTTTATTTATTAGTACAAAGTATAGATAGGTAAATATGGCGAATAACATAATATTATTTAATTCTAACTATGCCCACTTATAGTTAGGTTAGTTTAGGTTTTGTTTATTGTCGATGACATGTATGACGAAATGTTACGAAAGGTGATTACGTAAGCAAATTATTCATAGATGGCGCTCTACTAATTTTAAAACAATTTGGAATGTTCTGAAATATTACTATGTAGGAATTCAGAATCTACTACACGACACATTTCGACAGTTTTAAATTTTTTTGTCTGTTTATTAATTTGTGCGCCAATCACGCAAAATCTACTGAACCGATTTTGATGAAATTTAGTTAATAGTTTACAGGACAGGACGGGACGGGATATAATTGTTGAGCGAAGTCGCGGGCACAGTTAGTATTTGATATTTTTATATCAAATATTGTTCAGGGCGTTTTTATGACGGTGCAGAATTTATCCTCCGCGTCACACATAAACCAAGCCAACCGACCAAACTATCTAATGTAAATTGCCGCAAAAAATTATAATATACGATCAAATACTTACAAGTGAATGAGGTAAATAAAATTGCATAATAGACTAAGAACCCATAGATATTTCTGACAGATGTTTTCCAACAAATTTGTTTATTCGGAATGCATTTTACCTAGATATTTTACTCCGTATGTTTTAGAATTTCATTCGAATCGAAAACTACCTATCATTTTCCATCCGGGGAATGTAACGAACAAAATAATAAAAAAGAGAATGAATTCAATATGTCGTTTCTACAGTCAGTTGTGTTCGAGAGTGCATACAAAAATGATAATTTTGCGATACGTTCGAATTTTCCGTCGTTGTTTTTTTTTTTTTCGATTTCATTCCTACGCCAAACTTATCCACGAGCATAATTAACGGAATAAAATCGAAAAAAAAAATCTATCGTGCGAATCGTGAGTTTATACGAAAAGTCTACTGAAGTTTAATAATATAGGATTTCCGCGAATTTTTGTAAAAGTCTTATTACGAACATTTTAGCCAAATCTGTCCAAACAATCTAGTTTGAAGCGTTTATTAACTAAAAGTATTTATTTTATGTTTTTACAAGATTTAGAGGTAAGCAATAAGGTATAAATATAAATTACAATATCTTGATTTTGTCATTTTCTGTTTAATAAACTCGTACAAGAATCTCTAAATGTGACAACGACCGCTCTCGTAAACGTCGTTCGAAGCACTGCGTTAACGTTATCTCTTTCACTTTCACGCACGAATCATATCACGGATCTCGCTCATACGTTTCGTAGTGATAATGGAATAAAATAGAAGAAAATAACATTTCCTTGATATAGTTAAGAAAAACAGTTAAAAAAACATCTTTCCTTTCCATTCGAGCAACAGTGTAATTCGTACATCGTCGGTAAATACAAAAAGACAGTGCATGACTCCATACTAATAAATAAAATTGGAGTGTCTGTATGTAACGTCAAATTTTTTTTTGTTTATCTGTCTGTTTGTTCCGGGTAACTTAGGGTACTTTTAATTTTCGAATATAATGAAAGTTTCGCGTAAAGAAAATAAAACTACTAAAAAAAATTAATACAATCCTATTCAATGCACGGTTTCACGGGCAAGTGCTTGAATTTACGAGAAATATATTTACTTTACTATAAGTACTAAAAAAATATTAGGATTCCGTGTAAAAAAATTAAAACGTAGTAAAGAATATATGAAAAGCGGGCCTAGCCGCGGTCACACAGCTAGTTAAATATAAAATTAAAGCTTGTAGAAAGACAATCGGGACAACACACGGTGTATGACTAATGGGGCGTTTCAATATTGAAAGTTAAGATTGAGATCGAACTAAATGTGTATCGGGTTTTTTTTACATTTTATAGGCTTAGTGCTATGACCACAATTGCACCTGATGTTAAGTGACGACGTGGTTCAGTATGGTAAATACACTAAGCCTAGAAATACTGGTTCGCAAGTGATGCTGCCAGATCACATCTATAGGTATTTGGCGACAGTCTTCCAGTCTTGAGTCTAGTTATCCAGGTGGGGACTGTCTGAAAATGACCTACCTACCACCGTGCTATGGTTTCCGCACGATGTTTTCCTTCATCGAAAGCTCAGGCTTAATTTAGAGTCGGATATGTGGACTCGAACCTGCGTCCGTGGACGCGATATCCTAGCTCACTACCAACTGCTTCAACAACGCTATGTTTTTTGACATTGACAATTTAAGAGAAAGAAAAAGGGATTTCAATTTCGGAAAAAACAGATTGTGATCGCATATTGAAACGGGCCGTAAGTAAACGTCGGTCAATTACCTTACTTGTTACTTGTTGGTGGGCTCCTGTTTCCGCACTTAGACACATTGGCGGTCCATTGTGCGTGCAGGATCAGCCAGCTACTCGAGCCAGCCCAGCTCCTTCCAGAAGCGCAGAAGCCTCCTGGGGCGATCACAGGCTTCCTGGAGCGACCTCATTTGTTTGAGGGTTTTTGCCCGTTGGTTGACTACTCCCGTGCATTCCAGGATCACGTGGGTAGTAGTCTCTTCTTTTTCCAGACATCCCCTACACATGGGGCTATCTGTCAGACCTATAGTAAATAAATGTTTATTAAGTGAGCAATGTCCCGTCATCACACCCACCACTAGACGAAGATCAGTGCGAGATAAGCTGAGCAGTCTCCGGGCCAAGCTCCTACCTTACTTTTATGTTGCCAAAATAGAACGCGAAATATAAATGTACCGCCGATATATAAAACCTGCAATGCAGATAATATATACGTTATATAATGTAGATAATATTATAAACATAAATATATTTTTTTATATCGGATATATAATATATTTTATTACTTAATCGTGTTATATTTTTATGAATTTTATATGAATTTTTAAACGGGTATTTTTATTTGATATAAACGCGGATATATTATATGGTACGTTTTTATTAGGTTTTTTTTATAGACTCGTTTTTATATAATTTTTACGGTCGGTCGTTTTTACTTGAAAATCTTGTTTGTATGTCGTAATTTTTATTACTATTCAATGTAAGAACTAATGTAATAATTCCGAAAGCGTTTTAGTAGTAGTAAATTTATTTATATTTTTTAGTTAAAAAAGTGTAACATTCATTAGGGAGTACAAGATGTGTTTGCGTCTCTGCTCGGACGTACTTATTAATGTTGTTCAAAATTATTTTGAAGCAATGAAGGCGCAGCGGGTGGTGTGACCGGATTCCGCGTCAATCGACGCGGGTACGATCTTCACCTATCTGACTCTAAAATCGGCCTGAGCTTACGGTAAAGGAAAACATAGTGAGGAAACCATAGCATGGCATCTTCTAATGATGCCCGCCCTCAAGTTGGAAAACCTGTCGCCATATACCAATACGTGTGTTCCAGCAGCATCACTTGAGAACCAGTACCTCTAGGCTTAGTGTGTTTTTTACTATCCTGGACCACATCGTCACATAACATCAAGTGAGATTGCGGTCATAGCACTAAACCTAGACCGTGTAAAAAACTGTTTTATAAATATTAACCGTAAAAGCTACGCTGAATCTTCTCGTCCGAAATAATACAGTGTCTCAAGACGGGAGTCTTCTCACGATGTTTACCTTCACCGAAAGCTCAGGCCGATTTTAGACTTGGGTTCGAACCCGCGTCGTTTAACGCAGTATCCGGCCGCACTACCCACTTCGCCATTATCGCTATAACATATGCTAAGCATAATGGATTATATTAAATTATCAACAGGCATTGCAAGTGGACTCTCGCGTCTTCTAAGTCCGTATTTCGTACATTTCAACGTAAATCGAAGTGAGGCGAGTAGTGTAGTCAGACTCTTTGTGTATTACATCGGGAAAACTTTGAGTTCCAACAAGCCGCCCAAAGCGAGGCGAAGTGCTGTCCCCACTATCGTATTCTCTTAAATTCGTCTAACTTCGCGAGCAGTGTGGCGCGCTTTTAAATTGAAAGCATATCCGTTGGAATTATATAATTTCAAGAATGGCCTTATTAAAGGTCTTGTCAAGATTGTTGTTTTTATAATATTGCTTATTAATTTTTTTTACTGCAATTACATAGCATAATTATCGGCACATCTATTTTCATTTGCAGTACGTGCGGTGGTAACCCCGGAGAATCGATTGAAGTTAAAAATTTGGATAATGAACCGCTCCATCTGCTTTTATAACAGGATCTGTTGGAGCCGTGCATTAACTCATGTAGATAGGTTAGTTCGAGTAGGTAGTTTTAGTGTTTTTTGTTTGATATCGTGAATAAATCTAGTGAGGGTAGTGGAACATTTTCGTCATGGCCACCACCGGCACCTCGCACCCGCTACCCGGAGAGACTCGTCAAGTAATCCTCGGCGTACAGACGTGTGGACTATCGTGTGAAGTAATTATATCGGAGTGACACGTGTATTGCTACTGCTAGGTTAGTCTACTTTGCTTACTTTCACAGCTTAATGTCTTACGGTATTTTGCTGTGGGGTACAGCAGCAGAGGTAGACACCATTTTTACGTTACAAAAGAGAGCTGTTCGAGCAATATATAATATGGGACCTCGCGAATCTCTAAAGAACAAGTTTCAAGAATATGATATCTTAACTTTGCCCTCCCAATACATCTTCGATAACTTAATGCATATTCGTAAAAATTTAGACAAGCTAGATCTAGTGAATGATCGTCATAATTTTAATATTAGAATTAAAGACAAGTTGTCCGTCCCACGCTTTAGGTTAAGTAAGTGTAATAAAAGTTTTATAGGTAATAGTATTCGGTTTTACAATAAGATCCCAAGTAACATTACCGATTTACCTGACAATAAGTTCAAGTATTATGTCAAGCAAGTCTTAATCTCAAATCTCAGGGTGGATCATTACGTGAACGATAGTGATGTCTGGAATTAACCCACATCTCTGTGCTTACACTAACATTATTAAGACTACGATTTGTATAGTTTTTTATATGACAAAAAAAAAAATATATAAAAAAAAGAATCAGATCGAGTTTCTTGCCTGCGCTCTTCTCGTCTTGGTTGTTTTCCGAACCGGTGGTAGTGTTTTAGACGTTCATAAGCGCCTTCTTAGGGCCTAAATTGAATAAATAAATTTTGACTTTGATTTTATGGATAATTTGGACATACACTTCGTTTCATGGTATGTGTGGTATACGTTCGCAACCCATAACAAAGACGTCGGCGCTGACCAGCGACTTCGCAGCGGTGGTAAGGGTGAGTGATCTCATCCTTGAAACAATACACTCACTAGATGGTCTTTTCGTAGATTTTCGCAAATAATAAAACCAAAGGTCGCTCCCTAGTTCGAGCGGGAGTGACCAGGATCGATTAACTTACATGTAATTACCCCGCTTAGAATGTTAGGCTTCATTATTATTGCGAAGCGGTGCTTGCGAAAGCTATCCCGTGTCGCCCTCATCCCAAATGCGGCGGACGGCCCCGGGGGGTTTTAGTGGGTATTTCCGGGCGCTTCACAACCCGGGTGAGTCCCACACTGGCGCGGAGTTCGTCCCTCCGTGACCCCTTACCTATTGCATTGGGGGACCCCGGTCTCACTAATGCAATGGGTAAGGGTAGTGCGTAAATGCATTTCCCCCGTCAAAAAAAAAAGAAAAGCCTTCGTTACTATTAAATTAACAATAATTTGTTAATTTCTTAAACGTTCGTTCACTCAGCCACTCGTGATCCTGATAATTATTGTTCTGAATACTGACAAATACTTTTGAATAAATTATTTATGTTACCGAAAAGAAGTTGCATATTGCTCTATGTCTATATATGAGTACACTATAGACTATTAGGAGCAACCCTATTTAGGGCTTTCGATGAGATCGTTAGGTTTTACGATGAACCAAATGGGGCAACCACTCAGACTCGACGCGCGCTATTCAAAAACGTATTTTTAAAGAAAGCACTCTTCTATATGACCGCGTTAATGTTTCTGATAGTGTCGACTATGTTTCGGCTAAGTACTATAGTTTAAGGTTTAGGGTTGTCCTGCTAGACTGGTAGATGAAGAATTCCCAATTTTATAAGATTTATGATTTAAGGGATGTGGTACACGTTACCACGTTACGGGTTACGTTTAAAGTTATCAATTCTTTATTGAATTCTAGTATTGATTTGGTGACGTGACAGTAGTGTTATCTAGGGGGGTCACCGTTGAATTTGTATGCTTTGTTAGATTTTACAGTTTTTATTCTCAAGTACTGGTTTATTCGCTTTTTTGCATTATTGTGCAGTGTTAATTAAATTTTATATAAGTCAAATCAAATCAAAATTTATTTATTCAATTTAGGCCCTAAGAAGGCGCTTATGAACGTCTCAAACACTACCACCGGTTCGGAAAACAACCCAGTCGAGAATAGCCGGTAAGAAACTCGATCTGGTTCTTTTTTTTTATAAATATAATATACATTATTTTTTTTGTCATATAAAAAACTATACAATTCGTAGTCTTAATAATGTTAGTGGAAGCACAGAGAAGTAAATATTTATATAATCTTTAAGTAATTATAAAGGCGTTGTTGGCTACTTATCGAAGAGTGATGGTTATTTGGGAGGTAAGAAGTCTTAGAAGTATAGCTGGAGTGAAAATCTGTGTCAAGATCGTAGCGAGAGTAAGTACGTAGTCTCTCCCTCCCCTAAAGCGAGAGCGGCGTGATATTATGCACATTATTTATGCACGTATGTTTACATTTAGGTGGGTTGTGATTCAATACTCACCTGCAACTAAGTAAAGGAGTGCCCAAACACATTTACATCCTCATCTCCAAAATCTCTAGGTCAATATAATCTCAAAGTATTTTAATTTTTTAAATGCCACGTAACTTAACCCTTTGTTTGTTACGTCATTTTGTGATCTTAACAATTTGTTGCTACATAATAAAAAACCTTAGCAGTAAATAGTAGACTTAATTATCTATGGTCATCTGTCTATCAATATAGTATGTAATGTAATTTTTTAAGTTTTCGCGTTCCATATTTAAAATCAGTTAATTTTATCGGGTTTTTACGCGTTACCTTTGGTTTTTTTCTTCCTATCTCGACGTTTTGCAGCTGTAAAGAATCGCGAAACAACGAAGTCAGCGATAGCAGAACATCTGCTCAACTCCAATACCAACCATTGGATCGAATTCCACCGGCCGAAAGTTTTATCCACTGATCGCCAATACTATCGAAGAATGGCTCGCGAAGCGATTGAAATTAAAAAACATCCAAATTTCAATCGCAAGGATGGGTATAGGCTTTCCTCAGCGTGGAATCCGGTGCTAGAAAATCTAAAGGTTCGTGATTTATCGTCACAGGCATCGTCGATGGATACTGTTAGTGTTGTGTGTTGTGATTATAATAAATATAAAGACTAAACGGGGGTAGTTCATCAAAATACCCCTCAACGCAGCAGGCGACGCCGCGCACCGCCAGTCAGCCCGTGACCACGGTTTGGTGAAACCCAGCCGAAACGTCGGGATAGGAAGAAAAAACCAAAGGTAACGCGTAAAAACCCGTTAAAATTAACTGATTTTAAATATAGTATGTACGTCTATCTGTCTAATATTCATAATCGTAATCTTTATATTCTTAAAATTTACGCACAAAAACTTAAAGGCGAAACTACAAAGAAGTGATCAGGAACAGATATTAAAAATAATGGATTCATCGACACATTCGATCTAGCAATAACAAAAGCATCTTGAATGTTTACATTTGAAATAGCTTACGTATAAACTGGTAAGGAATCTATGCCATATGTTGCTAATGCAGTCGCTATACGAACGAAGGAAATTCGAAACATACGCTGCTGCAATAGTTCGAAGACATTAATACAGCTCTATTTATTTTGACTGGTATTTGCTTTAGTGGAGATATGACGAGTAATTCAGTTTTTTTTTTTCGAACGAACGGAAATGACGTTCTCAAAAGTAAAAGACGTTCAGAAAATAAAATGATTTTTTTTTTTTTTAAGTACTCAAGTATGTTTGTCCTATATACACTCGTAAACTGTTCATCCGATAATGATGACATTTTGGTTAGTTGTTTTTCATACGTCCGTGAAGTTGATATAAAAATTATTTCCTTGCCATTGTAACTTGTGCCTATGCACATTTTGTAGCCGCTGGATGCGGGTGGTGCAACACCGATCGTCGTGGAGATCTTTGGGGAGACCTATGCCCAGCACTGGACGTCTTTTGGTTGAATGGATGGATGGATGCACAGTTAGTTATCAATAAATGCCACTTTAAACTACAATATGATTTTTTTTTATTTGGAATATTTAGCTGTCGTCACAGTTGAAAACTCTTCAACCGCGCGTAAAGGTTTTTTGCGCGCTTTTTTGTCCCAGTTTATTTTGTATAGAGCTCATGGGCAATGGTTTTTTTTCTGTGCTAACAACAAAAGTGCGGGATTACCCCGAAAAGTACTTCTATCTATTTATTCAACCGAAAGACGTCCACTGCTGGACATAGGTATCCTCCAAAGATCTCCACGGCGACCGGTCTTGCATCGCCCACATCTGGCGTATTTCTGCGACCTTCATCAGGTCGTCGGTCCACATTGTGGGGTCCTACCCACATCTTTCGGTGCGTGGTACCCATTCGAGAACACGTTGGCCACATCGAGCATCAGTTCTGCGAGCAATGTGCCCAACCCACTGCCACTTAAGTTTAGCAATTCTTCGGGCAAAGTCGGTTACTTTGGTTCTTCTGCGGATCTCCTCATTCCTGTTTCGATTACGCAGGGAAATTCCAAGCATACCCCTCTCCATTGTCATTTGAGAAACTTTGAGTTTTATTATTAAACCCATTGTGAGCGAACACAAATAAAAAAGTCTGTATATATGTTGAGATAATCCGAAATATTAAGTATCGAAATAAACCCCTGGATCGGTTTATCCATCTTATATTTGATTGATAATTGTGAGCTTTATTAAAATTGCTGTTATGTACATTTTTAAATGAATGTTTTTCATTGCTTAGATAATTTCATCGTTAATCAGCAGTGGAACTTGTCGCTTGTCGAAAAGGAACGGTTTTACGTTCGAACCCACCAATCCAGTTCTATAATAAGCCTGAGCTTTCGTTGAAGGAAATCATCGTGAGGTAACTATACGATATAATTATGAAATTCGACATATCCACAATGTAATAGAAACACATAGATAAGAAATAGAATAATATTGGAAAATAGAAGTAAGATGAAAACAATAAAAGCATAAAAAAAGAAAAAAAAAATAGTGGAAAGCCACAAAAAAAGTAAACGAAACTCGGATTATGTTTGAGATGTAAGGGGATTAAATAAAAAAAGACTACCATATTGTCAGGGAATTTTCAAATAATTGACCGCCATTTAAAAACCTGTCGTCGATTATCTATAAGTGTAATCCGGGAAAATCACTTGGGAATTGAGACTGAGATTGTAGTAAACGCTAAACGACTACAAAATAGTTATTGCCAAATTTCTGGAGAGGAGTAACAAGATAATCGAATAAATGGTCTTTAATTTTCACGAAGCAGGTCAAGATTTTACTTAAAATGTGGTTAGGTAATGAAATTCTGTCTGGACTTATGTCACTGTCGGTCGCACCGACCGCAACGCTACATGCAACAGATGGTATCAATCTATGCATGTTATTATAATCGCAACGTGCGAAGTGGATGATGGGGGCCAAAACCAGATACCAAAACGATCGCAGCGCATGCTGTACCAGAAATCTGAAACTAGTTAGGACGTTCTATCAAACAAATTATTTTGAGGTTGCCTATAATTTGTTGATCTGTTAAAATAACGACATAAATAGTCGGTATAAATATTATATGTTTTACTTATAGCAGATTTCTAATTGGTCCAAAGAAATAAAATGGGGAGCGGTTGTAAAAGGAAAAAGTGAGCGATTAAATCTTAAATTGTCATACTTTAAGATGGAAGATTCTAAACGTTATAATCACTTATATGAAAATGAAAATGTTTTATTTTTTATTTAAGAGGAAATTTAATAGAATCGAATAATAATAATAACGTAATGTGTCGTTTAACGTAACGTAACGTAACTAGTTTTGTGGGAGGTTAATAGCACTGATATTTGTCGTAGTACACCTCCTCCTAGGTTATGGGGATAATGTATCAGGGCGTGTTGCCCTTTTCAGCGGTGTCTTCGTGACGCATTCATGCGTCGGTCCTTGGGTCAGTCATTATGACTTTTGTAGTTCCTGTTGAATTATCTGGTTTCTGCTTTATCTTGCGCCGTCGGTGATGATAACGAGGTTTCGTGGTTACAGATTCGTTTTTCGATGCGCCGTTTGAGCGTGCTGTGGAGCAATTCCTCAGATGAGAGCATGTTTCGATGCAGTTACACGCCAGAACAGGTTGGACTTTAAATGAACCACGAAATCATTTAGTTTAGTATCTTTTGATAGCAGTGTTTTGAACACAATGATGTGGGCTCGTATCATATAATTATCACGTTATGTCGGGTGGCGTGGCGTATTAAAACTGTGTTTCAACCATAGAGTAAGAACACTAAGAGTAATAGTTGCATACAAAAACACGCCTAACATTGAAGTCAAAATATATGCATTTGTGTAAACGAAACGGAATTACGTAATCACTGGGACGTAACGAAAAGAGTATGTAGTCTTTTAAGGCCTACTTGAAAAGCCTTCACTCCACGTGTGATTACTACCATTCTGAATGTTTTATTTCTATGGTTTCAGCGTTAAGGCAGATTATGCAACACGTTGAGCTTAGAAAGTGGAACCCCGTTCACCTCCATAAGTGCATTTGTTACAACACACGCGTTAACTTTCTATAGAATGAATAAATTTCTTGGATAAATTTAATTCTTCACGGCCGGTTCGTAATACAATGTTTTTCTTCGCGAAACCCTAAACCCTAATTGGAAATCTTGTCATTTGAAGTCAGAGCCCTTCCCTCCATCTCTTCTCTTCTTTACGTCATAATTGGCGAATATAAAAAAACGGATTTGAGGATTTATCTCGTTACCCCTTTTATTGCATCCACTGTAAGTATGTAGTTAGCCCCGGAACGGTACATCTGTTCCAAATGGCAGGTGCTACCCATAAAGATAATGCTCTCGGCCAACTAAGAAAATCCGTTTGTAAACATACGAATTTAAAATTCAACGAACCATTGTACACTTCTACAAATAGTGTCTTGTTTTATGTAATTAAAAAAATGTATGGAGCAAGATAAAGTTTAATTTAATAAACTGTTTAATCTAAATGAGAAATAAGTTCTATATCTCATACCAACTCCCAGAATGGAAATAGTCAATTGGAAAAATCTGGAATTTATAGAGAAAAATGTAAATTATTATTTCACTCTAAAAACATGGAAACGTAGTCAGGAAAAAATATCTGTCGAAGATCAATTAGTAAATAATAAAACTTCCATTCCGAAGTAATAATCGAATGCTGTGTGAAATTTCATAACTGCCTCGGTGGCGCAGTTTATTACGGTGCAACTGCCGTTCTGAGGTCTCGGGTTTGATCCCCGGGTCGGGTCAAGTGGTATTGGGTTTTTCTACTCAGTATCATCCCGGAGTTTGGAATTTGTGCCCGATATGGCGACAGGCTCGCCCCCTGTCACATCTGGGACGGAACTAAGCTCGGCGAAATGTGGGTGGTGTAGTTTGCTACATCACCTCTGCCAAACCCTTCGGAGATAACAGGCGTGAGCTAATGTTATGTTATCAGACCAGAATGATGCCTCAATCATGGTCAGTTTTCACGGCGACTGACGTAGGTTCTAATCAATCTTAATCCTGTAATGAGTCTTTAATTGTTTCTTCGTCGTCAATTTTTTATCCTTATTTGTTTTCGTTTTACAATCCTAAGCTTTAGATGAGAAAACACCAGCCTTAAGTTCGAAAGTCTAGCTATATAACTTGTTTTGAAGCTGTCATGTTGTAGCACATCGTTACTCAAGGTCATGTGAGGTTGTGCGCGAAGTCTGGTATGTATATTATAAAAAAAATGTATAAGTTTAAAATATCCAACAAATCTATAACATAAAACAATCAAATTGTAAGTTTAATAAAAATCTCATTGGCCTCTCTATTCTTGCATATTCTTACATGTATTGCTTAATATTCGATTTCTTCATAAAATACAGTAGTTCTATACCTACGTTCAAACGAAATTGAAATGACATGCTCCTTTAATTTAAAATTCACGTTCTCGGTTCGTCGAAATAAACTGCCGTGTGTCTCTTATGACAAATTGGTGAAACTTACGTGTATTGGCAGGTGCAATCACTGCCATACCGCTCTCGACTTTAACGTTTGCGCGTTTAGAGTTTATATCCGTATGAGAGTTTAGTATTAAATTTGCTTGATTTTTATTTTCTTGCATTCCACTGTCGCGGTAAGAATAGAAATGTTCTACAGTAGTTTTAGAAAATCTTTCGTATTGTCTTCATATTTTAACAGTACTTTTTTTATTTTTTATATACATTTATTTTTGACCACAATTATCAATAGTTTTTTTTTTATTACCATTAAAACTGTGCTTTGAATCAGATTGTATTCAGAATTTCATGAGCTTTAATTTCTTAACGCGGAACCCTAATTATTAAAGAAAAGTGGCCTAAGTTACGCGGAATAACTTCAGCTATCAACAAAAAAAGTCCCGTCAAAATCGGTCCAGCCGTTTCGGAGATTAAGCGGAACAAACAGAAAGACAAAAAATTAAGTTTTTTGGTATATGTATTTAGTAAAAAATTGTTATTTTGTTATTACAGACACTTCAGATTTATTTATGAGTATTGATGTTTGATAATATATTTTTAAGTTAAAGCTGGGTAGGTTTTTAGGACATTTTCTAGAACCAAGCCGGTTTATTTTTGATAAACAGTAATTAGTGTTTACTCAGTAGACAAAATTAGATTGTAATCATTATTAATAATCTGTGGTATGTAATATGAGTTTTTATTTTTGCAATAGATTTTTTGCTCACTTATTTTAGTCCATTTATTCTGTGTCTGAGAATGTACACTCTTATATGGACAGTATTCAGAAGGATGAACCAAAAATAAACTATTTTTTTTTTCATTTGTTACCGTTGAAATTTTTTTCCAGATAACGAAAAAAAATTGTGGAAAATTTTAATCTCAAATAATTTTACAACGAGTAGAATTAGCAACAAATAATTTAAAAAAAAACCTATTTTGTAGATCATTCAATTTCCTACAAGAATATATATTGTTTTTTACGATTCGTTGATTAGTTGCTGAGTAATTAAATTGTTATTTAAAAAAGACTTTAAAAAATTGCAAATAGGCACCTCTTAATATTAAAATTAAGAGCTAAAACTTTCAGAGATTTATTTTTTCGTCATCTCGAACAATATTTTCACAGTAACAATAGAATAAAAAACAGTTTATTTTTTTGGCTCATTCCGGTAAACAGTGTCAGCCTATGCGGTCACCATTTCTAGAAAAATGGTAGTCAAATATTTTGAACATCTTTTTCAATGATATAGAAAATAAAACGTTGCTGAGGGTATTGTAAATTAGTTTTGATTATTTTTTACAAATACAAATTATAAGATATGTAACATGCTAATTGAAAACTGATTTCGTTTTAACCTTTATTGCTTTTTGTTTTTTAAGAGAAATATTATATTATGTCACATAATTTTTCTTTATAAATTAAAGTATATTTTGTGTTTCCGTTGGACACCAAAATATCGTTTTTGTTTTTGTGTATCATAGTGTTTTGCATATCGGCGTCCAAATGTATTTACAGTACAAAACAGTTCACCGTATTTATTCCATTTTATTTATTTAAAACACTACCACTCGACAATACCCACTAAACAAAAGAAAATCAATTGAGAAACTGACGAGAAAAAAGTACTTCCTAAACTGTTTTGTCTTGTGTATTCTCATACGGATTATTATCCGTAGTAGTAGCATTTTATTACACGTAGTAAAAGTTTTTTTTATTCTAATAGATAGAACAAGGCATCTTCCGCGTACTCTACACACGGCAGTTTGTTTCAACGAGCCGTTCCGATTATTATCAACAGTAATTGCTATACCACTGCGCAGAGTCTAAACGAGCGAGTATATCTGCTAAACGGTTTATGTTTTGAGATAATACAAGTTCGTAATTGCTTTAGTATGAACAATCTTATTTTATGCTAACTGCGTACGCGACTCCGTCTGTCTGGAGTTCCGTATTTGTAAAACAACGATTTCAATAAAATATTCACAAATATTATCCACTTTTAGGTGAGTTTTAAATCCTACATGTTATTCCGGGATATAGACTATATCTATACCGAATTTCGGTGTGTAGATACGATAGGAATATATACTTTTTGCGTGATCTGTACGTAAATCATAAAAATGTGTTCTGTCTTTGTTTTTAAGGTTCACTAAGAACCACTAGAGTGGTTTTTGGTCGTTAACATTTCAAATCTTTTCAAGATTTTATTTAAAATTTCGGAATCAATCAATAGTACATTCAGTATAGTGGTAAACATGTTCACAATATGCTATCGCGCGCAGGAAATGACGTGCCCGCGTCGTCGTAACCGAGTCTAGACCATATAAGATAGTGCGACATGCGAGAAATATTAGCTGTAGGAACTGTCATACGTCAGTGATCTTCATTACCCACATACGAATGATTTTCTTTTGCGTTCCATCTTTAATTAAACAAATAAAAAAATATTTAAAAGACATAATCCAGTAAATAAAGATATATATTTTATATTTATACTTCCCCACGTTCTTCTGGAATTATTATGTTGTTTACATAATATGCAGTCTGTTTTACATTTTAATAATAATTGTGATATATGAGTGCGTTAGGTTTTACAAATATAAACCTACTGGGTTTTAATCCTAATACTGGGAGTCAGTAAAATTTAAATTATTCATATATAAATCCAAAATTGTACACCGTGCTGGTTATAATACTCGCTTAAAACTCTTTAAACTCACATCGCTGGAAAATCATCGATCTCATTTTTCTACATAAGCCTGTTAATGGAATTATTTTTGTTCCTAGAAATAATCCAAGAAATTCGAAATCAAGAAATTTCCTTAAAAACACATCTATTCGCCTCTCAATCGTCTCAAAGAATTATATAACGAAATTAATAAGAATCATTGACATCGTTCATTGCTTATCTCACTATCGCTCAAAACTATTAAAATTGCACGGGCCTATAACCTATAGCCTAATATAATAACTTACTTGTTCATAACTCCTCACGTTCGAAATTTATTCAAATAAATAAATCTTTACAGTGGACGGTCGTTTCATCCATTTCATCTCTCCATGAAAAGCATTAGATACGGCGCAAACAACAAAAACAATTTTCAACTGAAATTTCGTGAAACTAACCGAGCTTTATGCAAATTGTACGATTTTATTCGCTGTAGTTTTTGCTTATGTACGAGAAAAATTACAACAATTTATAAAACGGGGTTAGTTGGAACTTAAATATTGTGAAAGGCAACGTCTGTCTGTCCATTGGTAAGTTGGTTAAAGTTTTTTCAAATTAAAACTTCTTTAGCCACAAAAAACTTATAGATTCGCGTCACCTATGACATCAGCGTTCAACGACATGCTACAGTATGTCAAATATAAGTGGACGCTTTTGTGCTAACATGACTATGACTTCGATTAATACTAAATTATTTTTTTATTAAAAAATTGGTTGGCTTTGTAAATTGGCTGATTTTCTAAATAAGGTCATAAGTAATCAGAGTCAGAACTGTAGTCAATGTGTTATCAATTTGACTTTTAATGGCAGTTTTTTCAAAGAAACACTTCTTTCGGCAACCCCTATGGCTGCCTAGTTTTTTTTTTTAATATTCGGGCTCTGGAAAATTTGTGGATGAAGAACTGTCTTCTCATGTTCAATAAAGGAAGCCTTCAAATATTACTTAAGGACAATTCTGGTCATTTTTGACCCCTCGCTTGTTAGCAAAAGTAAAGTATCCCTCCATAATTACGTAAGCATTATCATGACCTACGGTAGCGCAGTTGTATTACATACGACTGCCGTTCTGAGGTCTCGGGTTCGATCCCCGGGTCGGGTCAAGTGATATTGGGTTTTTTCTACTCAGTATCATCCCGGAGTTTGGAATTTGTGCCCGATATGGCGACAGGCTCGCCCCCTGTCACATCTGGGACGGAACTAAGCTCGGCGGAAAGCGGGTGGTGTAGTTCGCTACTTCACCTCTGCCTAACCCTTCGGGGAAAACAGGCGTGAGCATATGTATGTATGTATGTATCATGACCTAATTTGGAACGAAGATTAATAAGTGAATATTGCTGCTGTGTGATGCCGGCTAGAAATGGTACTACCCCATATCTTTCCGTTGGTGTCGTAAAACGTGACTATCATCAGTAAAGGTCATCAAATATAAGCAAAGCGAAAACCTCTCCCCTCCTAGAATCTGTTGTTTTTTTACACGGTATAGGCTCAGTGCTTTGACCATAATCTCACCTCATGTTAAGTGACGATGTAGTCTGGATGATAAACGGAATTAGCCTAGAAGTATTGTTACGTGAAGTAACTTCAGCTATCTCACAAAAAAAAGCCCCGTCAAAATCGGTTTAGCCGTTCCGAAGATTACCCGGAACGAACAGATAGACAGACAGATAAAATTAAAAAAAATATATTTTTGGTGTCGGTATTCATATCTATTTGATAAACAAGCAGTCATGAGGACTGACAACAAAAGTGAAAGTGAAAACTATATTTCACGAAATAATTTAAAAAAAAGGAAGAAAATCTCGTATCCACATGTTGAGGCTTTGAACCTACGGACCTTGCTTACGCGTGATTATTAAGTCGCACTTCACACCGATAAACCAAGCGTTCGTAATTAATCTGCATACACTCTTTACATACATGGAAAGCGTTCGGTGACGCCGACGCGAATTCCATGTTTTTTATTCAACCAAAAAGTAATTTATTTTAATTTTATCTCAATATAATTTTCCTGCAGCGTAACAACAATATTTCTATAATAATTTCGATCGTCGAACAGAGTGGCAGTGTGTCGCGTGACGAACCGCTCCCAACTTCTTGCTATTTACAGGTGATCGAAGTTCGCGTCAAATTATTTTAAACTTTATTACTATTCCGTGAATGTTTACATTCGAACGACTTCAAACAGGTTCGGTTGGACGTCTTTATTTTCATACGGGTAAAGGAAATTGGTTCGAACTTTTGAGGTCAAACTTTTAATCTAAATTTGTATCTAAGAAACTAATCTAATTTCAAATGTATCACGAATCGAGATTATGTTGGAAGATTCTCAATATTGTATCTTTTTGCGCTTGGTTCGAACATGGTGTAATTCGAACCGAATGAAGCGATAATGGCGCGGTCGGGTTCTGTGTCAATGGACCCGGGTTCGAGCCCACCTATCCAACATTAAAATCACCCTGAGGTTCCGATGAAGGTATATAGCCAAATGTGTTCTGACAGCAATAGTGTTTACTATTCTGGACCACAACATTACTTAAGATATGGTCAGATTAGTCAAAGCACTGAGGCTATATGTTATTTTTTTAAACGGTATAGGCTCTAGAACCTGAGCTTTTAATAGGGCGTTTTAATGTCCACCGAGTTAGTTACTGAAGGTAAAAATCAAGCACCTATAAATATGTTCTGTCACCATCATTTGAGAACTAGTTCCTCTAGGCTTAGCGTTTTTACCATTTTCAATTAAACTGGCAGATTATATACTCTCAAGCATAGATAAAAAGAAAAAGAACATAATTTCCCCAATATGTATGGGGTACTTAGTTTTTCTATTCTCTAATCTTTTATACTTAATTATAAATCAACTTTAAATTGGATTCTGAGGATTCTGAGAAAAGACAAAAGTGCATTGACCATAATCTGACCATGTCTTAAGTAATGTTGTGGTCCAGGAAGGTAATACACTAACCCTAGGTTCTGGTGCTTAAAATAATGCTGTTGCTAGGAAGGGCTTTGACAGCTTCACCAACATTTGTGGCAAGCGTTTAGGGCGCTCAGCTGGGAGAGTGGTACGTTGGCTCAAGGGCACCAAAATGGTACGAACTTCGGCTTGAGCTGCTACTTGAGACGCAAACATTTTATCCCACGATAAACTTATGGAGATAAGATAAACTACCTACTGATCTCAAGTCCCTTAAAGAAGTTAATAAAACTAAATACAATCTTATTTAAAGTCCCATCAAAACTACAGTTACCATATAAATGGAATAAAAAATTTAGTACCTAATGTTATTTCTTTATCTAAATAGATTTCTATGTATTTATTCTTTTTACCTCCATTTACATTCCAAACTATTCATTTCAGCAGTCTCAGGTGCCTCGTTTAGTTTTTTTTTAACCTGATTGCTCCATTATCAGACTAATTATTAATATACCGTTTATTTCAGGCAAGCCCATATATACCATGCATATGTAGGTTAGTTTAATTAATACCTTCAGTTAAAATTTGAGCCTGAACCATTTTGTGGTATTTCAAAAAGCCTAGTTCGACTGACCATAAGGGACCAATACACCTATAAGGCTATAGAGTTCTGGAATAAATTGCCAGGACAAATTCATTTCAAAGAGCTCATCAGGGGATATACTCAGCGCAAAGCTTAAGAAGCCCTAGGAATCAGCTGCGATTATTAGTGAGAGCGCTAACTAAGCACTGTTCTTTAGGCAAGCATTTGCACAACATGGGCTGCATATGCCCAGAACACAAAAAAGTGCAGATTTTGTGAAATTGCAGACGAAACCCCAAGGCACATCTTGTGTGAATGTGACTCACTAATACCCATACGCAACCGAGTTCCGAGTAAACATGCGTTGTTCCTAGAGAAGGTACAGACGCTCTCTGCCAAAAAGATCCTACAGTATATCCAGGTTGTAGGTCTAGGCAGTGAGCTTTAGAAATATGGGGGCGATCACAATAGATCTATTTAGGTCGCAGTGACACAGGACTGTTTTAGCCTGCATAGCCCCTTTCTCAAATAATAATAATACATTTAAAATTTCACGAAGAATCTAATTTTAGACTATTTTTATTTCGAATACTTAGAACTTGCGATGATTCTACATAAATGTTTATTACATCATAATTATCATCACCATCTCCCTACCCTTTTCCCATTTTTATTTGGGGTCGGCGCAACATGTCTTCCTCTTCCATTCCTCTCTATTTGTTGTCATCTCCGCATTCACTCCTTTTCTAAACATATCATCTTTCACACAGTCCATGCATCTTTTCTTTGGTCTTCCCCTTCCCATGTAACCGTCCACATTCATATCCAATACCTTTCTTACAACATCCTCTTACATCTTAGAATTAAATGTTTAAAGTAAAAATATACAGCCACTAAGTTTATCATTGTCGAATTAACTGCCGGATAAAAATAATAATCTAAATAAATGTTGACGATGTACGGACGAGTATTGACGAAGTAACAAAACAAAAAAAAATCGTTACGTATATTTACACGATTCGAAAACCTTCGCAGTGTGTTGTTACAAGGAATTGTAAGGAAAATACGAAGTCACAAGTTAAATAATGTTATGTTGTTTTATCAAGTAAAGCCTTCACAAGAGGCATAGAAAATATTATTAAGTTGGAAGATTGATGTTAACTTATCTACTTTTTAAAACATTTTATTTATATTATTATTCCAGATGTATGTAGTAAATGATTTCGAAGATATTTTTAGTTCATTATATTAATTTATAAAATTTGTTCAGTAATTATACGATTATAAAAACAAAAAAAAAAAAACAAAATTCGTGATGATATTTTTTGTATCACTTTTAATCCTAATCAATACAGCATTAGGTATTCAGAGGGCGGAACGTCACCTCACTGCGACAGTTCGAAAGGAAGTGACGAATGATCCCGACGTCGCGTCATGTTTATCTATTAAAACTTTTAGTGATTTGCCTACCCTCAACTTTAATGATATTATCATTAATTGCTTCGGCTGCAGTTTTTAATTCACTCGCCTATTACTTTGGTGAAATGGATCATTTTGTTGTGATCTATGTTTTATGTGGTGGACTTTCTGTAATGGATTCTATAGAGTATAGTTTTTTTATAAATAAATAAAACAACGTAAGATATTTTCTCTGTTGTTAATAAACCGATTTTCTTTTTTTTATTTGTTTTTACCTATTGTTTTAGTAGTTTTAGTGTAAATAAAATAAAATAATCGAAAATAGTATTAACTAATTTCAAACACAGGGGCTAAAGCTAATAAATATAAAACGATGAATAGTTCATGGAGCAGGTCATATCAATTCAGATATAGTCGATTTTGTTCCAGTCTCTACGATGGAGGTGGAAGCCGTGGTGGGGCGGACGGCCTCGCTACCTTGCGATATTGAGCCGGATACGAACGAAGATCGAGTGTACATGGTGCTCTGGTTTCGGCATGCAGGGGGAAAGCCCCTCTATAGGTATGTACTTTTGTCTTTGTATTTTTCATGAATCTTAATATTTAAGTGGAGAAATGTTATATTTACTACTTACCAGCTGTCAGGCCGCTTTTTATATTTAAAATGTAAAATATTTTTATTTTCAAATTGGTTACAAATATATAGTTTTGTCTGTAGACTATAAACTAGGCAATGCTTGTATCTTGAAGTTTCTTATATATCCTTCACTTTGTAATATCGTTTTTTCAAATAATCATTGGGAAATAATGCTTTGATGGTGCTGCCCATTAAGTCGTGTTTTTTTTCACAATTTTATGAGCTTTATTTTTTTTATACGGAACCCTAATTATTTTCCTTATTTATCTAATACTAAGTATTGTATTTTTTATACAGGCTCTAAATAATATTTATTCAAATCAAAAATTACATAAATTTATTCAATACTTTATAATTAAAATAAAAATAAACAATAAAAAAAAGAACTATAAATAATGAATGCCGTCCAGCTCGCACCCAGACGGGAAAGTTCCCAGAAGGCTGGCCATATTGCCACGTTGGATGGCAATGCTGATTCGCTGTGCCAAATATTGGCCAGCCCTCTGGTCGTGATACGTGTCGACTAGACGACTCGCGAGGTCCTTAAAAAGGCTATGAGCACTCGAACCCCACGGCCCCAGAGTTTCGACTCCAAACGGGACAAATATGTTGAGATCCTCCGTTGATGTAGCTGCTGTGCCGGCCTTCAAAGAGGTAACTGGAAGATGTGACGGTGCTAAAGTAGCATCCCATACCAAGGGCTGCTCCATCTTCCAAGGCATAAGCTTAATCCCATCGGGTCTTTCGCCATCGTCACGCACCAAACCAATCAGTTCCAAGCTGGCTGGTACATTAACACTGGCAAAAGCCCGACGTAAAACGTCATTGAAGTTGGTGTGACGCGAAATACGACTTGCGCTTTTACTACAAGCCAGACCGTGATGCCCGAGCTAGTTGATGAACCCATGATACCCCTAAACGTAGGTAGACGGACAGCCTGAATGTGGTGTTGTCTAATTTAGTGCCAATATTCGAGGATGGTAATACCTTTAGCCCAGAGGCTTGACTCCCACTCCTGAGCGGCTAGTAGACGAGCACTCTGTAGCACTAGTTGACATATTATAAAGATTATTCCGTACTAGTTTACAGAGCGACTCGTCCCAACACCTTTGAGAGTTTACAACCTCAGGACAATTAGAATTTGGGCATGGATAAATTTCTCATAAATTCAAGCACTTAGTATAAACCACCATTGACACATCGACTTTTTTCACCTATTCTTGTGTTTTAGTTTTTTAATGCGGAATCCTAATAATTTTCGTGATATTATTTTAAGTACTAACAGAGAGTACAGTTATTATCACGAACTGTTATAACCCTAAAACAAATTTGTTGTATAATTCACTTCAACTGAAATTTAATTTCCTACAATCAATAGCATGCTTACCTGTAATTTTTTTTATAATATTTCGTTATAGTCCTATTTTGTAGCATTAGTCACCTCAAAATTAGTTACGTCCCTTACTGAAAATAACCTTAAAGTCACTTACATTTAAATATTAGTAACTGTGAATTTTAATAATTAAATGTAACGTTTACACTCGAGTACGGTGATTGGATTTTTCATTTAACTTCCGTTACAAACGTTTTCTTTGTCGATGTTAATGAAGTTACATTTCAATTAGTGTAGAGATTGCGTTTATCTTTAATTTCTAAAAGTCTAACGCAGACCGACAAACTAAGAACGTATCATTAAAAAAACGAGCAAGCCTTACAGTAGTACCATATAAAATCTCACCTTGGTAATAAGCAAAATTATATCCTGGTTTTTCAAATGGTTTTTTTTTCATTGAAGAATAGTTATTTTTAATCAAAATTGTATTTTATATAATAAAAATATCAGTTTTCTCAGAATCCAATGGTTCTGGAGTAGTTTGTGACTCCAGAATGCCCCTTAAATTAAACATAGGTCCTATAAGACCTGTCATGTTGTATGGATCAGAATGCTGGGCTAGTTAGAAGATCGATAAGATACGATTGCATGTAACAGAGATGCGAATGTTGAGATGAATATATTAGTCGGAATTTGAAAGTTTCGTCAATTGTAGGAAAGTTAAAAGGGAATTATTACAAGAGAGGAAACGCATTTGAATGAGATAATTAATAAATATGAATGTGAAACGATAGAAAAGTAGAGGAAGGCCAAAGTGTATGAGTCTGTATGGAGTGTATGAGGAATAATATGAAAGAAACAAGAGTAAATGAAGAGATGACGGTTGATAGGGATATAGGGAAGAAGAAAAGACACTACACCGAATCCAAGTAAGTTGAGAACGGGGTATGAGACTCACGATGATTAGCGTAGGGACAGAAATTAACCTTAACATTAAAGATATTAATTATTCAGCGGGAGATATTAAAATCAAAATTTTAAAAAGCTAATATTTTTTTTTTTGTAATTATTCATTATTAATCACTTGCATTTCTGACTAACAATCTACATTTTTTAATGCATTAATACAGTTTACAAAACTGTAAGTTAGGCGCATGGCTGAGGAGTGGCAATACCAACTTCTTCGAATATGTGTTAGTACCACCAGACGGGTAACCATAGCACTGCGTGCACTCATTGGTCAAATAAAATAGCGCGCGCTTCTCCGGCTTCCTGTTACACACTTCCGTCTCTTTTCACGAAATCTCTGTCACAGATGGAACAAAAGGGCGTGCTAGGAATTATATTCAACTATTTCAAATTTTCTTCCTATTTCAAGCAACTAGTTTATATGCTAGCGATGTTGTATGACGTGTTTGAAATTAATACACAGGATCGCGCGGGATGACGGCTCGTTAGCGATGCGGCGACCGTAACGATCAACGAAGCGGATTACTGATCCCGCTGTGCGCGTCTGCCATCAAATTCATTCGCGTTTATTAAATTGATAGGTGAAATTATGTTACTAGGTGTCATACACATATTACGTAAGCTAATTTTGTTTTTTTTTTTGCTTTTTAATTTTTTTTTTAATTTTTTTACCAAAATTATTCACTATAAGCAGATTTATTTAAACGGAAATTATTATGTAAATATTGCTCACGTGATTATGATAAACACTATAGCCAGCGGGTTCTCGAATAGCTGATGTGAACTGAAATATGCAGCGTAGTTAGGCTCCAAACAAGGTGAAGGTCCTGATGAAGGTCACGGGAATCCGCTGGATGCGGGTGACACAAGATCGATCATTGTAGGAATCTCCAGGAAAGACCTATGTCCAGCAGATGATGTCTTTCGGTTGACATGATAATTGTATACAAATAAGAAAGAAATACATCATTACTTGTAAATAACCTGGTAGTTTCGACACTCAGAAAACCATTTACTGTTGCAAGAAAAGCAACAGATCATAGCGGTAGGAGCCAAAGTAACAAGTAATATGCAGAAACCGTCATAAGAATTTCAATTATGTTTTGTTTACTTAAATTGTGTTAACAGTTTATTTAATGGAGTGTGTAAGTGAGACGAGAGTATATTTCCACGTTCACTTTATAAAAAAAACATATAGCACGATCTCGGTGGAATTGAAACAAGATCAATGGAAATTGCGATATTCGCCGCTCCAGGGGAGGTGACCCGGGTGTAACGTCGCTGTAACTTTCCGCTCCATTGCTGTTAACGTATTGGTTTATTCATAGAAATAAAACACTCAGAACAGAAGTAGTCACACGGGGAGTGAAACCATTTCGAGTTGGCTTTAAAAACCCACGCACACCTTTCGTTAAGTGCCCGTGGTTACGTAATTTCTCGTCTCTTACACGCACACATATGTATTTTTTTAGTTTCATTGTTAAGCGAGTATTTGTATGGAACTACCACTCTCAGCGTTATTACTCTATGAATTTATTACTACGAGCATAAATTACTTAATTTACACTAACGAAAATCAATCAACGAAAGTCAAAAGTTTTACCACAATATCATCTGATATTAAGAGACGATTATTATATTATATTATATTATAGTACAGGATGGTAAACACACTAAACTTAGAGGTACTGGCTCTCAAGTGCTGCTGTCGGAAGACACCTATTGGTGTTTGGTGAAAGGTTTTCAATCGTGAGGATGGTAGGTACGCAGGTGGGCATTATTAGAAAATGCCCTACCACGATGTTATGGTTTCCTCCCTACGTTTTCCTTTACCGAAAGCTCAGGATATTTTTTTATTTATATCACTCGTAATAAAATGTTATGCTATCTAAACATAAACTAGATATTGATCTAAATAATCATTTAAAAAAAAATGACTTCATTCTTTAAGAATAGCAAATATTAAAAATAAGGACGACGACCACGACGAAATAACAGAACGACGAAATTAATAATCATAAACGCGCAAAGGATTAAATTGTAACGTTATCAGAACAACATAAACTAATTTCAATCTAAAATTAATTATTTACTTCGGATATAATATAAAGTAATAACTGACGCACACACACACACAAAGTAAACAAGCCAAACCGAGAACAATTATTATGTAGAGCTGTGGTGGAGCATAACACTACGGTGAAAACGTAATATTCGTAGATATTGTTGCTACGTCGTAGAGACGGTGCTACGCCGTAGCCGCGTAGCAGGCAGCACCGGATTAATGAAGCGTTGAACAAATAAAGACCGTAATTTCACTGAATTTCAACGATTCGCCGCGACCCCCTCCCCTCTCTTCTACCCCTCACACCCTCTCTCTCGAAACATCAAAATGTCGGTTGAACGCGTGTATGAAGATTTTAGTAAAGGGGAACACTGTTTTTGTTTGTCTGTTGGTTTATGCAATTTCGTGTAACCAATGAATTATTATAAACGTTATGGACTAGTTATGGCGTTTTACTTTGTGCGCCGTTTAAAATTCTCAAAAATACGACTGCTGTTTTTTTTATTACTGATTGTAGTATTCGAGATTGTGCATAAATGTAGTGCGATTTTTGTTTTTAGTAAATGTTTTTTGCGATAATTCTTTTAAATTTAGTCTGTAGTTAAATTTTCAATTGATGAAATTGATTTATATTAGCAATCTAGTTATGTTTTTTTTTTGTAGTTTAAATGATACTAGTTGTCTATCCGCGGCTCTGGTCACGTTTCATACATATATTGTTCACTGCGTTTTAATTTTTTTTACGGTACCCTACATATTTTCCTAAAAAAAATTTATACTAAGATAAAGTACCCTAAGTTACCCGGAGTACTTCAGTTATTTGTCTCAGGCGTTCCTGAGATTACCCATTGCAAACAGACAGACAAACAAAAATGTTAAAAACTGTATTTTTGGTATAGGTATCGTATATACATTCATATCTATTGTAGGGTCAGGCCAGGGTGCAGTAAATACGCGTATCATAATAGGTTTTAAAAATATATTTGGCCATATATCCCACTATATTAGATTACCCTCTATATATTATCTGTCTGACGTCTCGATAACGACTGCCTTAAATACCCAATGAGTGACTAATTTATATTGTAACGCATGCAACACCTTTTAAATATGTAGACATTCTAAAATACGTCTTTAAAAATTCATATCTCGTTTCATATTAATCAATATTACTACTTATTGTATGTATAATCAATATATGTGAATTATCCTAACACTATTTAGTAAAAAAATAAATAATTTTTACATTACAAACAGACATTCATTACATGCAGCTGAGATGCGAATGTTGAGATGGATGTGTGGGGGGGAACAAGAATGGACAGGATTAGGAATGAGTATATTAGAGGAAGTTTGAAAGTGGCGCCAATAACAGACAAGTTAAGAGGCGGTCGTTTGTCCTGGTATGGACATGCGATGCGCAGGGAGAAAGAGAATGTTGTAAGAAAGGTATTGGATATGAATGTGGACGGTTACATGGGAAGGGGAAGACCAAAGAAAAGATGGATGGACTGTGTGAAAGATGATATGCTTAGGAAAGCAGTGAATGCGGAGATGACAACAAATAGAGAGGAATGGAAGAGGAAGACATGTTGCGCTGACCCCAAACAAAAATGGGAAAAGGGTAAGGGAGATGATGATGATGAAACAGACACTTCAATTTTATTTAATAGTATAGAAGTATAAACAAGACCATAAATAATATAAAAACAGTGACATAAATATTTTAAACCAGCTGTTCACGGCATACGTTGAAATACCATAGAAATAATTTTATTAGGGTCAAACACTTCTTGGCCATACATAGAACAAGCTAAGAAAGTTTCATCACAATCGAATGAGTGGTTTAGCAACGCATACCGAATAAACATACAAACCTTAATTGTTAATTTACATATATATGTAATTTCGATAAGTGAAGATCGAAAATTTGTACCTATAATGGGAGAGTTTTTTTGTTTTAATTTCGCAAATTTCTGGGAATCTTTCAATGTGTGTTTTTTACATTTGCAGATTTCGAAATATTTATCGGTTTTAACAAACCAATTATGATTATTTTTAATGTTACATACCGCAATATATTATTAAGTTTTTATAATGTCGAATAGGGAGTAGTTATTTAAAAATGACAAACAATTTCGTTGGGCGACCCTAATTGATTTTTATTTGAATATGATTTACCAATTCCTTGTGGAGCGTACACAGCGTAAGTTCATGGTGTAATAAAAATCACTAACAGATTATTATTTCAATCAACTCAGTTTACAGTTAATTAATTACTAGGTTTTCAATAAGTTCACAGTAATTTGGTTGCTGGTTTCATGTTTCAAAAACACAGCAACTAATTTTTAGGTTTCGTGGTAATAACAACTTGTTTGTTTTTCAATTCTCATCGCCAATTCCGAACGACTTATTTAAGATATATTTCTCAGACTTATCTTTGCGTGTTTAATCTTTAAGCTAAATCGTTTTGATGGTCATTTACGTTATATTAGAAATATGTACTTTATGAAAGATTTTTTTTATTATATTAGAGGGAGTTTGAAAGTTGCGTCAATGGTAGAAAAGTTGAAAGGTTCTCGTTTGTCGTGGTATGGGCATGTTATGAGCAGAGAGGAAGCGCATGTTGGTAAAATAGTAATGAATATGAATGTGGAAGGATGGAAAAGTAGAGGAAGGCCAAAGAAAGTGTGGATGGAGTGTGTAAGAAATGACATGAAAGAAAAAGGAGTGAATGAAGAGATGACGGCTGATAGGGACGTATGGAAGAAGAAAACATACTGCGCCGACCCCAAGAGAGTTGGGAAAAGGCAGGAGAATGATGATGATGAAAGATTTTTTTTACAATTAGTAAGAACATTATATTGGCTAATACTTTGACGATTAGTTTTGGGGATAAATCAATTCCACGCGGATGCAAAGAATTTGACGCAACACAGCGGCGCGTCCGTACCGTTAAATCCTTTGATCGCATCAAGTCACGGTGAATGACACCCTTGTCGCAATATAATAGGGTATATAATTGTGTAGTAGTGGTGTGAGAATTCCATATAACTAACCACCGGTGACAACGTCTGGCCACGGCTCGTTACCCATTCGACTGGCGTGCTCGGTGCGAATGAGGGGTTTCCTGCGGTCTCAATTCATCCGATCAAAGATATGCCGGTATTAAATCCATAATACAAAGCATATACGTGTACCACTTCAATAGACCGCCATAATACGTCATATTTTCAAAGTAATCGTCCATCTAGTGAGCTCAGAACAGGCGGTCATGTTTTCCATTATGTTTGTTTATTTATTTATTTATTTCACATGACATTCATAGCTCCTATCTATACTGATAAATAAATCTGATATGTTGAACAATAAACAAACTTAAAGTTTGTAATATCATTATAACAATTTTTCTTTTTACTTTTTTACGCGGAACCATAATAATTTTCGAAAATTAAAGTACCTTAAGTTACGCGGACAAACTTCAGCTGTCTACCAAAAAAAAAAAACCCGTCATAATCTGTCCAGCCGTTCCGGAGGTTACCCGTTACAGACAGACAAAAATTCGCTAAATTCTATTTTTGGCATAGGTATCGTATATAAATTAATATTTAGAAAAAAAAAAATAATTTCGACATTACAAGCATACACTTCAATTTCATTTATTAGTATAGGTTTTCACTGAACCGTTGCCATGACGACGGATTTTATTATTAAAAAATGAGAATATTAAAAAAATTTGGTTTGAGAAATTAATTACATAATTTTAATATATTTTAGATGCATGGTGGAAGGATATTTTTTAATAATGCCCACCCGGGTCCCTACCATCCTCAAGTTTGAAAACCTGTCGCCAAATACCAATATATCTGTTCCGGCAGGATCACTTGAGAACCGGTACCTCTATGCTTAGTGCGTTTACCATTCTAGACCACATCATCACTTAACACAAGTGAGATTGTGGTCAAAGCACTGACCTATACGTGTAAAAAAGATCGTAATTGCGAATGTGATTTGACCCCTTCAAAATCAAGGCAGAATATCAATTAGGTAAATAGTCCAGTAATCACAGACCCTTTCAGTTCTAATTATTGTGATCATAAAAACTATTACGTTACCTGCGCTCGTAGTTGACGTCCATCAAGAAGTAAATTATGTTAAGATTGCCAGCTTGTTAATCTAAGTTCGACGTAATTCAAAAGAAAGATATAATGATGCACCGTTATATAGAATCTAGATCGAGACATAAATTATAGAGAAAATAATTATTTTTTTAAATCTCAAACATAAAGAAGTTGTTTTATATGTGAGTTTATTTGGGGGGTGAATAAAATTTAATTTATTTGTTACATTTGGGTTTTATTAACGTTTAAAAGGTTCTATATCACTGAATTGTTTTATTATAAATAAACTGAAATTTCATTGCATTAGTACTTAGTTTTTTTTATTAAAATATTATTCTGAAAAATAAAAAAAGACTAGTTACTCAGAACTAAAAATAATAATTATAATAGAATTCTGTAAAAAATGTGTCACTTCGTTTAAATTTCGAAAAATTGCTTTATTTATCTACAAAAATCCAAACTTTAACATTCGGAAATCAGACCATAAAATCGTTTTAAACCGCGATTTTGTGATTTTACTACAATTTATGCAGACAAAAATGACTTCTTTGTTTTCACTGTGGGCAAGTATTTTGGAATGAAACCTCTGTCGTAATTTTAAAGGGCTTAAGAATATAGGTCGTGGGCTACGCGAACCTCATTATATAGAGTAATTGCCGTCGCTACTTGAACTAAATACCTAATTCTAGTAAAGAGTAAGCAAGACAAAATAGCGTAAAATATGTGAATTGTTGTTTACAATATTTATTTACAATTTATAAGTTACCCAAAGGGCAACGGAAAGGGATATGCTCGGAGTTATTCTGCGTGATCGAATCAGAAATAAGGAGATCCGCAGAAGAACCAAAGTAACCGACATTGCCCGGTGTTTGATCCTTAAAAAATATCGATTTCTGAACGCACGATTACCGAACGGATCATAGAGGGCGCTTCTTTAATCGTCCCTATACATGGCGGCCATATTGTTGTTGTTATGTGATTACATCGGGACCGGAACGCGCAAGTGACCGTTACTGCAATTAAAAGTAATTCGTATGTATGTATGTATTTAAAAGTAATTCGAGATCACGACCGATTCGAGATTACGAAGTTTTACATTCTCATTCGACGTGACAATGACTTCGAATTTTCGGTAACGCAAAACAAATTTATGAAATCGTAACGTGATGGTAGTGCATTTTTTAACCATTACCTGCTAGCTACCATCAGCTTCAAGTTTGAAGACCTATCACCAAGTACCTATAGGTGAGTTCCGGCAGGATCACAGCACATCATCAGCAGCAGAGTTAGGACATCTAGAATAGGTAGCATATTCCTTTGTCCAATGTCCTATCAGTGAACAATACAAAAAGAAATATCCAATATTGATAAGATAGTCTCTCTATCTATATATAAAAACACTTGCAGACTGCACCCACTTGCAGAACGATCTAGATAGCCTAGGCAACTATTGTGTTAATAATTCACTTAACATTAATGGGCAAAAATGCATTGTTCTTACTTTTTCTAGAAAAACTAAACTTATTATTCATGATTATTATCTAAATAACGAACTATTGAATCGAGTTTCTGAAGTGAGAGACCTGGGTGTGTATCTTGATCACAAAGTATCATTTAATATGCATATAAATTTGATAACAGCTAAGGCTTATAAAATGCTCGGTTTTATTTTAAGAACCGGACAGGATTTCAGACAACCTTCCACGCTTGTTCTTCTCTATAACTGCTTGGTGCGTTCTGTACTCGAGTATGCCTCTACTGTTTGGAGCCCGCATTACTCTAATCATATTGAAACTATTGAAAAAAATCAGCATAAATTCATGAAATATTTACAACATAAAATTTTGTTATCAGCCTAACGTTTTTGTTTTACCTACTCTGCATAAACGTCGCATGGTAAGAGACCAGATATTTTTATTTAAACTTGTCAATAATGTTAGACTCGCCTTATCTTTTAAGTGAACTTAACTTTAGATGCCCTAGACCTCGATTCCAGAAATCGATTTTTGTTTAATGTGGCATTTTCCAAAACAAATTTTATTGCGAATATATTTTTACATAGAGCATGTTATTCACATAATTTATATTTTAATGAAATTGATATGTTTAATCACTCGCTTATCACATTTAAAAAACGAATTCAAACTAACAGTGATATTGTTAAGATTGGATTGCAAAAGTAATTATTTAATATTTAACTGGCTCGCCGTTTGTAATTTGATTGTCGGACTATTTTTTTTATTATTATTTCTTTTTTTTTTCATTTTATTGTGTGTGTTTAAAGTTTTTTGTTTTTTTTTTTTTTTAACCATTTTTATTGTCAAATTAATATTTGTATACTACACGTTGGCTTGTATGTTTTAGTAATACGTGGAAACTTTGTTGGAATATGAAATTTTAATGTATGATGTATTTAGTTTTAAGCGTAACTGTTTGTTTCCCAAATAAATAAATAAATATTGTAGTACGGTAAAGTTAAGACTCTGTATCTTACAGTACCTATGGATAATATAATTAATAACAACGGTGACTATCGTTCTGTGTTTGTGTAGATGTTCATGAGGGTCTAAATTGAATAAAAAAAAATAATTTTGAACAATTTTCTAACACACACTTAACCTAATTAAACTAACATAAGTGATCAGTCAGATAGTGTACAGTAAAGTTTTTTAAAGGTCTCATTTGATGTGGGTAAAATAGTAATGAATATGAATGTGGAAAGATGGAAAAGTAGAGGAAGGCCAAAGAAAGTGTGGATGGAGTGTGTAAGAAATGACATGAAAGAAAAAGGAGTGAATGAAGAGATGGCGGCTGATAGGGACGTATGGAAGAAGAAAACATACTGCGCCGATCCCAAGTGAGTTGGGAAAAGGCAGGAGAATGATGATTTGATTTGGTGGTCACGGTTACTAGCCATTTTATATATCCTAGTCTTTCCCTACCCCTTCCATTCAACTTACTCTACCATAGACATCGGTAGTCTGTTCACCTTGAAAAAAATTAAGAATATTGGAAATTCGTGTATTTGCTAATTTCCCAATATACAAGATTATACCTCACAAAACTGTATAAAATAGCAATATATAGTTTGTCGTATGTAGGTGTACACAATACAAACATGTCCCGTTCGCCTCAAAGTTTACTGCACAGCTCCGCTCCCCGGTAACGAGCTATGTCAACGGAACTCGGCACGTGACGTAATTACGAATTTATTGAATTGTCAGTTGTCACATTCCCATTATATGTCACGAGACGAGACATTGTCGAGAACATCGCCGGCGATGCAACCGTTAATTAATGTCTATTTCTACTCTTCGCAATAACTCATTACATTTCTCAGATGTAATATTATAAGAGAGTCTTGTACGGTTATTTTTTCATCGTTTCTACTGAGAAATATTATCGAAAAAAATAAGTTTAGGCTACGCTTAACGTGTTATAATCCCATGACTTTACTAAGTTGTCTTCCTCAACAGAAATTTCAAAGTCAACAAAGACTTTAAATTCAACAATACTTTATTCAATTTAGGCACTGATAAGGCGCTTATAACGTCAAGATACTACCACAATCGGTTCGGGAAACAACACAGAACTGGTAAAAAACTCGATATGGATTTTTGTTCCATATGTTTTTTTTTATGGATCTAAACAACTCATAGTTACAAAGACAACTAGTAAATGCAGAGAGAAGACTGTCATTCTGTCATCACTATCTTTCACATGATAATCCACTCTATAATAACGCTTATAAATTAAAACTTGTTTGACATGGTGCCTGAATTTATTGTTCGGTAAATCGGTAATTAGTGCAATCCCAACTGTACTATCACTGGTCCATCGTTTTTCATAATACAGTATGAAGTTTGTTAAACACATTTTGAAGTAGTAACTACGAAATCCCAAGTTCTGTGAACTTCTTAAATAATACTGATGATGATGGCGCAGCGGATTGTGCGGTCGGATTCCTCATCAATCGACGCGGGTTCGATCCCCACCTATCCGGCTCTAATATCGGCCTGAGTTTTCGGCGATGGAAAACATCGTGAGGAAACCATAGCATGGTGGTAGGGCATTTTATAATGTCCACCTGGGTAGTTACCACCCTCAGGTGTGTTCCGGCAGCATCACTTGAGAACCAGCACCTCTAGGCTTAGTGTGCTTACCATCCTGGACTATATCATTATTTAACATCAGGTCTGATTGTGGTCAAAGCACTGAGCCAATTCCGTATAAAAAAAAACTACGAATATTCGCGAGGAACAGGATAAAAATCGCTGGCTTAAAATCTTTAAACGGGCCGGTCGCACCGTTAACTAATTCCAGGCCTAATCGCGTTAATAAGTACACTTCGAGTGGGTCCGGACTTGCAGCTTGTATGTGTCTCGTTCAGGATTATAGCCAATTGTTTTTACAAGGGTCATTATACTGACTGACCCAGTAAGTGATTACAAGCCGAAATCTGTCACTGGCCACTTTAGCGCATTGTTCCCAACTTAGGGGGAAAATAAATTGGCTGAGGTTTTTCTAGGGATTTTAAATCTCTACGGGTATTGTTGGAGTGTTTTTTGAATTTGCATATTTGTTTCAAAAAGCAAGACGTAAAAGTATTGGCCGTGGACTAACATACGTTGTCAGCCGTATTTATTTGATGGCAAGCGATTTACCACAAACTTACGTTAGTAAGAATGTGTAATTATTTATAAATAAAACTAATGTTATCATTCTATTACATACAGAAGATTCCAATTTTGAACGTGACGAGTTCAGATCTATCTATACTAATAAATAAAATTGAAGTATCTGTTTGTAATTTCAAAATAATATATATTTTTTTACTAAATATGAATGTAGATACGATACCTACACCAAAAATATCATTTTTAGCATATTTATCTGTCTTTTTATTTCGGGTAATCTCCGGAACGGTTGGACCGATTTTGGCGGGACGTTTTTGGTAGATAGCGAATGTTACTCTGCTTAACTAGTTTTTCGAAATAATTAGGGTTCCATGTGAAACAATTAAAATTCATAAAACTGTGAATATATCCGATTCAATGAACAGTTTTACTTACAGGTATGTCAGTTTGTGAGAAATATCTTTACTTAATATGTCGATTACCCATAAAAATGAGACAATAGGATAACAACGGAAAGCTGGCGCGAACCCCAGCTTAGTGCTCAAGGGGTTAATGTTAGTGGCAAAAAACAGCAAGTATACAATATAGAGTTAGCCTTTGAGTTTGACTTTGCCGTTTCTGAGATTAATGTTTGATACGAAGTTTAAGTTTAAGTTATTTGGAGACGTAAAAATTTATTGCATATCTAATAAATAAGTTTTAAAATAACGAAAGTAAAGTTTACATTTATAAGCGCTATTAAAAATAAACGAAAATTGGATAATAATTGATAGACAATCTTGTGAATGATATTAGCTCTATTTCAGAGGAGAGTGTTTAAAAATAGTATTTACATTGTGTATAAATGAATTATTATTTTCTATAATTTGGTTTTTTTGGAAAATCAACCTTTAAGAATAAGAAAGCTTTAATTAATAAATTTGTCAATAATTTTGATATTTAGAAACACTTAAAGTAATGTGTTAGAATGTTTTTTAAAGGTACCTTTTAAATAGCATTAAGAATAATAATAAATTAGAATAATATTAATATTTCTTTATTCTGGAAAAAGCGGTTAAAATATAGTGTTAAATGAACCATTAATAGTTTCAGCGGTTTTACTATGGTAGAAAGAAATAGCTCTCATTTTCTTCAGCTTACCTCAGTAAGGACACTGTATCTTGATGAATTGTTATAAAGAGACCATAACTTTCTTGTTATACTCCCAACGAAGCGCGTGTTTAAATACCTCCATACGAATTCTTCTAACTTCCTTCGCAACTGCGACAAGCTCTGTAATTGTAAACCTTAACGTGTTTGCTATAGAGTCTTAATTTACAATGTCATAAAAAATGAATGTCCCCAGTCGCAAGAGTGATAAATGCGCGGTAAATTGAAGTTACGAGACACTAAGGCGGTGGTGGGGTTGACGTGTTCCTGGAAAAGTCTCATTTCACACTGGACTTACATTTAAGCTTTGACTTAGTTTCAGAGTTCAAAGCCGTTTCTTAAGTGCATTTACCATATTTTATTATTAGAGATGGGCCGAATATTCTTTTCAAATTCGGTTATTCGGTAGATTTACTAAAAATTCGTATTTGGTTAAATTACCGAGTTTTCGTTATACTAAATTGTATATAATTGAACCTGCTTAACCCCTTGAGCACTATCCTGTCGTTTACGCCAGCTTTCCATTGTTTTCTTCTGTATTCTTATTGTCTCATTTTTGTGGGTAATCGACATATTAATTAATTAAATGCCTAGCAAAGTTTAAAAGGTGATATTTTTTGAGATCTTTATGTATTCTTAAATTAGTGGTCGAAATTTCGAAAATGTCGAAAAAAAATTACCTTCAAAATTATTTTATTGATATATATTAAAGTTCACAAATAACTACTAAACCGTAAGAAATATACTGCTTTATTTTTGACCATCTATATATCCATATACATATAAGGAAAATTCCTTTAACGCACCATCACCTCAAAAGTACTGAACATGTCGGGATGGGACTACCACCATTCGTCGCGGAATTTTTGTAGATGGTTTTACTTTATTTATATATTTATTTTTTTTGGATTCCATCGACCCTTTCTCATTTTTTTTCTGTCTTATGTACATTTTTTTTTTTCCGCTAATAAAAACAAAAGATTCTTATTTTTCTTCATTCATTTGTTTTTTTTTTAGGTTAGGTATAAAATAAATGCGACGCGGTGCTTGCGAAAGCCACCCCGTGTCGCCCCCATCCTAAATGCGGCGGACGGCCCCGGGGGGTTTTAGTGGGTATTTCCGGGCACTTCACGCCCGGGCGAGTCCCACACTGGCACGGAGTTCGTCCCTGCGTGCCCCCTTACCTATTGCATTGGGGGACTTCGGTCTCACTAATGCAATAGGTAAGGGTAGTGCGTAAACGCATTTCTCCTCGACAACAAAAAAAAGAAAAAAGAAAAGGTATAAAATAAATGTTATATGCACAGAACATATTAAACATGGGCGGAGTAAAGTAAAAAGTAAGCAATAGTATATATATGTATAAATACATATATATGTATGTACTGTCGCTTAGTTTATATTAAAAAAGTTTAAAATTCAAATTTATACACTTCGTTAGTTCTTATCGTCTGTGGGTGATTCAAATATGATTTATCTTACAACTATATCCATCCGTAGATATGCGTTATAACTCTTCGTACGTAAGAGAAATAATGCACGATATTATTTTCTTACGAGCATCTATTTTCAAAATATAACCTGTCCGCCCAATTTGCCGCTTGTGTTACAAACGATTCCCTCGAGTTTTTGTTTCGTTACAGAATAAACTTATGAATATTTTATTCTCTGCGCGAGGTTTCCGTTTCATTTTGAAATAGATTGAGTGTGTAAGCAGCTCGTTAGCGCAGTTCAGCGTGAAACTGTCCATTCGTATCGAGGATACAGGTTCTTTGTAGAATAACATTTGATAAGTTTTCTTATTATTATACTTTAGGAATTTCGTTGACATAGAAATTGATGATTTAGCACCTTAAAGTAACTTTCTAGAAAATTTTTAACAAATATTTTATTTACTTAATTTTATTTTATAGTTTTAATGGAAGTGATATGAATGTGGACGGTTACATGGGAAGGGGAAGACCAAAGAAAAGATGGATGGACTGTGTGAAAGATGTATGCTTAGGAAAGGAGTGAATGCGGAGATGACAACAAATAGAGAGGAATGGAAGAGGAAGACGTGTTGCGCCAACCCCAAGTGAAAATGGAAAAAGGATATTTAAGCCGAATATAAGAATATAGCTAAAAAGAAAAGATAATTAATAGTACAATTGTTAATTATAAGCCTCCGCCTTTGCTCTGAGAATGCTATCACAGCCATTTTAATGCAGCTATAAGTTTATTTGTAAATACGAATAATCAAATCTGTGAACATTAATAGTTGATTTTCTTTAATAATCGACTATCCGCGTCTCTGACAGAAACGCGGTGAGAATCTAAAAGTGTTGGATAAGAAAACGGAACATTGGTTCTTGTTTTAAAAAACTTCGTACATAGAGACCAGGGTCTCCTAGTGTATATAATTAATCCCAGAAACTTTTATTACGATTTTCAAAGATAAAGGTCGATGATATTAACGGTTGATTTGAACTCAATCTCACTTGATGATAAATTTGTTTGGAAATAGTAATGACTGAAGAAAGAGTACTAAAGAAAATCTGAGAGAAATTTATCAACATCTTAAGCTGGAAGGCAATACATTGACAATCATTAAAAAATGTGCTGTAATTCTATTGCGAAGCCTTTTTGTCACCATATCTTTTTGTGAGTTTTTATCTTTAAAATTACGAAGAGCAATTTGGTCAAAAAATCTCTTGTCTACAGCTTCGACGTACGCGGGAGGAGTTTTAATAAAGCCCTCCACTGGTCAGACCCTTTGGCCTTCGGTAGAAGAGCTTATTTCGTGACCATGTCCAGACCTTCGGCGTTGACCATCGATGGCGTCCAGCTGGACGATGAAGGAGTCTACAGGTGCAGGGTCGATTTCAAAAACTCTCCCACAAGGAACTTTCAAATTCGGCTCAATGTTATAGGTAAATACTATTGTACATTTGAGAAAAAAAAACTAACTGCTTCTAAGTTTGTTTATTGGTCTTAATATAGTTCGTCAATAGCTACTAAACAAAAAAAAATGAAAATCGATAGACAAACAAAGGAGAAAAAAATACTCAACTGTTTAATCTCTCCCGCTCCTTCCATCAACTTACATACTTGTCACTCTTTTTGTCACATGTGTATCGTCTCTTCTCAAACATGTTCATACCAAGACAAACGATTCACTTTTACCTACTTTTACCTTTACTATCGCTGGTGCCACTTTCATTCTTCCTCTAACATACTCATTCCTAACCCTGCCTATTCTCATGATACCTCATTCATCTCAATATTCCCATCTCTGCTGCATGCGATCGTTTCTCATCCATCTTCTTCCTAGCCCAACACTCCGATCCATACAGCGTGACAGGTATTATACAGACTTATATATTCTGCCCTTTGATTTAAGGGGGATTTAAGTGTATATTACTTAATGAATAATATTTATGACGTAGTCATTTATTCAAAAAGTACATAAATTTATACACAAAAATTTAAAATTAAAATAAAATAAAATACTATAAATAATGAATGCCGTCCAGCCCGCCGCCAGACGGAAAGGTTCCCAGGAGGCTGGCCATATTGCCACGTTGGATGGCAATGCTAATTTGCTGTGCCAAATATTGGCCAGCCCTCTGGTCGCGAGACGTGTCGACTAGACGACCCGCGAGATCTTTAAAAAGGCTATGAGCACTCGGGCCCCACGGTCCCAGAGTTTCGACCCCAAACGGGACAAATATGTAACTCTCACCAAGGGTAGCATATTTGCGCCGCTTGAGATCCTCCGCTGATGTAGCTGCTGCACCTGCCTTCAAAGAGGTGATTGGAATAATATTTATCAAATTTTTGCTATGTTCATTTCTCTTAATCACACGATAATTTCTATGGTAATCTATCATTTTGTTTGGTCTGTTTGATTAATTTGATTAATGCTCGTAGATTTATATTGTTTCCATATTCAACAGTTCCACCACACCAGCTGCTGTTGTATGACGAGGCAGGTAGAGATGTCGCCGGCGTCGTCGGTCCTTTGGAAGAGGGTGGAAATTTCACGCTGCTCTGTGAACTTAGAGGAGGTAAGGAATGTGTGTTTTCAACCGTAACCTTCTTATCAGAATATACGTGCGTAACTACTTGCAACAGAATTATGTGTAGGTGTGATGATTTTCTTTTACGTGGGGACATTTTTATGTAAGAAACCGGACAATGAAGGATAGGATATGTTAGATTCTTAGTGGCTAAAACCCCATGGTATTCATTCTTACACCTCTTTCGCCTAGTAGTTAAAGCGTGTTAAAATATATGTTATTATTTTCTGATTGAGTGCAAGAAGCACTCACCATAAACTTTCCCTTCAAACCAAAATCACAGAGATTTGCAAAAAAAAATGTACTGAATAATGTGATACAGAAACGAAAGTGTTCACGTGGACAGAGTCGCTGACAGATCTTGTGTTTTCATAATATTATTGTTAAAACAAACTAATTCTCACTTCGTAAACGTACGTACGTCCGCAATGCGCCTTTTAGCATCAGATGTGTTTGTATGGTTGTTGCAAACAGAAGCGAACAATTCGATAGAATGAAATAAAAAAGGAACGATATAGTACTTACTGCACACACATTCGATGTTACTCCAATAAACCGGACTTTGTATTGTGATCACGTGAGGCTGCTAATCGGGTCGCGTGTACGTGATGAACATCGGAAGGTATCACGTATTATTCGTCTGTCGGGGTTAACCGATGACTGAGTACGTTGTCTTTATATTGTCAATGCGTATAAAGTAATTATCTGTCACATTAATATCACATTAATCGCGCAATATTTTTAGTATCGCACTCCCTGAAATAATGATCGAAACATTTATTAAGAGGATACGCGATCGGTAACAAATTTTAAGAATAGGTATTTCAGAAATCTATTGCTATCACGTTGCTCCTCAATAAAAGAGTTATAAACCACGAAAGGGACAACTGCAGCTCGGGCTGATTATACATATTCAAAATAAACGAAATCATCACTTCACATTCCTTTGTTTCCTCTTCCATAACTAAACCGATTAAATCTGGTCTTTTTCAATTAATAAATAAGAAATACTTAGACTTTCGTTGTTTCTTCTTGGTCGTTAAATTTGTCTGATAGACGCCTGAAAAGACGATAAAAAAAAATCGGGCGTTTATTCTTATTTTCGAGGGCTTCTAATTTCTGTCTTAATTTATGGAAAAAACCAAGACATAGAGGCATAGCCGTAGTTTATATATTATATAATAATAAATATTTACCTCTATTATTCGGGGAGGAAACGGGGTAATACGTTTGTATGGAATTAACGCCAGCCGCTTATTCTCTTAATACTGCTTTGGCCACGCTACTGATATGAAGAACGTTAGGAAGGTTGTGACTGCAGGTGCATAATCCGTCCTCCTTTGATATTGTTTAATGCTTAACCAGGATAAGGGTTACAAGAAAAAGAAAAGGTATAATTGACTCACGGCCAACACCTGGATCTCACACTCGCACTGTACCGCTGGGTGTTTTTCTGACGGTTTTCTTGAATATTTTGTTTTCTTGCACGGAGCACTCGCGAGTTTCGGTTTTTGTTATTAACGGCACACACTACTGTTCCTGTTGGCTAGCGAGCGCCAGGGTAGCGCGCGTTGCTATTGGTGCATTATGGCCGCAAGATTTAAATGGGTAAAGGAAGGGATGTAAGGAACGGTTAAGCTTGTCCAGATATAGTACGCATATTTTAACTGTACCGCTCTAAAACCGAGGCAGAACGTACAGGTACACTCATGAACAAAACATTAACATAGCAAAAACTGTCGTAAGACGTAGAGAGAACGAGATGTGATCAAACATCAATTTTAATGGAGTGACTGATAAACCAAAGCGCATGCACAATACTCTTCTGGTCATAAACAACAGTCTACTGCGCAGCCATTTCTAGCATTCTTCAGACCGAAGCAGTTAAAATAAGCGTACATCTGTGTACGCCACTAGTATATGACAGAGTTTAGATTCAAATGTAAATTAAATAAATTTACTATACTTCGTATATTGTTAGTTTAAAAATGATAACAAATTGGATATAAGGAAATAAGGAAAATAAAACTCCATTGTAATCTATAGGATTAAATACAATTTCAAAACTCTCCCCAATATAAATGAAAAAGGGGATGCAAATTTGTATGGGATATAGGATAATTTTAGACTCATGTACTCAACTTTGAACGTAAAGTTATAGATGAAGAAACTACAATTCTCCCAAATGGTGAATAAATGAAGGCAATATATATATATATATATTAAAAATCTTACCAATGAAAATGTCGTCACGATTATTTTAAAATATATTACATTATATATCTATTACAAAAAGTTTAAATTCTAAAAACTCCTGGAAAATTGAAGTAGCATTTCTATGATTTTCGAAAGTAGGTGGGGAAAAAAGGGAGGGATAGTATGATTGTATGAAAATTTAATTATACTAATGGAATAATATCGAAATCGATGTTTTACAAACAGGTAAATCCTTGCGGGCGGAGTCGCTAGTATATCTAGTGTTTTATATGTTATACATTTAGTATTTGTTTAGAGGAAATAGTTCTCAAGTAATCAATATACACAACAATTTTAATGATCATCTTAAAAAAAATTGCTTGAATTTACAGATCTTTGCGTTTTTTTTTAACGCGGGGCTATGCATTTACGCATCTCCCTCACACGCGGGAGAGAGGTTATGCGGGACTCACTCGACGTAAATCGCCAGAAATACCCACTAAAATCCCACAAACCGTTCACAGCCTTCACGGAACGACACGGGGTCAGTCCAGTAAACTCCGCGTCGTTAAGTCAGGCCACGGCCTATTACTTCCGTATAGTGAAGGAGGAGCGGCCTGTGAAGACCGTTCATCCTTCCGCCCGCTAGCGAGTTAAGTTTACTGGCCCTATGCGCAAGAAAAGGGCACAGTCGCACTTACGATGTTTTTCTTCGCCGAAAGCACATGCTCTTTATGGCATTCGAATCCACACAATCATAGTACGTCTACTTCAATATCGCTTCACATAATTCTAATAAATCAATATACGAGTAATATGATAAAAAAAACCTTTTGACGTTAATCCGCACTGCGGATTTTCGACGCAAGGTTTTGTTTTTATTATCGCTGCATAGTTCGAGATAAACAATGCGAGTCAATTATTTTTATATTAAAATAACTTTTAGTTTATCGTATCGTATGTGCAATGGGATTGTATAAATAATTTGTAAGTCGTGGAATTTTAAACGGTTTATTTTACGCGCGAAAATTTATTCACGGCGAGTCAAAAACTATGAATATTCACGTGATTAGAAGGGATATGTTGACTGACTACTTTTTATTGTCTCATAAAAACAGACCATGAACAAAGTTTCATTACCAATAAAAACAAACTTACAATCTAATGAAATATATGGTTTAATCTTTCCCTGGGCGTATTATATATGTACTAAGCAATGACGTCATACTCTCCGTGTTTCGTACAAGATTTTTTTTCAATACACTCGTACGTGTCTAATTATATTATTTTGCACTGTATTGGCTCAGTACTTTGACCACAATCTCACTTGATGTTAAGCGATGATGTGGTCCAGGATGATAAACACACTAAGGGTAGAGGTACTAGTTCTTAAGTGATGGTGGGGGAACACACCTATTGGTATTTGGCGGTAGGTTTTCAAACTTCAAGGTGGTAGTAACATAGGCGGGCATTACTAGAAAATTCTACGGTTTACTCGTAATGTTTTTAGTCACCCAAATTTCAGGTTCATTTTTAGAGTTGGATAGGTGAGCTCGAACCCGCGTCCATTGATGCAAAATCCGACAGCATCATAGTTGTTGTTTTCAATAAATTAAACACAATCCAAATACCCTATTACGGTAACAATCCATAGTTACAAAATATTGCATATGCATGGGGAAACATTACAATATTGATCTAATATTTTTTGGTTAGAGTCTCGATATCTGTCAATGGGTTTTTCGAAATGTCCACAATCGTATTTGAAAAATGAATTTAAAAAACATCTACACTATATTGTGATCCGAATTGCTGATTAAATTCCTCGTTTAACATATTAAGTTAGAAACAGCCTTTTAACCTAGTACTGGAATATTCGCAGACTGATATTATTCTTACTTATTACTAGCCTGTGCCAGCGGCTGCGTCCGCGTTTCGTATATTCTTCAATGCGTTTTAATTTTTTTGTAAGTAGCCTAATAATTATAAAAAAAAATAAACCAATATCTAATTATGAAAGTAAAAATATTTCTTATAAATTGTAGCAGTTGCCCGTAAAACTGTGCATTGAATCGGATTTTATTTAATATTTTATGAGTTTCCATTTTTTTTACCCTAATTATTTTCGCAGTTATAATACGGTACGACTGCCGTTCTGAGGTCTCGGGTTCGATCCCCGGGTCGGGTCAAGTGGTATTGGGTTTTTCTACTCAGTATCATCCCGGTGTTTGGAATTTGTGCCCGATATGGCGACAGACTCGCCCCCTGTCACATGTGGGACGGAACTGAGCTCGGCGAAATGTGGGTGGTGTAGTTCGCTAGTTCACCTCTGCCTAACCCTTCGGGGATAACAGCCGTGAGCTTATGTTATGTTTTTTTTTTAAATTAAAAGTACCCTCAGTTACCCGGAGCAACATCAGCTATCTACCAAAAAAGTCCAGTCAAATTCGGTCCAGCCGTCCCGGAGATTACCCGGTACAAACAAACAAACAGACAGTCAGACAGACATACAAAAATTTTAAAAGTTGTATTTTTGGTATAGGTACCGTATCTATCGTATACATTCACATCTATTTAGTAAAAAAATATTTTGTCATTACAGACAAACACTTCGATTTCATTTATTATAGATATTTACCCTTATACGACGTTAAAAATTTCAACAATGCACTTAAATTATAAAAAAATAAAAATGCGAAATTCGTAACACTTAGAAAACAAACATACAAAAATTAATTGTATATTATATAGAAGCATTCCATGTGAATAATTTAAGGTGACTTCTAGATTTCTTTTTGTCAAATAACTAAAAGAATATTATTTGTCTCTCAGAATTTTGATGAATACATTTGTACGAATATATAAAAAAAATTTACCCTCAGAGACATTGTTAAAAATACATCCTAAGTTGATCATTAAGACTGAAGGATTCTTGAGATTTTTTTTTCATTCGAAAGTCTCGTTTTGCTCGCTGCGGAGTGTTATTTTTTTAAATCTCTCTACTCTTTGTATCTATTTCGTGTTATATTGTCTAACTTATTGTAAAAACAGAACTGGACAAGTGGGGTGGGTGATTCGAAATAGATTGACCGATCAATTGAATTTCTCTCAGACTTTGCTAGATATAATTTAAGATTGATAGAAATTTAACTTATATCCCGACATTATAAGTACATATAAGTAATCTATCTAGATATCTCGGAGTAACATAGGATTGAAAAGAGTTAAATAATAAATTAATAATGAGACGGGTGTATTAGGCAAATTTCTATAGGCATTAAATCAGTTCATCATAAGGTCATATTTATAAAAAATCGATGTATACTTCGGAGTAAAACATAGGACTAAAAATATTTTAAATTCATCCCAAATCGATTGCTCAGAACTCCTAGCCCTAATATCGCTTAGAACACACAAATTTCGCACACATAAAACACGCAACTTTTTGATGATCCATTCGCAAATTGATTGTTCAGAACTTCTAGCTCTAATATCGCTTAGAACACACAAATTTCGCACACATAAAACACGCAACTTTTTGATGATCCATTCGCAAATTGATTGTTCAGAACTTCTAGCCATAATATCGCTTAGAATACACAAATTTCGCACACATAAAACACGCAACTTTTTGATGATCCATTCGCAAATTCATTGCTCAGAACTCCTAGCCCTAATATCGCTTAGAATACACAAATTTCGCACACATAAGACACGCAACTTTTTGATGATCCATTCGCAAATTCATTGTTCAGAACTCCTAGCCCTAATATCGCTTAGAACACACAAATTTCGCACACATAAGACACGCAACTTTTTAATGATCCATTCGCAAATTCGTTGCTCAGAACTCCTAGCCCGAATATCGCTTAGAATACACAAATTTCGCACACATAAAACACGCAACTTTTTAATATTCTAATTATGCTCAAAACTCGGTACTGTGTCGCCTTGCTCGCACATACAATACAATCTACAATATTATAGATATCTTCCAGTATAGCAGAAATGCATTTAAGTTAGAAGTTATAAAACTACATTGCGGGGTCTAAATTATAAACGTAAATTTCACATGCACACACACAGGCGCAAGCACTAGTATTAACTAAATCTTTTTACAACGATGCTTCGAATAGAAGTTCGCCTCTCGCCGCCATCTTTCATGAATGCAAATGTTGTATTGGATAAACATTTCACAGAAAGAGTTTTCCCCAGAGTATTATTATGCGAATAATAAAATTATTACCGTGTAGCAGCAACGTATAAAAATACAACAGAGAATGGTTATGATATTAGTCAAGCAGACAGGCGGACAATGGAAACCGGAGTGCAAGGTACGCGAGCGGCTCTAGTAACCAGGGTCGTATTCAGTAAGGTCATAGGGTGTTGTATATATTATATATTTTTTTACTAGCTGTGTTTTTATTTTTTTCACGAAACCCTAATTATTTATGATAAAGAAAAGTAACCTAAGTTACCCGGAGTAGGTTTAGCTACCTGCTAAAAAAGTCCCGTCAAAATCGGTCCAACCGTTCCAGAGTTTACCCGAAACAAACATTTGTAAAATTTGTATTTTTGGTATAGGTATCGCATATACATTAATATTATGTATTTGGTAAAAAATTGCTATTTTTATATTACAAACAGACATTTCATTTATTAGTGCAGAATAGATATTCTGTATATATTTAGTGTTTCCCTGCAATATCACATGACTAACTTCAAATTCAAGTAATAGGTAAGAAAAATTTTGAACATATTTTACTTTTTCCTCCCCAATGATAAGCAAAACTCGTGCACCTCCTATGATTAGGTAAGTATTGGCGTAGTTAAAAAAAGCAAACAGTAAGTAAATATCATTTACGTAATCACCATTTGAACTTCCCCACTCCTAAGTCATCAAAAATAAGCATTAACTGCCCCTGATACCAGGAGAACTACTATTTATAAAATGATGGGCAAATGAAAGACGCGTTACTGTTGTATCGGATACTTGCTGAGCACAAAACAATATTAAACTTTATTTTACTACAAAGTAACTTATATCCACACGCGCGCAACAGAATCCTAGATTAAGATGCCCGAATCTAGAACCATATCGCGATGTGGATTACATAAAACAATCTTAAGTGGAACAAGCTCCAGTATTTACTACAGTATGGAACTAGAATACACTAATTGATACATTATCTCAATACATTAGAATAAGCTTGAACACCCCCTATCTATGCTTACGTAATACTTATGCCCCTTTTACCAGATACAGACATTTCATTAACGCAGATAAATAAACAGCGTTCTATTTGGATATAACTTCATACTTTTCAATTGTAAGAAATATTTTGTTGGGGGGTCAAGCCGCTCTGAGCGGCTTACGTCCTACGGCCCTGTTGATGCCAGCTACGTATTAGTAACACAAATAACTTTTCTCTTACAACGCAAAATGGGTACATATATCTGTCTGTAGGTTCGCGCGAAAAAATTCCGCTCCACCTTGTGTAGGTAATTCGATAACTCATTGTTCGAATAGATACGATATTCGGAAGCTATTTATTCGTTACCGTTCGTTTTATCAGCGGGGCTTTTTATCATTTATCCTAAGACCGGGTGCTTTGTTGAGACGTATGTTTTTGTTGTTGTTATGTGTTTTCTATTATATACGATTTCGGTGAAGGAAATCCCGGCGTGAGTAGCTACCGTAAGGTGAAAACTTGTCACCAAAAATCAATGGGTGTGTTCCGGCAGTATCACTTGAGAACCAGTATATAGATTTAGTGTGTTTACGTTTGCATCCTGGACCACATCATCACTTAACATCATATTAGATTGTAGCCAAAACAGCGAGCTTATAACGTTTAATTTTTTTTTCACCTTATGGTCAAAATTCGACAGGAATAATTATTTAATTTGGAGCAATAAAATTATTTTCGAATTTATTTTCATTGATGCTAACTGAAACTCAGTTGAAGCTCGTCAATAGCTAAAAAACAAGCACAAACATTATTATTTCTTTAAAAAGTTTTTGCAAAAATTCTTTTAATGTACTCTGCTTAGGTAAATTATGGTGAATTATATGTTATATGTACTTACATACTATATAATTCATTATTAGCTTCCTCACTATTTATAAGAATTTCCATGTGAAATCGAGTTGTTATTTTATTTAAATAAGTTAAAGAAATTCAGCTGAAGTGAAAAATGTATTAAAAATCTGTTTTGTTTTCACCTATATAAACCTATATTTGTTTATACCTATATAAATTAGAATCAGCGAAAAATTGACAAGATCTTTCTTAAAATTATATGCAAAGATAGGCGTTTACTCTGCCCAGTGATTAGTGTAGATATTGTTTAAGTCGCTCTTACGTTTGCATGAAGTAGAAAGAACGCTTTTCCGATTAAGAAGTATTTATATTTAATTAAATTTTTTACTTGAATTTTTAAAACAAAATCAATCAATTACGTTATTGCAATTTTAATAAATGTTTATTTTTCGGAACTGCAAAAAAATATTGTATATCATACAATTTTTTATAACTAGCAATGAATAAGTTCACATGAAAAATCGACTTGTATAGGTTACATTTACAAATTGAAGTAATTTTATTTTGTTTTAGGCGCATTATTTGTCAACATTTCAGTTGTGTTGTCTTCGTTGGTATTTCGTTTCTATCCTTTACCTAATTTCTTCGATCAATCACTTTCTGATCCAATTAGGGAATTTTGTTGGTTCTAAGATGTCTAGGGATTCCAGATTATATATTATTATTCATAATGAAATATTGTTGTTTTAGTAAGTTTTATAGTAAATATAAATTGTTTATTATAAATATTATTTTTTAAATTTGTTGAAGTGGAAACTTCTTTAGCGGCGTCGAGTGATTCTCGGCATGGGTAAAACTTATAGATTCCCGTTACCAATGTTATGACGTCAGCAATCAACATGCTACATCATATCAAGTATATGTTTTGATTATGAACTAACTATATAACTAAATAACTATTGCTCAGAGCGGCAATATATGTAAAAACCAGACAAACGTTATATGCGAAATGTTAGGTTATATTGATGATTTCAATCAACAAATTATAAAAAATCAACATTAAAAAACAGTTTTTCCAAAGTTTTACTTTTGTCAACTTTTACTTTTAACTTTAACTTTTAGCAGTTCCCATGGCTGTCTAGTTTTTATTTTAGTCTGACGGGATATCACTCATTCATATAATTATTCAAAACCAGTCACAGTGACACAATAAGGCGCCTCGTGCTCTCGAAACACAAAGTATATAAGCACGTCTGTCGATAAATTATCATATATTGGCGCTCGTCATAATTTCTAAACTGTGCTTTATTTAATATCAAATAAAGTTTAGTAGTTTTGCCGTGTTTGCTTTAAAAAAAATCATAATAATTAAATTCCCGATCGTCTGGTGCCGGTTTAGAATTGTACTCCATATCGTTCCCGTGGGTATCGTAAAAGGCGACTGAGGGATAAACCAGAGGATGGGCAGCAGCATCCCCTGTGTATCATAACCACCTACTGCGATTGCCAACGCGTCTGTCAAGCGTGGCGATTATTGCAATTCCTACCTTATTAGGGGAGACCCGCGTCTAAGAGTGGACGTCTATCGGTTGATTAATTATTGATTGATTGGTAATGTGAATATAGTAACACACTAAGCATAGAAGTACTAACTCTCAAGTACTAATTCGGGTTGATAGGTAGCCAGGCGAGCACTAGAAGATGCATCACTATCATGATACGGTTTCATGACGTCGATTTCCTTCATTGAAAGGAACAATTCTTTATCGTGTTCGAATCCACTGCGGTGTCTAAACACACTACAGTTAAGACACTATTGCTTCTTTATTTAGTTATATTTTCGATTCTCGTGTATATTGTTCGACGTTGGATCAAAACACGCATGAAACTATAAACTTTTACACTGTTTTTTTTTTTAAATAATTAGGCACAGTACTATGTACACTAAGCCTAGATGTACTGGTTCTCAAGTGATATTGTCTGAGACGCCTATTGGTTTTGGGCGACAGGTTTTCAAATTTGATTGTGGTAGAATCCCAATCGGGCATTATTAGAAAATGCAAGCATGCATTTTTCGCTCACAATATTTTCTTTCACCAAAAGCTCAAACTCATTTTAGAGTTGAATATGTGAGCTAATACCCATGTTACTTTAAAATTATTTTATACAAAACAAATCTAACTAACACTACACTTACCTATATGATATGTAACGGTTAACACTTTTGCTATAAGTATTTTGACAGGCGCTTTTATTTAATTCACATAAACGAAAAAATATTACAAAATACTCGTAAAAATACTGTACTCAATCACTCCAATATATTTACATTAGCCAAAATACAATTTTCCAATCCAACTCTTATAAAATGTAAATGTAATTACCTCATTCGATCAACTACCTACCTCCAATATACCTAGAATGATTTTTCGCTATGAATATTTTAAAATATGAATTTTCGATGCTACAAACCTCTCTTCCAGCGAACGCACTATGAAATTTCATTGTTTCGCTTTGAAAGGTTATCGAGAACTACACAATGGTCGGGGTACATTCTGATTCTCTTTTATTTTAAATTAAAAAAAAAATTACATGATTGAGGTTTTTATCATCATTTCCAGTTTCTATCTCTCTTAGAGTCGGCACTGTATGATTTCTTCTTCCATACGTCACAATACGTCCATAATATAAGCCATCGGCACCTTGACTTTTTTCTTTTATATCAACCCTCTCACATTCGGTCCACACTTCCTTTGTCCTTCCTCTATTTATCAATCCTTCCACACTCGTATTAATTATTATTTTTTGTACAATAAATAAATAATATTAATGTTTTTTTTTTTTTTGCCTCGGTGGCGCAGTGGTATCACGGTGCGACTGCCATTCTGAGGTCTCGGGTTCGATCCCCGAGTCGGGTCAAGTGGTATAGGGTTTTCCTACTCCGTATCATCCCGAAGTTTGGAATTTGTTCCCGATATGGCGACAGGCTCGCCCCCTGTCACATCTGGGACGGAACTAAGCTCGGCGAAATGTGGGTGGTGTAGTTCGCTACTTCACCTCTGCCTAACCCTTCGGGATAATAGGCGAGAGCTTATGTTATGTTATGTTATTTTTTTGTCGAACTGACTAACGCTTTTAACCTGAAGTGCCTTGACAGCTTGTTATAGACGAGATTTATAATTTTAGGAATACTTAGTTTTCAAATAAAACTCACAAACAAACTGCACGCTGTCAGTAATCTGTGGTTATCTAGAACTGAAGTTAGGTTAATTAGGTAGAACTGAAGTGGCTGTTTGTAATATCAAAATAACAAAAATACATTTTTTTTAATTTTTGCATTTCTGTTTGTTCCGGCTTGTCTCTGGAATAGCTGGACCGATTTTAACGGGACACTTTTTTGGCAAATATATGAAACTAAGTGGTGTAACTTAGGCTAAGTTTATTTTTGGAAAAAAATTAGGGTCCCTGTATAAAAAAATACAACTCATTAAATTGTTACTATAATCTGATTTAAATGGTCAGTTATCCGTATAACTGTTGTTTGAATTTATGCGAAATATTTTTCCAAAAAAATAGGGTTAACGTTTTCCATTGATTATAGCTATGTATCTAAAAAAAAATACAGCTTTGTAACTAGCGCTTAGGGTGCTCAACGGACCAGCGCCGTACGGATGACATTGGTCTTCCGAATCAATGGAGGAAAGGGCGGGGACCCTGACCTTCCATTCCATTGGGGGGACCGATTGGGATGTGGAATTTTTACCGGGGTTACCTCAGTTCCCATGGAGCAGCTTAGATGCCTCTAGGCGGGGCGAAGCGGAGTGTGGTTTCAGCCCGATTCGGCTAGAAAATAACTCGTGGAGGTTTAGTGGGTATTTTAACAATTGTGAATAGATGCGTTGATATCAGCCACTGTGTGAGTTGCACACACCCCTCCGTGCACTCACACCGATAATGCGTAAATTATATATATGTATATATATATAAATTATACATAAGTATAAAAAATGAGTGCATTTGCACTACGTTAAAAAAAAGAGTGCTCAACTGGAAAATGGTATCATAAGGGCACAACTATAGTACGAATCTCGGCTTGAGCTACTATGTAAATGTAAAAAAAAACCATACAATGTAACCTTTTTTTTTTGTCTGGGGGAAATTCATTTACGCACTACCCTTACCCATTGCATTAGTGAGACCGAGGTCCCCCAATGCAATGGGTAAGGGGGTGTGGAGGGACGTCTCCGCACCAACATGGGACTCGCCCGGGCGTGAAGCACCCGGAAATACCCATTAAACCTCCCGGGGCCCTCCGCCGCATTTGGGATGGGGGCGATATGGAATTGCTCAGCATGCCACCGCGTCGCCCCCTGCCATACAATTTTGGCCTGCCAAACTAGCCAAACCCTACGATTTAATAGATGAGTCTTGAAAAGCTTTTTTATGTAACTAACCAAATCGCGTTATTTTGTGGAAATCCATTGTAAATAAAACGTTTTACTTTGCTAATTCCGTTTGAAATAATTTAAAGCTCTCAAGTCTTTTAGAAGGTGATTAATTTATCTTATTACTAGAGATCCTCTCCAGCATCGTACGAGTATACATAAATTATAAGTTTAAAAAAAAAACCTACAATTTATTACTCAGTAATAATGTCACGATTTTAAAAATTCTATGGGTTAAAGAATTATTAAAATCGGTTACGTAGTTTTTAAGATTATTCAAAACAAAATAATAACTTTATCATTTTATACCATAGTATATAGATGAATAAATAAATTTAGGTAACACGTATAGATTATTTAAGTTTTTCAGTTTCTTCAAATGGCCTGACTTTAGTCGAAAATAATTTATGTTAATGTAACTTAAAACACAACGTAATAAGTACATTGTCTAGTTATAATGTATTATTAATCATTTTCAATCTGGTAGATCGGTTTGTCATTAGAATATCGTTAAAAATATGAAGAAAAGATAATTGGGAACCGCTCCACAGGTCGCCCCCAACCGACTCTCACTTGGCTTATAAACAACCAGCCTCTTGAAGATCACACGGTGCTGAAAAATGACGGTAAAGTGATCGTGAGTAGGATCAGTGTGGGCGGCGCTGAGCGAAGCTGGTTGAACACCACGATTCGCTGTCAGGCAACCAACACTCCACTTCTCAGTCCTCATGAGAGAACTGTCAGGGTCGAGATGCACCGTAAGTAATCAAAACTGATAAATAAATGATGCTATAGAATATAGATCTCTACATTGCACTATAAATAAGAGCCTTTTAAAATACTATATACCAGCTTGGAATTCAGACAATTTGCAGCCTATATTCTCCCTCTGGATGCATTATCAAATTTCATCGAACACGTTTCAGTAATTGTTGCGTGATTGGCGAACAAATTAATAAAAGACAGAACAGAAAGACAAAAAAATTAAAACTATCGAAATGTGCTCCTTAGTCGATTCTGAACCCCCACAAACCATTTTTTCTTAAACATCTTCAACGAACAGATTCCATCCCGTTAGCCTTTTATTATAAGTATAGAATAGGGTTTAAAAAACTGGAATATCTACAGGCATGCCTGATTCATTTAGGTATTTTCCCAGAACAAGTAGGTAGTAGGGTGATCATTGCGATGAAAAATTTGATGACATTTATTTTCTGGTCCAACTTTATCAAAACGATTGATTATTTATTTTCCCGATTGTACCTAAGTGAATTTCATTTTTCATTTTACAAACAGCAGATACTACTCCGTAACGAGTAAATATATTAATAAATAGTCAAAAATTAGACTTAAAAAACTACGAGGCATCTAGTAATATTGCTACCAGCTAGATGCTGATTTGAAAACGTAAGGCACAGAAGCAAGTCATTATGAAAATTTAACGCTGAAGTTCTCTAGTATATAATGTTAATCATTTGTTCTACAGTGCGTCCATTATCCGTAGCGATAACGAATAAACCAGGTCAGATGTCTGCGGATAATGAAATGACCCTAGTATGCGTATCGCATGGAAGCCGACCAGCAGCACTCATCAGTTGGTACAGGGAGAATAGGAAATACACTAGAGGGAAGGTAAGGACTTTATTCAGTTAAAACCTACAATCTCTGTAAATACCTGATCTCTGTAAATTCAGAAGTTAATTACTACTCATTTGCTACTAACAAAGAAAATTAATTAGGACGGTGATAGTACAATATAAAAAAAAAAAATTGGAAGTAAAAAATTTCAGTCTAAATTTATAATTGTGGTCATATCACTACTGGTTGAGTTAGTTAAGCATTAGGAAAGAACAAATAAAAACAGTTATAAAGGATGTTATAGAATAGACCAATTTCAAGAAAAAGATGTTTCAGTCAGTTTGACCCCTTGAGCACTTACCTGGCGTTTACGCCAAATTTCCATTGTTTTCCTATTGTCTTATTTTTATGGGTACTCGACACATTGCTTTAATTTAATTTTTAAGGTACACTTGTTGATGTTATGTAGTTAAGGTAGGTAAGGTAGGTAAGGTCCTGTTGGGCCTGCCGGAGGGGACGACGTGGTGTTTGTGTCATCAATCCCGTATCGTCCCCTGAATACAGAGGGTGGCTCCGGGGGGTTTAGTAGGTATTCCCGGCACTTCTCGCCGGGTGAGTTCCACAATGGTGTGTGAGACGTCCCTCACACACCCTTCTACCAACTTCACAGGGGAGATTCGTTCTTTCCAGTGAACTTGGTAGGGGTAGAGCGTAAATGCATTCGCCTCGTCAAAAAAAAACAGAGGTTAATCCAAATCTTCCAAAAATTATGTCAAATTTTATTCTTGAAAGACAATTTTGAGCAAAAATTATTATCTCTGGCAGAACAGTGAATTTACAAATGAAACAATGAGTATCAGTCGTATGACGATGCTACCGCAGCCGGAAGATGACGGAGCTGTTATAAGATGCAGAGCTGATAATCCCGTACTGCGAGTGGCATTAGAAGATTCGTTTAAAATGAGCGTCGTTTGTAAGTGTATCTGGTAACATTTATCTCAACTGTACTATCTACGTATACCTAATAAATTTATTTCGTTAACAACATTAATACTAACTTTTTGATTCTTTGAGAAAATTTAGGAAAAGTTTTTTTTTTATAATACACAGCACAGTGACTCTACTGGACCTGATGGTAAGTACAGTACAATACAAAACAGCGGCGACTGACACTGAACAGAGTTCACTGCCAGTCACCGCTGTCATGCTGGCCTGCTTAAGTACCTCTTCACGCCTCTTTTGAAGGACCCAATATCATATGAAGGAGGGAACCCGCTGACAGGAAGACAGTTCCTGGACAAAAGGAACAATGTCCTGAAGGACCTTAATCAATCCTAAACAGACTAAATGATGACTAAATCTAAAATGATGAGTCATGTTATATTCAGCAAGAGAGAGTATGATATGATGAGATATTTTCATCTCAGCAAACTACATTGTCTTTATGTTTTTTACGTCTGCTTTGCAAAATAATGATTCATTAAAATTCAATAAATATTCAGTTGCTAGGTTCAGACTCTTTTTATCCTAATCTTCTTAATAAATACAATGCACACGGTAATATAATATTTTGTTAGCATAGGCTTTAGTTACAATCTCTCCTGACGACATGGCCCAAGTTGTTAAACCTGTTAAATTTATGAGTACTGGTTCTCAAATAGTTATTTAGCAAATACCTTACTGCTATATGATGGTTTCATAACAATACTTTTTACCGAAAACTCAAGCTTATTATATACTACAGTTAGATGTGGACTTATGTTAATCAATGCTATATTCGAACAAAATACCTCTGAGCCTTCATTGTTATATTCCATTGATATAACATTGACTTTTTCATGCTCTTATATATTTCTTCGTCAATAATCATCCTTAGTCGCTGGACAACTGCCTTTTAACAACGAAAGCAACAAAACCAAATGAGCAGATATCACGTGTCTTCCTTTTACTTAATACCGTTTAATTACTCTCATCAACCTCATTGACTGCTATTCTATTTAAAAGATTAACAACCTCTCTACCCTTTTTAGGTTTGTTGCTCTAAACTTAATTAATCACAGACAGATCATATCGTCTTATATTAATTTAACGTTTAATTATTAAGCTATCAGTTAACATTATTAGAAGCCGATGAAATCTGTCGAAACTTTAATATAAAGCTTAGTAAATCCTTGTTTCATTTTAACACACACACACCCACACACAATTTAAACTATAATTGTAAACTTAAAATTTGTTTTGATGGGACTGGCATGTCTTTTAAGACAAAAGTCCCTTAAAAAAATAAAGAGAAAAAAAATTGTTTTCAAATTTAATGGCCAAAGTATGTTAGAGTTACTACAAATTACAAAGACAATTCGTGTTTGTCGCCTGAAAGTACGAAAATTCTTTTTTTTATTAAAGCTCTGCAAAACGTCTGCACTTTATCTAATTTTAAAAGTATACGGTTCAAAAACATTGACGATAAATAAGAATCTATTGTCAATTTCTTATATCAAGCCGGTCTACATCTCCTACGGCTAAAGTATCTAGGGAAGACTAGAAATACACTACGGATGCTGAATCCGGAACGTGTTGCGCTTTAAGAGTTATTACATGCGCCACAAAACAGTCTGTCTAGTAATAGTGCCCCACTAAAAAAAAACAATATATATAATAAAAATCTTGTATTACGCTAATTTTGTTGGCAGATAAGCCAGTTATAACCATGTCCTTGGGCAGTACCCTTAACGCTAACGACATAAAAGAAGGCGATGACGTGTACTTCGAATGTAACATCAGGGCAAATCCTAAGGAGCATCGCATCTCCTGGTACCATAACGTGAGTGAGTCACAAGCGATGGATTATCTGTTTTATATTTGTAGCATTGATGATACATCTCCAGAAACTGGACAGCAGACGGAAATTATTGTTGAAAGTAATTGTGTCAATCAATGTTTTTGTGGTTGTCAATTGTAATTTGTTGTCAATGCTGTGTAAATAATTTATGACGAAGATTACTAGGCGAAGGTCGCGAGCATGAACTGGATGCGGGTAGCGCAAAACTGGTTATTGTGGAGATCTTTGGGGGAGACCTATGCGCAGGACCTCTTTCGGTTGAATAGATGGGTGAAATAATTTATCATTCTCTTGGTTCTAAGGAATAACTTCTTGGAGTTGCTATGGTAACGTTGATTCAAAAAGGAAATTCGTTCCTGACGAGACATTTTTTGCGTTCGTTTGTGTATACGACGCTAATATTTAAAGTGGTCCAACACAAATTTTGGGCTTAATCGTTAATTTCCTAATTAAATACGTTCATTCTGAGAAAACTGAGATCCGTAAATTCCAGTGATACAGAAATATGAGTACATATGTTCAGAAATAATTTTACGTAATATTAGATATGCTAATTAGTTGTGAAGAGAATTAAAAGGTGTTTATCAAAATTGTAAATTTACAAAAAGTGTTGGTATCAGAATTACTTGTAAATAAGGATTTAAAAATGGACTACATTCAGAATCGTTGAAAAGAGTAGAATTAATTGTTCTCATTTTGTTTTTACTATTATAAAACCTTTCGTGTTATATGGATCTGAGTATTGTGCAACTAAAGAGATGGATAAAGTTAGTGCCAGAGAAGTTAAAGAGGAATAGGTTAGCGTGGTGTTGACATGACATGAGGAGAGATAAAAGCCAAAATAAATAGATAGAAAAGTGTTAAGTATAAAGATGGATGGATATAGTGATAGAAGGATACCGAAGAAGGTATCCAGGAGTTGTGTGAAGAATGATATGTGAATGTTGAGATGACAGTTGGTAAAGGAGAGTGGAAGATTAAAAAGATGATGACGTTCTCTTGCTCTTTGACTATAAAACTCCGGAATGTCTGTATTTGTGAAAACGTAATAAATATCATAGATCTTTTTAATACAGGATCAACCCGTGAGCCAGAACATATCATTAGGCGTATTCATCAGCACCAAGTCTCTAGTACTGCAGCGTGTGACGAAGAATGACGCTGGACTCTACACGTGTAAAGCGGCAAATCATATGGGAGAATCTGCCAGTCAGCCAGTATATCTCAGAGTGCAGTGTATGTAATATTTCTACTGTATTGTGTTACACATTTAATTATTATTGTCGAATATTGATATTCGATTCGAACAATATTCGCACACCCCTACTAATAAATCTTCTAGTTAAGGCAATAAATGTGTAGCGGATCCACTAAGTCGCGTTACTGGTGGATCTACTATCCTCAGTAACAAGGATAGCTTAAACGCTCCTTGAAAGATAAGGCTCATTAAACGAACAAAGAACTAATGTACGCCCCTTTTAACATGGCTGCATGCGACGACCAATCATATGTCTACTCCGGCGCAGCGATGGTCGTCCATGATTATTAATTACTAATATTTATAAATACTTGGTAGCTGCGACTACAAATTCATTACGCATTTGTCATTCTTAATAGTCGTTCATTATACCGTCAAACAAATATATTGTGTTTCCTTTCATCTTGCCCTCGTAATACATAATACGCGCACCACAAATGTTTTTAGCCTTAATCAATCAAATCATATACGAATAACCTTGTTTCACTTTGGACGTATTAATTTAATCAGTCACTGAGACATTCAGTATGTCATGCATTCGCAATTGATTTTAAACTTCATGTCTTACGTTTTATTGTTCATACAATACGTAAAGGAGTTAGGGTTGTATATGGTAAAGACGTACACACAGACGCACCGTTCTGCGTGCAACCGACGCCGCTGGTGGTCGGCGCGCGACTGGACGAGCCGCTCCGCGTGCGGTGCACTGTGAGCGCGGACCCCGGTGACGTCACCTTCTACTGGCAGTTCAACAACAGCGGAGAGAGTTTTCAAGTGTCCCCCGCAAGATATGGCAAGTCTACTATTTGTTATAGTTTGCTGCTACAACTTAGTGTTAAATGGACTAAATAACTAAACTAAAGAAGGGAACTTAGTACGTCTAGTTGATAATACTATATATTCTTAGATATCACACTTGATAATAAACCACAACGGGGAACACACATTAAAACTTTGGCTCGAAGGTTAAACTCAGCTGCATTTGCAGTTCATGAGAAGAAGAAGAAACTTTTGTCAGCGATTTTGTTCGTGTTGACTTTACAATTATCTTCAAAGAGAAAAAAAATTGATATTTTGATTATATCATAAGAGATATCGTGATTTAGTGTTTTTTTTTTTTTGTAATATGATTTATGCTATGTGTAGATTAGAAATTTATTAGAAAGCTCAAAGTTACCCAAAGGTCATTAGAGAAGGCTATTCTCGGAGTTTCCCTGTGCGATCAAATCAGTAATGAGGAGATCCGCAGAAGAACATGGCAATAGTCTGGGCATATTACTCGCAGAATCTATGCCCGATGGGGTCAGCGGGATCTCGAATAGATGCCGCGTACCGGAAGCTCCCCACAACGTGAACCGACGATCTGTTGCAGGTCGCGGGAGTCCGCTAGATGCGAGTGATGCAAGACCGGTCTTAATAAAAAAAAGCATTTGAAGTAATAATTATGTAATTAATTAATTAATAATAACAAAATAAATGTCTACAAAATAATTAAACATATAGATATAAAAGAATTTAATAGAAGTAGATTTAAACTCACATATGCAAAAGAAGATTACTAACTGCATAGCTGCTTGAATTGCTATTATAGGCAGTATTTTCCGACGCAAGTCGATTTAAATCTCAAATAAAAAAAAAAAGGTGCGGACCCAGAGTCTGCAGATAGTTTAATTTCAATAATAATAAAAAAAAAAATAAGACCGGTCTTGTTAAAAATCTTTGGGGGGAGACCTACGTCCAACAGCGGACGTCTTTCGGTTGAATGGATAGATGGATGCATAGATTCTGTGATCGTGCGACTTACTCTAGTATTCGAGATGGTTCTTGATGTTAATTACAACTTAAAACATAATTTATTGACTCAGTGTCAACAGGCGGGACGACTAGCGAGCTGCGTTACCGCGCGGCGAGCGAGCGCGACTACGGCGCTCTGCTGTGCCGCGCTACGAACTCAGTCGGACGGCAGAAACGACCGTGTGTATTCCAGATCGTGCCCGCAGGTAATAATAGCATTGTGTATTTTAAAATTGCTCACATCATATATTCAGTCGTCTTTCGAGACTGGCTTTCGAAAACCGCTTATTGTGGAACGCGTAAACGATTGTAAATAAACATTTACTATTAGCATAACCTAAACTAATAATATAAGCACTAAACTGTTGACCGAATTGTTTTAAGTCCATCTATCCATTCAACCAAAAGACGTCCACTAGACACAAGTATCTCCCTAAAAGGGAGGATTGTCATAATTTAACGACGCCGCGTTTAGCAGACGGGTTGGCGATTCTCCCCCTTTTATGACACCCGCTGGATGATAAGGGGTGGCACTATTCTTAGCTAACATGGCTGATAACTTCATTATTAATCGTATCCATTCTAATCATGCTGCCTCGGTGGCGCAGTTGTATTACGGTGCGACTGCCGTTCTGAGGTCTCTGTTTCGATCCCCGGGTCGGGTCAAGTGGTACTGGGTTTTTTTACTCAGTATCATCCTGGAGTTTGGAATTTGTGCCCGATATGGCGACAGGCTCGCCCCCTGTCACATCTAGGACGGAACTAAGCTCGGCGGAATGCGGGTGATGTAGTTCGCTATTTCACCTCTGCCTAACCTTATAACAGGCGTGAGTTTGTTATGTTATGTCTAATTATGTGACACAAGTCTCCACGTGCACTTTTTTTTTTATAGGTCTCTTCAGATCCATACACCACGACAGGTCTTGTAATGGTCTTATATATTTTTCCTTTAAGCTTTAGAGACATATCTGGGTTACATGTAACCCCTAAGACATAACGCTAATTCATCAAAATCATAATGTGGTCACCGAGCATTTTCTAATACCCATACTGTTAAATATCACCGTCAAGTTAAATGAACCATCGAGGATGGCGATATCCAATGATATTATTAAGAGCCTTTTTTTTAATTTAGCGTATTTTATTTGTTTAAGTTATTACTTAACATCAGAAGTAATAGTGGTCAAACGCTAAACCTTACTCGTTCTGTATGTCCGTCGGTTACTTAATTTATATCTCCAGTACTGTTATATCAATTCTCATCATAGATTCTCTGCTTTCTTTAATTTTATATTGCCGTGTGTTTATTTTCTATAATCACGAGAGTCATGCTGGCCGTTATGATATTATTTAAATGTCAAATATGTTTAATGTGTCGAGTACCCATAAAAATAAGACAATAGAAAAACACTGACAAGCTGGCATTTTGGACTTATAAAAAAAAAAAAATTATAATGTCGTTCTTTATTAAAAAATAACACATCGTTTATTTTAAATGTCCTTAATCTTATATATTATATATTATTTAAAAAAAATCCCCTAGTGCACGGAATTCACTCATGTATTTGAAGAAAAAAACGAAGAATTGTAGAAGTTTATCTATAATTTACTAAAAAAAAACGAAAAATAATGAAAGTTGAAAAGAGATACAATAATCGTGAATAATACTTTTTGTATACGTGACCGAAGCCAATGGTAATTCCATTCCAGTTAAACGCTAAGAAAACTTCGCCGGCATTGATCTAATTAAATCAATTCGAGCTTCAATTAATAATTGACAAAGTTAATTATAACATTAGCTCTATATACGTTCTGATTAGCGAAACCCAAATTAAAGGCGGGGCACATAATCAAGGCTAGTAAAATGAAGACAAGATGTAAAAAATATTAACCGTCTCAAAAAAAAAATACTAAAAATTAATTCACGATGAAATAGGTTGAAACAATATAAAAAGTCAGTAATTAGATATTTTTTGCATATTAACATAACATAATAACAATATATATTAACTTGCTTCGTTGTGAATTGTTTTGAATGTATTCTTTATTTGAAGTCAGCTTATTAAAAAATGTAATTAATAAGAAATTACTCTAATGATTATTAATGTAATGGTTTATATAATTATGAAAAGGTTTTAATATAAAAAATAAGTGGTTACTTTTTTGTCAATTTGAGTTTAAGAAAAAAAAACACTAAATAATTGTTATAAAAATAATACTTTTTATTTGAAGTTAGCCAATTAAGTTTAATGTCAGAGAAATAACTGGAAAATCTTCTATGTATAACACACGCCGCGAATTTATTGGATTAGAGTGGAATAACAAAAATATTATTATAATCCGCCTCGTTACAAGAAAACCAATTAAAATGGATTCCGTCGATGTGAACGGGGCTTATAATTCGGAACACCGATTTAAAATACGGTCAAAGTTGGTTCCCAATCACGAACTGGAACCAATACGGGATCAGTTACGGCCGAACTTTATACGCGAGCGCCTAATTTTGAATGACACAAATTTCTTATAATATTTTACAGTATATGTTTTTAATTTTTTCATGCGCTATTTGTTTTTTTAAATTAAAGAGTATAGATTTTTTTTTTAATTAGATTCCAAATAACATAACTTATTATTATATGTAATATTGGTGGCATTTTACGTAATATAGTTTCGTTATTCTGCACTAGTTACGTGTAGTAGAAAATAATGACACGGAACATCAGTTCTGCGAATTCAAAATAATTGCATTTGAAACTGAATTATTAAATTATTAGTCAAATAGTACGAAGTTGAGCCTAAAGTACTTGCATATAAGACACTAATAGATTGTTATAAATATAATTTGCTGACTTAGTTTGTGCTTTGAGATATATTCTAAAATTGAAGTAATAGGTTATACAAATCGAGTAACCGACTGTGGTCGAAATGCAGATTTAAGATTATGTTTTTCAGTGTTAGAAATAGCACAAGACTCAACTTTTTTTAACTATATAGAATCAGTGCTTGGACCAGAATATCATCTAAAGTTACCTGATGATTTAGTCCAGGTTGGTAAACACAATAAGCCTAGATGTACTGATTCTTAACTGCAGGAAAAACCTATTGTTATTCGGCGTCAGGTCTTTGAATCTTGAGAGTGGTTGCTTACCTTTGTAGATTTTATTGACAATTTTATGATTCCATTTTTAATCAGAAGGCAACATAGGCTACCAAGTGTTTTAATAGATTTTAAGTTTGAGGTTAGCTAATGCAGTAAGCTCTAGGAGTTGGCAATCATGATGTGTTTTTCAGATAAAACATTTCTTCACGAAAAGCTTAGGATGTATTATTCAACCCTGGTTTATATATTCAGTATTTAATGATACACTTTTTTTCTTGTACTTTTTAGGGGTTGTTATTGTAAAGAATATATATGTTATCAGACCTCTACAATATCTTCCCAATCAGTTGGAAAAGTTTCCTTCGACGTGCTGTGATAAACATTTATAATTTGACTTTTTGAATTAAGAATACTCGCAAATGACTCAACTACGTTGGTCTTATTTTTGTTAAATGTCATCAGTTTTATAATTTTCAATATATCTTGCACGACTCAACGTATATTCAAATTACATCTACTACATAAAAACCAATGAACGTTACACTTATGAATTAAAAATAACATTTCCATATAAAACACTTTACAAATTTATCCTATAACAAATCCCGTAACCGGCATGTAAACCCAGCTTTAAATAAAGCTCCGTTTTAAAATACGACTAAAGTTGGTTACCAATCACGGATTGGAACCAATACGGAGGTGCGGTAACGAGCTAAGTTGCTCCGTAGACTGCTCACGGAACTTTATGTGTACGAATCCACTTCGGTTCTCGATAGGAACTTCTTTGAAAACTTTTTTGAATTGTTGACTTTTAAGTTTTGCTCAATTATGTTGAGCATAAATTTTTGTTAGTTGTTACTTTTTTAATATAGGACACTATATGTCCTGGCGAACTTTATGCCACCTCAGAAACAGTGAATGTTGTGTTATTAGTTGAATGAAATTCAGTTTTCTTTCCAATGTTCGAGCAAACTTTTCAAGTCAGAGAGACGAGCAAAAAACGATTCATAGAAATCAGTCAATCTGTTCTCGAGATATCATTTTAAATAATCCGTTCCATACGAACTGTATGAAAAAGTAAAATGTTCTTTACAATTTACTTTGTCCGTTGTTTTTAATAGTTATTCTTTTATTCGAGAAAAATACAAAGCCAAATGAGTCAAAGATCATAAAAATCGGTCTAGTTTTTCTTGAGTTATAATTGGTTTCGCTAACCCGACTTTATTATATATTTTATTTAGATAAACTCAACGCTTTGAAGATTATCTCATTTGATAAAAAGTGACGACGCAGTGACTCGAACCTGGGCCTCGAACTCGACCTGGAGGTGCTTGATCTCAAATTATTCTCCTGGAATACGCTTATAGGCGCTTAGGCAACAGTTTTTTAAGTGAACAGTGGTGGTAGGGGGGGCGTGCGATAGTATATTACGCCCACATATATTTATAAAATCTTCGGAAAGCAATGGAAATATAGTTGTAGTATTAAGATGAAGCGTGAAAGAAGAATCGAATAGTAAAGATAATAAATAATTTAATTGAAACCAAAAATAACAAGATTAAAATGAATTATCAAAACAACAAGTTATACGCGCCGCGGTCCGTCCGTGAGTGTCCGCCGAGACTGCGCGGGCGCTGATCAAGAGAAGGACGGTCGTGCGGGGGTGGAGCAAGTTAACCGCCGGTCCAGGCTTATAAGCATCGGCGGTATAATAACGTTGTTATTATTGTGGCATGTTATGCCACAGTAGCATACCCAGGCAGTAGCATATTGCTATGGTTTCATCACAATATTTCCTTCAACAAAAGCTCGATAATGAATATGGGATAGATACATTCGAATCTACGTTCATGGGCGGGAAAACTGACTGTTGATTAAGCAGTTATTTTCCACGTTCAGTTTACCTCAAGTCACATACTAAAGGTTTGCTACTGATAACGAGAATCTACTCACGTTGCCTCTAGAATGTTTAGCTTTCTTTCCGAGGGCTTTTAGTTATGTTAAACGCTTGCTATGCTAACGCACGGCGCGCAACATTTTTTTTACGTTTTGGTAGTCGAACAGTAACTTGAGTGATGATGTGTTTGATATTTGTAATTTTTTTTAAATCGTTAGGGATTGATTCACTACTAATCAGGACGTTTAGATGTAAATTTACGCAATCAGCGACAGACTATGAGCAAAGGACATATATTAAACACTGATAACCGACTTTACTATCGACAAATTATTGTTGCTTCAAAGAGCCATTATCTCTTCTCTGTTCTATTGTTTGAATATGTTTTAAAAGGTATCGTGCACCTGGGAGGTAACTCTGATTTTTTATACCTTATTTATAAAGTATGTCAACTGTGGCGAACACTTATATAGCGGCACGCAGGTACGACCGGCCTGTCGCACTGTAGCGCATAGCAACTCCCCTCTCATGCGAGTGCTCAGACATCATAATCGCTTACTGGTTCAGTTCCCTGGAGTCGAATTATTTGCCGATGATTGAAATGAGTTACGTTCATTGTTGAAGGTGTATTATGAGAGGATAGCAGAGTGATAAGCGTAGTATAAGTTAAATATAAAAAAAAATAGTAACATTATCATGAAAATGTATGGTTCTAATTTATGTAATACTGTTAAGCTGTGTAAATGTTTCATAAATAAATATATAAATACAGATTTTTCCCATCAGCTCGTCCGTCCCCGCCAAGAAACTGTACAGCGAACCACGTGGTGAAGAAAAATGAAGATTCCTTGACTGTGAGGTGCATTGCCGGTTATGATGGTGGTCTGATCCAGCACTTCACGTTGGAAGCCTTAGGGGACACCAGCAGAGTCCTCTCTAATGTTTCCGCTGGATATTTAGGTAGGAATAAATATTTGACATGTGTAATTTGAGCTTACAAAAACAATGTTTGAGAACGGAAAACTGTCAATGGCATAAAAAACCTGGACACTATTTAAATAATTGTTAAAATTCTTTAACTCCATGTTTTGTAAATTTTCATAATTTTACAGAGTTAGGCTAAGGGAAAATCTCTTTGTATTATATGAGTTATCAATAAACAAATAAAGCAGAAAATTTCGTTCAATTCAATCTGTTAATTTGCTTACACTTCTTGTTTATAGAATAAAATTGGCAATGCTGCCATAAAATACACTATTCAATAAAGCTAAATGAAAAACTATCATTCCAGTAAAATTTAGTCTACACATTCAATCATTGATACACATTACAATACTATAAATTTTATGTGAATTATACTGATCGAACTTCATTGCTATATAGATTTAGTTGTGTGGATGAATGTGAGTTGGGCGGCTGTGGAATTATTGGCTGATGACGAAGACCTCGTTGTGATAGCACGCAACAGTAAGGGAGCCTCAGATCCTATACTGTTAAGAGATGTGGTGTACAGAGATGCCGCTAAAAGAGCTGGTAAGTTTACATTCTAACCAATAATTCTATTGAGTGCTATTACAAGCAAATCATTCTGAGAGATGTAATATTTAAAAGATTTGTAAGGTCAGAAAAGATACAAAGATCCATTATTTATTTAAAACGGCCATGAAATATTGAAACTTGCTATCCGTTAAATTCAGTACGATTGTTATCAATTTAGATGCTAGCGTATGTGTAACAAAAAAATTTGTCTGTCAAGAACAACTATCCAGAACAAATCTAATACATTGCTAATACAATGGTTTTTTTTTATTTGTAAGCGGTTGCTAGCCGTAGGGATAATAGAAATTGTCCTGTGATTTCATCAAGATATTTTTTTAATTGAAAACTCATGCCTCTTGTGATCTTAGAATCTCTAAAGCTCGCAATATTTTAGTAACGTTCGTATTGCCATTATAATGCTATAGTTCGGTATAGTTAATACTATAAGACGTCATCTAAATCTATATATCTTTGTTTTGTTTGTCCGAGGTAAACTCGAAAACTACTGGACCGATCAGCGTGAAACCACAACCATTCGACGCGGAATTAATCGTAGATGGTTATAGGCTATATATTTTTCAAATTCTATGAGGCCTTTGCCATGTTTTCTCAATTTGTTTGTTTATTATTCCTTTGACGCACCATCACCTCAAAACTACTGAACATATCGGGATAGGACTAATACCTTTCAACGCAGTATTTTTCGTAGACAGGTATTCTTTGGATTCCACCGATCCTCTCTCATTTTTTTTTTCGATTTACTCTCTTGTACATTTTCCACTTCAATTTACGCTTATATACATTTTTTCCGCTAATAAAAACAAAATACTCTTACTTTTATTCATTCATTTGTTTTTTTTTTTTTAAATTAGCTATAAATGAAACGTCATATGCACAGAACGTATGAAACGCGGGCGGAGCCGCGGGCACCAGCTAGTTATCAATATAAATTACATTTTTTTAGTGCTATCAAAATGTATAATTTTTTCAAGCAGAAAGCGCAACACGAACAGAGACAAGGTTCCCGGCTGCAGCGGCCATTGCCGCCCTCGCCGCAGTACTCACCGCGGCAGGAGCTATCGTTGCTCTTGCTTTAAGAAAGTAATTACCCAGTATCTTACTTCAATGAAAAGAAAAACTTTCAATATGAAATATCAATATTTTTAACCAAGCCTATATTTTGCATTGTTTTTAAAGGCATTTCTATTTATCCGTTACTTTAATTTAAACTCTAGTTGTTGAAAGGAGGAGGTTGCAGGAGATTGTAAATTAACCCAAGAACGAGGAAGTTCCAAACATAGTAATTATAGTATAGAGTTAGACAGTTTAATAATTAATTCTATTAATTAGTTAGTGAGTAGTTTTTTTTATTTATCTCAATAATGATCAGTCTTCGTGCAGAGTTAATTTTGTAATTTCGAATACAATTAAATAATCGGAATTTTATTGACAGGGTAAAGATATTTAATGTGTCGTATAAAAAACCAGTTAATGTTTCATCAATAGGATTGGTATATTCTTCACAGAGGATTTTAACAATAGCCACTCCATTCTACGTACGGAAACATAGTTCTAGAAGTTTCTTAATTTGAATTTAGAAAAAACGTTCGAAAGCCTAACTTCCTTAATTTGTAAATTGGTGAAAAATAAAAAGTTTACATTAGGTTGATTTATATTTTCTACTATGAGTGCCTGATGTTCAGTCTCAATGTGGTTGTAGCAAAAAAAAAACATTTTTCATTTTTCATTAAAAACAAAACCGACTTCAAAAGAATGAAACTATAAAATGCAGTAAAAAGTCAATTAATAATTTCTTAATTAATCTGCTTTGTTAATTTTGAAATCGTTGCCAGTTAGTTAGAGTTAATTTACAAATGACAGACATCTGCCTAACCATTATCATAATTACATATAAGCTAAATAAAGGACTAGGGTGATTTTTATGGGAATAAGACCAACTCGGAAGAGTACTCCGTCGATTAATTTTTCTTGTGCTAATCAGTCCACAAATGACGGAGAAATCGCGTAACAAACATACAAAAAAAAATACAGACGAATTGATAACCTCTTTCGTTTGAATCCGGTTAGCAAAAAGGTTACAGCACATTATAGGAAAAGCATCTGGCTGACTTTGTGATGTTTACTCTTCCACATAGTCAATGACAGTAGCCATCCGTTCCTAAAATATGCCAGTAGAAGTTTGTCTATAAATCTTTAATGATGTATAAATACCTTATCTAAAGATTAATACTTTCAATTTATAAATGTTCATAATATATTTATCCATAGGAGAAATGACAACAGTTCAGGTAGTAAGCGGCCCTCGCAAAGCGTGGTACAGGTAGACGCGCAGGGCAGGAGGTACCTCATCGCGTACCCAGCTCCTGCAGACAAACTGGAAACGAAACCTGACATACTTAATCCGAAGGCTGGTAAGATTTCATCCCTCCGTGTACATATTAAGTGTATTCATTACGTTTATGGAATCTCAAGGCTTCTAAAATAACAGATGCAAAATTTTTGTTATTATATCAGAGGAAATTAATTTTCCCTGTGCGACCGGTAGTAGATGGAAATTTTATAATTTAATGTTGTCATTTCCTCTCCCATCCTTTATAATCTTTAGACATAGATAGATGTATGTATCATTGAGAGAAGATATGTTTATCAAACGATTTTGTTTTTTTTTATTAGTGGCTATGGAATATAATTTTTTTTACAAAAAGTTAGGTTTTAACCTAAAATTTTCACTAGAACAGTAAAAAATAATTGTGGAGTTTGGTCAAACATTGACCATGTCATCTTAACGTATTATTGAGTATATACGTGCGTTACGTGCAAAGTTCCATCCATCTATCCATCCAACCGACGGACGTCCACTGCTGGACATACATCTCCGCAATACTGGTCTTGCACCCCTCCCTCCCCAATCCAGCTGGCTTCTTCGACCTTCGACGTCGACGTCAAGGTCGACGGTCCATCTGAGGACCTGTTGGCCTGTTGCCCAGCCCACTGCCACTTAAGTTTCTCAATTCTTCGGGCAATGTCGGTTTGGTTCGGCAATACCTTCGTTCTTTTAGTCTATGAAGTCTAAAGCCAGTAATCAACACTAGAATATTCAGATAAACGTTAATATATACAATTTGGTAAAATTACTGTGTACGAACCAGTTTTCCCAAGTAGGTGATACTTGTATAATACTTACACTTTTTTTTAATAATTAGTGGTAGAAAAGTTGAAAGGTTCCCGTTTGTCGTAGTCTAGACATGTTATGAGAAGACAGGAAGCGCATGTGGGTAAAATAGTAATTAATATGAATGTGGAAGGATGGAAAAGTAGAGGAAGGCCAAAGAAAGTGCGGATGGAGTGTGTAAGAAATGATATGAAAGAAAAAGGAGTGAATGAAGAGATGACGGCTGATAGGAACGTATGGAAGAAGAAAACATACTGCGCCGACCCCGAGGGAGGGAAAAGGCAGGAGAATGATGATTACTTAATAGAGGTTCTTGTAAATTTATTTCCAGACACTGAGCCGCCTCGCGTTGTTTTAGAGTCGAGCGAAAACAAGAGCTACACCATTCGAGACACTACAGCCGACGGTCATAAATCTTACAATCCACCATCACGCCATGACGATATGGTATTTTTTATGAATTGTATTTTATTTCGTTTTTAAGAGTTACTTTTTATCTTATGCAAGATCGGCAAAATTACTTCAATGATTATGATGTCAAATAAAATATATAATGCAAGATGAGTACCGTGAGGTATCGGCAGAGCAGAATATGACTTCCATTTAATACCAGGTGTCGTACGTAGCGACTGAGGTAACCTTAATTGTCCCTCTCTAGTAGAGGACCATCCTGACCTGTAGCGTTATCAAAATCAGAGCAGGAAAACTCGAAACAAACACGGAATGGTATGTAAGGCTATCAGGAGTATAAGTTATCATTCCTGTGGGCTCTGCCGGCGAGGTCTGGAGGGTAGGACCGGTTGTAGGCAAGCCTGTGTTACCTAAATTGCGTCCCAGGCGATGCAGCGTCTGTGAACAGGACAATTCACCACGAATGCTATTTTAAGTCCATAATCAGTGCAAGACCTGTTACGACATGCCATTTATGAAAAATCTATTGTCAATCGCCTTTATCACTCCTTAATCCGTCTAAAGTAACTTCTTTTCTGACTTATCCAAAAAAAATTCAAGTGAGCACGGACAAAAAATAGTTGAAATGAAACTAACCTAATCGAATCAACTCTAAATATCACGTAATCATAAAGACTATAAATAGTGGTTGGAGGTTGATTTGTTTATTTTTGATGATCAATTTACTTAAGTAATATTCGCTTACTAATCTTAAATATTTTTTTTTTAATTTTGCTCACGTATCTAATGCGTGAATGGCGCCTTGGTGATTGGGACACGCGTAACCATTCGGGATCGATATGGAAGTTAACACCAGCGCATCCTCTCGCAATAGTTTACACAAGTCGTTTAATCCAGTGAATCACTTTTAACAGTCAGGAGAATAAAATCGTTGAATGCAGGCGAAGCCGCGTGTCTACAGCTAGTGTATTAAAATAACAATTACGTTAACAGAGTAATCAGGAATGTAAACAAAGTCGTTCTGTTCCAGAGGCCGCAAAGGTAACGAGACCGTTCAGAGTAACAGCGAGCTCCCAATGTAAATATTATCGGAAAGACTATATACTTGTATTATGTATTATTATTCTATTGTAAATTTTCTGACGGATGCCAACGATAATTTTAAGATAAATGCAAATTAACTTTCGGCCGGAGTTTCGAGAGAATTCGAAGTAATTAATATGTATTATTTTTTATTTATTCATTCGTCTCTTTAACCAATTAACGTGAATTCGTTATTGTGCGTGCGAATGTATTATTTTACATATCTATAATAGGCGAGGATAAAATAAGTCGGTAATTTTTTTTCTTGTTGTTTCTTGACGAGATTTAGTTTTATTAATTTAAAAAAATGTTTTTTTTTTATTTTTAATTTTTCTATAGATTAGGATCGTTCAAGTGTGTCACGATCGAAAGCAATGTTAGTTATTCACCTTTCGTTTTTTTTTTATTCCAAATTATGCTAATGTTTGCATTATCATGAAGGCAACAGTGTTGCTTACTTTGAAATGGGGAGTGAAAATTAAAAATGTCTAACATCTTGCCAGCGTAATACGTGGATGACCCTTTATCGTAGACTTTCGAGCATTATTTTTTTCTAAATAAAAAAAAAAAACACATGTTTATAAAATAAGGTACCGCATTATAAAATTTCAAAGTACATATGTGTGACAGTTTTAACTTGATAATTTAAAAATCAATTTGCATCAACGTACCCCTCGGTATTATCGGGGTATTGTTATAATCGAAACCTCTCGAAACTTCAATGAAATGTTATATCGAGGTTGAGGTGCAAGTAGAATTTTAAGAAAAATATAACAAATTTGAATAAAATTAATATAAACACTCTTCCATATCAAAAAAATGTTTTATATGAGGACTTAATCAGTGTGGATGCTTTTTTTAATTCTCCATATAATGTCTTTTATTAATTTTAGGCTTCTAACTATGTCTTATAGATATCTGAAGATATTTACCGATCAACTGCCTGCCTCGGTAGCGCAGTTGTATTACGGTGTGACTGCAGTTCTGAGGTCTCGGGTTCGATCCCCGGGTCGGGTCAAGTTGTATTGGGTGTTTCTACTCAGTATCATCCCGGAGTTTGGAATTTGTGCCCGATATGGTGACAGGCTCGCCCCCTGTCACATCTAGGACGGAACTAAGCTCGGCGGAATGCGGGTGGAGTAGTTCGCTATTTCACCTCTGCCCTAACCCTTCAGGGAAGCGTGAGCTTATGTTACGTTGATTTTTCTTATTATGACTTTGACGGGTAGAAAGATACTCCACAGTTATTTTAATTTTGTATTTTAGTGGTTGCCCAATGGACGAGAGTTATCTTCTAATAATACTCTGTATCCAACGGGATAACCATTAAAATTAATATAATATAAAGGAGTTTTGCGGCGTTTTCACCTCCATCGACCACCAACCGATTTTATTTTCTTCTCTTCTCCTACAACTGACGAGCTTGAATGTTGTTAATATGCAGATTTATTTCAACATTTATTAAATTTTCTACATAAACGCCAGTTAACCTCACTGATGTAATTCTTTAAAAAAAATATGTAATTACATTTATATTTGTTAATTAGGTTATTATATAAGTTATAAAAAAATAATATAATAAACGTTGATCGATTTAAATAAAATTATGATTTTTATATAAACGATTTGTGTTTTTTTTTAGTACGTAAGTACTCTGACGACGACGTTGAATACTACTTAATGTGTCGAGTACCCATAAAAATAAGACAATAGGAAAACAATGGAAAGCTGGCGTAAACGCCAGGTAAGTGCTCAAGGGGTTAATAAATATTATTATCCCCGAGAGGAGAAACGACAGTCCTTTTTTGTCAACCCTCTTAATCTGTAACTAAAAGCTAACTTATGACAATAACAACAAAAAATCTCAAACAAACTTATAAGTCCATGAGATCCAAAGTGACGTTCCTCAAATATAATAAAAAAAGTTGACAGTATAAATAGATTTTATTAATAATATTATTGTTAATTTTAAATATATATTGTAATGCACATGACTTTAATGTTAGATGTTACTATTTACATTCGTTAATTTAAGGAATATTGTAAAAAAAATGCAGTTATAACATTCTGCCCCTCGTGGCCTCATTACAATTTGACACAAAACTATTTACAAGCGATTCGATCTATTAATTTTAAATACAATACGACATGAATATATAATAATAAACCGATGCGTATATCAACCCAATTGTCTCTAGAAATGAATAAATCCGTCGGCCTTGTGTGCAGATTCGAATAATTTATGGACGCGGATATCCGCACACATTGATCAATCATTGTATTATACTATGACCGAGCAATTGCATACTTCATTTGTATGAACGTTATTGTTAATAATTCAAAGGACAGATACAAAAACCTGTAAGTGCCACAAAATGTACTTGATGTAAACAAATTATCCAGATAACGTTTCCAGATCCAGATCCAGATATATATTTTTTCATCTTAGTTATTAATGACAATTTGTTGTTTTTTTTTTTTTTTGAACCTAGCTAACGCTGTTGACAGGGAGGGCCTTTACAGCTTCACTGTGACTTTGGGGGCGAGTGCTGAAGGCACTCAGCCGCAAAAGGTGACTAGCACAAGGGCTACCAAAATTGTACGAACCTCGGCTTGGCCGTCACCTGAGTGTAAAACTCTCTCGCGAGTTTGAACCTAGCTATTCCCTACCTATGTACCTGCGTGTAGTCTGCAGAAGTGTGTTTGCAGTATTGAGCGTGTAACTACATCTTCGATAACTTAATGCATATTCGTAAAAATTTAGACAAGCTCGATCTAGTGAATGATCGTCATAATTTTAATATTAGAAGTAATGACAAGTTGGCCGTCCCATGCTTTAGGTTAAGTAAGTGTAATAAAAGCTTTATAGGTAATAGTATTCGGTTTTAGAATAAGATCCCAAGTAACATTACCGATTTACCTGACAATAAGTTCAAGTATTATGTCAAGCAAGTTTTAATCTCAAAAGGTTATTACAGGGTGGATCATTACGTGAACGATAGTGATGTCTGGATTTAACCCACATCTCTGTGCTTCCACTAAAAACTACGATTTGTATAGTTTTTTATATGACAAAAAAAATGTTATATATTATATTTATGAAAAAAAAAAGAACCAGATCGAGTTTCTCGCCTGCGCTCTTCTCGACTGGGTTGTTTTCCGAACCGGTGGTAGTGTTTTAGACGTTCATAAGCGCCTTCTTAGGGCCTAAATTGAATAAATAAATTTTGATTTGATTTGATTTGATTGCTCAATGCATGTGCAGTGTTACTGTATCGCGCTGGCGGCGACGTCAAGAGCCTCCCCAGTTGGGGAACGAGACACGTCTCGGGTCGCCGCCTGTATATGACAATTTGTGAGTTACATACACTCATCAATTTTATCAAAGTCATGTGTACCGCTTTAGTGTCTCTGCCTTAATTATCACTCTCTCGAACGAACACTTTTAGCCCCAAAAGCTCAGTGAAGCTGTGAAAAAAATAACAGAACAGATTTCACATGATTCTTTCTTTAATTGATAGATGCCACCTTTGGTAACGTTTTAGTCATATATTTTATTGTATTACGTATAGGTATGTAGAAATAAAAACGATGACAGAATGAAGTCGATAGAAAAATGAAATTATATTCCTGCTATATTAATTAAAGAATTGAACATTTTTGACATAATTATAATTCGTAGAGTGTGATTATATAAACATATCTTAAGGTATTATACGAATAGATCTCCCAGCACGTAACTTCTTCTCCTTCTTGTTAATGACAATCTGAGTCATCGAACACAATTCTGACAGTGTTATGTTTCAAAGCTTGTTTCATCATTTCTAAGCTACAACAAAACGGGTGGCTTATCTTACTAGAACTTTCAATGGAGTTTTCGTGGCACCTCGGAGTAAACGTTTCGCGCCATTATTTCCAATACACTTCACTTCTGCATAATAACTAAACTATAAACGCCATCAAATTTACACAACATAGAGTCAGATACTCTAGACTGACTGAGATCCCGCCAAAAAGCGCCACCGTATAATTAAGCTTCATTCATACGTTGTCGTACAATGTCAGATGTGATCAAATTTCCTAGTTCATCTCTTGAAAATGATCACTATTGTAATAAGCGTAACATAAATCGAAGGGTTCACTCGGCTGATCGCGATTTATGTACGGATAACGCAGCGTCTGGGTCCTTGGAACGATCCGGCTGAGTTTTAAGACGTTACTTAAGGGTATGGGATCTCGAAAAGGGTTCTTAGTGTGTACTCTCCAAATAACAGCCAGAGTTCACGTGTAGAGGATAACTTACTTCACTTATATTATATAAATTACACATTACACGTACACAAAAAGGGTTTTATCATCTTGATTTTTAAAACTTTTTTTGTTTGTGAAAACAATCGAAATGATGTTTTTTCACAAAATAAAAATCAGTTAACGAATAATTTTAAATGTTAGTTACACGTTTTTGAAGTGAAAACTGCTATAACGGCATTAAGCAGTTCTCGATCCTTACTGAAAACTTAAAACTTATATAATCGCGTTACCAATGCTATGACATCAGCCGTCAACATGCAACATGTGAAGTATAAGATGGCGTTTAGGTGCTTCGTTTAGGTGACCTATATGAAAATGTACCTACTGCTCGGAGCGCCAATAGATGTCAATAACAGACAAATGTTTTAATGTTAATAGTTTCCATTAATAAATTACGAAATATAAACATTAAAAAAAACAGTTTTTCCAATGTATCGAGTTTTCACTCCTATTAGCAGTCCCTATGGCTACCTACTTTTAAAAAAATACATCGGAATTCGACCTGAATTACTAAATGCAAATCATGAAATCAGAGTATGGTAAGTTATTGTCTAATGTCTTCTTGACTAACTTGAAATTTCGTCAGCAACGCTTAACAATCAGTCCCTTAACATAGGATCTTAGCATCTTAACGTCACTTGACACCAGATGAGACTATGGTCAAACGTCAAATATTAAACTATACACGCCCAAGAAACGAATCTCTAGTAAATTGCATTGAAAATTATTACCATACCTTTTGCGTTATTAGGGGTTAATAAATATTATTTTTTTGTAAACACACAAAGGCTGGCCATCGACTTTCGTATAATAAAGTCGATCCTATGAAACGTGTAGGTAATGTATTATAAATATGAACGTTTGGATAAATTGCTTCTGATATTGAGCGAACGATGTCCAAAGGAAAAGCGAAAGGCGATTATATTCAATAAAAAATGTTTCAATAAATCTGATTTAAGTATTTGAGTGATAGCGTGTTTGGACACTATGTCGATTTAAACGGATTTCAACCCTACGATGACCCTGAACTATTAGGAGATAGCGTCTTATTGAAAATATTCTAAAAAATTCTTGTTCAACTATCTCCCTCGAATTGGAAAACAAGTTTCTTTTTTGACACGGAAAGGCTCAGTGCTTTGACCACAATCTCACCTAATGTTAAGTGACGATGTGGTCCAAGATGGTAAACACACTAATCCAAGAGGTACTGGTTCTCAAGTGATTAAAAGCCAGAACACACATTGGTATTTGGCGACGGGTTGTCAAACTTGAGGATGGTAGCTACCCAGGTGAGCATCATTAGGCAATACCCTACCACCATGCTATGATTTCCTCACGATGTTTTCCTTCACCGAAAGCTCAGGCCGATTTTAAAGTTGGATAGGTGGGGATCGAACCCGCGTCGATTGACGCGGAATCCGGCTGCACTACCCGCTGCGCCATCATTGCTTCAAGTCGCTAAGAATTTGTTAGTGTTTTAGGAGATAAAACTTGATAGTAAATTCCTTTAGGCTTACCTAGTTACCACCACATATAGTTGAAGTTAAATCACATCGTCACTTAATATCAGGTAAGATGGTGATCTAACACTGAACTTATTAAAACAAACGTACACTTGAATGAGATGAATTCATCATACATGGAGTCAACAAAATAACCGTTCAGTTTATTGATCCTAACTTCAAAGTTAGTATGACAGATTGAACCGACTAACGATTTCTCTATTAAGATATAGAACGAGACTGATCACACCACTAAACTCCCGTTTATTTAATGTTTAGATTCATATCATAAGACCTTTGTCTTCGTTGTTGAGCGAAAGGGACGAAAAGTGACTTCATAATCAACTGACTGTTTCTTAGTGTGGCGTTACAGTCTAAAGAAAAAGTATGTGTAAATTTGGTAAAAGTGGATAAGGATAACCTGTGCAAAGTTCGTTTACGGAAAACGTTTCATCTTAAACCAAGTAGCAGGCTTTGCAGTGCTTTATGATTTGCAATCCATACTTGTGTACGTGTCATTACAAGACAGTTCTCTAGTTTGTTACTAACCGACTTCAGAAGTTGGTTATAAAATTATATAGATCGCAGTATTCAATTAATATCAGCCATTACTAAATTGAAATATAAAACCTTACCATTCTATCTATTTCTGTCCCAAAAGAGCAGTATTAGCCTCACATTTATTTGAAAGATGTCGTTGGAAAGACGCACAAACATACATCGTTGCAGCATTATTCGAACAAACAATAGAATCGTTGATGCGGCGTCGATTCTGTTCTATTATAAACCAGAACTTTTGGTGAAGGAAAAATTAGTCATGAAATCATAGCATGGTAAAAGGTCATTTTCTTATACCTACTTGGCTGGTTATCACTACCCCCAGTTTGAAGATCTGTTACCACACAACTACATGTTGATTTCGGCAGCACTCACTTGTATATCAAGCTCATTTAGCTGAGATCTAGAATCCAACTGTAACTGGGATATTAATTTGAGAAAGTACCTCTTAAATCTGATATTATAAAGTCGAGATTTTAAAATAAAATGTTATATTTAAAAATCGCTTGTCGCTTGACACTTGTACCTAAAGACAAAAGCACACTCAATGCATCGCTAACGATTCCCATATTTCATCTGCACACAACATTAACCGACAATTAACCTGACAAATTGGATAAAATTTACTAAACAGCAAATATATACAATAAATATTATTTTCAAGGATTATGTAACAAGGCAAATTCGAAACAAAAATTCAGACATCTATTTCGACGTATATAGAAAAATTGTAACCATTTATTTTCTAGTAACCTTCTTTCGATTATTTATGAGATTCTATATCTTTTGTCAGATAACTAAAAAGTAAACATAACAGAGGTGGTGGTAGATATATGGTTAGGTTTATATATAAATATAATGTGAATATATAGGATATATATACCATAAGGGACCAATACACCTTTAAAGCTATAGAGTTCTGGAAGAAATGGCCAGGACAAAATCATTCCAAAGAGCTTTTCAGGGCATTTACTCAGCGCAAAGCTGAAGAAGCCTTAATGCAGCCTGTTACTTGAGCAAACATATTCACAACATAGGTGTCCAGAGCACCAAAGAGTGCAAGTTCTGTGAAAATATAGACGAAACCCCAAAGCACATCTTGAGTGAATGTGGTCCACTAATACGCAACCGAATTCTGGGTAAGCATGTGTTGCTCGCAGAGGAGGTACAGACGCTCTCTTTCAAAAAGATTCTACAGTATATTCAGACTGTAGGTCTAGGCAATACCTAGAAATCCCGTATAGCCCCCATCCCAAATGCGGCGAACGGCCCCGGGGGGTTTAGTGGGTATTTCCGGGCGAGTCCCACACTAGTGCGGAGACGTCCACGTCCCTCCGCACCCCCCTTACCCATTGCATTGGGGGACTTCGGTCTCACTAATGCAATGGGTAAGGGTAGTGCGTAAATGCATTTCCCCCCGACAAAAAAAAAAGGTCTAGGCAGTAAGCTTTAATAATGTAGGGCGATCACAATAGATTTTCTTAGGTCGCAGTGATACAGGTCTGTTCTAGCCTTGATCTTAGTTTTTTTTTTTAAACTGTCAATGTCACCGTTACTGGTCAACGTTTTATATATCGGTTTTGCTTCCCCATCTCTTTTAATCAGTCCCACTAATATTGGCAAAATAAATGGCGAATGTGCGTTGGTGCCATACACAAAATAGGAGGAAGAAGAAAATTTTATCTTTGCATCTTTAACACGACTTAATTTACAAGTATATATCTCTATATTTCTTTCAGTTATAACACTCTGTATCGTTTCGTATCTGTCTAACATAAAACTATTTAGCCTGCTATTGCAAAGCCCTTTGATTATTATATCTTAATTTGTTATCGTTAAATATGTGGAATTGCCTTAGCCGTATTTAAGATGTCCTCGAGTCATTAGTACGGATACCCGGTCAATAGTACGAGTGAAAGGTCAATAGTACAGTTGTGATAACATATCTATTTTTAAATAAAAATAATGGATTGTAAATTTATAGTATGTAATATACATGTATAACTAATGAAATAATAATAATATGTAGCATTTATTTAACACAGCTATTATTTGATTACACTTGAGGCAATGAAAGAAATGCTGAAAATGGAGAAATCGATTGGAACGCTGCCGCCATGTTACGTAGACGCTTCGAAGTATTTTGCTGATGAATTTACTGCAAACTAAATGTACCATTCAAATAATTGGTTCAATTCAGATTAGGTCATTTGAAATCTGGAATGGTTGACAATCAAATAATGAAAACTTGTTTTTTGTTGTTGCTGACAACGATGTTAACAATTATTAACTGAATTAAATGTCCGTTATTTTTTTTTAACTGAGTAATTACTATAGACCGGAAGTCATTGACTCCTCCATAGAACTTTTGAGGCAAGTTGTTTTAAGTCGCTCTGCTAGGAGATAGAACACGTCTGTCGGCCTCCGGTGGCGAGGGCGCCGTTTGCTAGGCTTCCGCCGTAGGTTGCGGTAATTGTGGTGGGTTAGGTGTGGCGGTTTGTTTTGGTGGGTTGTGTGTGGAGGGTGACTTCTCTTTCTCTTTCCCCTTCCTAGGTATCCCTCTCCTTGCTATGTCTTGCTAGGCAAGGCGAGTATAGGAGAGGGACTTATCTTCTAGGAGAGGCGGGTTCTTTTTCCCTTTCTTCTTGGCCCGCTTCTGTTCTATTCCTCCTTCCCTTTTCTTTTAATGGGGGGGCAGGTTATACTGCCTCCCCGGAATGTGACCGTTGGGTCAGTCCTCCTTTCGGGGGGGCGGGTGAAGAGGTGGGGTCGAGAATATTCTCCCCCATCCCCATTGGGCCATTGCACGACGAGGCCCGGTGGGTTCGCTGCAGGGGGGCGACGCGGTGACATGCCTTGGCAACCCCGTATCGCCCCCCATCCCAAATGCAGCGGACGGCCCCGGGGGGTTTTAGTGGGTATTTCCGGGCGACTCTCGCCCGGGTGAGTCCCACACTGGCACGGAGCTCGTCACTCCGTGCCCTCTTATCTATTGTATTTGGGGGACTCTGATCCTTCAAATACAATAGATAAGGGTAGTGCGTAAATGCATTTCCCCCCGTCAAAAAAAAAAAAAAAAAAAAAAAAAAAAAAAAAGGAGATAGAACACGGACACAAGAGGTGTTTAGTGCTATCTGAGAAACGTAAATTCTGAGTAATGTGTGTGCTGTACCGCGCTGGCTGCGGGTATAGGAGCCTCCCAAGTCCAAAGAGCAAACGAAGCGGCTGATTCAGGCATCAACGGCCAGAGGGGACACCCCTAGCATTAAAGGCGCCTCCGTTTCGGTTGCACGAGTGACGAATAAGTGCAAAATTTTAATCTCGCTCCAACCTAAATCTGATTCGGAGGACCTGAGCTACTGCCAGAAGGAATTATATATAAATTAATATTAAATGATTTAGTTTTAATTATTAGAAGTATTAAAAAAGAATGTATCGGTGGTAATTCAATTTTATCCTTGTCAGTTTTACGAGGTATTATTTTATCCAATATAATAAAATTAAATCTGGCTAGATATTATATCTGTGATTTATAAAAATAAACGTGCGAATCGCTTCAGTAATTATTTAATTATAAGCCAACTAAGAGCTATACAAACAGACAGACGTTGTCTTTTATAAAATATATATTTACACATTTAAATTAAGCCTCTTATATTAAAAGATCACATTTAAACAATTGTTCGCATTTAAACAAACAATCCGTAAACTAATATATATTTTCTTAGTACAACTGTAATTCCAAGGGTGTCCGATATCTCTATTATTTTACAAATAAATAAAACTGAAGTTTCTGTTTGTAATATCAAAATATTTTTTTTTTAATAAATACATATGAATGTATAAACACTTATTATACTAAAAACACATTTATTAAAACTTTTGTGTGTGTGTTGTTCCGGCTAATCGCCGAAACGGCTTGAGTTTTTCTGGCAGATGTAAAACTGTGAACAAAATACGATTCAACGGATAGTTTTACTAGTAGATTTTTGAGTTTGTGAGTTTGTCTTTGCTTTCTGTAACAAAACAATTCAGGCCAAAAAATAGTGACTATCAAAATATATGATTTTCCAACGATTATTCAAAAACTATGTTACCTAAAAAAGAATGGAAAATATGATATACGAGCGGAGCCGCGGCACACTGCTAGTATCCTATCAATCTATTCTGAAAGCAATGGAAGGTGACTGCGTTTTTAACAGTATATATCTATGATGTGGACAAATAGGATTAAGCAAGTAGGTTTTTAGTACACAATACATGTCATTTCTCTCACTGAACATGTTAACCCAAACTAAACAAAGAGACGATGCTATTTAATTAATTATTTAAATATTATTCCAAACTAATACTACTTTCCGTTTTGACATCATTCATAAAGTACACATACTGTAATCGCAAAGAATATATGATTATTACGCACAGATTTACCAGTCCTTTGATCTTAAAGAGGAACGTATCTATTTATGTTACTATAGAATTATTTATACTGATTCGTAGTGAAAGCCTAAACAAGTTTAAACAATCAATTATATTAAATAATTAGTAGGAATGGATTTTTCGAGGGCGAGTTTTTAGGGTACGATTTTGTGATTATCGTAAAGAATATTATTTATATAATTAGTAAAAATAAGGATGTAATACATGTTGTGCCGGCTAGGAATAGTCCCACCCCATATCTTCCTGTGGGTGTCGTAAAAGGCGCCTAAGGCCTAAACCAAGGAATGCGCAGCAGCATTAAGGTGTTTGGGACACCTTAGTACGATCGCCAACCCGCCTACCAAGCGTGTGTATCGTGATTTTCGAAGGAAATTTCTTCAAAGGAAAATTTAATAAGATACGTTCGTTCTTCGATTTTGGTTAGAGTGTATTTATACATATTTGTCCACATCTGAAATAAAATTGAATTTATGGTATGGCAAATATAAAACGTTGATGTAACACGCCAAATAACCTTTCTGCTTAAAATAAATGATTACTCTATATTTTTATGACTACATATATCTTCTTGCCCATCTACGAAATAGATATTTCAATACGGGTCAATAAAGCGGTTATTTTTGACGTTTTTTTTTTTAATAATTCACGTTTGACCTTACCCCGGGGTGATTTAAAAGGTCAACGTTCGCATCCGGAGGAGGAAAGGTCAAGTTAATTATTTATAGGCCCTACTTATTGTTAAGTATTGATCATAAAAAAAAGGGGCACTTGAATTCTTTCGTGCCCGCGAGAATTGTCGCAGGGTTCAGTGTTTGGAAATAACTTGACGCGAGAATACACGTTGATATAGATGAAAGTTATTTGTGATTAGCGTTAAATGTTAAATTGATTGTTTGTTGATTGTTAAGCCTTCCTAGCTATTACTCAGTTCACACATTCACACTATACACTGGTTACTACACACGGGCTACGGAAGGTGAAGCAGGACACCGGTGTTACTCGAGAGGTAAGTGTCGATCTTACATTATTTTGGTCTACTGCGAATCGCAGGTCGGCCAGGGTTAATCACGACCCCGAATCGTTTAGACTAGGGCCCAGCGCGATTCGTTTTGATTACAGTCGTGACTAACTCGAACACTTATTATAATCAATCTAATTATGTAGTGTAATGTTATGAATAGTATTTAAATAAATGTTATTTAATATGTTTTTTTAAATGAAACATCTGTTGGTATTTCTACGCCATCACGTGTCTACTGCTTATATAAATACGTCCTGTGTATTCCTTTTTAATGTTATTTTACTCCATTTTTCTATATCTCTTCAAGTTTGAAAATGGGCTTCAAGTTCGTCTGATACATATAGATTGGTTCTGGGAGTATTATCTCAAGTTTTAGAGTGTTTTACAGGATAAAAAGAGGATTTAAAATTAGTTAACATTCGTTAGAAATCTTTGTCATAAATTTTATGAAGGCTTAACCCTTGAATTCGAACCTGGCGTTTATGCCAGCTTTCCATTGTTTTCCTATTGTCTCATTTTTATAGGTAATCGACACATTAATAAGGGTTATCAAATGGAATATACCATCTGTCGTAAATCAGATATTTATTCTTTGATTATAATTCAAGTAGCGAACTCTCGAACTTACTCTCAAGGGATAGAGTCACGCAGTAAAACATTTGAGTTGTGATCGAAAAACTATATATGTAATAATGATGATACAATTTTCTTATTGCATTTTCTACTTGATTCTTGAATGATTCAGTGATCTCAATCGATGTTAAGATTTGTCAATTTATTCTGATTTTTATTTGTAAGTAATTTGTGTTTTTTTTATCTTTTAAATTAACCCGGTTCAATATAACCTGGCTGTGTGGTACCGGCTAAGCATAGTACCACCCCATGTCTTCCCGTGGGTGTCGTAAAAGGCGACTAAGGGATATGAACCAGGGGATGGGCAGCAGCATCCTCTGGGTACCAAAAACACCTTACTGCTATCGCCTAATCGCCTGCCAAGCGTGGCGATTATGACACCTTTGTAGAGACCTCATCAACATCTAACGGCACACTAGCGCGAGCCGCGGGCGCACGGGTTACATATATTTAATACCTCGTATGAGAGAAGTCCGTGTGTCCCGTCTCGCTCGCACTCTGCATGTTTCTGATTGACCACCGTAATCTTTGTAAGCCCTACGACTAACGAGGGGATCTTTTAGAATATAAGTCTCACTGTACATCCTCAATATTAACTAATCATATAAGAATCAGTTAATAAATAACTTTCAACGTGTACCACGACTTTCCCTCCAGTCATCCTTCAACTGGCTAGCAGCAACCAAACCCTCCTTCCCTTAATAGTGGAGACCTATGTCCAGAAGTGGACGTCTTATGGTTAAATGAATGAAACCAAAAATATAACCTAGACGATCATGCCAATCCTGTAAGCGAAGTCGGTAGTATATGTATATATTTTTTGTTAATGATATTTATTTCTCCTACCTACATACAGATATACAGATATATTTGAGCGTACTATGGATTTCAGGTACATCTTTCCTAATAATAGTATTACGAGGTGTTAGTGCGTGCTAAAAACAAATACCGGCTAAAAAACCCAATCCTTGACTTACAACATATAAAGCGATAACTTAATTATCTAATGTATAGATTAAAATTAGTAAAAAAAAAAACTAGTTTGGCATGGGACCTTCCGAAAGCAGTGAAAAGTCGAAAATAAAAAAAAAAAAACTACTTGTAATGTGTAAATTAATTATTACATTTGTTTAAATAAATAAACTAATTAATCATTTAATTAAATTTAAAATTTAAATATAATCGCTTAAAAAAAACTGTTTTTTTATTCTATTTTGTTATATTAACTCCTTGAGCACTTACCTGGCGTTTACGCCAGCTTTCCATTGTTTTCCTATTGTCTCATTTTTATGGGTACTCGACACATTAATTGTAAATATTTGTTACGACCACAACTAATGCATGTGGTGGTAGCCTTAAAAGACAAACACACTGATAAGTGTTTTCTATGTTCTTTAATGAATGTAAATTTAGTGAAATGGGCACTAGCCATCTTTATTGAATAAATACATTTTAAATTTTAATAATTTGCTAATTGTTAAGACTCCCTAACATTAATATTTATCTGGTTTTTAAATCTATTTGAGCTCCGAGAAATAATTATATAGATGTCATATAGTTTGGCATATAGGCTACGTAAGCATAAATTATCTTTCTTATCTTTCAGTGCCAGCACTTAAAAGCCACCTTGACATACAGTAGCATGTTGACGGCTGAGGTCATAGCATTGGTAACGCGAATGTATTAGTTTTCCTTTTACGATAATCGATGAACGTTGCTAAAGAAGTTTTCGCATCAATAAAGCATACATTAATTCTAAAACAACTATCGTTTGATTTTACTATTGATTTTGTGTTTATTTGTACACGTAATCGCATCATACGTATTTAAATAAAAGTTAAAACAGAAACGTCTCTTGGAGAACGAGTAAGTAAAACCTTTTAAATCAAATCGATTTGCGTTTGTAAAACGAGCGGTTGCGAACGATTAAATCGTCAAAGTAAGGAATCCGCAGCGAATGGAACCGACGCCCGGCTGATAATCAACTGTAAGACTTGACAAATACACTACGTAGGTACTTACTAGCGTTTCTCGATTGTATCTCACATCGGATGCAAAGTGACTATTTACATTAAAGATGGTAATCAGAAAAAAAAATGTGCGATCGGGGGGAAAAACAAAACTATGTGAGGCCTACATGTTATAATTAGAAAATGACTCGTTATGAAGAAAATATCTTAAATTATTATTATTCCTTCTTAACTAAAAATTAAACATCGTGCGGCGCCATCTAGTGTCCAAACTTTGAACGTTTAACAAATCACTTCAGTGAGAGTCCGATTTAATATTATAGAATAAAGCGCCATCTCTTATTTCTAGTACAATAATAATATACAAAGAAACAGCTATTTACATGAATAATAATAATATAATATCATTATAATAGCAAACTGCAATAATAATAACACTTAATAATCACGTAGACTATACATTAGACACTGTATAACCATCATACATAGGCTATAAATAAAAGGGAAAAAACATGTGTCAAGTATAACTAATATTTGCGTAGTTGGTGAAATCCGATTAAAAAATTTATTCACAAACTTTAGGTTGTAAAAATGATCTATTTCTAAATATGTTATTTAAATAACTTTAAAGAGTACGTCAATATTAAACAGAAATCATAAAGAGAAGATAAATATGCTGAAATGTTTTATGATTGACTATTTATATATAAATAAATTTTGTGTAAAATAAACATTAAAAGTGAGATTTTTGTATTGAGTTATGACAAATATTATGTATCGTAAAATTAAACAGAAAAAATTACGCCTCCAGGTGGGCTCGAACCACCAACCTTTCGTTTAACAGCCGAACGCGCTAAGCAATTGCACCACGCAGGCGATATCTATTTTCCTGAAATTTAATTACAGCTATAAAAAGATTACGCTTTTTATTAACGTTACGTACGTTTTTTGCCGGCTAGGTTATCCTTCCACAACGTCACACAACACTTCGTTCCCAAAAAACAGGGTTAAATCATACGATAGAAGTGAAACTTTTATACATTCACACATTTTAATAATTCATCAATCACTTTTGAATAGCTGTACTCAGTTCATACCACGCCGCCTGTACCGCAGTACACGCAATCATTGATAACGAGAAAGCAAGAAAACGAAAAGAACGTATCTCTCACTCCCTTTTCGCCGATACCCGAAGGCAAGTGAGACAGTATATCCGTCTACACTTTTCGTCACACAAATCAGAATTACAAAGAAATTTTACTTCTATAGGGAGTGCTTATCAAGTCTAAGCAGTGGAAACACTGACAATTTGTACCCTTAAACCTAATGGTAGTAGACACCGCGTCTATGAAGAAAGGAATCCTATTTTAGCATTCTACCAACTCCTCAATCAAAGTTTATGGTGAAAGAGAAATATCACGGCGAAACAATATTATGTTGGGATGCTTTAAAACTGCGTAATCGCTCTGAAGTTGAAAATTTGTCGTCTTTGCATGTGTTTCAGTAGTGTTACTGGTTACGCCTAAAATGTAATTTAATATCGAGTTCGCTGGGGAAAATGGAGTGTTACTGTGCCTCGAGTTTGGTCGAAATTTGACTGGCTCGACACTGCAACCCTACCCCTCCTACCCCCTTTCTTCAAACCGCAAGAGTGAGTCAAGTATAAAACGCCGTACGCGTCGCACGCGCACCGCAATCGCGAAATATAGCACAGGCTGAAGAAGAAATCTCTCTCGTCTTGGTATTGCCCAGACCCTCGCCCTCATCGTCACGTCGACGCTGGGAGAAAGGACATCAACTCCAGGTACTGTGCATTGTATTTTTCCTCAACGAACTCGATTAAGTAGGGACACCGCCATCTTAGGATTACAGTCCATTAGGCCGCGCGCCGTTCCAGTTACTGAGAGATAGTTTCTATAAGCCTAGTTCGTCATCATTTTAGGCCACATCGACACTTAAGATTTGGTAAAAAAAACCATACAATAATTTAACAGTTCTAAGCTTTAAGATCTTTTACTTATAGTGAAGTATGTCACAAATCTTTAGGATTTCGTTATTATACTGTTACATAGATAGTCTAATGTTTTACGTTCAAGAGTTCCATCCATTCAACCGAAGGACGTTCACTGCTGGACATAGGTCTCCCCCAAAGATCTCCACGACAACCGGTCTTGCACCACCCGCATTCAGCGGACTTTCACCAGGTCGTCAGTCTATCTTGTGGGAGACCTGCCCACGCTGCGTCTTCCGGTACGCGGCAGCCATTCGAGAACCCGTTGGCCCCATCGGACATCGGCTCTACGAGCAATGTGCTCATTGTCACTTCATTTTGACAATTCTTCGATCAACAAAATAATGAAGTGTATAAGCAAATATCGGTCTATGATATATCACACATAGAGTTCCATATTGGATGACCGATAGGGTTACTTTTAGCTTATTGTGTAGGTATGTTACATTTGGATATAATTATTTATATATACAAACTAGTGAGTTACTATCGAGAACCAATGGTACTCTCTTAAAGAAATAATACGTATGTTTTGAACGTTACCCCGAGGCGACGTTAGCCGCGAACATCATTTGTATCGAGTCAACACAAACATTTACTATTGTCACTGCTTTTAATGTAACGATTTCTACGTACCAGTCAATATAAAAGCGGTTCTAGGTGTCTCGATTGTGCAGACTGTAATGATTGGTTTTAATATAATTTGTTTTTGTAATATATTTTTTTTTATTTATCATTATATTTATTTATTTAATTCGTTAAGAAAACCCGAAGGTTTTCTATTTATGTCAACTGTATATTAACTGTAACTGTATTATATCTTACGCGTGTGCTCTCCTAAGCTAATATGAGTTTTTAATGGTTCATTGAGGAGGTCATTTTAGAAGGAACATTTAAAATTTGAAAATACGAACTTCGAGAATGAATACAATTTTTATCTTAAACTAAGAAAAATACACTAATACTGAAAAAAAGGGGTCGAGAGATAGAGGACGTAAGAAAAGGGAAAGAGGATGTCACTATTTTATTTAGTGGTGAAATTATTAAGTGTTTTAAAAGTTGCAAGTGAATGAATGAATAACAAGGCAAATATGACTACCCAAAATCGTGTCAAGAACTCTAAACTTAAGGGGTGAGAATATATAATTGCCTAACCTAAAGATTATGATCTTTTTGAGGTTATAAGCAGACATAATTTGACATCGAGTCGACTGTATGGATATTTATTACTGTAAATCTTGAAAAATACTATTCTGACTACATTTCTTTTATTTTGTATCTTTTGTGTAATGACTGATTTGAATAGATCAAATGTTCTTGACATTTTTATATCATTTTTCATAATTTTAACAATGTAAATTGTGTCTTATTCTACGTCGAATAAAAATATATTTTTTGTTTATAATCTAATATAAGATATTTATCACGAATGAAATTTTTAAATAAATATTTGAAAGTAATTTTTACCGATCATGCACCACTCTGGCGTTTACGCTAGCTTTCAATTGTTTTCCTATTGTTACATTTTTATTGGTATTTGAGCGAACTATAGAAACTCGTAAATTAACCACGGATAGAATATTGTATACGTATTTGCCCAACGCCATCTATTATCAAGTTACGTAAACATCTAAAATAAGGGATATCAAGATGAACGTCACATATTATTTTTTTTTGCGATGTGAGAGCTGTCAAATGCATACCTCGCCTTTGTATCTCGAACATTTTCCTTATTATTTCATTCATTTTATCGCAGTAACCGAATAATGTGATTGCATATCTATATCTATTATTATGATGCAAGGAATATAAAACGTGAATCATGGTATAGAGTCAAAAGCACTTCAATTATAGATGACGATTAACTTTATTAACCCCTTGAGCACTAACCTGGCGTTCACGCCAGCTTTCCATTGTTTTCCTAGTGTCTTTCTATTGTCTCATCTTTATGGGTAATCGACATATTGAACATAACCATTTTATGTTTTGCAACTTCGAGGGCACCTCTAGCTCGACTGTCCTAACGCTCGATGGCAACCCGGTACCAATCTGCCTCGGCTTCAAGTAACTCGGCACACTAAAGCCATCGCTTTGCAGGGAAAAAATTAAAAGTATGATGTTTAAAGTTTAAAACATTAATTATTAAATTGCTTATAATTCAGTGAATATAATTTTTTAGAACAATTTAGGTCATTATATATACTTAGACGCAACGCGTATGTGATACCTCTGCTTTTAAAAAATTGCAATAATACATCGAAGGGTTAAAGTAGTATTGTTTGTATTCATTTCTATCTTCAATTTCTATACTAATAAATAAAATTGAAGTGCCTGTTTGTAATGTCAAAATATTTTTTTTTTACCAAATAGATATGAATGTATTTACGATACCTGTACAGAAAATACCATTTTTGTATGTTTGTTCCGGGTAATCTCCCGAACGGCTTGACCGATTTTGACGAGTATTTTTTTGGTAGATAGCTGAAGTTACTCCGCGTAACTTAGGGTACTTTTGATTATTGAAAATAATTAAGGTTCCGCGTAAAAAAAAAATAAAACTCATAAATGATTTAATGAAATCTGATTCAAATCACAGTTTTACGGGTAAGTGTTTGAATTTATGAGTAATATTTTTATATTATCTTAGAATTAAACAATTTTAAAGAAAATATTTGGGGTTGCGTATAAAAAAAAATTAAAACGCAGTGAAAAATATAACGAAACGTAGTTAGTAATATATTAACATCAATTATCACATTGCAGCAACTGATTATTTAGTACATTTATAAAAATACGTAAATATATTCCAGTATATATAAATAAGTGATTATTCGATTAAGCGTGAGTTTCTGCTTCCGATTTAGAGGTGGCCTTTTTAGGGCACTCTTCGTACGGTATGCATTTGCCATTGTTCCTGACGGTTGGCGGGTCACAATAGCAGGCGGAGTAATCGCAGATGATGCCTCTTTCTTTCACGGGGTTGGGTTCCTCGCAAGTGGGTTCTGGAGTTTTCTGGCTGCAGCCCGTCGTATAACTGTGCGTTCCTATTGGGCACTCCTCGAAACCTGCACAGATAAGAAGTATACGCATATAATATCATACTGTTATCTATATATGTATGTATGTATGTGAGGGTGCTTTGGCAGAACGACAATTTTTTTCCGGTCCTGACGCAAAATTTGATCGGAACGTTGTAATAAAAAATCCCTAAAAATTTGAGCCGTGTATTTTATATGGGAAATTTTCTCACGCTCTGGGAGAATACTTACGAGTTAATATTAAGGGCTCAAAGTTGCAGGTAATTTTTTTTTTACATATTGCATAATCTTTATTACTTTTACAAATTTAACACACGAATACATGTCTATAGATTCCCAATTTTTAAAATTATTGCCTGTCTCTCTGTTTGTTCCGGCTAATCTCCGGAACGGCTGTACCGATTTTGACGGGACTTTTTCTGGCACATAACTTAAAGTTACTCCGCGTAACTTAAGCTAGTTTCACTTTTCGAAAATAATAAGGTGTTCTGCGTACAAAAATTAAAAGCTATATTCCGCAGTGAAGAATATTAACGCATTAACGCGTTAACGCGGGCACGGCAACGGGCACACAGCTAGTAATAAATAGGAAAACATTGCTCACGCAATCGCCGTTTAGACCTCCCCGTCCTCACGTACCTTGTCCGGTTGCCCCCCCCCCATTCCCCGACCCCTCACCCTGTTCCGCAGCCCACTTGTCCCCCATGTCATCAAATATAAGCAAAACATTGACCATGTAATACTTCAACGGACCCACACACCTAAATAGAATTAATTACTTATGATAAATTAATAATTTTTACCTACACCAGATAAATATAATATTAGTATTAACAAATAATAACTACTACGTATTCTATCAGACAAGTAATTAAAATAAAATCGTGTCACAAAGATCGTGATGTCCAGGTGCGGGTCTCGCTTGATTTTTGATAATGTTTCTTTCATACACTGTGACAACGAAGTGTAGATGAGATAGATATGTTTAAAACAATTTCTGCTTAAATATGAAAAGTTATATTGTTATTATAAAAAACCGAGAATCGATGACTTCCAGATCATTGTTGGGGTTAAATGCTTCGGTATCAGTGGCTGGCCTTTCGCACCAACGTATCCATGTCAAAAGAGATACGACTGGAGGTAACACTTAGATTTTCAGCAATTTCAGTGAATCCTGAATACTTGAGCCAGATAATTTGACCGTATAAAAACTTATAAATGTGAATGTTGTCTGTAAAGGTTGAAAACAAGCGACCGAGAGGAATCTGCGCAAAACTGTAATAGCAATAAGTTTTCGAAATACTGGAGGATACACATCAGTACAGCTTTCCATCGAGCTCAAGATTGACCTATCCTATTATATTGTAGCAAGGAAGCTACATCCTTTTTTGAATTGAGAAAAATAAGATATCACACCTTGGAAACGATTTGTAATGTCAGATGATTATAAAGATATCTTTTCAAAAAGGCACATTGTTAAATATTAATTGTGTTTAATAAATTATTATTTATTTATTAAAATAAATATTTCCCCAAAATATAATGAGCCTGACCTTTCTTTAAAGGAAAACAACTTAAGGAAACCATAGCACATTGTTAGGGCATTTTCTAATAATGCCCGCCTGGGTAGCTTCCATTCTCAAGTTTAAAAAATCTGTCGTCACCAAACACCAATAGATGTTTCAAGCACTTGAAAGCCAGTATCTCTAGGCTTAGTTTGTTTACCACCCTAGACCACATAGTGACTTGCAGGTGAGATAGCAGCGTTATTTTGAGTTTTAAAAAATGTCGCCTGTCACATGCTCCCGCACACACTCCGGGTCCACCTCAGGCGGCGACCCAAGACGTGTCTCGTTCCCCAACTGGAGAAGCTCTTGATGTCGCCGCCAGCGCGATACAGTGACACTGTCCACGCATTGAGCATTACACGCACAACACTCCATACACACTCCTGCACATAACACGCAGGTACATAGGTCCTGTAAGGAACCTTTTTTTAATATTTTTATTATTAATAATAAAAAATGTAGGTTCAGTTAGTATACAACTCGCGAGAGAGTTTTGAAAACTCAGGTGACGGCCACGCCGAGGTTCGTACCACTTTGGTAGCCCTTGTGCTAGTCACCTTTTTGCGGCTGAGTGCCTTCAGCACTCGCCCCCAAAGTTCGGTGAAGCTGTAAAGGCCCTTCCGGTCAACAGCATTAGCTAGGTCAAAAAAAAAAGTCGCCTGTCACTCGTGCCCGGTTTTTACAGTAAATACAGTACAGCATGTCTAATGTAATATACAGGTCATTGTTTCTTAATGACATGAATTATTATTACTTAATAATAGCGTAAACTGGTTTGGTCGTCCCGGTAATACCGACCTCGACATTAATTACAAGAAAAAAAAACACGTTTACTATGGAATTTTTTCTATTATTAAGTTGGAAATAAATCTACATAGTTTTTGTTTCGTTTAAAAACCAGTACATACACGGTTTATATTTTTTTTATACTATACGATTCATCCTTATCCTTTACATTATTTCTCTCTGGCCGTTAGTTTGCGTATAACTCAAGAATCACAGAACCTATTTACATGATTTTTTTTTAAAACCTAGATATATTATTTGACTAGATTTTGTTATATATTTGATTAAACTATCTATTATATATGAAAAGTTACAAAGGTAATAGTGAATGAGGTTGACACAAAATTATTAATTATTTTTATTATACCTAGGAATATATAAGAGATTTAATACAGTAAAAAATAATAATTATAAATCGTCATTTTACAAACGAGGAATACCACGCGGACGGAGTCGCGAGTTTAGCTAGTAGAATATCAGTACATTATATAAAAAGGCAATGCCTGTCTGTCATTTAACTCGAGAACAACCACTAAACCCATTTACATGATTCTTTTTTTTAATCGTAGATGTTGTAAGGATCTAGTGAAAATTTTATACATCTATGCTAATAAATAAAATTGAAGTGTCTGTTTCTAATGTCAATTTTTTTTTTATACTAAATAGATATGAATGTATATATTTGATACCTATACTAAAAACACAATGTTTACAATTTCTGTCTGTCTGTTTGTTCCGGGTAATCTCAGGAACGGCTGAACGAATTTTGGCGGGACTTTTTTGGCAGAAGTTGCTCCGAGTAAATTAGGTTCTTTTAATTTTCGAAAATACTTAAGGTTCTGAGGAAAAAATTAAAACTCATAAAAAATTGAATGAAATCCGATTTAATTCACTATTTTACGGGCAAGTGCTTGAATTTATGAGAAATATGATTAATTTATCTTATTACAAAAAATATATTAGAGATCCGTATAAAAAAATAAATCGTAGTGAAGAATTTATGAAACGCGGGCGCAGCCGCGGCACACAGCTAGTTAAATAATACGTATTAGTATTAAAAAATAAAACAATACAATAAAAAATAACTAGACAAAAATGACCTTTATCGTGTTCCTTTTATAAAAAGACAACATTTATCCGTCTGTCTGTTAGTTACGCAAGCGGAGCCATGGGCATAAAGCTAGTATTGTTTAGGAGATATTATCCCTTTTTTTTTTTTTGACGGGGGAAATGCATTTACGCACTACCCTTACCCATTGCATTAGTGAGACCGAAGTCCCCCAATGCAATGAGTAAGGGGGCACGGAGGGACGAGTTCTGTGCCAGTGTGGGACTCACCCGGACGGGAAGCGATATTTTTTATAGCTTGTAATGATGGAGGTATTAGTGTTGTTATATTTACTTTCATTAATTATAATTTTAGTGGAAACTTGACTGGTTTATGTATTATTGTTATGTAATTTCATATGTGTATATTATTAACTGTGTGTTTCCCAAATAAATAAATAAAAATAAAAATACCCACTAAAACCCTCCGGGGCATCCGCCGCATTTGGGATGGGGGCGACACGGGATGGCTTTCGAAAGCACCGCGTCAGGAGATATTATCCCTGGCAATGGATTTAAAATAAAGAGGATTCTGTAATGCATTTACATGTTTGTGGACTTGCCAAAAGAGGCATATATAATCAATTTCATTATCTGGTAATTATTTACGGTAATAAAGGTAATTTTAACGCGTAAACAGTAACAATTATAATATGCTAGATACTTCAAGGTTAATATAAAGCAGGATAACTTTATACTTACACGTTATAAAAGGCAATATTATAATTATACAATCGTGCACTATAACGACATTGATTCTAAGGAATTATTTATCATAGTCACTATGTACAATTTTTTGAGTAATCTACCATGAGGGTAGGCAGAGGCTACATCTGCAGGGGGCGACGCGGTACCTGTGAAAGCCACCCCGTGTCGCCCCCATCCCAAATGCAGCGGACGGCCCCGGGGGGTTTTAGTGGATATTTCCGGGCGACTCTCGCCCGGGTTTGACTCCCACAGTGGCACGGAACTCGTCCCTCCGTGCCCCCTTACCCATTGCATTGGGGGACCTTGGTTTCACTAATGCAATGGGTAAGGGTAGTGCGTAAATGCATTTCCCCCGCCAAAAAAAAAAAAAAAAAAAGGGCCTTGAGAGGTTCACCGAAGTCTTGAGTCGAATCGAGCGTTTAAGGTGCTCAACCGGAAAGTTTATACTAGCGCAAGGGCACCAAAGAGGTACGGAGCTTGGCTTGTGCTTGTGGTTACCTGAGACACACAAATATCATAATTTCCTTAAGAAAAACTACCGAACTCAAGGTCTCTTACAAAGGACCTTTGTGCCCGCGTTTATTGTGCAAGGGTATGAAGTGCAATGCGTGTTATCCTATTGCATGAAAGTGTCACTGTATCACGCTGGCGGCGGGCACAGGAACCTCTCCAGTTAGGATCGGAGCGCGTCCTGGGCCGCGAAATATATGGTTAACTTATCTATTATATTGGGGGACTCCGATCCCTTAAATGCGTCCATTTACTACGATCCTGGCAAACACAAAAAAAAACATGAAGTAAAAAAACCAGATCGAGTTTCTTGCCAGTTCTTCTCGGTGACTGGGTTGTTTTCCGAACCGTTGGTAGTATTTTGACTTTCATAAGCGCCTTATCAGGGTCTAAATTCTAAAGTATTTTTGATTTTGTATTTTGAATTTGAACATATCTCGCTTCTTCTACTTTTATAAGCGCTTTGAAACACGCTCTTCGGTTATGGCTGCGGACCTGACTTTTCGTTTTTTTTTTTTTTATTGAAATTAAACTATCTGCAGACTCTGGGTCCGCACCTTTTTTTATATTGGAGATTTAAATCGACTTGCGTCGGAAAAAATTGCCTATAATAGCAATTCAAGCAGCTATGCAGTTAGTAATCTTCTTTCGCATATGTGAGCTTAAATCTACTTCTATTAAATTTTTTATATCTATATGTTTAATTATTTTGTAGACACTTATTTTGTTATTATTAATTAATTATTACTTGAATTTTTTTTTTTTTATTAAAGGTCGTAGCAAGCCAAGCAGAACTAGGTCCGTGTCCGTATAGTTACCTCATAGTTTGGGTTTGGGCAATTATAGCTTGTATGACCTTTCGTTCCTGACTTTTCGTTAGTGATGGTAGCTCAGTTGGCAGTTCGGTCGACAATCACGTCAATGGACGTAGGTTCGAAACCACCTATCCAACTTTATAATAAGTGTTTTGTTGAAGGAAAACAACGTGAGATAAACACAGCATTATGGCATTCTAATAATGGCCGCTTCGTGTGGTGCCGGCTTGAGAATAGTACCACCCCATATCTACCCGTGGGTGTCGTAAAAGGCGACTAAGGGATACACCAGGGGATGGGCAGCAGTATTCTCTGAGCACCACAAATATCTACTGCGTACGCCAACCCGCTTGCCAAGCGTGACGATTATAGCAATCGCCTTTTATCTTTGGGGGAAACCTATATCCAGTAGTGGATGTCTTTATGGTTGAATGGATGGATGGATGGAATAATGCCCACCTGATTAGCTACCAAAAATAACTGAGAGGGCATACGGTCACCAACATGATGGTAGGGCATTTTCTAATGATGCCCGCCTGGGTAGCTACCACTCTCAAGTTTGAAAACCTGTAGCCAAATACCAATAGGTGTGTTCCGGCAGAATCACTTGAGAACCACTACCTCTAAGCTTAGTGTGTTTACCATCTTGGACTACATCGTCACTTAATATCAGGTGAGTTTGTGGTCAAAGGACTGAACCTATTCCGTGTAAAAAAAAATTTTTGAAAAGTAGTTATTTCTTTTTATAAAAAAAAATAATTCAGACCCTTATCGATTAGAACCGAATCTTGTAGCCGTGTTTTAACAAACCCTCTGATTTGATTAGTGCCATTTAGCGGTGCAAACTTGGAATTATAAAAAAGTAATTCCATTAATTGCATCGCATAACAAAAATAGTGTAAGTTCAGCGACGCAGAAGAAGGCTTTTAATAGAAAGGCCCGCACTAAGAGGGGAGTTGAGATAATGCAGAAGCAGTTTCTAATCCCTGACCAAATAGGTGGACGAAAAAAAACACCGTAGATTTTTAGTCAGTTCCCGGCATATTATGTAAGTTTTTCCACATTAAAAATAATAATACAAGGAGATATTTTTTACATTGACAATAAACGACACAATAGGGATTTCCAGTGATAATTTTTTATTGCCTCATCAAAAAAGAAACCACAAAAAAGGCGACCCACGAAAATAAAATTGAAACCTGATCGTGAATAACGAACTTCAAGGTAAACATTTTAAGAGGACGTGTGGTGGGCGACAGATTTGAGAAGTAGGTATTTCAGAAATCTATTGCTATCGAGTTGCGTCCCAAAGATAGAGTTATAAAACGCTAAAGGGACAACTGCAGCGCGGGCTGATGTTACCGTATGCAAAATAGACGAAAATCCTCCTCCCAAACTGACCGACTTTTAAATTTCTTTCAGTTATAAAATAAAAAAGACTGGCTCTGCCTCTACGGTTTGCTTTTGTTAATTTTATTCATCAAATTTGTTTGACGAACGTCTGAAAATGACGGTAAAAATCCGGGCATTTTTTTCATTTTCAATGGATTTGGCAATAACTAATATATGGAAAATCGAAACGTACGGGCATGGCGGTGGTTGAAACATATTATTTGGTATAAAAATATTTACCATAACGCTATTATATAGGGAACAAACATGTGACTACCTATGTATGGAATAAACTCCGCTAACATAACCTCTTAAGAGAAGTTAAAAGATTAAGTATGCGTTTTGTAATGTGCTTTAACGAGTTTAGATGTAACATTGCTAAATATTTCCATTAAATATAAAGATGAGAGTCTTAAAGACAAATACCTACAGTAATTAAAATATTTTATATTTTATTATAAATAGATAATAAGTATAGATAAAAAGTAAAAAGATCAACCAGTTCGAGTTTCATGCCGTCTCTTCTCGGCTGGATTATTTTCCGAACCGTTCACAAGCACGCATGCCATAAATTAATCAAAGGTGTTTGAAATTATTGTTTTTTATTTTGATTTACATATAAATAGATAATGTCATAGCATCACTTTAGAAGTATTCGTCTTACGAAACATTATTAATTCTTTTAGTGTTCTTTTTTTTTGAACGCTGAAAGGCGTTTTACCTTCGTTTGTATATTTAGTAACTTCATATATATTTATCCACTTACATTTTCCCAAGATATAACGGCAGCCGCGGCTGTGCACTCCAGTGACGGCGGCCGTCGACAAACCGACCAACGCAACGGCGCATAATAATACGAGACACGTCTTCATTATGCGTTAAATAACGAATATTATTCCGACCGTTCAGTGATAAGAGAGCTGGTGTACTGCTGTTGAGTTATTTATTACATAAAACCCGTCTTTAAATAGGTTTTCGTGTTTATAATATACCTACTTGTTAATTAGTTATACAAACCGGTCTATCTGGATTCGATTTTATATATGTATACGACTAACTTGTGCCGGTAGCACCACTCGCGTGTTGTTTTTTTTATTCAGCACAATTTTCCATACAATAATAGATATTTATATACACAAACTCGTTTAACATTGGAGCCATATATAAAAAAATAGAGATATGTGTGTGTGTATGTACGTGACCTTTTAAGGACAATTTAAAATGACTTCATTCCCCGTGTGACTATTCCCGTTCTGAGTGTTTTATTTCTATGAATTGTTTATATATTTAGGAACTTACATGTACTTCAATGGTTTGGTGAAATGAACCGCTTTGATGGTTATTTTTTTAATATTATATAGGCTTACCGCTTTGACTACAATCTCACTTGATGGTAAGTGACGATGTGGTCTAGGTTGCTAAACACACTAAGCCTAGAGGTACTAGTTCTCAAGTGATGCTGCCGGAACACACCTATTGGTATTTGGCGACAGGTTTTTTAAACTTAAGGGTAGCTACCCAGGCGACATTATAGAAAATTACATAACACCATGGTAGGGTTTCCTCATGATGTTTTCCTTCACCGAAAGCTCAGGCTGATTTTAGAGTTAGGTAGGTGGATTCGAACCCGCGTCCATTGACGTGGAATCCGGCTGCATAATCCACTGCGCCGTCATCGTTTCAAATTATATTTAGCTTAGTTTATCTTTGAAATCACATGTGGGTAACAAATCAATAAGTGACATTTAGAAAAGCAGTTACATTTTACTGAAGTAGAGCGTGCCTGCATTCTAGTGTTAATAAGTTAAAATTCTGAAAAAAAAAAAAATTAAATCCTGTACGTTTTGTACCAAACAAAGATATATTACAAATTCAAACATGACTGAAATTGAATACGATTTTATTCACATATTCATGTCATGATAGTTACTTTTTTTTCCCGCGGAATCCTAATTATTTTTCTAAAATAAAAGTTGCTCCTTATTACATCAGCTATCTGCCTGGTATCACGTTAAAATCGCACCAGCTGTTTCGGAGATTAGATAAACAAACAAACAAACATACAAGAATTTTAAAAATTATGTTTTTCCTATCGTATATACAAACGTACATTCATGTGTATAGTAAAAACTGTTGTTTTTTTTTATTACAGACAGACATTTCAATTTTATTTATTTATTTATTTATTTATATAGATATGCATAGATTATTAAATTGTAAATAAAAAAAAGTATGTATTATTTTCATGATTGAAATAATTACATTTGATGATATTTCCTTGTTCGCATTTATTTTTATTTTTCACAATATTTCTCACACTTGTTATGTTGGTGCCTTGTAACTGCCTCGGTGGAGCAGTTGTATTACATACGACGACTGTCGTTCTGAGTTCTCGGGTTCGATCCCCGGGTCGGGTCAAGTGGTATTGGGTTTATCTACTCAGTATCAACCCGGAGTTTGGAATTTGTGCCCGATATGGCGACAGGCTCGCCCCCTGTCACATCCGGGACGGAAGTAAGCTCGGCGAAATGCGGGTGGTGTAGTTCGCTATTTCACCACCTCTGCCTAACCCTTCGGGGATAACAAGCGTGAGCTTATGTTTATACATGTTTATGTTTTTGTTATATTGGTTCGATAGCTAGAAATCTTTTGTAAATTTATTAAATGTTATAGGTATGAAGAATAATTTCCATAAAAAAAATATCTATTATTATAATGCAAATTCGGAAAATATTTAAGTTGACGTCTTAATTATAAAATATTTAAAAAAAATCTGATATAAATTGTTACAGTATACTTATATTGTATATTTTTTTTTAAATATTCTTTATTATATTATAAAATTACTGAATGAATACAATTAATGTTAATTGAATAAAATTATTTAGAATATATTAGATTCACGCTCTCCGAGGTCGGCAACGCATCGGTAATACTCCAAGCGTTGCAGTTGGCTATGGGCGACGGTAACCATTTACCATCAGATGAGCCGTCTGCCTGTTCGCTGTCCATTGATTTATAAAAAAAGATACGTACAACGTTCATCGATATAGATGTATCCCAGTCGGTTTGCTTTCAAAACGGCAGATGCGACGGTCACCGTCACCGGCACGAAAACGACCACCATTTTACACCCATGCTGATCTCTCAGTAACAAAATCAAAAATACTTTATTCAATTTAGGCCCTAATAAGGCGCTTACGAACGTCAAAATACTACTACTACCGGTTCGGAAAAAAAAACCCCATTAATCGAGAAGAACCGGCAAGAATCTCAATCTGGTTTTTATTCTGCATGTTATTTATTTGATTCTTTACAACTATGGTTGGTAAATTGTAACATGATTAAAATGACACGTATCACCAAAAAGTCCGATATAACTTCGCTGGAACGTCAGACGTTCGATTTATTTTATCACCTAAAAATTCTTAATATATGGCAAGTTAATTCTTTTTAAAATATAATGCTTCATAAATAAATCAACATACTATATAAAACGAGTTTTAAAACTACAGAAAATCACAATAATTGATATTCATTAAAAAAAATTAATGATCTACGACGTCCTTACAAGGTTACGTTATGTAGCACAAATGTTAGAGACGGGTCAATTCGACAGATGAAGTCGATCGAATAAAATATCTTTTCAGTACTACTTTATAGTATTTGTGTACATACAGTCCGTAGTAAAATGGAGTGTCGGCTCTTAAACTGCATTAGTGAACCGAAGTCCCCCCCAATGCAATGGGTAAGGGGGAGCGGACGTCTCCGCTCCAGTGTGGGACTCGCCCGGACATGAAGCGTCCGGAAATACCCACTATACCCCCCGGGGCCGTCCGTCGCATTCGAGATGGGGACGACACGGGACAGCTTTCGCAAGCACCATGTCGTCCCCTGCGGCAGACCCAACAGGGCTACGTCCATACTTAGCCCATACTTACCCACCCACCTCTTCGCCCACCTCTCGGAAAGAGGCTTGAACAAAGGTCAACAGTCCGGGGGGCAGGGTATACTCCCTTATGGGGGGCAGGAAGTATATCCTGCCCCTCGGACTGTCGACCTACGGTCGTGCCTCCTTCTGAGGCGGGCTAAGAGGTGGAAGGGAAGTATTCTCCTCCATCCCTACCGGGCCATTGCACGGACGAGGCCTGGTGGGTTCGCTGCAGGGGGCGACGCGGTGCTTGCGAAAGCAACCCCGTGTCGCCCCCATCCCAAATGCAGCGGACGGCCCCGGGGGGTTTAGTGGGTATTTCCGGGCGCTTCACGCCCGGGCGAGTCCCACACTGGCGCGGAGTTCGTCCCTCCGTGCCCCCTTACCTATTGTATTGGGGGACCTCGGTCTCTCTCTAATACAATAGGTAAGGGTAGTGCGTAAATGCATTTCCCCCCCCCCGTTAAAAAAAAAAAAAAAAGTGTATACTCCCTGCCCCCGATAAAAAGGAAAAACTAAAAGTGGGACAGAGCAGTGGCGGGCAAAGCGAAAGAAGAAGGAACCCGCCACTGCTATGGTAGGAAGATAGGTCCCTCTCCTTCACTCGTCTTGTCTTACTTGACAAGACGTAGGAAGGAGAGGGATACCTAGACGAAGAGCAGAACAACACAAACACCATGCTACAGACCTGTCGTTATTTTGTAGAAATACGTGGTTATTTTTATATCAAAAATACTTTTTCCTTTCCAAGAAAAATCCATGAACACGACTTTCTTCTATTGGCAACACTAAGCGCATCGAACTGTTTTTTTTTGTAATATGATGGTTTTCATTAATTTCATATCATTTGTTTCTTGTTATTATTATTTAGTATTTATTTTATTGTTTTCGTTACGTTGCTTTGTTGGTATTTTATTTCTAAGGGTGGAGTGCACGAAATCTCCAGTTATACTAAAGTTTAAATTTAAACTTAATCTTTACTATATCTTTAACCATAGCAGTAGCAAAGTTTCGAGTGCACAACCCAACTTTTAGTTAGGGTTAAAGTTAAAAGAGTTGTCAGTTGAAAGAGACATCAATCTCCTAATAAATATTAAGGAAAATATTTTATGTATGGTAACATCGTAAAAAATGTCAAAAACAATATTGATAAATAGAAAACAAACGTGTTGTTATTGTTGTCAGTTTGGACTAAAACGAAGATTTTGTATATATTTCGTTATGGATCAAATCCTATTAACTGTAAAAACCAAGTAAGTTTATCAAGAATAAATAAAATAGTATTTGTCTTACATTACTTACTGATAAACAAGGATATTATTTTATGTAAAAAAAAACCTGATGGCATTAGCTTGAAACAAAAAGAGAAAATATCGCTAGAAGACGATTCCCATAAAATATCTTACAATAGAGACATATTTTTGTACAATGTAAATAATAGGCTCTCTTAAATGTCGTTGGCAGATGTCATGACAATCGAAATAAACTTCGTTTAAATTTTAAACGCCCAAATTTCGTGGGTTACGGTTACAGTTAAATTATGACGTAATTTAAACTAAACTCAGATGGTGCAACACGTTTTAGCCTAACTGTAGATTTAACTACGGATTTGACTTTTGTTAAATATAAACTTAGATGATGCACGCCAGCCTTAAATGCTAAAAAGTGAATCCCGTGAATTTGTGGATCATTTATGTAAATATTTCGAACGCGAACATCAACGGCCCTTTGTTACCGTTACCACAAGCATGAGAACGAGTTGCTGACGTGCTTAATAAACATGTTACACCAGAAATAAGGTGATCTATAATACGCGGGAAATTATAACAGAAGATTTTCAAGTCTGTGTTCGCTTTGATTCCATGTGTGACAATGAATTAATTATTAATCTCTAGTATTTATCCAACGATTCTGATTCTGATAACAATGATCATACTCAACGAAGGGTTATACAGGTAAGTATTATTTACATGCTTTAAAAATACTAATTCCTCTACCATACACACTTTTAACTATTTACATCATCGATTATTTCTCAGAACTTGTTACATTCGTTTGAGAGCTGTCATTTTAATCAAGCTATATTTTACAGACTATAATAGTAAATTGGTAATTTGCTTTGGGATTTTATTATAAACCTAAAACTATTTAACTAGAAAACTCTTATTAACTTTTGCTACGTCTGAAACATGGAACTGTTAGTTCGTGTTTATTCCTTGTATTTAAATTATGCTTGTCGTTTTTAAGTTAAAGTTACAAACAAATATTGGAAGGACAAGGTTAAGGATACTGCCGTGTAAATCCATATGGTTTAGAGTTATGGGTTTAGGTTACTCGAGCGCTTTCCGGTCGGTTGAACACAACCCCTTTGCTATTTTAGCCTTATGAATCATAAGAGGATCATCATCCCATTTGGAGGCTATTCAGGTTAATTTCTGGCCAAGAACATCTAGCAAGTATTTGACCTCTGGTGAAAAGTTTGTTGGCTTTCCGTTCAGTGACGGTTTCATTAATTGAAAAAAAAAACCCCCTTTTTTTGTAGATGATATTACGACAGTTTTGTCTGACATAAATCATTGGCATTTCATGCTCTATGCACAATTATTATAATGAAGTGAAGAAAGGGTAAAATATTTAGTAAAAATAATATTGATAGTTAAATATTATATTTATTTACATCGCTGAAATATATTTTTTTTTATTACATATATGTTACATAATTATTTGTAATCAATTATTTTCTCGATTAAGCGTGTGATTCGGCTTCTGCTTTTGTGGAAACCTTCTTTGGGCATTCTTCAAGTGGTACGCATTTGTCCAAAGCGTTGTTCCTGACGGTTGGAGGGTCACAGTAGCAGGCGGAGTAATCGCAGAGGATGCCTTCTTCTTTCACGGGGTTGGGTTCCTCGCAAGTGGGTTCCGGCATTTTCTGGCTGCAACCCGTGTTGTAACTATGCGTCCCAACAGGACACTCCTTGTGACCTGTAAAGATTCATTAAAAAAACTAAAATTATCTACTTCCTTATACTTCCATAATTTTGATACGCGTTTGAAGTAAAATAAAAAAGAAATCCAGCTTTTTCATTTTCAAAAATGGAGTGGTCACAAAATGAAGATAATGTCGCGGTTATCGCATTACACCCCCTGTGGGTATGTATAAACAGCGATTTTCAACATTCTGCAAAAATTGAAAATAACACTACGCTTTGTTTATCGCACTATCAAATAGTACACTGAAAGATCAACCTTCGAAGATCATAAGAGGAGCGACCGACCACGCACATTTAGCACACCGAAGACCATCAAAGCGGTGAAGGCGCGAATCCAACGAAATAGAGCTAAGCAGAACCACTAACAGAAGAGTGTAAAATAGTACCTGAGACTACGACCTTTTTGTGAAAAGACTGGACGTTTATTGAATGAGGGTTACAAAAATAGGCTGGGAAGATGCCAGGCTTTATCACGGGCGGTACGCGGGGAAAAATACCGCAAAACCCTGTTTTCAGGCGAAAAAACTTATAACAAACAAATTTATAAGGCGTAAGACAGCAGTGATGAAGCGGGCATGCGTGTTCCGAGTGTCCAGTAAGGGCATTTTAAATCATCATAATCAGCCAACTGTCCACTGTTGGACATAGGTCTCCCCAATAAGGAGAGGATTACTATAATCACCACGCTTGGCAGGCGGGTTGGCGATCGCAGTCAGATGTTAGTGGTACTGAAATTATGCTGCAACCTATCCCGTGGTTTATACCTTAGTCACCTCTTAAAACACCCACGAGAAGATATGGTTTTGGACATGACGTTTTAAATAATGTGAATAAAATTGTATTGTACATTTAGTTACCTTTCATTATATATAGTTTTTAAACAATTATCAAAAAGCAAATCAGTAATTACATGCTTTTGACAGAATTTATGACCAGATAAGGTATATTAAAGTAAGTAATAACAAAAACGTACAACGTCCATTTATATAGATGCACCCGCGAGGATATTCTCTCCCAGTTGTAGAAGAAACGGTCACCGTCACCAGCAAGAAAACGATAAATACTGTATAATAATTCATTTTACAAACGTGATAGAGACCCGATCACAAATGTTAAACTGTTTCAAATACTGGGCGCACAGTATCTTTTAAATAGGTCTTATATTGACCTGTGTATATATATATAGAGATAATTATATTTATAAAACTGTACGTTGTTCGACATGTGACACGTGAGTTTATCTCTCGAGAACGATGTCTTATTTATTTTTTTAACCTGCTTCAAGGTTAAGATATAAAACAAAGTACTCTATTTTTTTAATATGTTTATATACTTTGTATACAGACGATTTAGTAAGACAATATTTTTATTATTTACTGAGATAATATATTTATTACACATATATGTACCCCGCGGAGTCGCGCTTTGGTTGGTGCAGAGGACGGACGTGCTCGTTATCTATTTGTGGGCAGCCCAGGGTTTTTTAGTGCGACTGCGGTCGGTTAGAGAAGGGAGGTTTCTGCTGCTCGGTTGGGTGACGAATTGCGCGTGAATTTGCTATTGGTGGGTAGGTTGCATAGGTAGTTTTTGGATCGCGCTCATGAGAGATAGCGCGATCTAAATAACCAGTGCTGCCATCTCTTGGTAACAAAGTTAAACACTGTTTTAATTTCGTACCAAGATACTGACGGAATCAAGAGAATATTTGCAGTCGGTGGCATCTAGAAACTTCATCACAATTACATTTTAAGTAAGGAGCAATAAATAAAAATCAATTATAACTATTAGCGACGTATTAATACACCACTTTATGATCCGTAATCTGGCACCGAATTATTGATAAAATTAAAACAAAGGCTATATCGAAGTAAGCAGAAGTAGATTAATAAAGTATTTATACGAGTTTAATAAAGTTTTACTTTTAGTGGATTTTATAGTATACACTTTTAAGTCGGTTTTTTATTAAATAAAAAAGGTTTTTTTTAGAAAACTAGCTTACTCACTTAATAGTCAATGTCTTAATAGTCACTTAATAGTAATCACCGTTCAGCAAAAATTAGCAAAATATCGACTCCTCATTTGCTTACGAAATATTTGTGCGGCCCCTCAATGTGTGTTCACCTTTGGAGAACAACGTCTTATTTTATTTTTTTAACCTAACTCAAAGATAAGTTCCCTGTTTCTCGTAGTGTGTTTATTAATGTGCGATTTTTTCAGAAATTTAGTGTCAGCAGGTTTTTACGATTTTTTTTTACTGAGAAATCTATACAATCACGGGAGGATGCTAGTATACAATAAACTATGCCCTAAACCAAATTATTGGCAAAAGAAAGGGGTCTTGCGTTTGTGTGGGTAAAGGGATTCAAGATTTTTTTAAGGAATAATTCCAGTTCACCAGTTTTAAGAATAACGTCAGAAAGGGATTTAAAGAGAATTTGAAATTTAAATTATTTTCTTTTGTTGCTTGCTTACAAAGTTTGAACATCGCTGTTCGAGTTAATTACCCTATCGTGCTCGCTAATGTAAGGTCACCGTCATGTTTATTTACATGTCTCGACTCACTCAATGTATCTATACTAACTTTCTTGCTACCGCACTTCATAGTTAATTTTGAATACTTGTGTCGTACAATGTATTATATGCTTTTAATTTTACACTTTATTACAACCAATTTAATATTGCTCTTGCTCAGTATTGCAACTCAATTTTAACTTAAATACCAACAAAAATGTCCGTGGACTTCGTTCAAAAAACAGCTATTTTCCTCAGAAACATTTGTATGGAATCATATGACGTCATATGTTTAACTGAAACTTGGTTAAACGATTCCTTTGATAATAGTGAATTATTCGACAACCGATATATTGTATGGCGGCGCGATCGAGACTACTTAAATACAAGTCAATTGTTGGCAGGCGATGTACTGTAAGCTATTAAGCGTGATCTAGCTGCTGACCTACGCTCCGAGTGTTTCTCGTCAGCAGATGATATTTGGGTGACCATAAAAGCACAAAATAGGAAACCGAAGTTTTATTACAATATACATCTATGTGTAGTGTATATTTGTAACCAAAACCTAGGCAATTCAATATCAATGCAACTAATTAATTTTTCTGATAGTTTAACCAAAATTGTGCATCATTATCCCAACGATGAATATATTATCTTAGGAGATTTTAATATGCCTAATTTAAAATGGTCTCTAGCTGATGATGGGGTACCTTACTTTCCTACCAATATTCAGGGCGAGGTCCAAACAAACATGGGTAGTGCGTAAATGCATTTCCCTTCGTCAAAAAAAAAAAAAAAGGTCCAAACAAAACATATTAGATAATCTTACCACATGTCACTTGCTGCAATACAATTCATTTATTAATATAAATAATCGAATCTTAGATTTAACATTTTCTAACACTAGCATCTCAGTTACAGACTGTATGGAACCCTTGGTAACAGAGGATCCACATAATAAAGCTTTAATTATATCTGTAGATTACACTGAATTTCCCACCTTACCAAAACGTCCACACGTTAAATTTTTATACCACTTAGGTGATTTCGACTCGATATCAACAGAGATCAGTCAAATAAATTGGCATCATGAATTTACCTCAAAATCCATCGAAGATGCGGTTTCCTATTTCTACCAAACTCTATATACCCTACGTGATAAGTTTATTCCTAGTAAAACTACGATGCCTACTAATAAATATCCTTGTTGGTATAAATCTGCATTAATCAAAGTCTTAAAGGAGGAGCACAAATTTTATACTAAATTTAAAAAATATAAGAATATTTCTGATTTCAACTCGTTTGTTACATTGCGGCAGCGAGCTAAACACATGGAAAAGGATATGTATCATGAATATATATCTCAAGTTGAGAATAATATTGTAAAATCACCCAAAATGTTTTGGTCCTATGTTAAAAATAAGAAAAAATGTAATAACTATCCATCTGTATTAAAATATGAACAACTTTCTTCTGATTGTGGTGAGATTATCAGTAACATGTTTGCCCGATATTTTTACTCTACTTTTTTACATAGTAATGATAATATTTCATCGCCTATTGCTAATCATTCGACATCTATTCGTAGGTTCTCCTCCTATATAGACTCCATTGAAATTCTTTCTCACGAAGTGGAAAAATTACTAAAGTCTCTTGACATTAATAAATCGGCAGGACTGGACAATATACCCCCCGTTTTCATAACTAAGTGTGCAAACAACATGTCTTTTTCCTCTATGTCTATTGTACCAAAGATCTCTTAGCATCGGAGAAATGACAACTATTTGGAAATCTGCTTTAATTACTCCTATACATAAAACAGGTGTCAAAGACTTTGTTATTAGTTATAGACCAATATCCAAACTCTGCATTTTTGCCAAAGTTCTAGAAAGAATTATTTTTAAGCAACTTTTTGCTACTCTCAAACAGTCACTGAGTGACCATCAACATGGATTCATTAAAGGAAGATCAACTACCTCTAATCTTATTCTATCAAGTGATTAGATAAGTAAAGTGGTACCCTTATTTAAATCAGGTTGCAGAAGTAGTCTTGATAATTATAGACCAATTTCAGTACCTCTATCGATTAGTAAGAGTTTCGAAAAGATTATGCTTAATCATTTAGTTGAATACTTTAGAGTAGAAAATATTTTAGATGGTCGGCAGTTTGGTTTCACGAAATCCAAATCTACCACTGACGCTGGTGGAACGTTAATAAGTCACAAATTGGGAGCTTGGGAGGTTTGGCAGGATGCAATAGGTGTATTCTGCGATCTCTCAAAGGCCTTTGACTGCGTTGATCACAGTACACTTATACTGAAACTAATACATTATGGTGTTTCTAAAACCTCGGTCTCCTTCCTGGCCTCTTATTTAACAAACTGATGTCAGAAAGTAAATGGGGTTACCTCCACTGGATCATTAGTTAGAATCGGTGTTCCCCAGGGGTCGATTTTGGGACCGTTTTTATTCCTGGGTTTATATTAATGACTTACTGCTAATGGTTAATAACTCAGCTCATATGGTTCTTTTTGCAGACGATACTAAAGTTAAAAGAAAAAATTCAGAGGTTAGGCACATAAATAATACACTAGCAAACATTTTCAAATGGTTTGCCTTAAATAATTTACTTCTTAACACTAAAAAAAAACGAAATGTATAAAATTTATGTTGCCCAATGTGCAACATATTGATTGTAAGTTAGAGATAGAAGGGAATTTAGTAGGCTTAGTTGACAAAACTCTGTTTTTTAGGTATCACACTTGATAATAAGTTACAATGGGGTCCGCATATTAAAACTTAGGCAGGAAGGCATAGTTCCGCTGCTTTTGCGGTTCGAAAAATTCGCCAGTTGACGGATATTGCTACTGCTAAGTTAGTCTACTTTGCTTACTTTCACAGCTTAATGTCTTACGGTATTTTGCTGTGGGGTACAGTAGCAGAGGTATACACCATTTTTACGTTACAAAAGAGAGCTGCTGTTCGAGCAATATACAATATGGGACCTCGCGAATCTCTAAAGAACAAGTTTCAAGAATATGATATCGTAAAAATTTAGACAAGCTAGATCTAGTGAATGATCGTCATAATTTTAATACTAGAAGTAAAGACAAGTTGGCCGTCCCACGCTTTAGACTAAGTAAGTCTAATAAAAGCTTTATAGTTAATAGTATTTGGTTTTACAATAAGATTCCAAGTAACATTACCAATTTACCTGACAATAAGTTCAAGTATTATGTCAAGCAAGTTTTAATCTCAAAAGGTTATTACAGGGTGGATCATTACGTGAACGATAGTGATGTCTGGAATTAACCCACATCTCTGTGCTTCCGCTAACATTAGTTAAGACTATGATTTGTATAGTTTTTTATATGAAAAAAAATTATATGTATTATATTTATTAAAAAAAAAGAACTAGATCGAGTTTCTTGCCGGCTCTTCTCGGCTGGGTTGTTTTCCGAACCGGTGCAAGTGTTTTAGACGTTTATAAGCGCCTTCTTATGTTCTTAAATATTATATGATATTACAGTTAAAATTTATTTGTGACCAGAGAATACAGATGTGATTTAAAGAAAGAACCATGTAAATCACTTCAGGGGTTCTTGAGTAACAGACAAAGACATGACAAGTATATTTACTAATAATTTTTAATGGACCTTCAGACCGACAAAGATTTATAATTCAGTATAGATAAACATAAATAACACTTATAAACATAAGACATTATGCAAACGAAGGTTGACATTATTTAAGATCCATTTAACAATTAATTAGTATTTAATTTAAATATTTTACTTCCTTTGAACTGTTTTTTTTTTTCGTTTAATTATAAATTGTATTTTTTTATTCTTAATTAAAATTATTTTTTTTATTTTTGCATTTTATTTTTCTTGATTTTTTAATACCGGTATTTCTATTACTCAGTCTAGTAATGATATCCGGGACGGGATATTTATTGTATCCTCCTCTGGGCAGATATTATGTGCATTGTTAACCTCACTATAATATTTATTTAAAGACGAATGTACATTACTTAAAAATACTTCCAGAGGAGAACGCCACCAAGATAGATGCCATTCCGTATTGATAGATACCGACCATTGACTGGTGGGCGTTTTTGGATCCAACCCACACAGGGGTATGTTGCTATGGGTTTGACAACTGCAATTTAAAGCCTAGGCTATGTATATATATTGTCTAGTATACAGTCAGCCTAGCTCCAGCGCTTTCCAGCCAGTCGCTAATTTCTATTGCCATCTTAGCCTTCTTAATAGGCCATAATTTTTATTCTGGCTAATTTTGATCCTTCGATGACAATATGCACCTAAATTTTTCTTCATAGCGTTAAGTGCCGAAAATGCTAATTCACTTTTGAATTCCCGCGCGAAAAAGCTTGCTGTTTTTGTTTTTGACGTCAACTTAATAAATAATAAACAACCGATATAGGGATGGAATTAATTTGAGTTCGATTCGATTGAAATCGAAGCTAGATGAGCAGTTTGAAATAGAAGTCGAGGTCCGAAAGATTGATTTCAAAAAGAACATTTGTAAAAAATAATACATCACGAATTTTTAACAAACTTGTGTTAACTTGATTTTTTTTCTTCATCTCTCATCGCTATTTAAACTCCTGTTATTTTGAACTCATGGGATTTTTTTTTCTGATTCCTGGAATGTCAAGTTATTAAGGGACGATTGTAAATCCAATTTGGCCGTTCCAGATTTTTTAACAGTTACCGTTTAATGAGGGTTGTATTGTAACTAGTTGAATTATTAATTGGTTTTTCATTCAAAATCAAAAATTCTTTATTGAATTTGGGTCTTTAAAAGGCTCTTATGAACGTCATAAAATTACCACCGGCTCGGAAAACAACCCAGTCGAGAATAGCCGGCAAGAAATTCGATCTGTTTCTTTTACATGTTTTTTTTTTATTTATTCAAGTTATACATGATTATAACAAAAAAACGGTTTTAGCGGAAGCACAAAGAGGGGTGTCAATTCCAGACATCACTATCGTTTACGTAATGATTAACCCTGTAATTAAAACCCGTTTGACATAGTGCTTAAACTTATTATTAGGTAAATCAGTAATGTGCTTTGGTAACATGTTGTAGAACCTGACATTGTTACCTGAAAAGCTTTTATTGGGCTTTCTAAGTCTAAAGCAAGGGACGGCTAATTTATGATTACTTCTGGTATCAAAATTATGCTGGCCGTCTGCAGCAGACTTGGACTTGGACTATGGACAGCACCATCAAAACATTATTTTCCAATGATTATTTAAAAACTTTATTTCGCAATGAAAAATATTTGAAACGCGTACGGACTAGTTACATATATATGTATATAACATGTTTATTTAGTTATTTGTAACCGAGCCTTATTTTTTCGATGAAACGTGAGATTCGGCTTCTGATTTCGTGGAAACCTTTTTAATTCCTTCTTAAGGTAGTATACAATCGCCCTCGTCCCTAACGGTTGGTGGGTCACAATGAAAGTCGATGAAACCGCAGAGGACTTCCTCGCAAGTGGGTTCTGGCATACTCTGACTGCACCCCGTGGAGAAACTATACGTCCCCCTCCAATGGACAATCGAAGGGACCTGTAAATATTATTTAAAAAAAAAAACTAAAAATATCTACTTCCTTATACGGTCATAATCTTTACATGCGTTTGAAGTAAAATAATCAAGGAATCCACCATTATTTATTGTCAAAAGTGGAGTGGTCACAATAGGAAGATATAGTCGCGATTATCGCGTTCCACCTCTGTGGTAACACGCCAACAGAGAGTTTGTATTTACATACAAAGTTTTTTTTCTAAACTAGCTAATGTTGTTGACCGGACAACGCGTCAATAGCCTCCCCAGTTGGGCATACAAAGTTATTAGCCCCTTTAATTTTCTATATAGCAAATTGTCCGAGCAAACGTAATCACTCTGCGCGTAGATACGTTTATAAGTACAAATGCTTATTTAGGAATTGATTATCTTAGGGAACAATAAAATAATATAAGATTCGTGCCATCAAAATTACACAAAAATCAAAATGTCTTCTAATATTTTAAGAGCTGTGATATCTATTAGTAAATATGTATTCTAAAAAAATAGCCTTCTAGAAACTTTCGAGCAAAAGTTTACTTTCTTTATTTATTGTGTTAATTTCTATAAACTTTTATATTATTTTTTTTTTATGTGAAATAATATAAAAGTCTAGGTGTAAGAGAATGTCCGCAGGGGGCGACGCGGTGCTTGCGAAAGCCATCCCGTATCGCCCCCATCCCAAATGCGGCGGACGGCCCCGGGGGGTTTAGTGGGTATTTCCGTTCCGTGTAAAAATATCAGAACTCATGGAATTGCGAACAAAATACGATTCAATGGACGGCACCATCATATAATTATTATGATCCAATGATTATTTGAAAACTATATGGTGTATCCCGCGGCTTTGCTTGAACATTATTTTTTATTACAATTATAAATTCATTTTTTATGATTATTTATTCACTATTTGAAAGTCTCTAAGCTTAGAGTATTTACCCTAAGAACTACTCCGTCTTTTTTAACGTCAGATGAGATTACAGACAAAACGGTGAATTTAGACAGTAATAAAAAAAATCAACTAGGCAGACGTGGATACTGACGACAGAATTGAAAACTCGAAACTTTGGAAAAAAACTGTTTCTTTAATGTTTACAATTTTTTTATTGAAATCATTAATATACCCTTACATTTAACATGTTAAATTTGTCTAGTTTTCACATCTATTGGCATCTCTGAGCAATATTTTTTACATATTCATATACATTATTTATAATCATAACCTATGACATAAGTGAGCATACATTTTATTATTTATCTCTGAGCACCAGCACTTAAACGCCATCTTATACTTGACATACTATAGCATGTTGACGGGTGAAGTCATAGCATTGGTAACGTGAATATCGAAATGTAAACCTTACCGAGATCCTTCAACCCTATTAAAAAATTTTCACTTCAAAAACATACAGTTTTAATGTTGGCCATATGATATAGATATCGCAGGTTCAAATAACACTATCCTGCCCCCCCGGAATGTTTTGACCGATGGGTCATGCCTCCCTTCGGGGGGGGCGGGTGAAGAGGTGGGGTCGAGAATATTCTCCCCCATCCCCATTGGGCCATTGCACGACGAGGCCCGGTGGGTTCGCTGCAGGGGGCGACGCGGCGACATGCCTTGGCAACCCCGTATCGCCCCCATCCCAAATGCAGCGGACGGCCCCGGGGGGTTTTAGTGGGTATTTCTGGGCGACTCTCGCCCGGGTGAGTCCCACACTGGCACGGAGCTCGTCACTCCGTGCCCCCTTATCTATTGTATTGGGGGACTCTGATCCCTCAAATACAATAGATAAGGAAAGTGCGTAAATGCATTTCTCCCCGTCAAAAAAAAAAAAAAAAAAACCATTGTATTTATCATATATGATAAACAATAATAAATAAAAATTCTAATGTTCCAGATCAGTAAGAAAATCCGATATAATTTTTGTTTTTATCTAAATCTTAATTTATAAGATTCGATAATGAAACCCGCCGTAAAAGCAGAGACATAAAAAACTTTCATGTACCGTTAGTTGAATCCACATCGAGTTGACACACCGGTATCGAGGTACATAAAAACTTGTCACAGTGCAGCGACAATGTTGGGGCCATAAAGAACACGATTTCATAACTGGGCTCATGTGTGTGATTTCATAAGCTCATTTTACCGTTAGGTCGTATTATCGGATAACAACCTTTTATTTTATTCTCTAAATGTTTAAATAATTGCGAAAAAAAATTGTCCTTGTTTTTGAGAACTGATTTATATGGTGATTTATGTACGACATCTGGTAACCTCTTCATTCACTTTTGGTAGAGAAGGTTGCTAATCAGAGCTTGGTGTCTACCCAGAAGAGTCACGGATGGAAGCAAAGACGGACTCAGTGTTTATTTATTCCTACTCTGAAGCAAGAGATTTCTTATTTTGTTTGCTGGGAAATTCTTTCGTTTGCGACCGTCAATTATCTCGATATGCCGCGAGCTTATTCGTCCGCGCTAACTGAGCTCGAGGTCTTGGGGGTTATTGCTAGTGGCGCAAGAAATGCAACTTCTATAAAAATTAACACAATGGTGCGCACTTATGGGCCGCCTTGAGGAATAAAATTTCTTAAATAATCGATAGGTACAAAACCTTGCAAGCGGTTGGCGCAGGGCCGTAACCAGGATATGAGATAGCTCTTGTACAGGCTGCCTCCCGTACGGCCTCACCATTCCAATGGACGTAGGCGCACATGCCCCTACCCCCAAAGGTGTCACCTCGTTTAGGTGACTCGTTTAGGCCGTTTGCACTGAAATAGACCACCGAGACTTCACCACTCGAACGTCCGTGCCAAGACCCTTAATGAGGTATTTTTGAAGCCGCAATAGGTACTGGGTACTTGAAGCCTGGCCGGTAAAGAGGGCCGACAGTATGTCTCTCCCATCTGATGTGAAGTGTTTCTACCTGAGTGTCGCACAAGGTGCATCGTGAATTTTCGGCTCCGCACTCGTTAGCTCTATTTCCGTATACACCGCAATGGAAAAAAAACTCCTTCCTGTCGATTGAGCCCGAACGGATGTTTCCCAGAACTATACACTTGGGTACTCTACCCTATCCTTCCCTAAATAGCCCACACTTTTTTAGCGTAAGCAAATGCATTTAAAGCATCGTTCTAACATCTCACACTCACTCACGTTTTTTTTTTCTAAGTAGCTAATGCTGTTGCCCGGAAAGGCCTTTGCAGGTTCACGATGGCTTTGTGGGCGAGTAATGAAGGCATTCAGCCGCAAACTCTCATTCACGCAATCTCACACTGTGAAACACAATTAACACATAATGCTTTATTCTTATTTTTGGTACGTCAATAATATTGTCACAGTACTTTTCTTTTTTCGGCAACATTTTCGTATACTTATAATATTATTTATCTTCTATATCCATAGTGGGGCCTTTTAAAACAGGTGTTTATTTAAAGTAATTTGCTCTGTTTGGGTGAATTACGATGACTTATATATAGTATTAACACACAGTATAGAATTCATTATTGGTTTCCTTACTATTTATTAATTCAAAATTAAAATTAATAGCCGTTTTCTTCTTTAAATACAAAAGTTAACATAAGTAATAAAGTGTTAAAATTGGTTTCCGCTAGTTTCATAGCCGCATATCGATTAGTAGTTGGGAATTAGGTATTGAGTTCTTAACAACTAACCTACTTAATGACATTAATGTCATTAAACATTTAATATAGAACTTGGCCGTTTATTTACATACTAGCATATATAATTAGTAGCAGTGTGCCGTTTCGTATAATCTTCACTGCGTTTGAATTTTTGTATAATAAATAAATAAATAAAAATAGCCTTTTATTCGACATCTAAAAAATTACTAATACATTTTAAATATTTAGTTTTTGAGTGTAGTTATTATTAGATAGAATAAAAAATATTATAATTAATCAATATATTTAATTGAATGTGGAAATGAAAATCATCATGCATTGTATTATACATTAAAAAAAAATTACTAAATATTTTATTATTGTTACTAAATTACTTTGAATTGATTTGTTTTAGATAAGTGAGAACCCGTCTATTTGAGAGTGAAGGCCTCCTCCAAAGATACCCAGTAGTCTCTATCTGTGGCGTTTTCTTTCCACAGTTTACCAGCCGTGCCTTCTATGTCGTCAGCTCATCTGCTTCTAGATCTTCCTTTTTTTCTATTTCCTCGGAGGCCTGGCCATGGCGTCAACCGATCTATCGTCGCTCCTTCTTGTTACGTAGCCCGCCCATCGCCATTTCAATCTCATAGCATGGTTTAGTAAGTCTACTACGTCTTCCGTCTATTTTTTTATACGGAACCTTAATTATTTTCCTGATACATTTTGTGTACTAAGGATAAAGTAAATATATTTTTCATCAATTATAGCATTTGCCTGTAAAACTTTGCATTAAATCGGACTATTTTTAAATTTTTCAGTTTTGTTTTTTCTTCGGCGAAACCTTAATTATTTTCGAAAATTAAAAGTACCCTAAGTTACCCGCAGTAACTCCAGCTATCTACCAAAAAACATCACTTCAAAATCGGTCCAGCCGTTCCGGAGTTTACTGTATCGTTACTATATTGGTATTGTACTGTACTGTACTGTATCGTGCTGGAGGAGGGTGCGAGAGCTCCCTTGGACTTTGAGCCGCACACTGAATGCAGTAAAGCCGTTGATAACAAAGAGGGACCACTTAGATATAAAAAAACACTATCATAGGACATACGTCTCTCCAAAAAAAAAGGGGGGGGGGTTGCTATAAACGGCACGCTTGGCAGGCTGGTTAGCGATCGCAGGCAGGTATTTGTGGTACTCAGAGGATCCTGCTGCCATCCCCAGGTCACCCTTAGTCGCCTTCTACGACATCCACGTGAACATATGGAGTGATATTTCTCATAGCCGGCACCACAAATCAATTTATTTTTTTGTTATGATTATGTATTAAATCTATTTATATTAATACGATTAATTATCTGTAGTAAGTTTGTATTCACATACGTAGTTATTAGCGCCTTTAATTTTCTATGTAGCAAATTGTCCGAGCAAACGTAATCACGTAGCGCGCAGGTACGTTTATAAGTACAAATGTTTATTTAGGAATTGATTATTATGGAGGACAATAAAATGAAAGTATTTCAAGAATTTGAGTCATCATCATATATATTGATTGGTAAATATCCATTCTGCAAAAATCGCACACTACAAACTTCGGAGCAATAGTTTACTTTGTTTGTTTGTGGTGTTAATTTCTATAAACTGTTATACTAAAAATTATAATGTTTATAAGACAGAATATATAAGTCTTTATTTTTTATATAATACTCTGTACTTTTTTTAGCGACTGTACCCACCTGTCCAGTAATTGCAGTTAATTCTAAAACAAAGATGACCATTGGCTACCATTTCAATACATTTTACCACACTAATGTATTTTGTATACTGCATAGATCAAGCGCTTTAACTATAATCTTACCTGGTGTTTAGTGACGATATGGCCCAAGATGATAACACACACTAAGCCTAGAGATACTGGCTCTTATATGATCCTGACAGCCTACACATATAGTTGCTCGGCAATAGATTTCCAAACTTCAAAAAGGTATCTCTACCCGCATTAGAATTTATCTTAATGCCAGGTTCTCAACGGCGTTTTCCTACATAAAAAAAACTGTGCCTGATTATGAAATAGGGTATATTGATTCGAACCTAATAAATCCGACCATACGAACAATGAAATATCATCAAATACAATATTAACCCCTTGAGCACTAACCTGACGTTTACGCCAGCTTTCCATTGTTTTCCTATTGTCTTATTTTTATGGGTACTCGACACATTAAAACATTTTCGATTATTGTAAACACGAGATCTCTTAATAAATATTATTCGGCTTTGTCCACTAACATATTATTGTTGACGACCAGAAACTGATTTGTCGAAATAATTAACATACAATTGAAGCAATTGAGTGCATCAAGAGCGTTGCACTCAGTGTCAACGAAATGTAAATAACATTAAAAATTCATTGCTTATTTATAAGAAAACAAAATTTTAATGCAGTACGTGGGGTCTAATATCTTGTGGTCCTTTTGTTTTGTTAATTTTAAAATGCATTGAAAGGCCATAATCAAGTATTTACGTATAAGGTACGTCTACATTTCATAATTAGAGATCGGTATAATTTGATTAGGTTTTTTTAAATGCTCTGATTCATTTCAATATTGAACTTATTAATAAATTAAGAGTTGGCAACGCGCATGTTATATCTTTGGTGTTCTAGGCGTCCACAGGCTACGGAGACTGCTTACCATCAGGCGGATCGAATGTCTGTTTCCCACTTTAGTGATATAAAAAACCTTCCATTGAATAAATGAATATTTAAAAAAAATTGTTATAGAAACTTTTTAAAAACTAATTTTATAAATAAATTTTTTAATTTTTTATAAACTATTAGAAAGTAATAAAAACAAAACGAGATTTTTTTCTTAACATTCTTTATTCGTATGTTAATTATTATTCAATTTAAATTATTTAATTCAGTCGTAGAATTTTCTGTATACTTATTAATTAATTATTACATAAATTCAACTTTTTTTTTTTTGCTTACAACTAGAACTAAAATTACAATCACATTTCTCGTAGTACCAATAGTATTCTCTGTCCGAAAGACAACAAAACTAAACAGAACTTTCTCGTAATTGTAACAATTGGTATCCTTTAGATAAATATGTTCACTTAAGTTTGTTTCTCTGTTACCATAATTAATTATAGAAATCGTTTTTCCACAAATCACGCACCGTTACCTAAGCCCATGTTCATAGCGTTGAGTATGTCACCATTGTCAGCGTCTATCTCCCACGCGAACAAACCTCCTAGCTTATTGTTCCTTACGTATTTGCCTTTCTCAATCACAGATCTTGCATCATCATACGTTACCAAGTCTCCGTTAGTCGGATTAAAGACATAAGGAGCCTGGGCTACCTTGTCATAATAGTACTTCCATTTCCCAGACGCAATACCGTTGGCGATCTCTCTATAGTCAACTACGCCGTCTTGCCATGTCCCCTTGACTGGGCCATCAGCTACTCCAGTAAATGGGATGTCGTCTTCATAATCATGAACTCCTGTCCAGCCACGTCCATACATGGCAACACCGACAATGATCTTCTTCGGCTGGACGCCTTGAGCTAGAAGGAATCGCACGCCAAAGTCCGTCGTGTAGGTCTCTTTAGGTTTCCACGCAGGTGCGTACAAAGACGTCTGATGCCCAAGAGTATCGTTAGACCAAGCCCCTTTGAAATCGTAACTCATCACGAAGATATGGTCCATGTATTTCTGGGCTTCGTTATAGTTGACCACTTGGATCTTGTCCCAACCGGCGCTGATTGCGGATGTCAGTTCGTATTTCTTTCCAGTTTCAGCGGAGAGATCGTCCAGCATCTGTCTGAGCTCTTTCATGAGGCTCACGTAGACATCACCGTCTTGCGGACCACCAAGGTCAGGGTTTGCACCTTTACCACCCGGAAATTCCCAGTCAATGTCGACTCCATCGAAGAACTTCCATGTTTCAAGGAAATCTTTCACCGAAGCAACGAAACGATCTCTCTTGACTTTATCATCGAAGAAGTAGAAAGGATCGGCTAAGGTCCAGCCACCGACTGATGGTAGAATCTTCAAATCAGGCTTGGCTTGTTTCAACATCATCAGCTGGCCGAAGTTACCTTTATATGGTTCGTTCCAAGATGAAAGACCTTTTTGAGGCTTTTGTAAAGCTGCCCAAGGGTCGTGTATTGATACTTTGAAGTCTTCTCGGCCGCTGCACGAGCGTTGGAGCGCTTGGAAACTACCCTCGATTTCTTTCAAGCTGTCATTGATGCCATCACCCCCGCAAATCGGAATGAAACCGTAAAGAAGATGAGTAAGGTTGGGAATTGGTACACGATCTACTGGGAACTTCCTCGGATAGACACCCCATTCGACGAAGTAAGCCCCGACTACTTTTCCAGAGGTTTGTTTGAACGGTTTGTTCTTCTCTCCCGATTGAGAATTCAAGCGGTGGTAAGTGGCTGCCATCAGTATCAGCGACGACAATCTCAACTGACTCACTAGTACTGCAGCCGTCGGAGTTACAGAGTTCTACCTGCATCTGGTATCTTCCGCCCTTCTTTACTTTGAAGGTTGCCGAGGTGGCACTTCCAGCACCCTTCCAAACTTCCTCGCCATTGAATAAAACCCTTGATTTATCCGCGGGATCACCACTCCATACGTTCCAATTGACAGAAACTTCGGCTGCGTCCCTCTTGGTGACTAATTGGTTGTAGGCTGTAGCTGCTTGGTTTACTTCGACGATTGCGAAGGTCCTCTCTCCCCAGCCGAGGTTGGGTTTCCCTGGTGGGGCCACACGAAGCCGCCGCGATGAGGCCTACGCCGATGACTAACGCCAACGTTGGATGCCCCATAATCGATTCTATAAAAAAAAATCGAATACGTTAAGACGAACTTCTCGTTTGAAAGTCGATTCGAAACTGGATCTACATCTCGATGGTTTGGATTATATAGTGTTTGTGATTTTGGGGCAACCGCTAACGCGGCTGAGCCCGCATCGTGCGGAATATGTATATTATGTCTTAGCGATTTGTTGATATGTAATAATTATCGTTGGCACAGATTTTTTTTTTTGTTTATTCCGGTCATATTTTTAGGCCGGTCAAGGTGAAGATCTAATTGTTTTTTTAATTATTGTCTTCATTTATTTTTTACGTGATTCATCTGATGAGGGATGTGTAACCATTTTCGTGTAGTTAAGTTTTTATTTCTCTTCAAGTTAGCAAGTCTTATATACATCGGTTATTTGTGTAAGTATTTTCATATCAAAGAATGTTTTAGAGGTTATTTTTTTTTTTTTGGTTAACATTAAATATTTATTAGTGATTAATATTCAACATTATTGAGGTTAAAGAAAGTTTTAACATATATGATTTTCAAATATTGATTAAATTCGCTTTTTTTAATGTAATATAGGTTAATGGTTGACCTGAGTCTCAGTTAAACAAAGATTTAGCCAAATATTGTGAACACAATAATCCTTAGAAAAAACTAGAGTCTGCTGGAATCCAATTTATTAATACTGATTTTTAATTTGACTATAACAGCTAAACAAACAAGCACATTAAACCATTTCTAGCTCAATAATCATGCTATCAGCTATGACTAGCTAATGAATTTTTCCTACAAGAAAATGCCAAGTACAAAACTATAAAAATCGATTAAGTGATACTTGAGATAAAGGCCAACTAACAGACAGACATTAGAAAAATATTCGTTGTGGTTGTGTACTATTTAAAAAAAAAATAATTATAAATAAAGTTAGTATAGTTAAATTGAATATTTTGATTTTTCACCACGTTCATGTTAGTTACTGGCAATTTGAGGTTTTCAAAGAACATGACAGCCCTACATCCCGCATGTTACACTATTCATATCTTAAAAATTCGCCATTACAATTTCAAACAATATTGAATGACAGCTATACAAGCTGTAATCAATACCTGAATACATAATTTCAAATATATTTAATTCTAGATCCTTCTGCACGGTCCTCAATTGTGCGCATTCCGAATCCGAGGCTCAGATAGAACAAAATACGGGCTATTAAATTAAAACGCAATATGACAGAAAAAAACTCCATGTAAAATTGACTGTCAAGAAATTATTGTTAAGACATTTTTTTCTATTGTTTAAGATAATTTTTTCTTTACATATGTTACTAAACTCCTCCTAAACGGCTGATCCGATTTTAATGAAATTTTTGTTGTGGATTCGAGAATGGTTTAGATTCACAATTTGGTCCAATTTAATTTTTTATATATAAAACGCGAACGAAGTCACTAGCACAACTAATAAATATATAATTCGATTATTCATACCTTTGGTAAATTAGCTGTACCCGTAAATAACGACTTTTATAACTATTTACCACATCAAATCTCTTAAATATTCGTTGATTGAGTTAAAATATTACAAGATATACAATGGCGGATAATTTTTTATAGACTTCATTCACTATTGTCGTCATAACTTTTCTTCATAGAACCTAATTTAACCAAATATAATATACTAAAAAAATGCTCAGCCAATATAATATCTACGTTTTAAAAACAAGAACCATGTAAATCGGTTCAGCCAGTCGCGAGTTATAACCCAACTAGCGGACAGAAAGGGAGATGTTGCGTTTTAAGTAGGAATAAGTATATATGGATATGACCAGATAATACATTTACAATTAAGAAAATCTTTTATAATTAAAAACAAAACCGACTTCAAAAGAATGAACTATAAAAATACACTAAAAGGACAATTAATAATTACTTTATCAATCTTGTTCGTTCATTTTGAAATCGGAGCTAGTTTATGGATAACAAAGTGGAGTAAATGTGCGTCGCTAATCAGTTTTGATTAATTGCTCTTTAAAATCACCCTAGTCCTTTATTTAGTTTAAATGTAATTGTGATGAAGTTTAGGCAGATGTCTTTCATTTCTAAATTAGCTCTAACTGGCAACGATTTCAAAATTAACGAAGCAGATTAGTTAAGAAATTATTAATTGACTTTTTAGTGCTTTTTATAGTTTCATTCTTTTGAAGTCGGTTTTGTTTTTAATGAAAAAAGTTTTTCTTTTTTTTGCTACAACCACATTGAGACTGGACATCAGGCACTCATAGTAGAAAATATAAATCAACCTGTATCCATTTATAAATAAGTACATTGGTTAACTCTAGCTGATGGACGAAAGAAGATTACATGCAGCTGAGATGCGAATGTTGAGATGGATGTCTGGGGTAACAAGAATGGACAGGATTAGGAATGATTAGAGGAAGTTTGAAAGTGGCGCCAATAACAGACAAGTTAAGAGGCGGTCGTTTATCCTGGTATGGACATGTGAAGCGCAGGGAGAAAGAGAATTTTGTAAGAAAGGTATTGGATATGAATGTGGACGGTTACATGGGAAGGCGAAGACCAAAGAAAAGATGGATGGACTGTGTGAAAGATGATATGCTTAGGAAAGGAGTGAATGCGGAGATGACAACAAATAGAGAGGAATGGAAGAGGAAGACATGTTGCGCCGACCCCAAATAAAAATGGGAAAAGGGTAGGGAGATGATGATGATGATGGTTAACTCTAGCAGTCACCGACTCCAAAATTAACGAACCAGATTAATAAAGTAATTATGTATGTATTCTTTTGAAGTCGGTTTTATTTTTAACTAAAAAATGGGTTTTTTTCTACTTTTTAGTTCAAGTATGTACTTTTAGGTTTAGCTGTGAAGCCTACTTCATAGATTTGGAAACGAATATATAAAACACGCGTAATTGTAATAATATATGAGGGTTCTTCTCAATTTCCCTGAGTTCCACTGATCAGATCCTGGTCTGGTGTAAATGAGAACACTTCGGAAGTGTACTCCTTCAATTTAAAAAAAATTGCAAATCGCTCCACAAGTGGAGGAGAAATCGCGTAACAAACATACAAAAGAAAACTTACAGACGAATTGATGACCTCTTCTTTTTTGAAATCAGTTAAAAAGATGACGACCATGGATGATGATGTGAATCTGACGATATCTGTATTAAATACTAGCGACACGCCCCAACTTCGCACGGGTGTATGTAATTTGTAATTTAAAAAAAAAAACTAAACTAAAGCATATGATAATAACGCACTGATAGTGTAGCTCTTTCTACAGATGATTTTTTTTTAAATCGGTTAATTCGTATGTCTATACTAGTAAATAAAATTGTAATGTCAGTTTGTAATATCAAAACAACAAGTTATATAACTATGTAATTATATAACTATGTTTCCTATACCAAAAACACGATTTAAAAAAAAAAATCTGTCTGTCTTTGCTTTTCCGCCTAAGCTCTGGAACGGCGGAACCGATTTTGACGGGACTTTTTTCTGGCAGAAAGCTGGAGTTACTTTATTTGTCGAGAATAATTAAGATTCCAAGTAAAAAAATTAAAACTCACGATATTATGAATAAAATCCGATTCAATGCGGATAATTTTGGGTATTTAAAAAAAAACGAAATAAAGGTCTTTCTTTTTCAATGATTATGTAAAAACTTACGCATTGAATAAGTGTGCGGAATAGAAAAAATTACACGCGGACGGAGCGGGAACAGCTTGTTATAGATAAAGTTATTATCATTTTTATAAACACTAGGCGTTTATCTTTGTTTTTTTGCAGTGTAGAATTGGTACGAGTTTTTCCGGATAAATTTCTATATTTTATAGTTTTTTTTTTTTTTTAACTGAATTCTCACACAAAAAAATATAGATCACGATATATCCATTTAATATAATCTTAGGACGAGCTGTGTGCCCGCGGCTGCGCCCGCGTTTCTTATGTTCTTTACTACGATTTATACGGAACCCTAATTATTTTCCTACAATTTTTTTTTTATTAAAATAAAGTAAATATATTTTTCATAAATTCAAGCACTTGCTCGCAAAACTGTTTTATTTTATTCATTTTTTTACGCGGAACCCTAATTATTTTCGAAAAATTAAAGGTACCCTAAGAGAGTAACTTCAGCTATCTACCAAAAAACTCCTGTCAAAATCCGTCCAGCCGTTCTAAAGATTACTCTACTCAGAACAAACAGACAGATAGGTTGTTAACGCCATCTATTATCGTATATATTTTCTTCTTATTCTAAATTATTTCTTGTCTATATTATCTATACGTCCCCGCTCTATTTAGTCTATGTATGCATTATCCCTTCCTCTTCCTATTCAAAAACGGAACGCCAACACGCAACCGCCGCCGCTGTCTCTCATATGTTTAAAAATGCACATTAGTTATTAATTAATTATATAGAACATTCATAAAGTGAAGTGAGGTGGAAAATAATATCTGAACCAGCTTAATCGAAGGCTAATAATAAAGGTAAGTTCCGTTTGCTCCTTTCAACATCATACTTTCTAGATATTTCCACACCATAGGTAGACAGATGACATTTTTAAATATTGTATTTTTAGTATAGGCATCGTATAAACATTCATATTTATTTAATAAAAAAAATACATTTTGACAATACAAACAGACACTCCAATTTCATTTATTAGTATGGATTAGTATAGATAATAAGCAGCACAGACATAATCGCGGGTACCAGCTAACTTATCTATAAACGCACGCAATTCAATATGAATCACAGCGGAAAATAAAGTAACATCTCTAATTAGATCAAGCGATTATATACTTTCTAAGAAAATGATATGTCAAACACGACGATTATTATTAATAAAACACAAACAAAATAAAACAAAAGTGTGATCGGTATTATTTGTAACGAATTCTGTAGATATTTTTCAAACATTTTCTTTTCTTGTTTTAATGTTCTCTCAGGCGTTCTTAAAGTCATATTTGAAGGTGTCCTAGTCCTTAAAAACCAATAACCGATGAAACCGAACCGACATTTCACTGAACAAATGTTGAAATGTTTTAGGAAAAAAAAAACGATTTTGGTTTATGTTCCAACTTTTTAATAGAAGCATTAGATAATTTAGGTTTAGTCTCTACATGTACATATACGCCAATCGCCACTTTACAGACACAAGCAATCTTTTCATTACGAAAAGCAAAAGTTTGTTTGCCCATCTTTGCTAGCCCGTGACGTGTTAATAATAATAAAACGTACCTCATATAAACTTTATTTAAATATTGATAATACTTTAAAATTAATTTAAATATCACTACAACTCCGTGTTTTTGTGCTTAGGTCAAAAACAGATTTTCTAGCTCCAGAAACAGCTCGCGTACCAACAACAACTATCGGCCCAAAATATAGCACAATTTACCCAAAAGACTCTTCAAGAAGGGACTAAATAAAACCTCTAAGCTCGGCAAAGCATCGGTAACCACTCTGGTCTGCCTGTTTTACATTATAAACAAAAACAAATCAATGATATTTTTACAGACAAATTTTGCACAAACAACTTCAGTAAATAGCACACAACAAAAATACCTCTCATAAGAGTAAAGGATCTGAAAAATGTAGTGACAGCTCTAAAGCCGTTTGGTCAAATAGCGTATCGGTCGACGTAAATTCGAATCCTGAAATATGCCATAGTTTTCTGTGATATTTATCGTGATTAAACCATAATTTAGTGATAGGCCATTTATGAAAAACTTGCCCTATTAACACTTTTAAGTTAAAAATTTACCGCCATATAGGTACAAATAGGCGTGTTCCGATAGGAAATCATGAGTGAGACTATCAAGACTTTATGACGATTGATACTTCATTGTCCTTTAATACCAAGCGATTTGCGTTCCCAAGCTCAAAATCAAATCAAAATAATTACTTTTTACTTTTAAAGCATAGTCGAGGAACAACTTGGACCATCGAAAGTCAAATATTCGATAGGTTGTCATCGTTTTACCACCAGAAACAAGGAAAGTTTCCGATATCCGGAATTAAGGTGACAAATTTTCACTATATATTTTGTTCTCTAGTACCACGTGTTTTAAATATGCAATAAAAACACTTTCCTCACGAGGGAACTCTAAATTTCGAATCTAGGTCTGTCACGTTCCTTGGATATTTACATACAATGCGAAAGTAACCGATGACGATGTCGCGCATTAGAGTCATCGACCTGGTGGCTCATAAGCAAACGGGTCGCTCGTACCCGCCGCACAAGGCTAAGGTTAACCCGTTCGCTCTCCGGTAATGAATTTTAAAGACAAATATTACATACTTTGGTTTCAAGAAATAACCGGTCTCGCAAAAATTTTGTCGTCCACGTGAAAATTACTTTGTTTTTGTTGTGATTTTATAAAGGCGATATTTGGTTACAATTTTAGTGACTTGTTGGGCTAGTAACGAGATGAATGAAAAACAACTGCATGCGGCAGAGATGGAAATGTTACCAATAAATTTAGATTTAAAAGTAGTACGTTAGAAAGAGTTTGAAGGTGTCATAATTTGTAGAAAAGCTGAAAGGGAATCATTTGTCTTAGCATGGGTATTTCAAATAAAAGAGGAGAAATGTATGTACTGACAAAATTAATGAATATTAATTTTGAGGGATGCAAGGGAGAAGATGGCCAAAGAACAGATGGATGGATAGTGTGAGGGAAGATATGAGAGCAAAAGGTATGAATGAAAATTTGTGGGCTGATATCGATGTATGGAAAAAGAAAACCTCCTGGAAAGCCAAATAATTTGGGAACAGCAAGATAGTAATGATGATCATTAAATATTACGTAAGCATTATTGGAGGAGGTTATGCTTTGCTTATTTTTGATGACTTGGATGACGAGAGGCAGAGGAGTCTGTACGGTGATTACGTGAGCAATGTTTACTTATTAATCTTCGTTTTTGTAATTATGCGGAGAGGGGGATTAATAAATTTGCTTACTATTCCGGACAAATGAAGGATGTTGGGGGAGGGGAGGGGGTAGGGTCAAAATTGTCAAAAATTTGCTTAAGGAATTGTCCCTCTGAACAAACCCAGATGAGGAAGGAAATACAGAAGTCGACTTTAATAGTTGCGGTTCGAACATAGTAATAGAGTATTGGCAATAGTTTTCAATTTGTCGCTTCATCACATTCTTTATCTATTCATTTTATTTGTGCAAATTTAAGAAGATATCCTAGCGGCATCTATTCCATACAAACGTAGTCCCCTGTTTCCTCCCTGGATAATAGCATTATGGTAAATATTTTTATACCAAATAATATATATTTACCACTGACATTCCCGTATGTTTTGTTTTTTCCATAAATTAGTTATTGTAGAAACTAGGGAGCCTTTGAAGATGAAAAAAATGCTCGTCTTTTTCAGACATCGTCAAATTTAAAGAAGCAAACAAAACGTACGTACAAAACTTTATAATTATAAAAACTGAAAGAAAATTAAATTTCGGTTCAGTTCTGGAGGAAGAAACAGGGTACTACGTAGTGATATTTTGCATTTGTAAAATCAGCCCGAGCTGCAGTTGTCCCCATCGTGTTTTATAATTCTTTCTTTGGAGCCAAACACAATAGCAATAGATTTCTGAAATACCTACATTTCCGCCGCATGTCCTCTTAAACCCACGCGACATCCGAATATGTTACCATACGGCTATCGTCCAGGATAGAAAGGAAAGTAAACTTAACCTAAAACCCACTTAAAAAAATGTACGAATAAATCGGCATATTATTAAATATCTCGTCCTTCGGTCTGTCTGTTTATAAGTTTCACGAGAACCATTCAACCGATTGACATAATTCTATTTTCATATTATGGTTGTATTATTTGACCAAACTTTAGTACATATTGTGTTATGTAAATCTAGACATACAAAATTACTAGTCCTGATTGACTGGTTCATCGGTGAAGGGCCTAAACCACTGGGCCTACAAAATACACCTTCTTATAGTTAGAAATAAACGTACACGTATATTGGCGATTATAAAAAAAAAATATTCCTTAAATTTTTTACTTTTTCTCATTTTAATAACGAGGGAGAATATGGGCTGCAAATCGCAGGCGAAGCCGCGGGTATAGCTATGAAATAAATCTGTACTTATAATAAAAGGCTAGAGGTACGAAATCTGTATATTAAAGATATATCAGAAAAATTACCCTGAAAGGTTTCAGAATCGACAACAGAACACATTTCGATGGGTTTTAAAAATTTTGTCTGTCTGTTTATTAATATGCTATCAAAGCTCGGACGGGACATAGAGTACATATGAGATTGATTGCATCTAGAGGAAGAATATAGACTTTCTATTAGAATATAATTATCTGAATACCACGCGAGCGAATTCACGGGCACAGCTAGTTATGAATATAATTATGAACAGTGTTCACATAAAAATAACTCCTATCGTATTACATGTTATCTTAATCTAATACCTAGTATAAAAATAAACAATTATCAGTGTAACAACGACCTAATAAATCATAAAGCCAAGAACAATACGATCTATGTCATTGTCTATGGATGAATAAATGACTAATCATCTTGACTTACATCGGCACACTGAGCTCGTTCCATACGCTTATATAAAGGTTCCATACGTTTATTTAAAGCGAACTTAAATTTATTAGTACCTAGACCTTTACCTAGTACCTATTGATAGAGATTCGATTTTAAAATTCTAGAAAATTTAAGAAAAATAATTTACAGGAATTTACGTTTTTGATCTACTCTTTAGAATTCGTTCGTTACACATTTGAGAATATACACTTTTATATGCACTTACTAAACGGAACAGTTCCGTTTTATTGTTAACTAGCTGTGTGCCTGCGGCTGCGCCCGCGTTTCATATGTTCTCCAAAACGTTTTTAATACGGAACCCTAATTATTTTCCTAAAAATATTTCTCATAAATTCAAACCCTTGCCCGTAAAAAATTACAGTGAATCGTATTTTATTCAATTTTTTATGAGTTTTAATTTTTTTTTACGCGGATCCTAACTATTTTTGAAAATCTGAAGCATCCTGAGTTGCGCGGAGTAACTTCAGCTATGTACCAAAAAAGTCCTGTCAAAATCGGGCTTGCCGTTCCGGCGATTACCCGGAACAGACAGACAGGCAGACAAAAATTTTTGAAAATTGTATTTTTGGTATAAATGTCGTGTATATACATTCATACGTATTTAGTAAAAAAGTATTATTTTGACATTACAAACGGACATTTTAATTTTATTTATTGGTATAGATGTAAAAACTGTAACCAAAATTCTTTTATTGATACCACTAATCCTCGTCAATAGCTACAGAACAAAGACTAAGAAAAACCGATTGACAAACAAAGGAAAAGAGATATTGAACTATTTTATCTTTGCTTATTTATATATATACTAGCTGTGCCCGCGGCTTCGCCCTCTTGGAATTCAGACAATTTGCAACCCATGTTCTCCCCTGGATGCAATATATGTCATTACCAAATTTTATCGAAATCGATTCAGAAGTTTTTGCGTGATTGACGAACAAATTAATATGCAGACAGATAGTGAAATAATTTTAGTAATTGTATTTTTGATATAGGTATCATGTATACATTCATATTTATGAAGTGAAAACACAAACAGACAAACAGACACCTCAATTGTATTTATTAAAATACATAAATAAATATCCAAATCGGTTGAGCTCTTCTCAAGTGATACGCACACAAACTTACAGCGTTTAATTATTTATATTTACATAGGTAATTCTATGCATATACATATATAAGATTTAATTTCAAATTTGATTTAATTTTAAGTTCAAAAATGTTCAATAAAATAAATAATGACTCAAAATATATGCGTCACAGTGCATTGACATTTGCAATTAAAACCGCAAGGACCGCATAACGAAGCTTCATACAAAACTAAAGTATGACTAAAGCTTTTATCATTCTCGGAAACATTAGGAATAAGCTTCAACAAATTTCAAATCCATCCTCATGAAAGGTAACCTCTCTCTGCCTGTTAGTTGGCTTATAAATCGAAACCACTATGCCGAATATCATGATTCTTTTTTAAAAATCATAGATACATTATCTGGTAGCATTTTGGTATGCAATTACGGTTACATAAATCAGCATATCGACAGTATTGTGAGATTAATAGCGAATGAATGGAAAATAAAATTTACCGCCATCGCTATCAATGCGATAAAGTAACATTTCAGGACGAATTATTGAGCGGTCATGTCCCTGTTTATGTCTAAGAAAACAAATATTTTGTGTTGTATGAACTTCATAAGAAATAAATGGCCAAACGTAGGGGCGTATAAAAAAGATTTGCTATTATTTATCTTTATTTTTTTAATCATATTTAAGCTAAGAAAATGTTCGCAAGGCGATTAATGGTAAAAAAATATAATCATATACTACGTTTTTGTATTTGGCACGCGAAATAATTTTTCACACGTTCTTCGAGTTATTCTGATAAAATACGCTAATTGGATTGCTGTTATAAATTGTCAAGCAAATTAAAAAAAAAATATCATGGGAATATGAGAACATAACCTCCGAATTTTATTATAAAACACCGTCGATGTAAGCACATGAGGATATTCGGGGTCAATATACGTGTTTATCAGAGATTGTAATGCACTCTTGTATTATCTATATGTTTCAATGTTATAAGAAATCGAATCTTATCTCATTGGGATAAAGTTGACATTTGATTGTACGATTCGGGAGCGAAGCAAAAAGGTTCACCCCGCAGAGGTTCCATCGCTCTCCGCTTCGCAAAGGGACGTGCACGTATAACGGTAAACTGTAACGGTTAAACAATAAATGAAGTTCCAATTTTAAATCCCGCTTTCGGGTCCATTCGGATTACTATCGCGCGAGGAACGAGTCGAGCGACCCGAATCGAAACGGCCCTCTAGAAATTGCAATGAGAGAGAGAACACAGGCGGGGATTTTATTATTTTAAATTTGAATTCGGAATACGTTCTCGATAATTGTTTTCAGTCTGTGTTGTATTTTTTTTTTTCTTTCGTTTTGCGCAAAGATACTAGATTATACTAACTTACTATGTATTTGTAGAATAGTTTTAAGAGACTTCTTTTTATTTTATTTTTTCCTTAACCCGTTTTTATTACTGCGGTATTTTTCTAACACTAACACAAGAAAAAGTTTGAATAACTTACAAACACTATCTATTGATCGAGCAGAGAAGAAAAAACTTAAAATCTTGATTAAAACATAAGTCTGTTAAATCTAACCTTTACAACTTGCGTTGATGCGTTCTTGAAGTCTTCCTAGTATTTATTAGTGCCACTAGCTAGATGTTGTTTATTACCGTTCATTAATGAAACGTTTAATTAAATATAATAACACAATGACTCATTCATTTTCTATTTTTCTCTTTGTTTTATAATTACCTACACGAGTCTCTACAAATATTGATTGTAAACAAACGCGAAATAATTATATTTGTTTTTTATGCTCACGCAATTATGGTGAAATAACAAATTTTAAACTTAAACATCTCCAGCGACAGATTTAAATTGAATTTTAATCTGTCCATCAACAAAATCAGAAAAATGTTTTAAAAAAAACAAACCCATCACATATATCTGTTATCTGTATTTTAGATTTTAAGAAATTGATAAATCACTTTCGTTCTAGAAATAATTAAAAAAAACTGGCAGCAATATTCGATAAACGAAATTTTAAAATTGGAACACCATTTCCGCAACTTCGTACCGGCTTCTAAAACTGTGAATGTGTTAATTGCATTTACATTATACGATTTAAAATGGAAAGGTCTTAATTATCAACTCCGGAATATTAAATAATAAAAGGAAACATTTTTTTTTTTTTAACTTTACTTAATTATAACTGTTCACTATATACAGAACAGCGAAAAAAAAAACATTTCCAGTTTCGGGTAGCCGTTCGAAATTCGAATGAAATATTGTAATTGTTGTTGAAAATACGAACGCACTTTGTCTGCACTGCATGTCAGAACGACGGCGACGGTACACGCGTCTGCACAAGCCCTGCCAGCACTGATGCTAGTTAGGAATAGTGCTCGACCAGGAAACCTTCTTTAAGGGCTATTTAGTATTATACTCGCGTACCGACTGGACCGCCCTCGTGTGCGTTGTAAAAAAAACAATCGGGCACGCAATAACATGTGTCCAGCGAGTCGTATGAGTCAAGTTCAAAGTAATATCACTGTTTCTTATAAATGAAATCAACTTTCATTCGTAATACAGATGTGTATTTCGCAAACTTTTCCTGGATGATACGTTAAACTATAGAGCAAAATTGTTTCCTATCTAATTTGATTAAATTAATCTAAATTAGCTGTGATCGCGCCTTCATCCTCGTGGAATTCAGACCATTTACAGACTATATGGCTCTTTCATGATTAAAAAATTAAAAGGTTAATACATATTTACTTATTTCAAAGGGGTAAATTTGAAAAGCGCCGATATAGGTTCACATTTTTTTTAACCATTCGCAAGTTTTTGAACTTTCAGGCAACCCCTAATTCACCCTATTAGTGGTGCAATTTTCTTGTAGAGTTCCGCAAGACAGCGATTAAAATAATTCTAAGCCAGTTTAAAATATGTACGTCTTGAAGGAAAACATTTCTTTTACTTTCTTTCCGTTTTTTTAATCATAACAACCCAACTCTTTGGAAGATGAGATTTTATCTTTAGACATTTGTTTGGGGCCGGCTAAGAATTGTACCACCTCATATTTTACTGTGCCATGGGTGTCGTAAAAAGTGACTAAAGGATAACCAGGGGATGGGCAGCAGCATCTTCCGAGCACCACAAACACACCTACTGCGATCACAAACCCGCCTGACAAGCGTGGGGATTATGGTAATTCCCCCCCTTTTTGGGGGAAACCTATGTTCAATAGTAAAATGTTCGGTTGAATCAATCAAATTCGGAAATAAGTACATTTTGTATTTTATCACACATTTTCTAGTGGGTGACATGTCTATGACGCTCTTTGTTAATAACAATGCGTTACAGTATACAACTGACAGGAAAACCTTCAATATCGTTCAATCACGTCTAATCTTTAAATGAAGATTCTTCAGTATTTCCCTCACGTACGTAAAAGAGCACTCAAATAAGCATGTGCTAAGTAAACAAAGGATTTGAATAATAAAATAACGTAAAATATTAAAGGAAATGAAAACCTAAGGGAAGCGTTTACTTATTCGATATTTTTCTGTGGTTTATAAGTTTGAGAATTGTCACCAAATAATTCCACATAAGCTGTTTGATTTCCAATTATTGTATATGTCAACGGTGTATTTCATTCAAGTTAGGGTTGCAATCATTGGAATCAAATTTATAGAATATTTGAATGAGTGAATGAATGAATAAATCATTTATCGTACATCGGTAAGGTGAGTAGCTTAAAATTTTGTCTTTCATATAGCGAATATTCTCTGTAAAGACATGATTTTGAAGCGATTATGGCGCAGTGTGTAGTGTGGCCGGATTCCACATCAGTTTACGCGAGTTTCAAAATCAAAATCAAAATTTATTTATTCAATTTAGGCCCTAAGAAGGCGCTTATGAACGTCTAAAACACTACCACCGGTTCGGAAAACAACACAGTCGAGAAGAGCCGGCAAGAAACTCGATCTGGTTCTTTTTTTTTTTTCATAAATATAATATATATCATTTTTTTTGTCATATAAAAAACTATACAAATCGTAGTTTTTAGTGGAAGCATAGAGATGTGGGTTAATTCCAGACATCACTATCGTTCACGTAATGATCCACCCTGTAATAACCTTTTGAGATTAAAACTTGCTTGACATAATACTTGAACTTATTGTCAGGTAAATCGGTAACGTTTACTTGGGATCTTATTGTAAAACCGAATACTATTACCTATAAAGCTTTTATTACACTTACTTAACCTAAAGCGTGGTTCCGGCCAACTTGTCTTTACTTCTAGTATTAAAATTATGACGATCATTCACTAGATCTAGCTTGTCTAAATTTTTACGAATATGCATTAAGTTATCGAAGATGTATTGGGAGGGCAAAGTTAAGATATCATATTCTTGAAACTTGTTCTTTAGAGATTCGCGAGGTCCCATATTATATATTGCTCGAACAGCTCTCTTTTGTAACGTAAAAATGGTGTCTACCTCTGCTGCTGTACCCCACAGCAAAATACCGTAAGACATTAAGCTGTGAAAGTAAGCAAAGTAGACTAACCTAGCAGTAGCAATATCCGTCAACTGGCGAATTTTTCGAACCGCAAAAGCAGCGGAACTAAGCCTTCCTGCCAAAGTTTTAATACGTTTAATAGTTTGAGCCCATCTATCCAACTCTAAAATCAGCCTGAGCTTTAGGTGAAGGAAAATATCGCGAGGAAACCATAGCATGGTGGTAGGGCATTTTCTAATAATACCCGCCTGGGTAGCTACCACCCTCATTCTTGAAAAATCTGTTGCTAAATACCAATAGGAGTGTTCAGGCTGCATCACTTGCGAAACATTACTTCTAGGCTAAGTGTGTTCACCATCCTGGACCACATCGTCACTTAACATCAGGTGAGATTGTGGTCAATACACTAAGCCTATACCGTGTAAAAAACAATACCTGAGTCTAGTTTTAAGAATTTATTCTTCTTCTTATTTAATGCCAATATTTGAGTTACATACTCTATTCTGACAATATCATATTCTAGTAAACTTCCAGCTATATGGCCAATAGAGTTCCGGCCTAGATATGTATAAAGATATGCGCCTAACAACAACCGGCATAGTTTAGAGGGAATGAAAATTGTAAAATTCTTTCTAGGTCTAATTATAAAGAGCCATTGAAGTTTTGTCATGAGGAATCCATAGCATCATGGTAGTGCGGTAGTGTTCCGCCAAAATCAATTAAGAGACTAGTTGTGACTCTGTTTATTAATCTGGACTATATCGTCATTTGACATCAGATGAGGATTATCTTATCTATAATAATAACTACCCTTAGTAGTATTAGAAGCAACTTTTGCTTACCTAATCACCTGATGGTCTGATGACCCGTCCAGTCCTCCATGCCATAAAAAATAACCAAAACTGCCTAACGCCGCTCTAACCTCTAAAATTGTATTTTTGGTATATATATATGTAAATCCATTCGTTATGTATTTAGTCAAAAAAATATTATTTTGATGTTACAAACGGACAGTTCGATTTTATTTATTAGCATAGATAGAGAACACATATTATTGTTAACTCTTTCTACTTACCAGTTTAGTTTATAGTATAATCATACTTCGGTCACTAACCGGAGTGCATTTCTCGTTACAGGTTATTCCAGAATTGTAGCAGGTTTAAAACGTACGTATATATTATACGTATACTTCAATATTATATCATGGTAGGGTATTCTTATTATTATGCTTAATTCATTTAAGAGTATCTACCAACGCGCGTGGAAACTTCTCGAATACAAGACGAACAAAACAAGTTAATCGAAATGAGACAAACCGTTTTCTTCTTCTTGGTTTATGACAATCTGCGGTTTAAATTCAGCCAGTGGCATGTGATGAGATATGTAATCTTCTAAGCTCCAGCAAAACAGATGGCTCATCTGTCTTGAACTTTCCACGGGAATTTTTGTGGCACCTCGGAATTAATGTTTCTAATGCACAGTAACGATATATTAGAATTATTAGAATTCACGCTCCGTGACATTATTTACAATTCACTTGTACATTATAAATGAACTAAATCACGCAAAATACCACCAAAAATTACATAATCTATAGTCAAATACTCTCAAGTAAAAGGTTTAAAAAAACGACTATGCGACAAAGCAGACTCGCGCCAAGCACTCCCTAGTCAAGCCGTTTTTGATATATCATAAAAAAGTCATACCATACAAACTGTATGACGAAATTAATGTTCTTCGTAATTTGTTTTCGTGGTTCTTCTCTGCTATTCGGGGTGGAGGGCGAATCTAATAAAACAGAGGTCATGAAAATCGGTCCAGCCGTTCTTGATTTAGCTGAGTAGAAAACAGACTTTAGTAACCTGGAGGAGTCCATACCAATCTTTCCATACTCGTCACTTTAATTCATAATAATAATAATAATTAGGATTGTTTCTCAGAAAATATACCAAAAGATGAAATTAAAAAAAAATGATCAAAACCAACGAACTTTTGAGCGTTTTAATTTTATCCTAGAGTGAAAGAGCTCTGTACTAAATTATAACGTCACGCTTTACGTGTCCAAGTACAAGTTCTATACTAACAATGGATTTGCGAACAAGAGCACCCCCCTACCTCTCAATCCCCACCAAAAATTGTAAATCTCAGAATTTTATTAACCGAATTAATTTTTTTTTTTCGTTACGCGTATAATTAAAAAAAAATTATTCACATAAACATAAGTGAAATACCCTATTGGGAACAAGAAATAATATTAAATGCGATCGAAGCTGCAGGCACCACTAGTGTGTTTTATAATCCCATTCGTAATCCGGAACGGTAAGCTATCTGTCTCAAACTAACAGTGTATATAAACGAAAATTAGGTATTATCCACAAAGAAATCCAGAAGTTTCTGAGGTGCTAATGCAAGGTGTTTGTCCTGCAGCCTTTGTCCATCGGCCTGTGTTTAATTATTCTGGACACGATAAAACGCAAGGCCAATACCAGGATATAATAAACAACAGTAAGGCAACTTGCAAATTAATTGTTTAAATAATTAACACATTATTTTTGTTGCAAACTGACGACTATGTCCTTTTTACGGTATAAAGTGACAAACGGTCATGCAGTATTTCTGTTATCGATAATGACCACTGCTACCAAAACAACGAAATATAATTATTTACAACAACACTCAAAAGACAACAGTGTTCTAACTAAGAAAGATGTTTCATTTCTCTAGAGAGTTATTCTTAGTCAATGGCAAACCAGACACACATCTCTGCAGATATCAAACAGAGTATTTTTCAAATGTTATATAAACACCATCTATTATCGTATATATTTTCTTCTGAGCCCCCGCTCTATTTAGTCTATGTATTCATTATCCCTTCCTCTTCCTATTCAAAACGGAACGCCAACACGCAACCGCCGCCGCTGTCTCTTGTATATTTAAAAGTGAAAATTAATTATCCAATTATATTACTTACGAGAATATAGAACATTCATAAAGTGAAGTGAGGTGGAAAATAAAATCTGAACCAGCTTAATCGAAGGCTAATAATAAAGGTAAGTTCCGTTTGCTTCAACACCGGTTGTTCAATACCATCCTTTTAAATATCTCCACACCAGAAGTATTTAAACAGGCAATTTTCAAATGGTCATTGCTACCATTTTAATGGTTATTTACTTTTTATCAAGGTTTTGTTAAAGATTTTATAGTAATAATCTAAGCTGATTTTCAGTTGCGATTTCGAGAAATATGTAAGGAATATTTACATATTAATTTCTCCAAATTATGCAAATACATACATACATACATATGCTCACGCCTGTTTTCCCCGAAGGGTTAGGCAGAGGTGAAGTAGCGAACTACACCACCCACATTTCGCCGAGCTTAGTTCCGTCCCAGATGTGACAGGGGGCGAGCCTGTCGCCATATCGGGCACAAATTCCAAACTCCGGGATGATACTGAGTAGAAAAAACCCAATATCACTTGACCCGACCCGGGGATCGAACCCGAGACCTCAGAACGGCAGTCGTATGTAATACAACTGCGCTACCGAAGCAGTTAATGCAAATACTTACTTAATAATATGAGCAATGCTTACTTTTGCTGACAAGAGGGGTCAACGTTGTTCTAGATTTTGCTTTTTTGAAAGGTCTCTAACTAAAAACGGTAACACGTCAAATCTAGATATTAAACTGCCTTTTCAAAACAACATCAAATGACCTTTTGCATTATCTATGTACTGACACATTTTAATAATCGCTTTTATCTTCAAATTTCTAAGTTTACCTAGATAATAAATTACAAAAAAAAAATGCAGACGAACATTTAGATTTTAGATTTTTGGATGGCATTGGTCTACATTGTTATCAAATGTTTACATTACTTAAGAAGTTGCTATGCAACAGATACACGTCCTTAAAACACCGAACTAAGCTCGGTTAACCACGTACTTATAATAATACGTGAGTTTACATACAATTATTATATTTTTATTGATCAGCAAAAAAGTTGCCTCACTGAATTTACCATACACTGTGCGAATCCCGTACGAGATGCCACACGGAACACATATATTACGAGTTCCGTATTATTGTTTTGTTAGACAAAAGATGTGTCGTATAAATAAAATTGTTACGGTCACACACATGGAAGGTAATCTTTGTCATCATTATGAAGAATGGGAACGGCACCCCATCGTTCACGCTCCGTTTATTCGGCCCCATCCGGGGTTATATCTTCACATTTTTAATATTTTTAGGGGGTAGGAAATACTTTTTCACCTGCTGTTCATGACTCATATAACCTTATATGACGAGTGAAAATCTTAAGTGGTCCAAGGTCGTCACAATAGCCTTTAAGAATTGGCTTGTTGACAAATTATCAAGCTTAAGAGGATATGCGGATGGAAAAGTAGGTATTTTAGAAAAAGACAAAATTATAAAAAACGAAATAGATAACTGCAGCTCGGGCTGATTTTACAAAAAAAATTGAAAAATAGACGAAAATATTACTTCGTAGTACCCTGTTTTCTCGTCCAAAACAGAATCGATTTGTAATTTTCTTTCAGTTTTACAATAATAAAGACATTAAGCTATGCTTGTGCTTTTTTTTTTATAATTTACCCATCAAATTTGTTTGACGAACGTTTGAAAATTACGGTAAAAAATGTAGCATTTTTATCATTTTCAAAAGATCCTAGTTTCTGCAATGACTAATTTATGGACAAAATCAATACGTACGGGTATGCCGGTGGTGGATATATATTATTTGGTATACAAATATTTACCACAATGCTATTATCAAGGGAGGAAACAGGGGCCTACATTTGTATGAAATAAGTTCCGCTAGGAATACCTCTTAAAAACTACCTTTAAGATTAGAGGATTAGAGTCTCTTACTCAGGAGAGCATTATTTTAAAATAGATTATAATAGATTACAATATGCCCGCGCTAATTCGTCCACGTGGTTTTTTTTTCACAGTGAGTGAAAATTATTGCTGCCAATAAAAATAATAAGTGGGGTGACTTTTAAAAATTAAAATTTGTAGTCACTTTTTTTTTTTTTTAAATCCCCGCCTATTCTTCCTCGGGCATGACCAGAGTCCTTGTTATTACTGTCCTTTTATTTGTGATCTTTTATTGTTTTTTTTTTTCGTTTTTTATAGCATGTTCTTTTGCTTATGTTTTCTTTTTATAAAACTTTTTATTTCTCTTAAATCTAACAATACAGTCTGTTCGTCTAAATTAATAAAATAAAGTCCAGTCTTATGGTGTATAGTAGTCATATCAACAATTTTAAACAATTAATCAATTCGTATAATTAAAATACTTAAATCAATTTATAGTCAAAATTAAAAACTAAATTACAAATAGAATCAATTCATATAGATTCAATTCAAGTTAAAAGTTAAAACTGAATTCAAAATTAAACTCAAAATTCAAAATCATTTAAAATCCAAAAACAAATTCAGGGCAGCAGTATAAACACTAAGTACACTAAGTAGTCACTTAGAGGATCTTAGAAAAATGAAAGAATTTATTTTACACTTAATTATTATATTGCTTTGCTAATTCCGCTTCAAAAGATTCAGGTAAAAAAAAATCAGGTACCAAAAGCCGTGACAACTGAAAATAATTTGAGGCGTAGTAGCATCAACCATATTATTAACACCTATATCCATACAGATTATTTTAATGTTCATTAAGGTTTTTGTCCTAACATAGATAATTTCAAGAGGAAGGGAGAGAGACATTAAGACGTTTTGCACCAATGCCGATGCCGATGACAGTAGGGTGCGTGAATATACTACAACAATTACATAATTGCGGGATGAACTAACGTAATCTCATTCAGTATATAATGTTCATGTCCATGTTAAAATTGACGTTGATGTTAACGCTGACGCTGATACTGACGCTGACGTTGATGCTGTTGTTACTGACACTGATCCTGACACTGACGTCGACTTTGGTGTCGATAATGGTATTGGTGTTGTCATTATAACGCTAAAACAGATTTAACTTAAATTCGATATAGAGGTAGATTTAATAAAAGAAATAAACATAGGATCTCTTATATAAATAAATAGCTCCGACGAGTTACGTCAAAGATTCGTTTGTGTAAAGTTAAGGGTAATCGTGTAAAAGTTGCATACGTTATATGTTAATAGCTTGCTTTTAGATCTTTGATGAAGATGCCTTTTATGATCTCAATTAAGAAACACTAAAGTCAAGCTTTACTCATCTTATTAAATAACTGATCCATCTCAGTCGGCGCTTAGATTAGGGCGCGACGACGCGCAGGGAGCGCGGGCGGTCTGATCAAAAAACTTTTCTCGTTACTGCGTCGCGTCGCTCATTTGACATGTTCGAGCTGAGTTCTCAACTTTGTTTCAGCCGAGGGTAATGAGGATCCGGAAGGTTTAGGGGGTGCTGGACGTCTATTTGTCTGTATCTTAATATCGAGTGACAAAAACGATCGTATTTATATACGTAATAGGTTACAGAAAGTTGGGCATTCTGAATTGGGTGTTTCATTTACAAAATTATTTGGGTTAATTACCTTGGAAAACTGACATTAACTCTTCCTTTGAATGATACTCTTTCTAGCTAATAAGCTATACAATAAACAATAGTTTACAGCGCATTTTTTGTGTTATTGTCATTAGATGGCGCGGTTCAAATATATCACTTCACACAATATATCACAATCGTTAGTTTGTTATTGCCATTTTTGTATTCTACTCAGATATTTTTATTGGGCACCTATATTAAGTTAAAATCAAAAACTCTTCATTTAATTTATGCTCTAAGGAGGCGCTTATGAAAGTCAAAAACACTGCCACCGTTTCGAAAAACAACAGTCGAGAAGTATCATGAGTAACGTAGTTGAGATTTATACAGTAACAAAAAAATACTGGTTACTCGTACCGCAAAGACAACTCGATCAAATATACCTTGTTATCTATAATCACCGTATGGTGCCAGCCATGAATAGTATCACCCCATATCTTCCCGTAGGTGTCGTAAATGGCGACTAAGGGAAAAAATAGTGGATGAGAAGCAGTATCATCTGAATACCACAAACATCTACTACGATAGCCAACCCACCTGCCAAGCGTGGCGATTATGACAATCCCCCCCCCCCTACACCCGTTATTGGGGAAGATTTGGGAAGATAAACAACTCTTCATAAATTACACCCTTCGTAAAGAACACAGAGCAGAGTACTTTTCACTTTACTGAAGTCTTACTTCCGTCAGCCAATCTTGTAGAGTCTAGATTGCTTCACTAAGGAATACAAGCATCATCATCATCGTGTCAGCTGAATGTCCACTGCTGGATACATGTCTGCCTCAGACATCTCCGCAACGACCGGTCTTGCGCCATCCATGTCTAGCGGATTTCAGCGATGTTCACCAGGACGTCGGTTCACCTTTCTAGGGGCCCTATCCACGTTATGTCTTCCAGTACGTGAACGTCATTCGAGAACTCGTTGGCTAAACCTACGTAATACGTGTTTTTAGGAAATCAACATCATTTTTAACCAAGACTAAAACGCTAAAGCAAACACATATTTTTATTTAAACTTCCTTGGTAATTGCAATAGCTGTCCATAAATATACTAAAGCAGTTCTTGCAGTCCGAAATCGTCTTAACCGTTATTATATGAAAACATACTCATGTCAAATGTATCCGGGCACGTGACAAAACATTATCTGTTATACCCTCAAAGTTAACTAACGCTCTTGAAGACGGACTTAAATTTTTAGAAGAATGCAAAAGTGAATCCAGATTCTACGAGAAATAACCATAAAAAAACCGTGGAGTTTTAGTCACAAATCCTTTCATTCCTCGTCTAGTGGGAAGTTCAGTATTCTTATTTAAGATTTCTACTCGTGATAAAAAAGGTGGTCTTCTACCAGACGCTTAATCATAAAACATGCATAACATAAAATAGATATATTTTTTATTTTTTTGTTATTATATTGTTATAGTATAGTACCTTATAGTATTGTTGCCATATTTTCGAAGTTCGAGCAGGATGGGCCACCGTTTTGCTGGAGCTTGGTAATGTTGATACAAGATTTAAAATACATCTTACCCACATGATACTGGCACAAATTGCGTGTACGCAAATTGCCAATGTCAAATCAGAATCAATATCAAAAGATTATTTATTTAATTTAGGCTCTATAAAGGCGCTTATAAACGTCAAAACATTACCACCGGTTCAGAAAATAACCCAGTCGAAAAGAGTCGGCAAGAAAGTCGATCTGATTCTTTTTTTACAAATTTATAATATAAATATACATATAATGTTTAAATACAAACTATATAAATCATAGTTACAACTATTGTTAGCGGAAGCAATCGTTCCCACTTATATCGAATAGACATTTAGTTTTTAAGATCTCTTGCAAAATAACGGTTTTGAAATTTTTCCCAACTGACTGAGCTCATATCTCCTTACCTCTAATCCATTAACTTGCTATTTTCAACCTTATGGTGCATAATTTTTTCGATGTTTTGCATGAAATAATTTGGTAATGATCCACAAGTTTAATATATTGAAAATAAAAACATTTATTTTGAGGTGCCACTAAAAACTGTAATTTTAGCATTGATTTAAGGTTAGGCTTCAAAATTGGCAGTATGAACTAATTCCTTAGCCTGTCATATTAAATGAATATCATTACTACCACTCAACGATTGTTATCGGACTTTATCGGGCAATAAATCCATTTCTTTAATCAGTGAAGTATATTTAGAATTATATTTTTGTTGCACTCAGGTTTTTTTCTGTTATGGATAAGAATGCGATATATTAAGTTCTTGCGCACAATTTACATCCGTATATTTACACGAGTTATTTCAAAATTGGTGGGGCGCTGTAGACGGGCAAAGCAACGCCCACACAGTACAACATAACGCCAACATTAAAGAGAATTTGCACTAACTAGTATGCATTTCATTGTCACAAGCCGTTTCACTTCTCGTGTACTATTTTTTTTTTTCAGTACAACTGTTGAAATGCATATGGTCCCTCTGTAAGACGATCGCAAAATTAGCAACCAGCCGTGGTGATCCGGCGGTAAGAGAATCAAAACAAATGTCTTCAAGAATGTTCTTTTATATAAGTTCTATATAGAATGAAAAGTTAAAAGGAACATACAGATTATAATTTTTAAATTATCCGTATTTCTTTCCCCACATTGACCGTGTATTTTCTTCCCATAGTACGAATCTTTTGCATAGTAGAGATACTTAATGACTAGCTAACTTCTGGGTGTTTTTTTTTTCGTGACGGTTGCGCGCGCATCTTAAAAATGTATTCTCATATTTTTTTCCTAATACGCCATAAGAAGTATAACTTCAAAAAACAGCTACAAGTTACCACTCGATGAGTATTTACGGAGAGCTGCTGTCTTCTATAAGATAATAAAACCGACATGTCAATATAGAGACACAGGGTTTTACCAAATGGTTATGGTGGAAATAAACAATTTCTTTCTTTATTTCTTCTTCTTCTTGTGTTTTTTTAATGGCTCTACACGTTACTTTCTTTCTTTCAAATTCATGAACTATGACTAGTTTTTCGAGATTATTTAGATTTATATGATGATGAGGTTGGTAAGGTAGTCATAATTCGAAGTGACATGTACAGATCGCTTAGGTATAGGTTTGTTTTTAGAATAGGTTATTCATTAGAATCACACATATCTTATTTCTCTTGGACGATTACTTGTTTAAGATTAAATAAAAGTTTGGTTTAATAATTTTTATATTTTTATAAATTTGAAAAAAAAAAACTAAAACCTTTTTGCTCATGGAAATACAAATATATATAAAATACAAGCATGTCTGTTAGTCATCAATTAAAATGTGTATCGCAAAACATGTTTGTTATGAATATAAATCTTTTACTTATTAACTATGTTAATAGCTGTTTTTTATAGTTTGTTATTGGTATAAAGAACGTGGATACATATGAATGTTTATATGATACCAAAATACCATTTTTAAAACTTTTATCTGTCTTGCCTATTTGTTCCGAGTAATCTCCGGAACGGCTTTACCAATTCTGACGGGACTTTTTTGCTAGGTAGCTGAAGTTACTCAGCGTAACTTAGAGTACTTTTGTTTTTCGAAAATAATTATAGTTCCGAGGAAAAAAATTACTTAAAACTCATGAAATTGAGAATAAAATCTGATCCAATGCGCAGTTTTACTTTCAGATATTATTGAATTTGTCAGAAATAATTTTGCTTGATGATAGTTTAAAAAATTTAGAAAATAATTAGATTTCCGTATAAAAACTTAAAACTATATTAAGCAATGAAAAATATATGAAACGCGGGCGCAGTCGCGGGCACTCATCTAATTATAATATTATTTTATTTTATTTCTCACAAGAAAACTTACAGCCAAACACTAGAGTAAATACAATGAATAATACTGAAGGCCATTTAAAAGTTAAATAATATAATGCCAATTGACGTTTTGTTTATAGTTGTTGGCGGGGAGTGGTTGGTCATACACTCGTCCTTTAACCCTTTGACACTCATAACAAACCATCGGTCAAAAAATGCCAAGCGAAAATGAACCTTATGAACATCAAATAAGGTTTGTTGATAGTCTTTTGTTTCAGATGTATTACCTTACGTAGATAATTTGTTACGGCCATTCATACGTGTCTTTTAAGGCAAAAGGTGTGCTTCTGTGTTGTGGCCAATTTTGTTAACGAATTTTTATAACAAAATTCAGAATAATGTATTTAACAGTTCAATTTATTTATATTAATTTTATTATTAAATTTATAAAATATTTATTAATTTTACTATTTTAAATATACTGTTTCTAAGCAGTAGCGATAACATACAAGAAATATTTTTATATTTTTACAATATAATATTACAGTAATGTAAGTAATACATGAATGTAAAGTATGTTTGCTATTCCCAAACTGTATATTCGATTGTGATCAAACTTTCATATGTCGAATGCAATGTCGATTACAACTAATTTGTAATGAAACAATAATAACAATAGGCTATTTTACAATGAGTGTAAAAATAAATACAAAAATATTTTTATGTACTTCTCGACATAAAAATTGTTTCATGTATTATATAAATTATCATTATTCTGTTAAATTTTACTTATAAATCTTGAGACAATGTGTAAGACTATAAATTATGATAAATTCTTTATATTTTATTTCGAATATAATTTTGTTAAATTAATTTGTTTTACTCTGATTTATTCTATATTCAATGCTTTATTATTTCATTATTTTATAATGTAGAAAAGTGGGTGCGCCATTATTGGTTTTATGTAGATGTCTGTTGATTTCCGTTTTAATTTACTAAGGAGTAAGAACTAATTCAGCAGGACTTTCTGTTATGATGTATTGTTGTTTTAAAATGTTTCTGTAATTATTGTAAAATATAGAAATAACTCATATTTATCATATCATAGTCATAAGGCCGGGTCTAAATTGCCACATGTTTTTTTTATTAAAAATCAGTCTTCGTTGAACCTTGGTCTTCGTACAATGTATGTAATTTGTTTTAAAAATGTTCTTAGAAATTGCACTTGATTATGTCGAAATTTGACCAGTTAAAATCTTAATCTTAATAAGTAAAAAATGGTTTGTGTTACGCTAACAATTTACAGTACAGACAAATATACAAGAAGGAGAAAGAAATGGCAAGGATAAGCTATAGATTATTTTATAAATTAAATTTTAACTTCACTACATCACAATAGATATTTATCGCGCGAGAATTTGTGTAACGTGTACACAGCGAGGCGCCTATTTGCGATAGGCCAAGCTCCTGCAAGGAGTTTTATTATTCTGCGGTAAATAAAAAAAATCTTTTTTATACGTAGATATGTTAGATGGGTGCTTGGCGCGATTTTGGTCTGTCATATTGTCGTTTTCATTTTCAATTAATTATTTTACAGTATTTGTCCATATATTATGTAATTTCGGTAGCAGTTTATGTGATATAGTGTTTTTATGATACACAAGTGAAGTGAAGTGAAAACAATGACACTTAGCATGAAATGTCCCAATAATTCCCGTTGTGGTCGTAACAGAAGGCCACCATTTTGTTCCCCCATTCATTTGTTGATAGTGTTCCTAGCGTCTGAGTTGGCTGCATTGTCTAGTACCTTTGCCTTTTCCTTAAAAAGGAATAAATTGAACCAAAGAAAAAGAAAAGTAAGATACAATCTTTGTCGTATTTCAGGACATAAATAAATAAAAAAATAAGAACATAAACTTATTAGGATTATTTTATTTCAGTTCTTATATATTTTTGCTTACTAGAAATTTTTTCTAATAAAAGTGTAATTTTATTGTAGCGCCATATATGGGCTGGATAACTTATTGAAAAATAACTTACGTACCAAATTTATGAATAAAAAAATATTTTCTTTTAAAAACAAATTGAATTAAATTTAATTTTTGTAATTAAATTTGAATTGTAGAAAAAATTGTTTCTGGTTTTTCTAAAAATATTTTTATAAGCAAACAATGGCTTTGTTTACATTATCTATGGATTTCACTTCTGTGAATTTCGCTGTCCATATTTCAACGTAATGGACCACCGTTTTATGGGAAATAATTGTTGTATCAGTGTAGGATTGTGCGTTATGAATCTAAGTTTCAAGTGCTGTGTATAAAAACAAAGTATCAAGTGCCATTTGTCAATAAATTGAGCGCCAAAAGTTAAATGTCCGTAAGTCATATTTTCCAATCTGTCATTTTCAAAAAAGTTGCCCAATTGGGCAAGGTCAATAGCCAACGGGTTAATTTATTAACTTGCAGTATATACACGTTATGTAATTTTGGCGGCATTATATGTGAAATAGTTTAGTTACGTTATACAAGTGAATAGAAAATTATGACATGAAGCGTGAATTCCGAGATCTCCCAACAACTTGAAATAGATTTAACAAAAGACCGCCATTTTGTTTCTCCGTTGTATGAAAAGTTTTCTTAATGTTAGATTTGGCTGCATAGTCATGTGCCTTTGCCTTTTTCTTCCATTCATACGAAAGATGTCCGTTGCTAGACGTTGGTCCTCCCCAAAAATCTCAACGACGATTGGTCTTGCGCCACCCGCATCCGTTACCTTTTTCTTAAAAGGGAATAAATAGATCCAAAAAAAATTTTCTCAAACATAAAATAATACTTCATCTGATATTAAATAAACTAAGAACCTAAGATCAATGACGACCATCGATAGATAAAAATAAATTGGACTATCATCATGTCTAAATTTACCACGTCCAAAGCCACTGAGCGCCAGAATTTGAACGTCATCTTATACTTGACATACTGTAGCATGTTGACGGCTGACGTCATAGCATTGGTAACGGGAATCTATAAGATATTCCCCTACTTAAAATCGCTAAACACCGACAAAAAAGAACGTCATGATAATTTCAAAAAAGTACTAATGACACAAAATCCGTTAATGGATTTCCAATTTTAAGGCTTCGACTGTAGTATTTTCAGGCTCGAGTGAACTATTAATGAACCACATTCTCTCGTACAGCATCATTGTTCATGCATTTTAATGCCACTGAATCCAATTACATTAATGAGTTACGGCACTTGACTGATAGCATGTAACAATCACTTTTGCCTCATTCACCTATAGGCACTGTGGCATGATTTATTTTAATATTGAACGTTAATGTTTTAAAGTTTTTTAATTGTAGCTTTCAACTCTTATCCTCGCAAACGCTTGAAGTGGATAACATAAAAGTCCTAGCTAAAGTCGGACGCTCGACTCTAAATGGTCGCTACTAGATAAATTATGTAGATTTGGAAAGCTTTATAAGCCCCAAACTTCCTGAATATACAATGGTTATTTATATTTAAAAAAAATGAAAAGGTGTAAGTTCAGTTTTAATAAGAAAACAAACATTCCCATATTAAAGTTATAAGAAAGTGACTAAAAATAGCAACCTTTTAGAATTAAATTACAGCGAGGGGGCTTTTTTTTTATCCACCTCAAGCATTTGAGAGGGTATGAGTTGAAAAAAAAAAGTTTAAGTACTGTAAATTGACAGCTCCTTGGCCACAATCTCACCTGATTTTAAGTGATAAAGTATTCCAGGATGGTAAACACACTAAACCTAGAGCTACTGGCTCCTAAGTAATGCTACGTAAACACGCCTATTGTTGTGTGGCGACTGGCTTAATGGAGTGTAATTCAATAAACTGGTCTGATTACCGTATTACTCCAGTTCGATAAAGTAACAAAGAATGGACAATATCAGAAATTGATGTCTTTCTTCTAGCCGCGATGTGGCTATGAGGTCGAGGGTTCAGAGAGTTAGATGGCATGAACTAGGATATATATAGTCACAATCATAATTATTATTTATCTCCTGGTAGGCTTAGTTATCGACTTCATGCAGCGTTCACAGCGGGTGGATCTGGAAGACAACGCTGCTCGCGCTTCGTTCACTACGACCCGAAATCTTCTATAGAAACGGACGTATCATCCGGCCCGCTGTTTGGCGAAACCATAAGTCAATTGTGTGTGAAGCTATACTAAGTGCATGACCAGAACAAAACGGACGTCCATGATCAAGGCACAGTTCCATCTTATTACCTCAGAGAAGTAAAAAATGTAATTTAAAAATAAACTAAATTATCGTGACCAATCATTGTACACATCGTAAAAGTCCGTCACTTCGAAAAACAGAATCCATTATGTAACGCACATCTAAATGTTACATACACACATATATAGGGTTCGTGGTTCATGATCTAAAAATAATAATATAGAGTTTATTGGACACTACGAAATTTTATGAGACAATTTAATTAAATGATGCGGTTAGGCTAGTGGGTCCATTTAAATGGGTTTAATCCTTTTTGTCTCCCGACTAAAGTAAAATAATAGCTAATGAGCATCTATTCTAAGAAGAGGGCTCCTAAAATGCTGCAGTATTTTCCTTTTATGGACATGCATGTGACAGTTTTTCTAGAAACGAAAGATTTAGTTTTGCGACGTGAAAACGGGTTATTAAATAATATAAAAATAGTATACGATAACATTTTATATTCCTCTATCATTTATGAAAGGTAACGTCTCTGTATGTCTGTCCGTTAACCGTTTTTTTTTGTTGTTTTAAATCATAGAAATAATATATATATATATATATATGTGTTAATTATCGATCATAAGTGAAAAAAAGGGGCACTTGAATTCTATCGTAGTACCCGCGAGAATTGTCGCAGGGTTGAGTTTGGTAATAACTTGACGCGAGCATACACGTTGTTATAGATGAAATTGTTGGTGATTAGCGTTAAACGTTAAATTGATTGTTAAGCCTTCCTAGCTATTACTCAGTTCACACATTCACACTATACACTGGTTACTACACACTGGCTACAGAAGGTGAAGCAGGACACCGGTGTTACTCGAGAGGTAAGTGTCGATCTATAAGACCTTATTTTGGTCTACTGCGAATCGCAGGTCGGCCAGGGTTAATCACGACCCCGAATCGTTTAGACTAGTGCCCAGCGCTATTCGTTTGATTACAGTCGTGACTAACTCGAACAATATGTATTACCATCAGTCATTCTTTTTCCGACTTTATTCAATGACTTCCTCATAACTTCCTCCATATATTATGTAATCTAATAAAGTAAAGCCAGAAAATACATATCTAATGTAAGTCGGTTCAATGAATGTTGAATTTAAGCTAACAAACGGACAGAGAGAAACATAATTGTAGCCTTGTATATATTGTAAGGATATGCTTAAGAAAGGAATGCGATATTAAAAAAGAAATATTTTATTCAATTTTTATGCCCTGATAAGGCGCTTATGAACGTCAAAATACTACTACCGGTTCGGAAAATAATACAGTCATCGAGACGAAAAACGATAAGAAACTCGATCTGATTTTGGGACGTTACAAATTTTATTAATAGATGCACAGAGAAAGCTGTCACTTCCAGACATCACCATCGTTCACATAATGATCCACTCTGTAACAACCTTTGCAAATCAAAACCTGCTTGACAGGGCGCTTGAACTTATTGTCCGGTAACTCGGGAATGTTCTTTGTGATTTTTTTGTAAAACCTAGCACTATTACCTAGAAAACTGTTATTAGTTTTGCTAAGTCCGAAACAAGAAAAACTGTTAATTTATGTTCATTTCTTTTATTAAAATTATGCTGATCGTTACAAGTTAAAGTTTATCTAAATTTTTGCTTTAGGGGGTCGTTCAGGTATCACGTAAACACTTTTGACACTTTTGACTATTCCTACCAGTTGCCAAAATTAGTAAGCAAAACTCGCCACCCAATTGTAGCGTAAGCATTGGCATAGCCTTAAGTTAATCTTATTAAATAATGAAAATACCTATACAAGTAAACATTGATTTTAAGTACATTAAGTCTCCCATGTCATCAAAAATAAACAAAGTATTAATTCCCATTCTCATTGATTCTTATTAGCGCTTACCCTAAATAGCCCCTTATCGTCTGTATGTAACTATTTTTATGTCTATAAAATAATTAATGTTACAAAATATATTTGGAAAATGGAACGTAAGATGTGAGTGAAGGAATGAAGTTATGAGTGAATGCATAAGAGGGATGAATGAATGGGATATATATACTCTTCACCTTCTTCTTAGATATTAGCAATTTGTGTACACGTAATTTGTGCCAGTATCATATGGGTAAGATGTATTTTAAATCTTGTATCAACATTACCAAGCTCCAGCAAAACGGTGGCCCATATGCTCAAACTTTCCATGGAGCCTTGTCGGCACCTCAGAATAAATCCTACGCGTTACCTTCTATAATAAACTTAACTCAAGCATAATAACCAAATGATATCACACAAAAAGCCACCAATATTACATGATATAGAGTCAATTACACAAGTTAATGAATTAAATAAAATAACCGACAGACCATGACAGACTGAAATCCCGCCAAAAACTCTCATATACTCATTGGAGGAGCGTAAAGTAAAGAGGTTGTGTCGTTTGATTTATAAATATTATAAATAATAAGTGTATACTAGAGTGTGGAGTTCTCAGACCATATCCTCATCTCACATATATAAGTACTAAATTTAAAGCTGACAGTACATATATGTACCTACCATAAAAAAAGGATTTTGATTTAACAAAATCAAAAATAACAACCGCTTACTTTATAGCACCAAATATTTACAAAGTTTATAGATGTTGTATAACATTGAACAGTTATTTATAAAGGCAGTGATCATAACGAGATAATGTTCATCACAAACCGATTATCTTTCGTTAGTTTTTTTTTATGCATTTATCATCGATACATATGGATACAAACTCAGTGATATGCGTTTTATAATTAATTCATTAATACTTTCATTTAATTTAAAAAAGTATTTTACCTGACAGCAGCATTTTATCAGCCCGGGGTCCCAGCAACCGTACAGTGAAGCACATAGTGCCGCCATTGTGGGGCCTGGCACATAACCAGATCTTATTATAGATTGCGCCTCTCTGCCGATCGATCTACCACCGGAGTTCACTTTAACAATATAATCGGTTCCTTTGCAAATCGCTGAGGTGCTCGAATCTTCTACAACATTTAAATCTTTTAAAATCTCATGTAATTTTCATGGGCTTATAACTCAATAATTATTGAATCGTTTGACATGATAAAGTCTCTAGATAAAGTTTGAACTTACAACAATATATTATCGCTTGTCAAATGCAAAATAGCTTTTAGCTATGGTTTTCTCACAATGTCTTCCTTCACGGAAAGCTCAGGCTGATTTTGGAGTTGGATAAGTGGGTTCGAACCCGCGTCCCTTGTCGCGGAATTTGACCACTATCCACTGCGGCATCATCGCTTCGATAATAATGATAATACAATGCAAACAACAATGTAAAATTAGTCAGAAAGACACATACAGATGATCTATCGATATTTATCTATATTTCTGTGTAAAACAATGTGTCTCAAACTTTTTTATTTACAAGGAGAATTCAGATGTTTTCAATAACAATAAATAACAAGCGAAATTGTTAAAGGCAACACAAGTAAACAATTTAAACTATATTAATTTTTTAGTTATTGTTCAGGCAACACCATGTAATCTGTGCCCGGTGGTTTTCGGTGTTTCGACGCTTGGTGGCGCCCCTCTCTCGCCAACGGTTTTTCAATCACGCAACACGGTCTCCTCGGGACATTTTACAATCAAATCGACTTGGATATTATTTTGGCTTATTTTAAGCTCAAAACGTGTTCAACGTTTGTGCGTGCTTGGATATTAAAAGTAGCTATAGTGAAATTGGTTACGGAAAAGAGCGGCCGCTCAACATCAAGAAGACACAGTGGACGGAGCTGTGCATCATAGCAGGGCGAAGTATCTGCATCGGCACACCAGGTAAGTCGACACTGTTACTACTGGGTGCGGTTATTTGGTGAGCCAGAAACAATTGATAAGGAGTAGGAAGCTCTAGGATCGGCGACAAAGCTATCGAAATAATTCAAGGTCCTTCGATTCGGTCATACATCCCCAGTTATATTAGGCAACACTGGGGTACCTAATGAAAACAACTGTAAAATATTAATAAATAAAAACAAAAATGCTTAACACAAGCTTTTAAAAAGTAATCTGTGGACGCTTTAAGTAGCATATTAATATGGCATAACCATAACATAATTTAGATAATTAAGAGTTTTTCAAATTTTTTATTCGCTTACAAGGCACCTACTGACTTCCTACTGTATACAGTTGTCCTTTTGCAAAGTATGAGATTCTACTAAATACTAAATCCTTCGATAAATCTGTAGGCTTTGTGACAGAAGTTTATTTTAGTAATTAACTAACTCAAATCTGACATTTAAAAAAAACCTATTTAGCTGTGACCCGATTGAAATCTAAAAAGGCTATATGAGACATTTATACATGGAAGGTATAGGTCAAGGAGCAGTTGATACATTGTAAAAAAATTTAATAAAATGTAAAGTAAGATTATATAAATTTTTATTAAAAAATTAAGAGTAAAATCTGGTCGGTTTTAACTCAAAATATAAATATAGTATATAAAATAACTTTTTGTGCATGAAAGATTAGGCGATTGATAGGCTGTAAAAATTATCTGTATTATTTATAAATATTAAAAAAAAAGAGAAACTCTATCAATTTCAATAAATTACACGCCATAGTACGGGAAGCATGTGTCGTTCGGTAACTGATAAATGTACTATGAAAAACCAAAACAAAATCAGGATATTCCACATTTAATCATGATAAGACATGTACGTAGACGAAGTCGTGGGCACGCGCTTGTATTAAATATTACTGTAAAATTTACCAATTCGGATGGACAAAGTTTGAAGCATATATTAAATTATAATATTTACTCTATAAATTTGTTGACTCTTGGTATTTTTTTTATGAATAAACACGACATCGTACGCGCGAAACTCTTAATTCACAAGTTTATCAAGTCAAAGTTCGAGCACAGGCTTTATGAGTTTTCACTTAAACCCGTATACAAACTTTCTCGATATAATAAAAATGTAAACACAGTTGGTATATTAAGTAAGGTATCACGTGAGGGAAGTTTCCTAAATGGCCGCCGTAAGAGGGCGCATCTCTAGAACGTCCCCTTAGAATATCTTATTATTTATTTAGGATTCTCCGCCGTTGAACTTTTCAAGCCAGGGTTATCGACGAAAATTTGTAAACATTTTTTTATTATCAAAACCCTTAAGTACGTATTGGCGTAGGAAACCAAAATGCACACACGAACGCAGTACATATATAAAACACATTTTACTTTACTTCACCTTTTTGTTCTTCACTCCGGAAATAAAACTCGAAGTGAACTGACTGGGTCGACCTACAGTAGACTTATATAATGGATCAAAGATAAATAAATAAAGAAATTCCATAAAAAAAGGGTCTACTTTAATAGTGTTATTTAAGTTATTTCCATAATTGTTTTATTGCACAGTTTCTTAACCTAATTTTACTCACCGTCCACTGTGAGAAAATGTCTTTTATAAAGTCTCTCATCTTAACTGTTTCCCCTTTTTAGTTTATAGTTGTAATCTGCCTATGATATATTATCTCATTGCTCCCATAATTTTCTCTGGGTCTTCTATTTCCATATGGGGGCATTATCGCATATGTTGAGAACCTAGGTTTTATAGCGACGTTTATGAAAGTTTATCTTATGTTTTCTAGTTTTATTGCAAAAACAAATGGTTTTCATCAGTGCCGATCTTTGCGAGTGGCATTAAATGTGTTTTCTCTTGTTGTGTTTATATACGTAGGATTACAATGTTATGAACGATTAGGGCCTTTTAAAACATTATTGTAACTCGAGATATACAGAATCGAGTTACATAATTTACATGACATGGAAAACACCAAATTAATGTTCTGTCCCCAGACACCTTATTTGCCTATAAGTGGTATTGAGTGTGTTTCTCCTTTTAAATTGTACTATTTCACTAAATCACAACATAGTCAACCTGCAAATTAAACTATAACGCTTTTAAGTAACTGTCAATTACACGCGTCGTTATGGTTAAATTAAGTTAATCACTTAAGTCACTTAATACGTTAGAACAACCCATTTGAGCACATTATATTTGACCTTGCTCTTAGGCTAAGTTCTATATGTCTTGGTGAAACATTTCTCATGACAATAATATTACTTCAAAAAATTGACAACCCTGACGTATCTACACTTATTCAGGAAGTCCGAAATAGAGTTCGAGTGAATTTAACTTAATTCAGTTATTTCGCTTACATACGAAAACGTTTACTTATAATTTTAAAACGTAGTCTAAGAAAGTAACAACAGAAAAAAGGATTTTAATCAACGTTGTAAAGAAGTCAATTTTTTGTTATAATGTAAAATACAGTAGGTCTAAAACCTGGCCAGATAATATACCTAAGACTAAAAAAAAAGAATCCTGTAAATCAGTTCACTGGATGTCGAGTTATAAGTCAACTAACGGACAGTCTAAAAGTGTAGACTTACCTTTTTTTAAATTTTGGAAAGTTAAACCAAGTCAATAAATCGAATCTATTAATAAATAAAAGTGAAGTGTCTGTTTATAATGTCAAAATTATTTTATTTTACTATTTTAATATACGAAAAATACAATTTATTAAATTTTTGTCGCTATGTCTTTTTGTAATAGGTAATCTCCGGAACGGCTCGCCGGACCTATTTTGACAGGACTTTTTTTGGTAAATAGCTGAAGTTACTTTGGGTGACTTAGAATACCTTTAATGTTCAAAAATAATTTGGGTTCTGCGTAAAAAAAAACTCATAAAAATTGGAATAAAATCCGATTCAATGCACAGTTATATGGGCAAATGCTAAAATTTATGAGAGATCTTAGTACTAATTTTATTTAGGAAAATTATTAGGGTTCCGTATAAAAAAAAATGAAACCGCTGTGAAGAATATATGAAACGCGGGCGCACCCGTGGGCACAAAGTAAATTAATAAAAAATAGTAGATACGTATAAAATCTACCGTTGTCCAAAACGGAAAGCGACTTATAAAACAAGTAAATTGGTACTCGAAATATGTTAGGCGCGTATGGCATGGCGGCTCGCCCACGTGACATGGCGCCCCCGCCACCTAATTCCTGCTAGCAATTATATTTCACAATTTAATTTTCCACTCTTGTTATTCGCCTAATGGATTTTATAACGAGCATTTTGTCATTTAATTGAGGGATTATGCTTACGTGAGACTTTCAGAAATTATTACAAGGTTCGTTTAATAAAACCAGGAATTTAATCTCGGTCGCGCGTATGTAGAAATCGGATAGATAATTTAGGTAACATTAATAATATATGTTACATATAATGTATTAATATTGTTATGTCTTAAGGACCGATGACCTGGTGAAGGTCGCGAGAATACGCTGGATGGCGGGTGGTGCAAGATCGGTCGTCGTGGAGATCTTTGGGGGAGACCTATGTTCAGTAGTGGACGTCTTTCACTTTGACTGGAACAAAATGCCTGAGGCATTAAGGAATCCACACCAAAGCACTCGTGTGTATGCAAAACGTATAAAATAAATAAAATATCCTTACTTCTTCAGTCTATACGTAACACTCAATATAGGGTTAGCGATTTTCCAACGCTCTTTAAAAAGATTCTGATAATTAAGTTTTATTTATGTTAATTCCAAACCGAACTAGACTTGCAATAAAAAGACTCATCCCCTTAAGTGGATGCAACTTGCGATGGCACATGCATGCAGTCAATCGACCCAAAGTGTCAAAATTTCTGAACAATTATCGATTCATATTGCACTATTAACTACTGATAATTAACAATTTGAAGTCTGTCTAGACATAAAACGTCAAACAAAGTTACTTATTAAAGCAGTCAAATTGACAAAACAAAAAGCAATGACTTCTCGGATAAGTACCTGAAGCTGAGACGAGTGGGACACTTCAACGTAAAACGAATTGTAAAGTCTCTCGTGAAGTTTCACAAAGCCGGATAATACACTCGTAAAGCATTATTACACTTGCACAATGTATTTTAAACATACTAATTTTCTTTCTCTCACTGTCCATGACCAAATGTTCCTAAATAATATTAAAAAACTAATATTCGACAATCCATAGAGTCATTACTGAAAATTTAAATAAATTCTTAAATATAAATTATGTTTCCAATTTCTTTTTAAATTATATTTAACATTAAACAGGGGCTCGAAGTTACTCAAAAGGCAATATAGAGGACTATGCTCAGAGTTTTACTTCGTGATTTTATCAAAAAATCAAAATCAAAATTTATTTATTCAATTTAGGCCCTAAGAAGGCGCTTATGAACGTCTAAAACACTACCACCGGTTCGGAAAACAACCCAGTCGAGAAGAGCGCAGGCAAGAAACTCGATCTGGTTCTTGTTTTTTTCATAAATATAATATATATCATTTTTTTTGTCATATAAAAAACTATACAAATCGTAGTTTTAATAATGTTAGCGGGTGCGCACAGAGATGTGGGTTATTTCCAGACATCACTATCGTTCACGTAATGATCCACCCTGTAATAACCTTTTGAGATTAAAACTTGCTTGACATAATACTTGAACTTATTGTCAGGTAAATCGGTAATGTTACTTGGGATCTTATTGTAAAACCGAATACTATTACCTATAAAGCTTTTATTACACTTACTTAACCTAAAGCGTGGGACGGCCAACTTGTCTTTACTTCTAGTATTAAAATTATGACGATCATTCACTAGATCTAATGTAATGAAAAAACGTGTAAATCCGCAGCAAAAACCAAAGTAACCGACATTACTGAAGAATTGCCAAACTTAAGTTACGATGGGGCATATTACTCTTAGAACCGATGCCGCTGTATCAGTCGTATTCCTACACTTAGGATTCACTTCAGTCGGGTAGAAGGGCCCTCTGACAAGTTTTGATACAGATTCCATCTGGGGTAAGCTACGCCACCAAACTTCTTGAATAATGAAAAAAAGTAAGTCAGTTAAAAAAGGTGCGAAAAGGTACTAAAATGTTTTATGTGTGCTTGTTTATATTTAGCATTTAATCACAATCTGAGATCCATTTCTGGCAACGATACAAGACGTACTCCCAAACAACGATCCCAAATTCATGCACTATCAACACTCGCACATTACAGACTAGCACACTAGGTGCATAACTTCGGAAGAAGGGTACAGGGAGTGGCCCGATCTTGTCAGGCCTGCCGCCGCGGCGATGCGGAGTATCCTGGATCAATATCCCGTGTCACCTCAGGAAAGTGGCAAATGGTACCGTGGGGTTTTAGTGGGTATTCCAGGCGCTTCACAACGAGCGAGTCCCACCTACCAGCTACCCTCTCCCAGATTAGCGCTGGTAGAAGAATTCGTATCCCCGCATTAAAAAAAGACTCATAGATCCTGTAAGACACATTTCCTTTTTTATTTACGATTATTTAAAAACAGAATAAGATCCTGCCAGCGGAGTATGGAGAGAAGTATGATAAATGTCAGAAGAATCGAAAAAATACGGCACTCCATTATTAGAAGTGAAACAAAAGTGACCGACTCCCTTGCATATTCATTAAAACTAATGTGGCGTTGGGCCGGACATGTCGCAAGAATAAACGATGATCGCTGGTCGAACCGGCTTACTAAATGGTCTGGTCCATTGGGCACAAGAAAGAGAGGAAGACCCAAAGCACGATGGGAAGACGATATAAAAAAATTAATGGGAAAAACATGAATGATGACAGCCAAAAACAGAGAATCGTTGGACAAGTTTGGAGGAGGCCTTCACCCTCCTATGAGGGGTTCTTGGATTTCAAATGTATTTAAATTATTTATTTGTTAGTATTACTCACACTAAATTATCTTTTTGTTTTTAGAACTATATCATATATGTAACAAGAAATAAAAGGCTTTTTTTATTTTATTTTTTTTTATTTTATTTTATTTAAGTTGTGCTCTGATTCCCAACTAGGGAAGCTCTTGTAGCCGCCACCAGCGCGATACAGTAACACCGCGTGCACTAACATCACACGCTTCATACTGCATAAAGAAACACACTTGCACATTACATGCAACGTAAATGGGTGTTGTAAAGTTACTTAAAATTAGCTAGAATAAATTCTGCGAAATTTTTAATACCGGCAAGCAGCTCAAGCCGAGTATTTTGATACCTATACGCTAGCTACCATTTACGGGTATATAATTTCCTGTGCTTACCATGTCAGCTGAAAGACATCCACTGCTAGACATAAAAAAAAAAATAAAAAAAGCCTTTAATTCTAATACAAGAAGGAATCTGATACAATGTTTACTACAATTTACAATATTACATTATTGTAATTATATTGTTGTATTAGTCGCCTCAGCGGCGTAGGCCTCCCCTAAGGTCTTCCAAACATCTCGATCCCTGGCAAGCGTCATCCAGTTAGGTCCACATCTTTCCGAGAAGGCATCTCGCCACCTCTTTCTCTGTCTTCCTCTCTTCCTTTTTTTATCAATCGGAGTCCACTCCGTGACCTTTTTGGTCCACCTAGTTTTGTCTATTCGACAAATGTGTCCCGCCCATTTCCATTCCGTTTCCCTTATTCTTCTTTTTATATCAGTTACTTTTGTTTTTAATCTTATGTTTTTGTTACTTACTCTATCACTTAATTTTATTCCCAAGATACTTCTTTCCATTCTTCTCTGGTAGATAGCAAGTTTTTCCTCGTCTTGTTTTCTGACAGACCATGTTTGGCAGCCATAGGTCAAACAAGGTAGCACGGCAATTTCAAATACTTTATTTTTTATATTTATGTCTATTTCTGTATTTTTCATGATTTCTTTTAGACATAGGCCTCTCCCAAATACCTAAAAATCTCCACAGTGTTAGTCATTTCTAAAAACAATAACTACAATATCATCTGTTATTAAAAAAACCATATCGTCTCACAGATACACTACACCTAAAGTCTCGAGTGATGTTGCTGAACTAAACCTATTTAGTGACTGATTTTCAAACTGACAGGTCGTAGCTAATCACAGGTGGGTATTAGAAAATGCCATACCACTCACATACTCTGTGTTCATCTGGCTACTTTACTCACGATTTAAAAACCAAAGCGTTGATGGGAATTTACACACTTTCTTCCTGGATTTACTGTATCACCACGCTTGAATATACTATCACTAGGATTTAAAGAAAACAATGATATATCCAGGATAGAATGAATTACAAGAACCTAACAACACTGAGTAGCGCAATAAAACTGTTATTTACAGCAGAGACAATAAACCAGTAGCGGGCGATCTGAAATACGGACGACGCTGCAGGATGCACCAGCAAAGCGAATATACAAATAACATAGAGATCAAAGTTTAACGACTTGTTTGTGTCGCAGTGCATGTTTGAAACTAGTTTTTTTCTACATAATACCTAAGGTCATTTGAAAAAAGCAAAGTACAATCACTTTTAATTCGATATTGAAATATAAACAGGAACGCTCAGTAGGATTGTGGATATAACATTTCCAAAAAAAAAAAAACAAATTACAGAAAGAAAATATGTATACGAATATTACTTTTACTAAATTAAAACTCATATGTATTATGTATAAATGTCACATATTTTCTTTCTCTATTTTTCTATTCGTCTCCATTCTCTATTTATCTCTTATCACACCTACTTTATTTTATCTCTGCACCACCTTAAGGTTGACTGGTAGAGAATGCCTCTGGCATTAAGTCCGCCTTTTTACACAAATTGTAAATAAAGAATAAATAAATAAATATAATTACTTCACGGTATGTTCCAGCAGAAGTGGGGACCGACAGAACCGATGCCAGATGGTGTCAACGAGTTCTTAAATGAGTACCACGTACCGGAAGATGCAGTGGTTTTAACCCCGACAAGGTTTTTTTTTTTGTTATCCTAGCTAGCGCTGCTGAAAGGATGCACCTTTACAGCTTCACCGTGACTTTGAGGGCGAGTGCTGAAGGCACCGTTACCTGAGTATGAAAACTTTCTCACGGAATTTTGATCCTAGCTAAACCCTACATTTTTTATTAACATAAAAAAGGTTCCTTACAGGTCCTATGTACCTGTGTGTTGCGTGTAGGACCTTGTGTGTGGTGTTGTGCGTGTATGTGCGAGAGCGTGCGGGTGCCCTACCAAGGTGGACCGACGACCTGATGAAAGTCACGGGAATCCGCTGGATGCGGGTGGCGTAAGACCGGTTGTTGTGATGTTCCAGGACAGTGGTCGATATTTGCGCGGCCCGCGACTTCGCAAATAATTTTGGTAGACAATGAATCAAAATAGTTTCCATATTATGAAAATAAGTAAGTTAATAAACGGCGAGCATATTTATTTTTTCCCGCCCTTCTCAGCTTTTTGGTTGATGCTATTGTGAAGTTTAATGAGACAAGATCCTTTTTTTTTTTTTTGTCGAGAGGAATACATTTACGCACTACCCTTACTAACGAGACAAGGTCCTAAAAAATTTATTAGACAAATGATAAATTAAATATTAGCATTTCAAGCTAATGTATTTGAAACAAATACATAAATAGGTACTTAATGTTTGTATAGGTTAAAACGAAAAATATTTTTATCTTTTTTCGATATAATATATTCACGTTCATTCGCACTATGCTACCTACGTTGCTACTAAAATTTTATAGAATTAGGTACTTGACATCATGAAACAAAAATTCCAGAACACAACTTTTTTAAAACACTTCATATCACGTCGTGAAAAAAAAACGACTACATAAGTTGATATTGCCATACAACAACCATGGGAAACTGGCATTTGTCAACTCATAAAAATATGTCAATTAATAGATTGCCTCAACTAACCAATATACAAAAGTGTGGCCCGCAGTGGTATCTCACATTGACCTATGTGGCCCTTCACCAGAAAAGTGTGACGACCATTGTTCTAGAATGTAATTTTACGTCTCTGGAACACAAATCTGCAATTACTACAATTTTTTGTGGGCTTTTGTGTCCGGCTGGATCACAAACACCATACAAACCGTTAAAAACCCACTACACAGTGAAAGTTTCAACGCGACGCTTTCCTGGATCAGCCAGTGTAAATCCAGTATTTATCACGACTGTAGGATAATTTAGTCTGACTGGATTACGACCACCATACCACCAGACCTACCTCTAGATTTATTCGTGATAGATTTAGGCCGATGATGGTAGCTGTCGGATACTTTTTTTACACTGTATAGGCTCAGAACTTTGACCACAATCTTAACTGATGTTAAGTGACGAGAAAAATAATTGCTCTCAAGTGATACTGCAGGAACACACTAATTGATGCTTGGCGACAGGTTTTCGAACTTGAAGGGTGTAGCTAATCAGGCGGGCATTATTAGAGAATGCCTTACCACCAAGCTATGTCTTCTTCACAATATATTCTTTCATAGAAAACTCAGGCTCATTATAGAATTGGATAGGTGGGTTCGAACCTGCGACCATTGACGCGTAATCCGACTGCACTATCAACAGCGCAATCATGGCTTCAACATATTACAGAGGTACCTATACTAAATGCAGAATAAATACAACGTACGATTATATGAGTGGACACATAAAACTATTCAAATATATCAAACACTATAATTTATCTTATCTCTATTTGAAATTAAACTTTAAGGTTACTCTAAGGTAACTGAAAGGTTAGGATAAGGTTATACTTTAAACCTTAAATGTAAATTTGACACGATCGGACCCGCGTTAAGTAAAAAGCTAATAATTCGAAATAAAACGAATTTAATATATCTTATCTTCTAAAGAAATTCGCTTAATAAACCGAGGGCGCCCTCATTTCGTTTTGTTTTTTTTTTTTCATTATTTTCAAGAGAAAAAATCTTTGTATTCTCAAATAAAGGACAGGGCTTTATTCAATTTCTCATAAAAATAACACGACTCTCAACTAAGCAAAAAAATAAAATAAAAATAAAGCGAAGAATATAAAAAACATTATTGAATAAACGTAAGAAAATAAAAGAGGACATGGTGTTTTATCTTGGAGCAACGTCGTAAACTTTGTTTTTAAGGTCGTAAAACGAGTCTCGCTACGGAACGTCCGAACGTCTCTTATCCAATCCGTGATTCGGATTTACTAACTCATTCATTCGTTCTTCCATTCGATCACATGCCGGAACAATTCGTTTAAGTTAGCGATGATGGCGCAGTGGATAGTGCGACCGGATACCGCGTCAATGGACGCGTGTTTGAGTCTACCTATTCAACTCTAAAATCAGTCTGAGCTTTTTGGCATTTTCTAATAATCCCCGTCTGAGGTAGCTACCACCGTCAAGTTTGAGAACCTGTTGCCAAATACCAATATATGTGTTATACATACGGCTTAGATGCCTTGGAATCTCGTAGCCACATTGGGTCCCTATATGTATTCTACCGTTTATTCATTTACATTGGGAGCTTTGAATAACTTTGTGATATGGTGCCCATGTCGACGTCGGGCGCCTGCTGATCCTCACATCAGTAAACTCAGCCAAAACACTATGATACTGCAAGACCCTTAGGCGAGTCCTGCGCATAGCACGCAGGCCCGGGACGGAACGTGGCATACTCTGCGCGCATATTCCACTTTGTTCATAGAGCCCAAGCTCTGACCGCGGTGAGGCCCCATCAAGGGGCTACAGCTTACCGAGTGTAGTGCGATGATTGCGTTGAGCCTCACACCACTCCGGACTTAAGGTACAGAGCATTGTGGAGTTTTAGTCGGTAGAAGTCCGACATAACCCACCCATAATTGGATATCCTAGCAGGATTTCGCCATGCAAAAAAAAGGTACTCTAGGACCTTTTGGAGCGACGATGGCGCAGCGGGTAGTGTGGCCGGATTTCGTGTCAATCGACGCGGGTTCGATCCCCACCTATAAGACTCTAATATCGGCCTGAGTTTTCGGTGAAGAAAAAACATCGTGAGGAAACCATAGCATGGTGGTAGGGCATTTTCTAACGATGCCCGCCTAGGTAACTACCAACCTAAAGTTTGAAAACCTGTCGTCAAATACCCATAAGTGTGTTTGGCAGCATCCTCTAGGCTTAGAGTGTTTACCACATCGTCACTTAACATCTGGTGAGATTGTGGTCAAAGCACTGAGCCTATTCCGTGTAAAAACAAACACCTTTCTGTCGTGTACGCTAGTGTTATGGAATAAGTTACCCAGCTTGGAACTCCCCTCAGGGATATAAAATGGGGTTCTTCAAGAAGGGACTGAGAAGTGCTCTCCAACGTCGACAATGCAAGAGTAATGCCCCTAGTGTTGCAGTTGTCCATAGGCGAGGGCAACCATTTACTATCAAATGAGTCCATTTGCGTAAACATAAAAAAATAGAGTAATTGTAAATAGAGTACAGAGAATATTTAAACAGGATTTTGTTATATGACACCAAATTTAATCTTTACAAATAAATAAAATTAAAGTGCCTGTTTGTAATATTATAGTAACAACTTTTTACTAAAACACATGAATGTATAAACGATACCTATATCAAAAAAAAAAAAAAAAACAAATTTTACAATATTTGTCTGTCCATTTGTTACGATTAATCACCGATACGGCTGGCTGATTTTTCCAGCAGATAGCTGAAGATATAAGGAGTAACTCAGATGAATTAAATTTTGGACTTCGCGTAAAAAAAATGAAATCTATTATTATTGATAAAAATTGTGAACAAAATCAGATTCAACGGTCAGTTTTATTGGTAAATGTCTGAATTTCTTAGAAATATCTTTCTGTTAATGCCAAAAATAATTAAGGACCGGTTCAAAAAAATAGGTACATTTTCCAATGATTATTTAAAAACTATATTACGCAGTGGAGAATCGCGTGGAATAGGAAATATAAATACGCGAACGGAGCCGCGGGAACCGCATGAGTTATAGATACGGAAACTTAGCCACAGCATTACATCTACGATTTATAGAGAGCATTAATAAAAAAATACGTTCTATAGATCTCGAATTATAAGCCAACTAACTGATATACTATAGAGATGTTAAGTTTAGATTTTATAGAGATTTGAAATAATACCAACCGTCTCTAGCATTTACCTCTTTCTTAAAAAAGAGCTGGGAATCTTTTTAATTTTATAAGGAGCAGTAAAAATATTTGATTTCAAGTCTAGACATTTCAACTTGCGACATCAGCACTAGGATCGGCTAGATGTCGCAGTTGGGATACTTTACGACGCTCGACTTATCGATGTGCTAATTGGACCCTTATGCCGATAAATTCGTTCCAATCTAAGGAGCATTTCTCACAGTAAATCCTTAAAACGTGTTATAAAAAAAACAAGTGTCCATCTGTTAGTGCGTTTATAATTTTAACAACAACTGGAGCGATTTATATGATTGTAATATCAAATTAATAGATAGGTTATCGCTTGGCCAGGTTTTTAGTATTTAATTTTTTATTACATTTAGATATAAATGATAAGTTCGATAGAAATCGCCGCCAGTACGTGGTCTTCTGCAAATCTTCTTTTGAAGCGATTATGGTGCAGTTTTCGCAGATGGTCAGATATCTCGTCAATTAATGCGGGTTCGAGCCCACCTGGTTACGCCATCTATAGGCGGTTTGTGAAGGTTTGCTGGTGATTTGCTGTGCCGTTGAGTGGTGGCGCTGTAGTACCTTAGCTGGACTACTGCGCCGACCCGACGGTCGAGTTATTAGTGAGCCGTGACAGTTAAATTGTGTACTTGAATTCGAACACCTCCCGCTACAAATATTGTTTTACCGCAAACCCGCGCTATTGCAGCTGCACGCTTTAATAATAATATAAACGCTTTACGTGAAAGTGAGTTCGAGAAACCGTCCTGGACACTATACGCTGGCAGAGGGAACGGTTGCCGCCACCATCGGTGAATAGATTACTGCAACTCCTTTCACAACCGCATCGCTTAGGCTAGATTGCCCCCCAAACCCGCTCCTAGGGCTATTTACACGCCCTAGGATACCCCTATACACCACCTATCCAACTCTAAAATCAGCCCGATCTTTCGATAAAGGAAAACATCGCGAGGAAAACATAGCATGGTGGTAGGACATTTTCTAATAATGCCCGACTACCCAGTCCACACTCAAGTTAGAAAACCTGTCACCAATTGCCAATAGGTGAGTTCCGACAGCATCACTTGAGGACCAGTACTCTAGGCTTAGTGCATTTACCATCCTGGAGCACATCGTCACTTAACATCAGGTGAGATCGTGTTCAAAGCACTGAGCCTATACCGTGTAAAAAAAGCAATTAAACGTCCTTCGTACAAACGAAGAGCAATCTATAAGAGCAAGAGAAAATATGGTGATCACTATATAGAAGTACCGGAAAAAAATTGCTTCAAAGTAGTTGAGAATTTTCATATGTTTTTTTAAAAGTAGGAGAAATAATAACGTTTATTTAAAACGCCTAAATGAGTATTCGGACGAGAAAAAAGAATATAATTATCTAGACATAAAACTCAGCTGTAAGCATATAACCTCTAAACCATAACGGATACATAGTTCTTAGATTAATTACGCCGTCGGGAGGGAATACGGGCGGATTTATACAACGGTTACGCTGTTCACACTAAAACTGGCAACATTAAGGCGGTAACATTAAGTTTTATAGTACTTATAGTATGGGTATAACAAAGGAGTTCCCGAAACTAACGACATTGGGAATAAAATTCCTATTATTCCCCAATTTTAAGGAAATTATATCGAATTTCACCCTAAAAATGTAAAAGTTTTGAATTGGCTTCTTGAAATCCAATGACTCTTACTTATTAAATAAGTAAGTAAACTTAAAATACAATTCTAGTACTTTTTGCGTCTTTAAAATAGGCTTAAGTTTGCAAGCTAAAATTGTAACCTTTTTTGAATTTAGCACTTCGATAAAGATCTGTTAAATTTTGGTCTGAATAAACTAGTTATTTATCAGCTGTGCCCGATTTTAACCGTATCTAATATCATATATATTGTATATACATATGTATATACATGTATAAATCTTTCGAGACATTAATATATTAATCAATATATATATATATATATATATATATATATATATATATATATATATATATATATATATATATATATATATATATATATATATATATAACTGCCTCGGTGGCGCAGTGGTATTACGGTGCGACTGTCATTCTGAGGTCTCGGGTTCGATCCCCGAGTCGGGTCAAGTGGTATAGGGTTTTTCTACTCAGTATCATCCCGGGGTTTGAATTTGTGTCCGATATGGCGACAGGCTCGCCCCCTGTCACATCTGGGACGGAACTAAGCTCGGCGAAATGTGGATGGTGTAGTTCGCTATTTCACCTCTGCCTAACCCTTCGGGGATAACAGGCGTGAGCTTATGTTATGTTTATATATATATATATATATATAACAAGGTTTTACTCTTAGTGTAACTTTGGGCAAAAATAAAACGACTTAATTGGGTTTCTCTGTAAGACGATGACAAGGCATAGACAAAAATAAAGAAAAACATAGATAACAATAGAAACTAGATTACAATGGTTTTCTTTACACACACACACATATATATATATATATTTTATTTATTTATTTATTTCTTCCGTCAACTGTAATAATAATTGACAAGGCATTGTATTCTTTTTATAAATATTATTCTATTCTTTATAGCCAACACAACAATGTTAAAACGACATATAGCGGTGGTACTTTTTAGTATCGCCACAAATCCTTGCCATAATCTATGTTGTCTATAACCCTTCGCTCTGTTTAGTCTATGTATTTCATTATTCTTTTTCTTTCCTATTCAAATACGGAACGTAATAAAACTAAAGTGCGGATTTTATTTATCTGTTTTCATTAAAAAAACTATATAGAACCATTTTTACAGTGAAATGCGGTAAAAAAGTTAATTACTGAATCAGCATTGTCGACACCTAGGCACAACGGTGAGTGCCGTTATTTTTTATTGGGGCAGGAACTTTCGGAAGCGTATGCAGAAAAACTCACCAGAGTTTCATTCTAACCGGATAATATTTTTAGAAGCGCATAGAGGACAAACATATTAATTACATCGGTTTAAAAAAAATCGGCATATAATATCCCGAAATTGTATCCAGGAGTTGTATAACTATAATCTCTACAATGACATCTGTCAGAGTTACACCGTAGACGGATTTCACTCTTATTTTTAATAAGTAAGCATGGAACATAAACTATTTTCACGCCGATTACATAAATATAAAACGTCTGTTATAAATTGCGCAAGAATTATTATCAATTTATGTAGAACAATTTCCATGACAACTCAGCTTCCCAGCATGTGATACGTCATCAATACTGGAAGAGAAGATCCTACTTATTGAAATAAGCTATTGATGTCGCACAGACGTTCAGGTTTAGAAAAATCTTGAAGCATGAAACATGACAGAACTCACGCCTCTTTAGAAAATGGACAAAAAAGTTAATATTTCTTAAACCAAATACCATTAAAATGACTAACAATAATGTATAAGTACTTACTCAAATGTTATACACAAAGAAAAAAAAAATAAGTAAAATAAAAAAAGTAAAATAAATATTTTATAATTATTCATTAAAAAAAAATCGACAGGTTGATTGTATTTAAGGAGTGAACGTGTAAATACGCCGATGTAATAAATTAAACAAGATTAAACATTGACAATCCTAATCATGTCGAAGTTTCAGGGAAAGTTCAATAAAAATGAAATCATTCGTCCTATAAAAAAGTCAACACAAAAAAATTATGCGTATATCGCATCGATATTAAAGCGATTAAAAAATGGTTTATATTACTTTTTGAATTCATTAATCAATAGAAAAAAAATTGGCAATCCAATATTAAAACAGAATTTTAGTTTTAATTTACTATAACATTGTTGTATACGTGACTAATTAAATTATCATTGAACGGAAGGTTTGAATAATATTGGCGAGTACCTTGTGTCAATTAGAAAAGTAGAATGCTATTTCTTTCAAACTATATATTTATTAATTATATTTTTCTACTCTGTGGCACATTAACATATAAGCTCTCTGTAACATCAATCAACTTCCAAAGTCCGTTCACTATAACTTGTCTCTTGACTACCTTTCCTATATGTTGACACTACAGACCATCATTGGAAAGTTAATCTATTCTGTCAAAACTAAGCGCTGTAATTTTAGAGTAAATTCAGGATTTTTAGTGCTTTAATCATGTCACAGACGTTTAAAAGTAATGCAAGCGAAATAGTATTGAAGGTTCGTGTTTTTTGTGAAAGAGAAAATCCAAACAAATCTCCAATTATTCATTAAATCCAGTACGGTCTTGTGTTGACATGAAAGGTTTTAGGTTAGTAAAATCGAGTTGCCATACTTTATGTTTAAACTCCATATAATTTGACAAATATGTTTTATTTTCTTAGTATATATTTTGTATTAGATATATAAGTACGATAATTACTATCTATCCAGAAAGTTCTAAGAAAAAAACAGTAGGGGCGAGAGGAAAAAAGAAACTTTAGAGATGACTGCCTTACACCAGACATTATATATATATATATATATACTTCCACAAATATAATTATGAACAAAGAAAACTATTACATTCAGCCTTAAATGTGAAATCATTCCATTTTTCTGCAAAATAAACAGATAATTTACTCAATTAAAAGATATATATATACAAAAGTCCTGCCAGATAACTAATCTATGATTAAAAAAACATCGATTTCTATGTTAATGACAAAAAGAATCACTTAAATCGGTTCATTAATTTTTGAGTTTCAAGCCAATTACTTTTTATAAACAAAGAAACGTTTTACTTTTAAAAATACGTACCTATATAATATCATAACATTTACAACTGTAAGTAGTAGGTACTAACTCGTTCTATAATTTACAGTGATCATAAGACAAATTAACGTCGTCACAAAACGATTTACGATGACAAAATGGGGTCGGATTTAAACGACGTATTCATCAGACGTACCCAAATTATCTAAGATATTAATTGCCGGTCCCGAAATATTATCTCCGTTCGAACTATGTTTTGCCCTAAACCGCGAAATGGTACGACAAAAGATGGTTTGATCTTATCTGACAAACCCGAGTCGATTGTTCGAGAAAGTTCGTCTCCATTGGACACTCGATTTTCATTTCAACATCAAATAACAAACTGCAGTACTTACTTATTGTACATTGCATGTAAAAGGAACAATAAAATAGTATTTAAAAATAGTAAGTAAATAAAAATAAAAATATAAACGAACAGTTTAACTGGAGCGTCCGTTCAGTGCAACTATTAAATTCATAATGACCGAATTATCACTGGCATATTCTGCTCCCGGCGTCGTGTTTTAAATTGTAATTATACCTCCATAACTGTGTCCCTTTTAAAAGCTTAACATGTAAGTATGTAAATATAATGTAAAATCGAGTGAGACGATAATAACCTATCTTCGAAATATACAGCACTAAAGTTTGAAACAGAATATTGTACTTGGAGCGTTTCTTGCAAGACATGTCATACTGTATGAGACGGAGTGGTTAGACTAGTAAAATATGTATGAGAAAAGACTGTATGCGAATGTTGAGAAGGATTTGTGGCGTGACAAGAATGGACTGACCCAGGAATGATTATGTTATAGAGAGTTTGAAAATGGCACCAGTGACAGAAAAGCTGGTAAAAAATTGTTTGTCTTATATTGAGAAAAGACGAAACGCATGTGACAAAAAGTGATGACTATGAAGTTTGGTGGTGGTTGAAAGAACGGCCAAAGAAAAGGTGGATGGAGTATATGAGCGGAGATAAGAAAGCAAAAGTGGTGAATGAGACCATGGTGGCTGATAGAAGTGTATGGAACAAGAGTACACATTGCGCCGACCTCAAATAATTGGGACTTGAATGATGACGATGAATGTTGCTCGCATGTTCTTCATACAACACTATTTCACTTACGAGTCATGGCGGCAAATCGTTGACGAACATTTTTGAATAAAATTAACGGAGCTTTATTTGATATTTCTCTTTAAGAGAGTGTACTTATAGCTAGAAAAACATTTCTATCACTACTTTGAATTCGTTTTGGCATAATTTATTATTTCAATGTACTGTAAAAAGCAAAAATCGATTTACGATACGATAAAACGATTGACGAAATATCTTGCTACGTGACAGCTAGTAATGCCAACATACCAAAATGAGACTTCAGAGGTAAAATAACTGTGAACGGACTATAGATTGACAACTGTATTGCTTATCTATGTGCAAATATGCTCGAATGATATTCAGATAAATTATATACACAGACAGGTTAGAACCTATGAATATAAATTCTTTAATTCACTGATTTTAATCGTTCGCTCGCAACGACACCAGAAGCTTAAAAATATTATAGTATAAAACGTTTGGAATAGCGAAAACGTAATAGCCTCATCGTTATGCCTGGATATTATAAGAGTCGAGGTGCGGGCCTGTAACTCGCTTCTCGATAGCAAGTTGGCCCTCACAAAAGTTTGCCTTTGAGAGACCAGTTTCATTTTATCAGTTTAAAGTTTCGAACTAAACGTGAAACGACGATTCGAATCTGCCCCTTATTGTATTTCTACGAAATTATTAGACAATAGAATGATTTCGAACTAATCTGCCCAAGGTATGGTCGTTCATAGTATTTTTTATGAAAAACTAAACTCCGTATGTTTTTTACCTTTAATTAACCTAGGATTTTTTAGATTCTGATTTTTGTTAATTTATACATTATTATCATGCAATTTTTTTTAATATATAAGTATATGTATTCATTTGTCTGAATAGATGTTTGTTATAATATCAAGATGTATATAGAATCTCTGAAAGAAATCCAGTACTCTTGGATGTTGTTCATAAATATAGATACACATTGAAGAATGTTAGGAAATGTTTTCTATTTGAGTAAAGTGTGAGTGAGAGGGATGCGTATTTGTCTCGCTCTGATAACTCATTACCATTATCGTTTTTGAGAGTGCGATAGATCTGTTTCTATTTGCGAATGATATGACAAACGTGCATCCGTTTCGCTCACACCTTGCTGTCCATTTATCCTTTTTTTTTTTGACGGGGGGAAATGCATTTACGCACTCACCTTACCTATTGTATTAGTGAGACCGAAGTCCCTCAATACAATAGGTAAGGGAGCAAGGAATGACGAGTTCCGTGCCAGTGTGGAACTCAAACCCGGGCGAGAAGCGCCCGGGAATACCCACTAAAACCCCCCGGGGCCGTCCGCCGCATTTGGAATGGGGGCGATACAGGATTGCAAGGCATGCCGCCGCGTCGCCCCCTGCGGCGAACCCACCAGGCCTCGTCTGTGCAATGGCCCAGTGGGGGTAGGGGAGAACTTCTCTACCCCACCTCCTCGACCCCCCCCCCCCCCCCCGAGGGGAGGCATCTGTCCATTTATCCTAACATTCCTTGATTGATACCTACAAACCAGAATAAGTACTTTGTCTGTAGGGTTGTTTACTAAACCCCGTCATAGTACGAGCCGTCTCGTACTCGCCAGTCCGACACGCCGTCCACTAGAGGCGGGGACCACGTAATATCTCTCGATAAAATCACTCGCAGTAATAGGATCTTTCCTTATCAACCACGTTCATTTGCGTGTCAGCGCTCACGCCCACGAAACCACCGTTCCCGCCGTCCTGGACAGGCGGCTAACTTTGCTCCCGCACACTCTTCGGGTCCCCCTCCGGTGGCGGCTCAAGACGTGCTCCGTTCCCCAACTGGAGAGCCTCTTGACGCCACTGCCAGTGCGATACAGTAACACTACCCATGCATCAAGGATTACACGCACAACACTGCATACACACTCTTGCACATAACACGCAGGTATATACGTCCTGTAAGGAAACTTTTTTATTATTTTGAAATAAAAAATGTAGGGTTTAACTAGGTTCAAATTCCGCGGGATATTTATGATATAGGTAGCGGCCAAGCCGAGGTTCAAACCCTTGTGCTAGTTACCTTTTGCGGCGAGTGCCTTCAGCACTCGACCTCAGAGTTACGGTGAAGTTGTAAAGGCCCTTCCGGTCAACAGCATTAGCTAGGTTAGAAAAAAATTTTGTTTACTACTTAGTTCCTATAATAAAAGCAACAGCGCTACTATAATAAAATCGGCTGCAGAATATAATAACCAAGATAGAGGGGGGAATTCGAAAAGTTTTGATTTATAATGATAATTTAATTGAAAGTTGATTGAGATCGTTAATTGCTACGGCCCGGAGAGCTTAACAAGGTTAAAGATAACGTCGCCCATCAAGTCCCCTCTGGTACAAATGATAAAGAGTTATGAATAAAATCTTTGATATTTATTACGTTCGTTGAAAGAAATTTTAATTTGGTTGTAAAAACCGTGTTGGAAAATAAAATAAAAACGATAAACTAGGGTATGGGCACCTATCCAACTCCAAAAGCAGCCTGAGCTTTCGGTTAATGAAAACATCGTGAGGAAACCATAGGATGGTTATAGGGCATTTTCTAATAATGCCCACCTGGGTATCTACCACCCTCAAGTTTGAAAACCTGTTGTCAAATACCAATAGGTGTGTTCCGGCAGCATCACTTGAGAACCTGTACCTCTAGGCTTTGTGTGTTTACTATCCTGGATCACGTCGTCACTTAACATCAGGTGAGAATCTGGTCAGAACACTGAGACATACATACAGTAGACTACTACAGTACTATATAATTTGAAAAAAGCAGCACCTCTGAGTACATCCGGACTGCGATCGCCAACCTCCCTGCTTAGCGTAGCGATTATGGCAATCTCCCCTCCCTCTTCCTGTTTTTGGAGGAGACCTATGTGTCCAGCAGTGGACGTGTTTCGGTTGAATGGATGGATGGAATAGAGTTAAATACAAAAGGTTCATTTTTAACTGTCATGTTAAGTCATATTCAAATGTATGGATATAATTTTAACATCTTGTTTGTTAATTATAACTAATTTGTACAAAGTAGTTTTAAAATTATTACTAATTCTATTAAAAAGTATGTTGTAATTCAAAACATAATTATAAGGTTTATTTAAAAAGATATATCGGGGTCGACATGAATTTTGTTGTTTGCCCGATAGACAAAATAGTATTTGTTCGTAGCAGTTTGGATATTTAATTATTGTTACAATGTATTATTTATATATTAAAAAAAATATTTATTCCTATTTATTATTTATATTTATTTACTCATAATTAGTACAAATAAATCAGCTTCCCAAACCCGTGACAGCTGAAAAATCACTTGAAGCGCGAAATTAGCAAAGTAACATAAACCATGATATTTTTATTATATATTTCAAAAAAGTGATCAACGTTTAAAAATGTTGAGGACATAATCTACTCTTACGTCGTCATCTCCCCCTACCCCTATTCCATTTTTATTTGGGGTCGGCGCAACATGTCTGCCATACGTATATTCACTCTCTTTTTGAACATATCATCTTTCACACAGTCCATGCATCTTTTCTTTAGTCTTCCTCTTCCCCTATAAACTCACTCACTCATGATTTGTATAAATTTAACAGTAACAATCATTAAATTTAGTTAAATATGAATTATATAATTCCGTAAGCTTAATTCTCATCATTATTACAATAATAATATGAAATATAAACACGATGAGAAACAATATAAAGGGGCGGAGAATAACTTTCTCCGTCCACATAATAGAGTGAGTGGAAGGAAGGCTGAACAATCGGTTATAAAGTTTGGAAGTGGGTATACGCCCCCGCCCGAGCCTCTCTTTTTCAATGAATTTGAACCTAGTTAATTTTCTCGCTCGTTTCCTCGAGATGATCAACAACGATGCATAATATAATTGTTTTTTCCTCGATCTTAAATATTTAGTAATTACTTAATCATTAGTATTTAATTATTACGAATAAATTAATGATTATTTCGTACTTAGATGTAATTTAGTTATCATCTTTTATACACGATATAGGTTCAGCGCTTTGACCACTATCTCAACTGATGTCAAGTGACGATGTGGTCCAGGATGATAAATGCGCTAAGCCTAAAATTACTGGTTCTCAAGTGATGCTGCTGGAACACACTTATTGGTATTTGACGGCAGGTTTTCTAACTTGTATGGGGGGCAGGAAGTATATCCTGCCCCCCGGATTGTCGACCTGACGGTCGTGCCTCCTTCTGAGGCGGGCTAAGACGTGGAGGGGAAGTATTCTCCTCCATCCCTACCGGGCCATTGCACGGACGAGGCCTGGTGGGTTCGCTGCAGGGGGCGACGCGGTGCTTGCGAAAGCCACCCCGTGTTGCTCCCATCCCCAAAGCAGCGGACGGCCCCGGGGGGTATTAGTGGGTATTTCCAGGCGGTTCACGCCCGGGTGAGTCCCACACCGGCACCGAGTTCGTCCCTCCGTGCCCCCCCTTTTTTTTTTTTTTGACGGGGGGAAATGCATTTACGCACTACCCTTATCTATTGTATTTAGGGGATCAAAGTCCCCCAATACAATAGATAAGGGGCACGGAGTGACGAGCTCCGTGCAGTGTGGGACCCGTGCCCCCTTACCTATTGTATTGGGGGACTTCGGTATCACTAATACAATAGGTAAGGGTAGTGCGTAAATGCATTTCCCCCCGTCAAAAAAAAAAAACAAAAAAAAAAAACTTTTTCTAACTTGTGGGTGCTAGTTACCCAATCGGGCATTATTAGAAATGTCCTGGTATTTACCCCAGTCGGACATTATTAGAAAATATTCTATCACCATCCTATGTTACCCTCGCAATGTTTTAATTCACCGAAAGCTCAGGCTGATTTTAGAGATGGATAGTGCGGCCGAATTCCGACATCATCGCTTTAAATCCTTATCCCATTTTCAATAGTGGTCGGCGCAATACGTAACAAATTACAAAACAAAAACGATTTCCGTTGCTTGTTTCAGCACTTCTATTGTATGATCAAAGTTGAAAATATCTGATCAATACCGAACATTCATTTCAAAATCAAACAATTACAAACACATGACAAACAAAAATTCGCGTGGAAAAACTATCAAGTTATTTAAGAGTTTCTTAAATTACCGCATCCAGTCGTTACGAATCTCGGGATAAAGAGGAACTCTCTGCGTCGGTAATTAGAGTTCTGAGACACAACCTCTCCCAGGGATCCGTGTCAAACTTCTACTTTAACAGGTCTTTAAATTTTTTATAATTGTATCTACAGTCTTCATTCACCATTGAAACATGCTAATCCTGCGGGAAATTTGTTGGGGAAAAATGATTTAATATAGAACTAACATGAGTTGATTCGATAAATATATTTGGTGTCTCTCTTAAGTTTTTCGTAAAAAAAAATTGCACCTTTTAAAACATGTTATGCGGGAAACTCATTTATTAAATGTGCATGTAAATCTCATAATAATGTATGAAATAATATTGATCCTTTCAGTGTTTCTTTCGAAGTATTCAACAAAAGTATTATTTAAATTTGATTGATTTAATCGAAAGAGTCCTGGAGTGCTGGACATAGATCTCCAAAATGGGGGGAAATACCATAATCGCCACGCTTGGTAGGCGGGCTGGCGATCACAGTCAAGTGTTTGTGGTGCTCAGTGGATGCTCCTGCCCATCCTCTGGTTTATCCATTAGTCGCCTTTTACGACACCCACGGGAAGATATGGAGTGCTACCCGGTACGGCAAAATATTTAAATTGTTTATAATTAATCTTATATTTTGTGTTGCAATTTTGTGTTCTTCTAAACTAGCTAATCGTGTAACCTATACTAATAAATAAAATTGAAGTGTCTGTTTGTAACGTGGAAATTATTATTTTTTACTAAAAAGATGTCAACGTATATAAGATACTTATACCAAAAATGCAATTTTTAATATTTTTTTTTCTGTCTGTCCGTCTGTTTGTTCCAGGTAATCTCCGGAATAGCTGGACAGATTTTGACGGGACTTTTTTTGGTAGATAGCTGAAGTTACTCCGGGTAACTTAGAGTTCTTTTATTTATAGAAAATAATTAGGATTCTGCAAAAAAAAAATAATTAAAACTCATAAAAAAATGAATAAAGTCCGATTCAATACACAGTTTTTACGGACAAGTGCTTAAATTTATGAGAAATATTTTTACTTTATCTTAGCACTGAACAAAAATGAGAGTTCCGTGTAAAAAAATGAAATGCAGTGAAGAATGTATGAAAGGCGGGCGCAGCCACGGGCGCGCAGCTAGTAATAAATAAATGTTGAAGTGAGTGAATAAAGAAGTGCTTTCTTTAAATATATAAAATGCTATTGTACGGGCAGTTCACATTAAAAATACCTTTAGCATATGCTTCTCTATGTCTGTTCATTATAAGGTTTACGAACGTTAAATCTCCAAAACAGATTTAAATGAGGTTGTCTTAAAATCAGAAGCATAATATTAAGGAGCTAAGTTCAAGTATACATTTTGTTAAGTTATTAAGTAATTGATACATACTGTGTATTACATAGCATAATTATTGAGATAAATATATAAATAGACCAAGATAAAACAGTTCAGTGTCATTTTTTTTTAAAAAAAAATAGCGTACCACCTGGTACCTAGTACCACTGTGTTATGTAAAATCTTAAAATTGACCACATGATTTGCAAGGATTCGTTCCAAATTGTTACAAAGATGTCCCATGAATTCAAATAAAGATATGATGACCAGAGTATAACGTTGTTTGGAATTTGTTGATAATCTCAAATTACATCACTAGAATATACATCACCCCGCGGGTCCGTAGTATAAAGATAACAAAAAAAAAGGGGGGACGAAAAGGAATAAATGTAAGATCGCGTGAACAAGGGAAATCCCGGGCATTACGAACTACTGCGCAAGATTACCAAGTCCATCATTGAGATGGAAAAGCTGCGGATTTCGGCAACGTTCTGATACTCTCAGTGTTTATCCGCAAACAAGTTCCAACTGGCTGTATTACTTCAATTTCTTCGACCGTTCTTATCTTAGCATTCTTTCGGTGACACACGGTTTCGTATTGCGTCAAGCTTTTTTTTATTATAGTTTTCTAATAACACCCAAAAAAGCCCATAAAGGTGACGGACGAAAGAAGACTGCACAGATCTGAGTTGCGAATGTTGAGATAGATGTGTGGGGTAACAAGAATGGAGTGGATTAGAAATGAATACATTAGAGGAAGTTTTAAAGTGGCGCCAGTAATGGAGAAGTTGAGGAGCGGTCGTCTATCCTGGTATAGGCATGTGATGAGGAAGAGGATGCTGCGAGAAAGCTATTAGATATAAATGTGAACGGTTATATAGGAAGGGGAAGAAGGGGATGATTGTGTAAAAGATGATATGTTAAGGATGGGAGTTAATGCGGAGTTGACAGCAAATAGAGAGGAACAAAAGACAAAAACATCTTGCACCGACCCCAAATGAAAGTCAGATAAGATTAGGGAGATGATGAGTTTTCTAATAAAGCCAGCATCTACGAATTACAATAAAGGATGCTTTAATTCCTAAACTTAAGATAACATTATAAACTAGCTGTACCCGTGGCTTCGCTCGCGTAGAATTGAGACAATTTGCAGCCTATATTCTCCCTCTGGATGTAATCTATCTCATTACAAAATTTTATATAAATCTATTCATTGGTTTAGGTATAAAAGGTAACAGATATACAGAGAGAGCTAGCTGACGCACGCGTCTTCATCAGTGTAGAACTTGGATATTAAGTATCCTATTTTCACTCAGAACTTTAATTTTCTCCATACCAGTTAAACAAATTAAAAAATCGTCACTTCATCTTGCATGTAAACATTCCAGCTCGGAAATAACGGTGACACAACAGTTGATCGCTTCCTATCATATGATTGTTGTGCCTAATCTATATTGTTAGGGATAAAGTTCATGGTTCTAACTCAAATAAAACGAATTTGACACATAAACTTAATACCTCTAATTCACCCTCTTAGGGGTACCTTTTTTTTTGAGGGGGGGAAATGCATTTACGCACTACCCTTAGCTATTGTATTAGTGAGACCGAAGTCCCCCAATACAATAGGTAAGGGGGCACGGACGGACGAGCTCCGTGCCAGTGTGGGACTCGCCCGGGTGTGAAGCGCCCGGAAATACCCACTAAAACCCCCCGGGGCCGTCCACTGCATTTGGGATGGGGGCGACACGGGGTGGCTTTCGCAAGCACCGCGTCGCCCCCTGCAGCGAACCCACCAGGCCTCGTCCGAGCAATGGCCCGGTAGGGATGAAGGAGAATAGTTCCCCTCCACCACTTAGCCCGCCTCGGAAGGAGGCACGACCGTCAGGTCGACAGTCCGGGGGGCAGGATATACTTCCTGCCCCTTATACTTCCTGCCCCATATACTTCCTGCCCCCTCTTAGGGGTACCTAACATATTGAAACCATTTACAATATCCTCGCTTAACGCGGTCGACGAACCTGGTGACGAAGACGGAGACTATCGTACGACGTGAAACTGCCTGCGAATTATCTATCACTTCATATTTGTGATGATGCATACAAGATGTGCCCATTGCGAGGTTGGGTTTAGGTTTTCACCCCGTCTTGGTTTAAGTCCATCAGGTACTCCTAATGGAGCTGCGTATGTATATTCACGACCCAGTAACAAGTGTAAGAGGAACACTATTACATTGTAATGACTAGATATCCCATAAAAACCTCTTGAATATAAAAAAAAAAACAAGAGATCAAAATTAAAAAAATATTTACAGTAAAATATGACAAAAATCAATAATTCTCTATTTCTAATAAACCTAAAATCAACGATATTAAGCCCACAAAATTCGGTGAAGCTGTAAAGGCCTTTACGGTCAACAGCATTAGATAGGTAGGAAAAAAACCCAACAAGTTGCCTGCCTTGTTCGCCATGATTCCCGAACGTAATGTTCACAACCAGGGCAATCTCAAAGAAGGGCTACGATATGGAACGTCGTCGGTCCCTGCCCTGGGGATCGCTGTCTAAGGCCGACCCGAGATATACAGCCCCGGTCTGATATTAACATGGCCGCCGCAGCCTCCCGTTGAGTTTCGCAAAACGAATTAACTACTTCAAAGGCGTTATCTCAACAAATAAAAGAAATATATGACATAATTTTTGTGGCTGCTTTTTTTATCTTTATCACATTTAGTTTTCTTGTAATATTATATATAGCCTTTATAATAAAGTCTGTGAATTTTCCAATAACAGGTCAAACGCTTGAAAACTATTGCGAAAATGTCAATTAATTATATTCAGTGAGTACCTTATTTATGGTAACGGCTGTTTCAATTTTTTTTTATTTATACCAAGTTTTATGAGACATGGTTACTCACAGTTTACCTAATAATGATGCTCCAAGCTACCAAAAGTGCAATAAATAGAAAGGGTTATCTATACTCGGTGTTTTACTGCGTAATCAAATTGGAAATGAGGAGATCCGCAGACGAAACTAAGTAAAGTGACAAAATTGGCAATTGGAGGGGGCACGTTGCTTGTAGAGCCGATGCCACAGCCGATGGGGTCAATGGCTACCACGTACCGGAAGACAAAAAGTTGGTAAGCCACTAAGAAGGTGGACCAGATGGTGGTGGAGTTCGCGGGAATATTCTAGATGCGAGTAGCGCAAGACCGGTTAATTATAGATTAACATGATGATGAGATAAATTTCTATTTTCTAAAATTACCTGGATCTAACATTTTTTACTCTTGGCGATCAGGTATTTACAGTCGATATTTTGAAATTTATTTGACGTTGTACTATATTGCTAATAATTTTCGGCATATTGATATTTCTACCAACTATGCTGAAAGTGCTGATAACTGAATATTACCGACAGACTGAAACTGTAAATTATGTACATAGTAGGTAGCTAAGAGAGTATTTAGTTAAATTTTCATTACGCCCTGAAATTTAATGCTGTAGGGAATTCCCCGCAAATTGGCAAGACGATAATTATGAGTCAGGCTTAACAGGCGGTATAGGCGTATGAATTCGTTCCTAACATTACCCATTAGGGATCGTCAGGAGCGATAGTTTCGGTTATGTAGAAATCTTTAGTTAGTAATTATTAACCATTAAAATTTTATTTTAGACTAAAATCGCTGTTTAAGTGCTAAATAAAAAGTAGGTGGTCTTTTTTTTTTTTCGATGTGACTAAATGCTGTTGATCTGACACCTTTGCCGAACTTTTGGGGCGTAAAAAAATTGCGTATACGTGTATCATACACATGATATATATGAATATTAAAAATAAATAATAAGAGAGGTTTACTTTAAGAAACAATGAGAGAAGAAGAAAGTGTCTGAGGTACGAGTGAAACGGCAGCTAGTTGATTACACACCGACGTTTATTCAGAATTAAATTAAATATAGCTAACTATACATAACAGTATCTGAAAAGAAATGCAACAATATAAAAATCAAAAAGAATTCAATGTCATAAAAAATAGTTTTTAAACACACGACACAACTGTTTAACCCTCGCTGGCCTACCCACAGGGGTTCTCAATTTTATTAACTATAGTCAGGAAATCCTGCGCTATGACAACTATATAATATGCCCACTTTATAAAATGCAGTCATGGGCACGCTTCATCAAGAAGAAAAAAACATAACTACAGTCAAAATCATAAAGCATGCTAATTACTATTAAGAATCTTTTTTCACTCACTATGTACACAATACAATATAAAGTACATAAAGAAGTAAATAGAAAAAACTCTTATTAATTTTGTACCTAGATATAAGATTACTTGTGTATAATGCAGTAGATATAAGATTACTTGTGTATAATGTATAAGCAAGAAATAAAAGGCTTTTTTATTTTATTTATTTATTTATGTACATCTATCCAACCTTTAACATTCAAAAACGTGATCATAATATCTGAGGCGACATTGAAATTTGACTCTTACCGAGGAGAAAGAAGTTTCATCCCAAATTAAAAAATAGTACACAGATATTTTACTATATTTATCTCGTTTACTCTTTACCGGAATTATACTAGTGTGAATAGTCGAATCTAACTTATTACTTACGAAACACCTCGGTACCTGTTTCGACCTCCAGTTGGGGAGGCTTCTGTACCTGTCGCCAACGTAATACATTGACAGTCTCATGCATGCATGCATACTCGTTATACTGGTCCCCATGCCTCTGCATAATATACCCAGGTACATTGGTTCTGTAAGGGACACCTTGAGCTCCCAAGTTACAATAGGTTTAATTTGAAAAAAAAAAACCGCGGAATTTCCGTCTTTGGTAACAGCCCAAAATAAGGTCAGTACCAATTCGATGTCTTTGCACTAGCTAGCATTCTCCGGCAGAACGCCCTAAAGACTCGCTTAAAATTTTTGTTAAAACCGTCGAGATTCTTCTAGGTAATACAGTAAAAAAAAAAACTTCCGCCCCGGCATTTATGCGTCGAATTAAAAAAAATAGTTTTTCATTTATTAAACAAACATCGAAGACCCGTACTTTATAAGTTTTATTGCAAATACAGCCAGTAATTAATGAACCACGCCCGAGGCGTAACAATAATGTTTATTAACGTTTAAGAGGGAGCAATCAATCTAAAACTTAGTGCTCACTAAACTCTCAGGTAAACAAGTATAATTGATGGCAACACCGCCGTTTTACGACATTTATGTATTGTTCTGGAAGCTAGTTACCCGGTGTTGTATAATCATCTATCATAGTTAAAATGCTAATCTTAATCGTTCTAAGTGTTGCCAGGAAATTTATTTACCTATAAACAAAAAAGAAAAATTTTAATTTTTTTTAGTGTGGCAAGGCCTGTACAAGGTTCTCCAAATCGCATATTTCTACTGTAACATATTGGATAAATTAAAAATATCTTATTCATGCCGTCAACTAATTACTATAAACGCGTATTACAAAGATTTGTAATAACTACAATTAATAATATTTAAAATATGCATTTATGTATTCTTCTATATGTCTTTCTCGCTCGCTTTTTATCAATTAATTCGCTTATAACACGAAAACCACAGAACTGATTTACATTATTATTTGAACAAACAGTAAATAGATTCTCTGGCTCGATTTTAAGTATGCATTTTATGCAATATTTGTATTCGTAGTTAGAAAAAATATTATTTCCATTCTTCCATGTTTAATATTTTAACAATGGAGATTTTTGAAGTGACAACTTCTTCGGCGCCTTTGAGCGCTTCTTGATACTGCAAAAACTTATAGATTTGCATCACTAATGCTATGACGTCAACCGTCATCATGTTACAGTACATCAAGTATAAGATGGCGTTTAAATGCTCAGAAATAAATGATAAAATTTATACTTACGCAGCTTATCGTATGTTTTGATTATGAATGAAACCATATGATGGGATCGCTATTGCTCAGAGCGCCAATAGATATAAAAACCAGTCAAATATTATGTTATATTATTATAATAATTTTAATTAACAAACTATGAAATTGAAACATGAAAAAAAACAGTTTATCCATAACTAAATAGTTTCAAGTTTTCACTTCTGTCAGCAGTCGCCAAGGCTGCTGTTTTTTAGTTTCCTCTGGTAGTCTGGTTTTTGTGCCATAGAGAGGATGCTGGTGCCCATCCTCTGGGTTATCCCTTAGTAGCTTTTTACGGCACCCACGGGGAAATCGGGGAGTGTACGATTCTCACCCGGCGCAGTACTGCAATGAAATAAACCATTTTTTTTTCCTTTTTTTTTTGACGGGGGGAAATGCATTTACGCACTACCCTTACCTATTGCATTAGTGAGACCGAAGTCCCCCAATGCAATAGGTAAGGGGGCACGGAGGGACGTCTCCGTGCCAGTGTGGGACTCGCCCGGGCGTGAAGCGCCCGGAAATACCCACTAAAACCCCCCGGGGCCGTCCGCCGCATTTGGGATGGAGGCGACACGGGGTGGCTTTCGCAAGCACCGCGTCGCCCCCTGCGGCGAACCCACCGGGCCTCGTCCGTGCAATGGACCAATGGGGATGGGGGGGAATACTTCCCCACCCACCTGTTAGCCTACCTCTCAAGAGAGGTATGACCAATTGGTCAAACATCCGGGGGGAATGAAATAAACCTACCACTCTGCAAATAATTCCCTTACAGAGAATTAGCCTTCATAATCTCTACATATCTAGCTAGACGGTTTAGATAAAATCATCTAAATCGATTAAATTATTCCCTAGCTATAAATTCACTAATGAAAATGCAGACAAACCCACAAACATTGTCATTAATATAAATAATACTTACCAAGAAAAGGACGAATACAAGTCTAAGGGAAAACCGAACAATGGAAATTTTCAACTATTTCGAAGCAGTACCAATAACTCTCTCCGACAAGTTTATATCGTTCGGGCGAAATCGCGGGTCGGTTTGACCTTTAAATTATAATAAGTGAATAATTCGTATTTACCTAGCTTATTCCAGTTAAATAATTCAGGGGTCAGTTAACTGGATCGTTAAAGTCAATTTTAAATTGTATAGTAATCGAGTATTTGACTGGCATCCAATTTATTTAAAACAGCAGATTATGTGAAAATAGTACAATTGTATATAACGTACTCAAAATAGAACATTTCATTCGGATTATAAAGTTCTGACTCTAGATTAGCTCTGCAATTTCTCTTCTATTTTTGGGGGAGACGGGTGACTCAATACTCCTCTTCCCGGATGATAATAATTCTCTTCTGAGAATTGGGCTAAGAGGTGCCCCCCCACTTCCCCCTCATCACCAACGGGCTAATGTAGAGGACGAGGCCTGTTGGGCCTGCCGCAGGGGGCGACGCGGTGCATGCTACCGCGATCCCGTATCGCCCCTCTAAATGCGGCTGGCGGCTCCGGGGGGTTTAGTGGGTATTTCTGGCTCTTCTCGCCGGGTGGAGACGTCCCTCCACACGCCCTTACCATTTGTATTGGGGGGACTTGATCCTCCTAAAGCAGTTGGTAAGCGCAGTGCGTAAATGCATTCCCCTCGTCAAAAAAAAAAGGTTAGCTCTGCAATATATTTACAAACGAGTTTATAATAAAATACATACATTCATAACATCACGCCTCTCTCCTATTAGAATAGGCAGAGACCACATCCTTTCACTTGCTACGATCCTGACACACGTCTTTCGATTCTTCTACTTTCATAAGCACCTTCATACATGCTCATCGGTTACGAGTATTTTGACCTGGAATTTCTCCAGCACGTCCTCGGTCTGGTCGAGATACGTTCGCCTAGGATGACCCTTACCGGCTTGCCCAGTCACACTTGCCTTGTAAATATGTTTCGTCCATTTTCTTTCTCAATATAATGAATCAAATAATTATAAAGATAATTAACTGTCATTATATATCAAGCGACTGAATAGCTATACTGAATCTAAGTATTAAATTATTTGGAGGACGGGTAAAAATGTTTTTGTAAGGAAAAAACATAGTACCGTAAAAAATCTAAACAACCTGTCTTTACAGAACAATCACGATTCAATTTGTTAAAATGAAATCTATTATATTATTTAAATCTAAAAAAAAAAAACCTATAAATTCGAAAAAAGAAAGTGGAGCGCACATCGTCAGCTTGAATAAAAGTAAATACTATGTATGTACATTTATAAAAGTGGGTGCGATATACAGTGCGCGTTCGATTGCCGACAGTACATTAGGCGCTATTTACAGACAGCGTTGAATTCAATCCATTTATTATCCTTTCAGTAAATTGAACTGATGTGATAAAAAGTGAGAACCACTTTAACCACGAACTTATGTTAAATAACATATATTTTGTTGTTTTTTTTTTTTTTTGCTTCTTTGCTCTGTCGATGATTTTAAAGTCGCGTCACGGAATAATGAAATGACGGAATGACATACTTAGTGAGAAAGAAGGAGACAAAAATAATTAGCTCGCTGTATTTTTTTTTTCTCTACTCTTCGTGATATATGTTAGTTCTTGAGAAAGAATGCACGTGGTCGTTTCTTCGAACGCGCAGAGACGACCGAACCACACTGATTGTGCGAGCCGTCTCGTACACCCTGTTCCGAAAGCCGCATAACGTTCTTCCTTGCCACGACGACGAAATAACTCGTATGAATAGAACCTTCTCGCATCAACAGCGTAAATATGCGTGTCAGCACCCACGCCCCTGAAACCACCGTTTCCGTCAACTGGGATAGGTGGCTAATTTTCCACTAACGCGATACAGTAACAATGGCCATAGACTGAGCATTATACGCACAACACTGCATTCACGCTCCTGCACACAAACACGCAGATATATAGATCCTACAAGGAACCTTTATTTGTTATTATTAATAAATAAAAAATGTAGAGATTACTTAGGATCGAAACTCAGCGGAATTTTCACACACAGGTAACGGCCAAGCCGAGGTTCGTACCACTGTGGTGTCCTTGTGCTAGCTACCTCTTTAGCTGCTGAGTGCCTTCTGCACTCGCCTGCAAAAGTTCGGTGAAGCTATAAAGATCCTTCCAGTCAGCGACATTAGCTAGGTTAAAAAAATGTGCGGGTGACCGTATTTTAAAGAAGTAGGTCTACTCTTAGTGGGTTATCTTTCTATCGGTTTCTGATATCTATTCCTTAATAATAATATTGTCGTTTTAGATTTAAACTAAAGATTACCAAAGAAGTTTCACTTACGTACATGTAAGTGTTCTGTACATACGTTTCGTTTTATCTATATTTATAAACACTGGAGTTCATGTGGAAGAAGAAATCGCACCAAAATTAATTGTTAAGAATATTTTCATAAATATTAACTTTAACTAATAAACGGAAAATTAAAGGTAATCGATTAAAAAAACGAAGACAAAAGTGGATTGAACTGTTCCATATTTGCCTCTTCTTATTTTTACATTATATAAAAGGCAATGTCTCTCCACCTGTCTGTTAGTTGTCTTATAATTCGAAAAACACTGAACCAAATTACATGAATCTTTTAATTTAATCATATAAGAAAATTTATGAGTATAATTTTATTTATTTATTTATATGGAAAATCTACAGCAATAAACGATATAGCACTAAGAATATACAACAATTAGCGAATAAGATTTTCACGAATAGTGAATAAAGTCGACATAAATTTATTTGCCATTGTATACCTGGTAATATATGGAATAAATAAGAGATTTAATACAGTAAATAAAAATAAAATATTATCAATTTACAAACGGCATATATATATATAGATTTTTTTATTGAAATTACTGGCGGTTTGTAGTGATTTTTAATTGTTATTCGTGATCTTGCAATATTTGACTCTATATTTTATGAATTATATGTATTTTAAGTGATATATTTCTGTTATTATGAAGTGCTTTATTAAATAATAACATTGAAAGTGAATTATGTGTTGTCATAAAAACTTCCTGAAAAGTTCTGCCAAAATGGCTACTGTTATACTAGAGCATTGATACGTTTATCAATATAAGATTGTCAAATATTTAACCCACTTGATACGGGTATCAAATCAAAGCTTTTACCAACAATTATACGAAAACAAAATGAAGTAAGAAAAAATGTATTGAATATGGCGGACGAAATTATTAATACAAATTCTCTTGGCAAACAAGTATTTATATAAATATTTTAATGTAACTTTAAAATTTACAAAAGTTTGTTGTAAAAAAAAATCTTGTAATGAATAATTTCTCAACTTAATTCACTATTATTTCCATCGTTCATTTCACTTATTACCTACTTATAATAAAAACTCATCCAGAGAATAATTATTTGTAACTAGAAAATACTATAACGTTAATAGGTTCTGTCTGTCTTTCTCGTGTTATGACCCAACTATTTAATGCTAGATTAGGTTTATACAAATTCATATAAAGATTAAAAATTCAGAACTCAAGCACTAGACATCTCTATTTAAGATTTGCATCGCGATGTTTAAAAATTCTCCTATTATGATTTTTTAGTCTCTGCCTACTCTAATGGGAGAGAGGCGTGATGTTATGTATGTATGTATTTTATTGTCAGGATCAAGACTACCGAAAAATATATAGTTGGAAACTTACCCATACCAATAAACAACCGGATAGAAGAAGCATTGCCTTTAGTAATACGTAAAGATTATCTCGAAATACGCGTATTGCGTAAGAACCTCATATTAACCCGTAAACAGATTTACGTTGAAGCGAAGACTTCACAAAGGCGGCCTCGGTGAGAGCAAACAACAAAGGATGACGATAACACATTTTTTTGCGATTGCGTAAATAGCGCGAACGGCTTAGAGCCTAATGCGATTTTCCCCCAGTAACAACAGAATAATTCATTTCAAATTTCTAGTTTGTTTTTATTCTATTGAAAACTTTCACCACAATGTTACCTGTTGTTAATTGACGATGTCCTACAGGGTGGTAAATACACAAAGCCAGGCGGCTCTCAAGTAATGCTCTCGGAACAAACTAATTAAAGCTTGGCAACAGGTTTTCAATCTTGGGGATTGTAGTTGATAGGCGGGCAGAAAATACCCTATCTATGGTTTCCTTATGAGATTTTTCTTCACCGAAAGCTCAGGCTCATTATAGTATTAGATCTGTTAACGCAGAATCCAACCACACTACCGACTCAGCCTTCGTCGCTTGATCATAAAGACCTTGATAGCTTCACCCAAAATCAAAAATGGTAATTAGCACAAGGATATCACATTGGAGCAAAACTCGGCCTGGGTTATTGGACTAGGAAGTCTACAGAGTTTTAGCTTTAACAATCTACAACACCGTCGAAGCGTTCTTCTTTCTTTCTTTCTCAAAAGATTCCGTGTCCACTCGAGATATCGTCAACCCTAATAATTTATCGGTCCTTCGACGAATACTTGCGGGTCATTACCCCTTCAAATTGCCGGCTCTTGGGATTTTGACAATGATCGTTGATATTTATAATGAACTTATAAAACCAATAAATATTTATAACTCCATAAACAAAATACAGATTTTATGTTATTCCGTTAACAAAACATTTAATATATAACATACACCATGGAATAAATACATATCATAATAGTATAAAACTGTTCTTCTAACTGATTATCCACAGCTTGTGCTATATTCCAGTCTGAATAAGTAACAATAATAAAGCTTATATTTATGACTAACCCTGCGAGATCTATACATAGAACGGAAAAAAACTCAACAAAATATTTGTTTAAATTGTGAATACTGCATAAACGCTTTAAACACAAAATCACCTGTTGTTAAGTGACGATGTGATTCAGGATGGTAAATACGTTAAGTCTAGAGTTACTTTAGAGTGATGTTTACCCGGGCGGGCATTATTAGAAACTGCCCTACCATCATGCTGATTATGAGCAATCTTCTCGTTGTCGCTCTTGTTAGCTGCAGCAGCTTAGCAGTCGTGTGTCGTGTGGTTCCCTAACCATCTTTATTAAAAATTACAATTTAAAAAATTACAATTTGAACTTAAAAATAAATTCAGTTGGCAACTACAGGCTACGCTATTACTAAACTACAAACTAATAGCGGACACGGGGAAACCGCATCAGGGCTATTCCCTTCGACGGTGGCCTCTCCTTTGTCCGCGCCTACGGACAAATCTACTGAGTGAGGCACACAAGGTGCGTCCCTCGTGGAGTAATCTTCTGAGTTCCTGGGAGCTAATCCTGCTATCGATCGGACTCTGAGGGGTCAGGGAGATTCCCATCATGCTATGGTTTCGTCGCGATGTTTACCTTCACCGAAAACACAGGCTTATTATGTGGCTGGATTCAAATTTACGTGCCTACATCGACGCGAAACAGACAACAACACCACTAGATCATCATGCTACGTATCCTGTTTTTTGCATTAAGTATTCAGCCTTAATTTCGTCTCTTAAATAACATGGTAAGTACACTCTATTTTTATTATAGTGGTAGAAAATAAATCTCTTGAAATCATTGATTGTCCTTAGCGTAATTATACAATTTATACATGAATTTAACGATCCAGTTAACTGACTTTACTGACCTCTGAATTATTCAACTGGAATAAGCTAGGTAAATACGAGTTAACTTATTGTAATTTAAAGGCCCGACCGACCTGCGATATCACTCGAACAATATAAACTTGTCGAAGGGAGTTATTGGAATTGGTTGGAAAATCTATTTGCATTGTTCGGTTTCCCTTTAGTCTCGTATTCATCCTTTTCTTGGCTATTAATGGCATCATTTGTTGGGTTGTTTATACTTTTGTTGGTGAATTAATAACTAACGATTAATTCAATTGATTTACATATTTCTAGGAAAGTAGTCCTAGTCACTACATTACTTACAGGTTATTATTTGGAGAGTGGTTTTACCGTGTGTTGCTTGCTAAGAATAGTTATTCCATATCTTCCCGTGGGTGTCGTAAAATATGACTAAGGGAAAAACCAGGGGGTGACAGCAGCGTCCTCTGATCATCACAAACACCTGACTGCGATCGATAACCCGTTACCGAGCGTGGAGATTATGGCAACACCCCCTCCCCCTTATTGGGGGAGACCTATGTCCAGGAGTGAGTCTTTCGGTTGGCTGAATGAATGAAATTTGCAGGGTGATAGATGAAAAATTCATCGTAGAGATCCGTTTTGGCGCGTCACGTTTCGGGATCAGTTAATATAGATCCAGCAGTTAACGTGATGATAGAGTAATTGGATCCAACTGAATTGCGACCATCATACACTTGTGAAAACTCCGTTATAATAACACATGAAGGCGCATCGTTTGTGCGGAATCAGCAAATCTATACCCAGACCTGTCTGGAGACTATAGCTGTGGTAGACGTATGCCAGTATAATGATGGCCAGCATCGATATTTGTTAATATATCAGCAGTCAAAGAAAGAAGAAAAGAAAAGACCAAATTTGGGAAGACCAAAGAAAAGATGGATGGACTGTGTGAAAGATGATTTGCTTAGGAAAGGAGTGAATGCGGAGATGACAACAAATAGAGAGGAATGGAAGAGGAAGACATGTTGCGCCGACCCTAAATAAAAATGGGAAAAGGGTAGGGAGATTATGATGATGATGATGATGACCAGCAATCGCCATATCGTTATTTTAACATGAGATGAAGTACAGTCATTTTGGCAAGCTCTAATAAATGCGCCAGAGAATCAAAGATAGAGATAGAGACGTGGCAATAGTGGTTTTTGTCAAATTTTGAAGCGGATACGCGAGCGCCGTTTATTCCATACAATCTTATTCCCATGTTGTCTTTGAAAATATTTTTATACCATATTATATAAACATATACTTATCTATCAACCACCGCTACGTCCGTACGTTTTCAGATTTTTTATAAATTAATTATTATGGAATCTAGGAGCCTTCGAATGTGAGAATAAATGTCCAATTTTACTGTCTTTTTCAGATACCCTTCAAATAATTTTGACGAATGAAAACCTAGACCATAGATACAGTCTTTCGTATTTTGTAATTGAAAGAAAAATTAAAATCGACCTAGTTTTGGATCAGGAATCAGGGTAATACGAAGTGATGATATCGTCTATTTTGCATAATCAGCCTGAGCTGCAATTGTCGCTTTCATGGTTTTTTTTTAAAGGTATAGGATCCGTGCTTTGATAGGTTTTAATAGGTGGACAAGCTTAACCGTTCCTTTCATCCCTTCCTTTACCCATTTAAATCTCGCGGCCATAATGCACCAATAGCAACGCGTGCTACCCGGGCGCTCGCTAGCCAATAGGAACAGTAGTGTGTGCCGATAATAACAAAAACCGAAACTCGCGAGTGCTCCGTGAAAGAAATAAAAATATTCAAGAAAATAAGTCAGAAATCCACCCAGCGGTACAGTGCGAGTGTGAGATCCAGGTGTTGGACGTGAGTCAGTTATACCTTTTCTTTTTCTTGTAACCCTTATCCTGGTTAAGCATTAAACAATAGGTTTACCGTTAGATCACAATCTCATCTGATGTTAAGTGACGATGTGGTCCAGGATGGTAAACACACTAAGCCGGAAAAATTTAAATTTTTATATTGACCTGTACAAAGTACATAGATAATAAGACTAATATATATACGCACCCTTGTTGCTATATAGAGTGATATATAGGGGTTTTATCCATATTTTTCTAAATTTTTATTCTAAGAAATTTTCTAAGTTAATATTCGATTTTTATATAAATAACTGTAGTTTCTGGTCGATTGCTGTTGTATCTGGCTCCGGTGAAGTCCCTGGTACGCATCCCGATCTTCGGAGTCGCTGCTGGGCTGACCTGGAACAGAGAAAACACAATTAAAATTCAAAATTCTTATAAAAACATAGTTTTTCCCGAATAAATTTTCCGGCTTTCCACGGAAACTTTTGGCTTACATCCCAATTTGCTTGTCGCGACGCGCTGCGTCGATAGACACCTCGATCGCGTGTCTACGACATCTGCAAGTTAGTGAAAGTACATAAAAACCCTTAAATACCTAAACCGAGTTTACCTAAGGTGTGCGACTTCAACGAAAAGTTGAAAAATTTAAATTTTTATATTGACCTGTACAAAGTACATAGATAATAAGACTAATATATATACGCACCCTTGTTGCTATATAGAGTGATATATAGGGGTTTTATCCATATTTTTCTAAATTTTTATTCTAAGAAATTTTCTAAGTTAATATTCGATTTTTATATAAATAACTGTAGTTTCTGGTCGATTGCTGTTGTATCTGGCTCCGGTGAAGTCCCTGGTACGCATCCCGATCTTCGGAGTCGCTGCTGGGCTGACCTGGAACAGAGAAAACACAATTAAAATTCAAAATTCTTATAAAAACATAGTTTTTCCCGAATAAATTTTCCGGCTTTCCACGGAAACTTTTGGCTTACATCCCAATTTGCTTGTCGCGACGCGCTGCGTCGATAGACACCTCGATCGCGTGTCTACGACATCTGCAAGTTAGTGAAAGTACATAAAAACCCTTAAATACCTAAACCGAGTTTACCTAAGGTGTGCGACTTCAACGAAAAGTTGAAAAATTTAAATTTTTATATTGACCTGTACAAAGTACATAGATAATAAGACTAATATATATACGCACCCTTGTTGCTATATAGAGTGATATATAGGGGTTTTATCCATATTTTTCTAAATTTTTATTCTAAGAAATTTTCTAAGTTAATATTCGATTTTTATATAAATAACTGTAGTTTCTGGTCGATTGCTGTTGTATCTGGCTCCGGTGAAGTCCCTGGTACGCATCCCGATCTTCGGAGTCGCTGCTGGGCTGACCTGGAACAGAGAAAACACAATTAAAATTCAAAATTCTTATAAAAACATAGTTTTTTTTCCCGAATAAATTTTCCGGCTTTCCACGGAAACTTTTGGCTTACATCCCAATTTGCTTGTCACGACGCGCTGCGTCGATAGACACCTCGATCGCGTGTCTACGACATCTGCAAGTTAGTGAAAGTACATAAAAACCCTTAAATACCTAAACCGAGTTTACCTAAGGTGTGCGACTTCAACGAAAAGTTGAAAAATTTAAATTTTTATATTGACCTGTACAAAGTACATAGATAATAAGACTAATATATATACGCACCCTTGTTGCTATATAGAGTGATATATAGGGGTTTTATCCATATTTTTCTAAATTTTTATTCTAAGAAATTTTCTAAGTTAATATTCGATTTTTATATAAATAACTGTAGTTTCTGGTCGATTGCTGTTGTATCTGGCTCCGGTGAAGTCCCTGGTACGCATCCCGATCTTCGGAGTCGCTGCTGGGCTGACCTGGAACAGAGAAAACACAATTAAAATTCAAAATTCTTATAAAAACATAGTTTTTCCCGAATAAATTTTCCGGCTTTCCACGGAAACTTTTGGCTTACATCCCAATTTGCTTGTCGCGACGCGCTGCGTCGATAGACACCTCGATCGCGTGTCTACGACATCTGCAAGTTAGTGAAAGTACATAAAAACCCTTAAATACCTAAACCGAGTTTACCTAAGGTGTGCGACTTCAACGAAAAGTTGAAAAATTTAAATTTTTATATTGACCTGTACAAAGTACATAGATAATAAGACTAATATATATACGCACCCTTGTTGCTATATAGAGTGATATATAGGGGTTTTATCCATATTTTTCTAAATTTTTATTCTAAGAAATTTTCTAAGTTAATATTCGATTTTTATATAAATAACTGTAGTTTCTGGTCGATTGCTGTTGTATCTGGCTCCGGTGAAGTCCCTGGTACGCATCCCGATCTTCGGAGTCGCTGCTGGGCTGACCTGGAACAGAGAAAACACAATTAAAATTCAAAATTCTTATAAAAACATAGTTTTTTTTTTTCCCGAATAAATTTTCCGGCTTTCCACGGAAACTTTTGGCTTACATCCCAATTTGCTTGTCGCGACGCGCTGCGTCGATAGACACCTCGATCGCGTGTCTACGACATCTGCAAGTTAGTGAAAGTACATAAAAACCCTTAAATACCTAAACCGAGTTTACCTAAGGTGTGCGACTTCAACGAAAAGTTGAAAAATTTAAATTTTTATATTGACCTGTACAAAGTACATAGATAATAAGACTAATATATATACGCACCCTTGTTGCTATATAGAGTGATATATAGGGGTTTTATCCATATTTTTCTAAATTTTTATTCTAAGAAATTTTCTAAGTTAATATTCGATTTTTATATAAATAACTGTAGTTTCTGGTCGATTGCTGTTGTATCTGGCTCCGGTGAAGTCCCTGGTACGCATCCCGATCTTCGGAGTCGCTGCTGGGCTGACCTGGAACAGAGAAAACACAATTAAAATTCAAAATTCTTATAAAAACATAGTTTTTCCCGAATAAATTTTCCGGCTTTCCACGGAAACTTTTGGCTTACATCCCAATTTGCTTGTCGCGACGCGCTGCGTCGATAGACACCTCGATCGCGTGTCTACGACATCTGCAAGTTAGTGAAAGTACATAAAAACCCTTAAATACCTAAACCGAGTTTACCTAAGGTGTGCGACTTCAACGAAAAGTTGAAAAATTTAAATTTTTATATTGACCTGTACAAAGTACATAGATAATAAGACTAATATATATACGCACCCTTGTTGCTATATAGAGTGATATATAGGGGTTTTATCCATATTTTTCTAAATTTTTATTCTAAGAAATTTTCTAAGTTAATATTCGATTTTTATATAAATAACTGTAGTTTCTGGTCGATTGCTGTTGTATCTGGCTCCGGTGAAGTCCCTGGTACGCATCCCGATCTTCGGAGTCGCTGCTGGGCTGACCTGGAACAGAGAAAACACAATTAAAATTCAAAATTCTTATAAAAACATAGTTTTTTTTCCCGAATAAATTTTCCGGCTTTCCACGGAAACTTTTGGCTTACATCCCAATTTGCTTGTCGCGACGCGCTGCGTCGATAGACACCTCGATCGCGTGTCTACGACATCTGCAAGTTAGTGAAAGTACATAAAAACCCTTAAATACCTAAACCGAGTTTACCTAAGGTGTGCGACTTCAACGAAAAGTTGAAAAATTTAAATTTTTATATTGACCTGTACAAAGTACATAGATAATAAGACTAATATATATACGCACCCTTGTTGCTATATAGAGTGATATATAGGGGTTTTATCCATATTTTTCTAAATTTTTATTCTAAGAAATTTTCTAAGTTAATATTCGATTTTTATATAAATAACTGTAGTTTCTGGTCGATTGCTGTTGTATCTGGCTCCGGTGAAGTCCCTGGTACGCATCCCGATCTTCGGAGTCGCTGCTGGGCTGACCTGGAACAGAGAAAACACAATTAAAATTCAAAATTCTTATAAAAACATAGTTTTTCCCGAATAAATTTTCCGGCTTTCCACGGAAACTTTTGGCTTACATCCCAATTTGCTTGTCGCGACGCGCTGCGTCGATAGACACCTCGATCGCGTGTCTACGACATCTGCAAGTTAGTGAAAGTACATAAAAACCCTTAAATACCTAAACCGAGTTTACCTAAGGTGTGCGACTTCAACGAAAAGTTGAAAAATTTAAATTTTTATATTGACCTGTACAAAGTACATAGATAATAAGACTAATATATATACGCACCCTTGTTGCTATATAGAGTGATATATAGGGGTTTTATCCATATTTTTCTAAATTTTTATTCTAAGAAATTTTCTAAGTTAATATTCGATTTTTATATAAATAACTGTAGTTTCTGGTCGATTGCTGTTGTATCTGGCTCCGGTGAAGTCCCTGGTACGCATCCCGATCTTCGGAGTCGCTGCTGGGCTGACCTGGAACAGAGAAAACACAATTAAAATTCAAAATTCTTATAAAAACATAGTTTTTCCCGAATAAATTTTCCGGCTTTCCACGGAAACTTTTGGCTTACATCCCAATTTGCTTGTCGCGACGCGCGCTGCGTCGATAGACACCTCGATCGCGTGTCTACGACATCTGCAAGTTAGTGAAAGTACATAAAAACCCTTAAATACCTAAACCGAGTTTACCTAAGGTGTGCGACTTCAACGAAAAGTTGAAAAATTTAAATTTTTATATTGACCTGTACAAAGTACATAGATAATAAGACTAATATATATACGCACCCTTGTTGCTATATAGAGTGATATATAGGGGTTTTATCCATATTTTTCTAAATTTTTATTCTAAGAAATTTTCTAAGTTAATATTCGATTTTTATATAAATAACTGTAGTTTCTGGTCGATTGCTGTTGTATCTGGCTCCGGTGAAGTCCCTGGTACGCATCCCGATCTTCGGAGTCGCTGCTGGGCTGACCTGGAACAGAGAAAACACAATTAAAATTCAAAATTCTTATAAAAACATAGTTTTTCCCGAATAAATTTTCCGGCTTTCCACGGAAACTTTTGGCTTACATCCCAATTTGCTTGTCGCGACGCGCTGCGTCGATAGACACCTCGATCGCGTGTCTACGACATCTGCAAGTTAGTGAAAGTACATAAAAACCCTTAAATACCTAAACCGAGTTTACCTAAGGTGTGCGACTTCAACGAAAAGTTGAAAAATTTAAATTTTTATATTGACCTGTACAAAGTACATAGATAATAAGACTAATATATATACGCACCCTTGTTGCTATATAGAGTGATATATAGGGGTTTTATCCATATTTTTCTAAATTTTTATTCTAAGAAATTTTCTAAGTTAATATTCGATTTTTATATAAATAAACTGTAGTTTCTGGTCGATTGCTGTTGTATCTGGCTCCGGTGAAGTCCCTGGTACGCATCCCGATCTTCGGAGTCGCTGCTGGGCTGACCTGGAACAGAGAAAACACAATTAAAATTCAAAATTCTTATAAAAACATAGTTTTTTCCCGAATAAATTTTCCGGCTTTCCACGGAAACTTTTGGCTTACATCCCAATTTGCTTGTCGCGACGCGCTGCGTCGATAGACACCTCGATCGCGTGTCTACGACATCTGCAAGTTAGTGAAAGTACATAAAAACCCTTAAATACCTAAACCGAGTTTACCTAAGGTGTGCGACTTCAACGAAAAGTTGAAAAATTTAAATTTTTATATTGACCTGTACAAAGTACATAGATAATAAGACTAATATATATACGCACCCTTGTTGCTATATAGAGTGATATATAGGGGTTTTATCCATATTTTTCTAAATTTTTATTCTAAGAAATTTTCTAAGTTAATATTCGATTTTTATATAAATAACTGTAGTTTCTGGTCGATTGCTGTTGTATCTGGCTCCGGTGAAGTCCCTGGTACGCATCCCGATCTTCGGAGTCGCTGCTGGGCTGACCTGGAACAGAGAAAACACAATTAAAATTCAAAATTCTTATAAAAACATAGTTTTTCCCGAATAAATTTTCCGGCTTTCCACGGAAACTTTTGGCTTACATCCCAATTTGCTTGTCGCGACGCGCTGCGTCGATAGACACCTCGATCGCGTGTCTACGACATCTGCAAGTTAGTGAAAGTACATAAAAACCCTTAAATACCTAAACCGAGTTTACCTAAGGTGTGCGACTTCAACGAAAAGTTGAAAAATTTAAATTTTTATATTGACCTGTACAAAGTACATAGATAATAAGACTAATATATATACGCACCCTTGTTGCTATATAGAGTGATATATAGGGGTTTTATCCATATTTTTCTAAATTTTTATTCTAAGAAATTTTCTAAGTTAATATTCGATTTTTATATAAATAACTGTAGTTTCTGGTCGATTGCTGTTGTATCTGGCTCCGGTGAAGTCCCTGGTACGCATCCCGATCTTCGGAGTCGCTGCTGGGCTGACCTGGAACAGAGAAAACACAATTAAAATTCAAAATTCTTATAAAAACATAGTTTTTCCCGAATAAATTTTCCGGCTTTCCACGGAAACTTTTGGCTTACATCCCAATTTGCTTGTCGCGACGCGCTGCGTCGATAGACACCTCGATCGCGTGTCTACGACATCTGCAAGTTAGTGAAAGTACATAAAAACCCTTAAATACCTAAACCGAGTTTACCTAAGGTGTGCGACTTCAACGAAAAGTTGAAAAATTTAAATTTTTATATTGACCTGTACAAAGTACATAGATAATAAGACTAATATATATACGCACCCTTGTTGCTATATAGAGTGATATATAGGGGTTTTATCCATATTTTTCTAAATTTTTATTCTAAGAAATTTTCTAAGTTAATATTCGATTTTTATATAAATAACTGTAGTTTCTGGTCGATTGCTGTTGTATCTGGCTCCGGTGAAGTCCCTGGTACGCATCCCGATCTTCGGAGTCGCTGCTGGGCTGACCTGGAACAGAGAAAACACAATTAAAATTCAAAATTCTTATAAAAACATAGTTTTTCCCGAATAAATTTTCCGGCTTTCCACGGAAACTTTTGGCTTACATCCCAATTTGCTTGTCGCGACGCGCTGCGTCGATAGACACCTCGATCGCGTGTCTACGACATCTGCAAGTTAGTGAAAGTACATAAAAACCCTTAAATACCTAAACCGAGTTTACCTAAGGTGTGCGACTTCAACGAAAAGTTGAAAAATTTAAATTTTTATATTGACCTGTACAAAGTACATAGATAATAAGACTAATATATATACGCACCCTTGTTGCTATATAGAGTGATATATAGGGGTTTTATCCATATTTTTCTAAATTTTTATTCTAAGAAATTTTCTAAGTTAATATTCGATTTTTATATAAATAACTGTAGTTTCTGGTCGATTGCTGTTGTATCTGGCTCCGGTGAAGTCCCTGGTACGCATCCCGATCTTCGGAGTCGCTGCTGGGCTGACCTGGAACAGAGAAAACACAATTAAAATTCAAAATTCTTATAAAAACATAGTTTTTCCCGAATAAATTTTCCGGCGGCTTTCCACGGAAACTTTTGGCTTACATCCCAATTTGCTTGTCGCGACGCGCTGCGTCGATAGACACCTCGATCGCGTGTCTACGACATCTGCAAGTTAGTGAAAGTACATAAAAACCCTTAAATACCTAAACCGAGTTTACCTAAGGTGTGCGACTTCAACGAAAAGTTGAAAAATTTAAATTTTTATATTGACCTGTACAAAGTACATAGATAATAAGACTAATATATATACGCACCCTTGTTGCTATATAGAGTGATATATAGGGGTTTTATCCATATTTTTCTAAATTTTTATTCTAAGAAATTTTCTAAGTTAATATTCGATTTTTATATAAATAACTGTAGTTTCTGGTCGATTGCTGTTGTATCTGGCTCCGGTGAAGTCCCTGGTACGCATCCCGATCTTCGGAGTCGCTGCTGGGCTGACCTGGAACAGAGAAAACACAATTAAAATTCAAAATTCTTATAAAAACATAGTTTTTCCCGAATAAATTTTCCGGCTTTCCACGGAAACTTTTGGCTTACATCCCAATTTGCTTGTCGCGACGCGCTGCGTCGATAGACACCTCGATCGCGTGTCTACGACATCTGCAAGTTAGTGAAAGTACATAAAAAAAACCCTTAAATACCTAAACCGAGTTTACCTAAGGTGTGCGACTTCAACGAAAAGTTGAAAAATTTAAATTTTTATATTGACCTGTACAAAGTACATAGATAATAAGACTAATATATATACGCACCCTTGTTGCTATATAGAGTGATATATAGGGGTTTTATCCATATTTTTCTAAATTTTTATTCTAAGAAATTTTCTAAGTTAATATTCGATTTTTATATAAATAACTGTAGTTTCTGGTCGATTGCTGTTGTATCTGGCTCCGGTGAAGTCCCTGGTACGCATCCCGATCTTCGGAGTCGCTGCTGGGCTGACCTGGAACAGAGAAAACACAATTAAAATTCAAAATTCTTATAAAAACATAGTTTTTCCCGAATAAATTTTCCGGCTTTCCACGGAAACTTTTGGCTTACATCCCAATTTGCTTGTCGCGACGCGCTGCGTCGATAGACACCTCGATCGCGTGTCTACGACATCTGCAAGTTAGTGAAAGTACATAAAAACCCTTAAATACCTAAACCGAGTTTACCTAAGGTGTGCGACTTCAACGAAAAGTTGAAAAATTTAAATTTTTATATTGACCTGTACAAAGTACATAGATAATAAGACTAATATATATACGCACCCTTGTTGCTATATAGAGTGATATATAGGGGTTTTATCCATATTTTTCTAAATTTTTATTCTAAGAAATTTTCTAAGTTAATATTCGATTTTTATATAAATAACTGTAGTTTCTGGTCGATTGCTGTTGTATCTGGCTCCGGTGAAGTCCCTGGTACGCATCCCGATCTTCGGAGTCGCTGCTGGGCTGACCTGGAACAGAGAAAACACAATTAAAATTCAAAATTCTTATAAAAACATAGTTTTTTCCCGAATAAATTTTCCGGCTTTCCACGGAAACTTTTGGCTTACATCCCAATTTGCTTGTCGCGACGCGCTGCGTCGATAGACACCTCGATCGCGTGTCTACGACATCTGCAAGTTAGTGAAAGTACATAAAAACCCTTAAATACCTAAACCGAGTTTACCTAAGGTGTGCGACTTCAACGAAAAGTTGAAAAATTTAAATTTTTATATTGACCTGTACAAAGTACATAGATAATAAGACTAATATATATACGCACCCTTGTTGCTATATAGAGTGATATATAGGGGTTTTATCCATATTTTTCTAAATTTTTATTCTAAGAAATTTTCTAAGTTAATATTCGATTTTTATATAAATAACTGTAGTTTTCTGGTCGATTGCTGTTGTATCTGGCTCCGGTGAAGTCCCTGGTACGCATCCCGATCTTCGGAGTCGCTGCTGGGCTGACCTGGAACAGAGAAAACACAATTAAAATTCAAAATTCTTATAAAAACATAGTTTTTCCCGAATAAATTTTCCGGCTTTCCACGGAAACTTTTGGCTTACATCCCAATTTGCTTGTCGCGACGCGCTGCGTCGATAGACACCTCGATCGCGTGTCTACGACATCTGCAAGTTAGTGAAAGTACATAAAAACCCTTAAATACCTAAACCGAGTTTACCTAAGGTGTGCGACTTCAACGAAAAGTTGAAAAATTTAAATTTTTATATTGACCTGTACAAAGTACATAGATAATAAGACTAATATATATACGCACCCTTGTTGCTATATAGAGTGATATATAGGGGTTTTATCCATATTTTTCTAAATTTTTATTCTAAGAAATTTTCTAAGTTAATATTCGATTTTTATATAAATAACTGTAGTTTCTGGTCGATTGCTGTTGTATCTGGCTCCGGTGAAGTCCCTGGTACGCATCCCGATCTTCGGAGTCGCTGCTGGGCTGACCTGGAACAGAGAAAACACAATTAAAATTCAAAATTCTTATAAAAACATAGTTTTTCCCGAATAAATTTTCCGGCTTTCCACGGAAACTTTTGGCTTACATCCCAATTTGCTTGTCGCGACGCGCTGCGTCGATAGACACCTCGATCGCGTGTCTACGACATCTGCAAGTTAGTGAAAGTACATAAAAACCCTTAAATACCTAAACCGAGTTTACCTAAGGTGTGCGACTTCAACGAAAAGTTGAAAAATTTAAATTTTTATATTGACCTGTACAAAGTACATAGATAATAAGACTAATATATATACGCACCCTTGTTGCTATATAGAGTGATATATAGGGGTTTTATCCATATTTTTCTAAATTTTTATTCTAAGAAATTTTCTAAGTTAATATTCGATTTTTATATAAATAACTGTAGTTTCTGGTCGATTGCTGTTGTATCTGGCTCCGGTGAAGTCCCTGGTACGCATCCCGATCTTCGGAGTCGCTGCTGGGCTGACCTGGAACAGAGAAAACACAATTAAAATTCAAAATTCTTATAAAAACATAGTTTTTCCCGAATAAATTTTCCGGCTTTCCACGGAAACTTTTGGCTTACATCCCAATTTGCTTGTCGCGACGCGCTGCGTCGATAGACACCTCGATCGCGTGTCTACGACATCTGCAAGTTAGTGAAAGTACATAAAAACCCTTAAATACCTAAACCGAGTTTACCTAAGGTGTGCGACTTCAACGAAAAGTTGAAAAATTTAAATTTTTATATTGACCTGTACAAAGTACATAGATAATAAGACTAATATATATACGCACCCTTGTTGCTATATAGAGTGATATATAGGGGTTTTATCCATATTTTTCTAAATTTTTATTCTAAGAAATTTTCTAAGTTAATATTCGATTTTTATATAAATAACTGTAGTTTCTGGTCGATTGCTGTTGTATCTGGCTCCGGTGAAGTCCCTGGTACGCATCCCGATCTTCGGAGTCGCTGCTGGGCTGACCTGGAACAGAGAAAACACAATTAAAATTCAAAATTCTTATAAAAACATAGTTTTTCCCGAATAAATTTTCCGGCTTTCCACGGAAACTTTTGGCTTACATCCCAATTTGCTTGTCGCGACGCGCTGCGTCGATAGACACCTCGATCGCGTGTCTACGACATCTGCAAGTTAGTGAAAGTACATAAAAACCCTTAAATACCTAAACCGAGTTTACCTAAGGTGTGCGACTTCAACGAAAAGTTGAAAAATTTAAATTTTTATATTGACCTGTACAAAGTACATAGATAATAAGACTAATATATATACGCACCCTTGTTGCTATATAGAGTGATATATAGGGGTTTTATCCATATTTTTCTAAATTTTTATTCTAAGAAATTTTCTAAGTTAATATTCGATTTTTATATAAATAACTGTAGTAGTTTCTGGTCGATTGCTGTTGTATCTGGCTCCGGTGAAGTCCCTGGTACGCATCCCGATCTTCGGAGTCGCTGCTGGGCTGACCTGGAACAGAGAAAACACAATTAAAATTCAAAATTCTTATAAAAACATAGTTTTTCCCGAATAAATTTTCCGGCTTTCCACGGAAACTTTTGGCTTACATCCCAATTTGCTTGTCGCGACGCGCTGCGTCGATAGACACCTCGATCGCGTGTCTACGACATCTGCAAGTTAGTGAAAGTACATAAAAACCCTTAAATACCTAAACCGAGTTTACCTAAGGTGTGCGACTTCAACGAAAAGTTGAAAAATTTAAATTTTTATATTGACCTGTACAAAGTACATAGATAATAAGACTAATATATATACGCACCCTTGTTGCTATATAGAGTGATATATAGGGGTTTTATCCATATTTTTCTAAATTTTTATTCTAAGAAATTTTCTAAGTTAATATTCGATTTTTATATAAATAACTGTAGTTTCTGGTCGATTGCTGTTGTATCTGGCTCCGGTGAAGTCCCTGGTACGCATCCCGATCTTCGGAGTCGCTGCTGGGCTGACCTGGAACAGAGAAAACACAATTAAAATTCAAAATTCTTATAAAAACATAGTTTTTCCCGAATAATTTTCCGGCTTTCCACGGAAACTTTTGGCTTACATCCCAATTTGCTTGTCGCGACGCGCTGCGTCGATAGACACCTCGATCGCGTGTCTACGACATCTGCAAGTTAGTGAAAGTACATAAAAACCCTTAAATACCTAAACCGAGTTTACCTAAGGTGTGCGACTTCAACGAAAAGTTGAAAAATTTAAATTTTTATATTGACCTGTACAAAGTACATAGATAATAAGACTAATATATATACGCACCCTTGTTGCTATATAGAGTGATATATAGGGGTTTTATCCATATTTTTCTAAATTTTTATTCTAAGAAATTTTCTAAGTTAATATTCGATTTTTATATAAATAACTGTAGTTTCTGGTCGATTGCTGTTGTATCTGGCTCCGGTGAAGTCCCTGGTACGCATCCCGATCTTCGGAGTCGCTGCTGGGCTGACCTGGAACAGAGAAAACACAATTAAAATTCAAAATTCTTATAAAAACATAGTTTTTTTTTCTTTCTTTCCCGAATAAATTTTCCGGCTTTCCACGGAAACTTTTGGCTTACATCCCAATTTGCTTGTCGCGACGCGCTGCGTCGATAGACACCTCGATCGCGTGTCTACGACATCTGCAAGTTAGTGAAAGTACATAAAAACCCTTAAATACCTAAACCGAGTTTACCTAAGGTGTGCGACTTCAACGAAAAGTTGAAAAATTTAAATTTTTATATTGACCTGTACAAAGTACATAGATAATAAGACTAATATATATACGCACCCTTGTTGCTATATAGAGTGATATATAGGGGTTTTATCCATATTTTTCTAAATTTTTATTCTAAGAAATTTTCTAAGTTAATATTCGATTTTTATATAAATAACTGTAGTTTCTGGTCGATTGCTGTTGTATCTGGCTCCGGTGAAGTCCCTGGTACGCATCCCGATCTTCGGAGTCGCTGCTGGGCTGACCTGGAACAGAGAAAACACAATTAAAATTCAAAATTCTTATAAAAACATAGTTTTTCCCGAATAAATTTTCCGGCTTTCCACGGAAACTTTTGGCTTACATCCCAATTTGCTTGTCGCGACGCGCTGCGTCGATAGACACCTCGATCGCGTGTCTACGACATCTGCAAGTTAGTGAAAGTACATAAAAACCCTTAAATACCTAAACCGAGTTTACCTAAGGTGTGCGACTTCAACGAAAAGTTGAAAAATTTAAATTTTTATATTGACCTGTACAAAGTACATAGATAATAAGACTAATATATATACGCACCCTTGTTGCTATATAGAGTGATATATAGGGGTTTTATCCATATTTTTCTAAATTTTTATTCTAAGAAATTTTCTAAGTTAATATTCGATTTTTATATAAATAACTGTAGTTTTCTGGTCGATTGCTGTTGTATCTGGCTCCGGTGAAGTCCCTGGTACGCATCCCGATCTTCGGAGTCGCTGCTGGGCTGACCTGGAACAGAGAAAACACAATTAAAATTCAAAATTCTTATAAAAACATAGTTTTTCCCGAATAAATTTTCCGGCTTTCCACGGAAACTTTTGGCTTACATCCCAATTTGCTTGTCGCGACGCGCTGCGTCGATAGACACCTCGATCGCGTGTCTACGACATCTGCAAGTTAGTGAAAGTACATAAAAACCCTTAAATACCTAAACCGAGTTTACCTAAGGTGTGCGACTTCAACGAAAAGTTGAAAAATTTAAATTTTTATATTGACCTGTACAAAGTACATAGATAATAAGACTAATATATATACGCACCCTTGTTGCTATATAGAGTGATATATAGGGGTTTTATCCATATTTTTCTAAATTTTTATTCTAAGAAATTTTCTAAGTTAATATTCGATTTTTATATAAATAACTGTAGTTTCTGGTCGATTGCTGTTGTATCTGGCTCCGGTGAAGTCCCTGGTACGCATCCCGATCTTCGGAGTCGCTGCTGGGCTGACCTGGAACAGAGAAAACACAATTAAAATTCAAAATTCTTATAAAAACATAGTTTTTCCCCGATAAATTTTCCGGCTTTCCACGGAAACTTTTGGCTTACATCCCAATTTGCTTGTCGCGACGCGCTGCGTCGATAGACACCTCGATCGCGTGTCTACGACATCTGCAAGTTAGTGAAAGTACATAAAAACCCTTAAATACCTAAACCGAGTTTACCTAAGGTGTGCGACTTCAACGAAAAGTTGAAAAATTTAAATTTTTATATTGACCTGTACAAAGTACATAGATAATAAGACTAATATATATACGCACCCTTGTTGCTATATAGAGTGATATATAGGGGTTTTATCCATATTTTTCTAAATTTTTATTCTAAGAAATTTTCTAAGTTAATATTCGATTTTTATATAAATAACTGTAGTTTCTGGTCGATTGCTGTTGTATCTGGCTCCGGTGAAGTCCCTGGTACGCATCCCGATCTTCGGAGTCGCTGCTGGGCTGACCTGGAACAGAGAAAACACAATTAAAATTCAAAATTCTTATAAAAACATAGTTTTTTCCCGAATAAATTTTCCGGCTTTCCACGGAAACTTTTGGCTTACATCCCAATTTGCTTGTCGCGACGCGCTGCGTCGATAGACACCTCGATCGCGTGTCTACGACATCTGCAAGTTAGTGAAAGTACATAAAAACCCTTAAATACCTAAACCGAGTTTACCTAAGGTGTGCGACTTCAACGAAAAGTTGAAAAATTTAAATTTTTATATTGACCTGTACAAAGTACATAGATAATAAGACTAATATATATACGCACCCTTGTTGCTATATAGAGTGATATATAGGGGTTTTATCCATATTTTTCTAAATTTTTATTCTAAGAAATTTTCTAAGTTAATATTCGATTTTTATATAAATAACTGTAGTTTCTGGTCGATTGCTGTTGTATCTGGCTCCGGTGAAGTCCCTGGTACGCATCCCGATCTTCGGAGTCGCTGCTGGGCTGACCTGGAACAGAGAAAACACAATTAAAATTCAAAATTCTTATAAAAACATAGTTTTTTTTTTTCCCGAATAAATTTTCCGGCTTTCCACGGAAACTTTTGGCTTACATCCCAATTTGCTTGTCGCGACGCGCTGCGTCGATAGACACCTCGATCGCGTGTCTACGACATCTGCAAGTTAGTGAAAGTACATAAAAACCCTTAAATACCTAAACCGAGTTTACCTAAGGTGTGCGACTTCAACGAAAAGTTGAAAAATTTAAATTTTTATATTGACCTGTACAAAGTACATAGATAATAAGACTAATATATATACGCACCCTTGTTGCTATATAGAGTGATATATAGGGGTTTTATCCATATTTTTCTAAATTTTTATTCTAAGAAATTTTCTAAGTTAATATTCGATTTTTATATAAATAACTGTAGTTTCTGGTCGATTGCTGTTGTATCTGGCTCCGGTGAAGTCCCTGGTACGCATCCCGATCTTCGGAGTCGCTGCTGGGCTGACCTGGAACAGAGAAAACACAATTAAAATTCAAAATTCTTATAAAAACATAGTTTTTTTTTCCCGAATAAATTTTCCGGCTTTCCACGGAAACTTTTGGCTTACATCCCAATTTGCTTGTCGCGACGCGCTGCGTCGATAGACACCTCGATCGCGTGTCTACGACATCTGCAAGTTAGTGAAAGTACATAAAAACCCTTAAATACCTAAACCGAGTTTACCTAAGGTGTGCGACTTCAACGAAAAGTTGAAAAATTTAAATTTTTATATTGACCTGTACAAAGTACATAGATAATAAGACTAATATATATACGCACCCTTGTTGCTATATAGAGTGATATATAGGGGTTTTATCCATATTTTTCTAAATTTTTATTCTAAGAAATTTTCTAAGTTAATATTCGATTTTTATATAAATAACTGTAGTTTCTGGTCGATTGCTGTTGTATCTGGCTCCGGTGAAGTCCCTGGTACGCATCCCGATCTTCGGAGTCGCTGCTGGGCTGACCTGGAACAGAGAAAACACAATTAAAATTCAAAATTCTTATAAAAACATAGTTTTTTCCCGAATAAATTTTCCGGCTTTCCACGGAAACTTTTGGCTTACATCCCAATTTGCTTGTCGCGACGCGCTGCGTCGATAGACACCTCGATCGCGTGTCTACGACATCTGCAAGTTAGTGAAAGTACATAAAAACCCTTAAATACCTAAACCGAGTTTACCTAAGGTGTGCGACTTCAACGAAAAGTTGAAAAATTTAAATTTTTATATTGACCTGTACAAAGTACATAGATAATAAGACTAATATATATACGCACCCTTGTTGCTATATAGAGTGATATATAGGGGTTTTATCCATATTTTTCTAAATTTTTATTCTAAGAAATTTTCTAAGTTAATATTCGATTTTTATATAAATAACTGTAGTTTCTGGTCGATTGCTGTTGTATCTGGCTCCGGTGAAGTCCCTGGTACGCATCCCGATCTTCGGAGTCGCTGCTGGGCTGACCTGGAACAGAGAAAACACAATTAAAATTCAAAATTCTTATAAAAACATAGTTTTTTCCCGAATAAATTTTCCGGCTTTCCACGGAAACTTTTGGCTTACATCCCAATTTGCTTGTCCGCGCAGCGGACAAAAAATTTTTTCGGATTTTTACTAAATTGCTACCCCCCCCCCCCCCCCCCCCGCACTTACCAGGGTAGGGAACATCAAAAGGGCGAACTCCTGCACAAGTTCCTCGGGGAACCACGGCGGAGTCGTTGCTGGGTGCTCCTATTCTGCCTGGTCGGTGCCATCTCAAGATTAGAAAATTTAAAACACTGGATAATACACCGGTATAACACTATTTATATCGACTGTGTAAGCGTACTCTACACGTCAACGATATAAGATTGATTAATTATACATAAGCCCTATTGGCGAAATATACAATTAGGTTACAAGTTCCCCTAAAAAGAAACAAGTATCATCTTGAAATATTACAAAACTGAAATATGCATAGGACTCCTCCACCTCGTATTTCAACCTCCAACACTCAGGATAACATCTCTCCCGCCGATATGTCGAACCGAACTTCCACGCAATCATCAATGGAAAAGCGGGACAAGGTGAAAGAAGCAAAGAAGTGGTTCACCTCACTTAAGACCCACGTCGACAGCTCCAGGAACCTGAAAACAGATATAAAGTTAGGAATTATGGAAGCAGCTAGAAAATTACACGAACTGGCAGCAACCGATGAAGAAGGAAAAGAGAGGAAAGGAGGGTTATCAAGGATAGAGGTAGGAGTGCAAGAAACAGAGGAAAAGGAAGACAGGATTAGACAGGAGAAAAGAGAATTAGCGGAAAGAACGAGTAGGGACCTAATAGAGAAGATAGAAGAACACTCTAGACAAATAGAACACAGCAACAAACTGATAGAAAGCCTAAGGACAACGATCGAAAAACAGAGCAACGAAATAGGAGAATCGAAACAAAGTTATGCGAGTACGGTTTATCAACAAAAACCATCTCATGGTCACTCATCCACTCACTCTATTATAGTGTCCTCGAATACAAAAGAGGACACACTAGCAGTGATGTTGTGAACCTTCTTAGGACCGCAGTGGATGCCGGCAGCACAGGCTTGAAGATAGACCGTCTGCGTAAGGTTAAGGACCAAAGAGTCGTATTAGGATGTGACACGAAAGAAGAAGTTACGCGAATCGCAAAGCGCATTAGCGAAAGCTCACCGACTCTAAGAGTGGAGGAGATAGCAAACAAGGATCCACTGATCATAATGAAAGACGTCTTGGCAGTTAATTCGGATGAGGAGATATTAAAGTATCTAGAAAAACAGAATAAACAGCTATGGGAAGGAATATTACAGAAAGACTACAGGGCAACAATAAGGTATAGAAGGAAAGCAAGGAATGAACACCTACAACACATAATCTTGCAAGTGTCACCACAGATATGGAATAAAGTGATGGGGGTGGGCCGCTTATATATTGATCTACAAAGAGTGTGGGTTTACGATCAGAGCCCACTGATTCAATGTACTAGGTGTCTAGGCTATGGACACACAAAGAGAACTTGCGCTGACGAACAGGACACCTGTTCGCATTGCGGAGGCAAACACGTGAGAGCGGATTGCCCTAGACGAAGAGACAGAGAGGTTCCGGAATGCGTGAATTGTCTACGCGCCAAAATAGGAAGAACAAATCACGACGCTTTCGACCCTCAGTGCCCAATCAGAATGAAATGGGATAACATAGCTAGATCAAGGGTAACCTACTGTTGAGAAAGGCCCCAAGACATACGATGACATCCCGGAAGAAACACTTATGATATATCAGATAAATTTACAAAGGAAGCAACTGGCCACCAATGAAATAATGTTAGAAGGCAGGAAAAACAAAATAGCGGTAGCTCTACTCCAGGAACCGTATACCAGCGCGATAGGAACAGTGAATGGTGGGAATGTAAGAATAGTACAACATCAGGGAAATAAGGTTGAGCCTGTCAAGGCGGCTATAGCAATATTTGATGAAAGATTGAGTATTATAGAGCATTCTCAGCTAACAACGCACAATGTAGCAGTAGCCACACTTGACACAGGACACACAAAAATTGGTATCATATCGGTCTATTTTGAGGACACCAAACCATTAACGCCATACTTGGACAAAATAAAAACAATAATAGAAAAATTGGACACAAAAAAAGTTATTATAGGAGGGGACGTAAATGCCTGGAGTAGTTGGTGGGGAAGTAGGAGAGAGAATGATAGGGGGGAAGAGATAACGGGATGGATTACAGAAGAAGGATATCATGTCCTGAATCAAGGTAGTATACCGACATTTTACACGATAAGAGGAGGGAAAGAGTACCAGAGCTGTGTGGACATCACGATCTGTTCAGACCAAATACTAAGTAAGATACGTGGCTGGACGATTGACCAGGAATTGGTAAATTCGGACCATAATTGCATTAAATTCCAAATAATAACAGGAGAGCTAAAAACAAGAACACAGAAAAAGACAACAAGAATATATAAAACACAAAAAGCGAAGTGGACAGATTTTAGATTAACGATTAGTAAAAAAATAGAAGCAAACAAAATAACAACTAATGCAATCAGAGAAAATTACAGAAACACAAAGAATTAGATAGTATAATAGAAAAATACAACAACATTATAACACAGGCATGTAAATTAAATATCCCTAAAATAAATAGAAATACAACTAATAAACAAAAAAATAACTTACCGTGGTGGACCGTCGAGTTGGAGGAAGAAAAGAGGAGAGTACTTACGATGAAGCGAAGAATCCGTTGCGCAGCACAGCAAAGGAAGTCCCACGTCGTCGAAGAATACCTGAAAAGGAAAGAAAAATATGAGTTAGCAGCAAATGAAGCACGTACAAATAGCTGGAGAGAATTTTGCACCAAGCAGAAAAGGGAAACAATGTGGGAGGGTATATATAGAGTAATCCGGAAAACAGCCCCACAATACGAAGACCAGCTACTGAGCCAGAACGGACAGAACCTAAATCCGGAAGATTCGGTAAAACTGCTTGGTGCAACCTTCTTTCCAGACGACTGTACCACAGATGATACGGTAGAACATACAAAAATAAGGGATGATGCGAAGGTAACCAACATAGAAGTCGATGATACGGAAGATGACCCTCCAATAACCGAAGCCGAGATGATCCACGCAGCACGATCATTTAACAAAAAGAAAGCACCTGGAAAAGATGGATTCACTGCAGATATCTGTTTTAACGCAATAAAAGCCAACAGTGAGACATTCCTGGAAATAATAAATAAGTGTATGGAATTGTCATGGTATCCGACATCGTGGAAGAGTGCATTCATACTAATTTTGCGGAAACCAAATAAAGCTAGTTACGAAAACCCAAGAGCATACAGACCGATAGGATTGCTGCCAGTGTTAGGGAAGATTATGGAAAAAATAATAGTAAAAAGAATAAGATGGCACACAGCACCGAAATTGAATCCACGACAGTACGGGTTTACACCACAGCGCTGTACGGAGGACTCCCTCTATGATCTAATGACACACATCATGAACAACTTAACACAGAGAAAGATAAACATTGTTGTGTCATTGGACATAGAGGGGGCCTTCGACAGCGCGTGGTGGCCCGTGTTGAAGTGTAGATTAAAAGAACTAAAATGTCCTAGGAATCTCAGGAAAATAGTAGACAGCTACCTAGACAATAGACAGGTTGAAATGAATTATGCGGGAGCCTCATACAGTAAAATAACGACCAAAGGATGTGTACAGGGATCCATCAGCGGCCCAGTTTTCTGGAATATAATAATAGACCCACTTATAGATCGATTGGCAGACAAAAACATTTATTGTCAGGCGTTCGCTGATGATATAGTCCTTGTTTTCTCCGGATCTTCGACAACACAAATGCAAACAGATATAAACAACACACTACGATTTATTTTCGAATGGGGAAATTTAAATAAGTTAAAATTTGCACCAGCCAAAACGAATGCCATAATAGTTACAAAAAAGATAAAATATGAAATACCAGATTTATATATGGGGGGAGTTAAAATTAATATAGTAGACAAAATTAAAATTCTTGGAGTTACGATTGATAGTAAATTAACGTTTAAAGACCATATAAGTAATACTTGCAAAAAAGCGACTAATTTATATAAACAAATGACTAGAATGGCAAAAGTATCATGGGGATTGAATTCGGAGATAGCAAGGACGATGTACATTGCTATTATTGAACCTACAATCATGTACGCGGCCAGTGTGTGGTACAAAGCCGTGGACAAAATCGGAATAAGGAAGATGTTGAGCGCAGTTCAAAGGGGCTTTGCCCAAAAAATAGCTAGAACATATAGAACTGTATCGCTGTCGGCCGCCATACTACTCGCTGGTCTCCTACCATTGGATCTAAGAATAAAAGAGTCTGCCACGATATACGAGATTAAAAGAGGGAAGCCGTGGGATGAAATAGCGGATAGGATTGTGGAGAGGAAGACCAATTATCTAGAGGCACCACACCCGGCAAAGGTAATCCACCTAGAGTATGGACTTATGGAAAACTGTAACGGAGCTGAGGAACAGGAAGGAAATGGAAAGATAAGAGTATATACAGATGGTAGTAAAATCCAGGGGAGAGTGGGAGCAGCATTGACGGTATGGAAGGATGGAGAGGAGATAAAGAAGGAGAAGATAAAATTGGAATATTTTTGTACAGTTTTTCAAGCAGAATTAATGGCGATATACAGGGCAACGAAACTGACCAACAGATATAACGAAATAAAAATTATAAGCGACTCAAGATCTGCGCTCGAAATAATCATCGATCATAACAATTATCATCCTATCGCTTTCGCAATAAGACAGGCAATCTACCAAAGCAGCAATGCAGGCAAAAGGACAACACTCTGCTGGACGAAAGCACACGCTGGGCATATGGGTAATGAGAGGGCGGATGAGTTGGCAAAGGAAGCAGCCCTTAAAGCTAAAACGGAAGCTGGGTATGATAAATGTCCAATCTCCTTCGTAAAGAAGGGGATTAGGCAAAAAACGATTGACAAATGGAACGAAAGGTACTTGCACGAGGATGTCGCGAAGGTCACCAAAGCATTTTGGCCGAATGCCAGGGAGGCTTACATTAACATCCGGAAGCTTCTCCTGAAACCTGAAGCTACACAAATAATGACAGGGCACGGTGCCTTCGCGGCATACTTGTGCAAGTACAAAAGAAAGGATACGCCAGTCTGCATATGCGATGGAGCTACTGATCAAACATCTATGCATGTTTTGGTAGATTGCCCGATGTTTCATACATTAAGATTCGAATTCGAAATGACAACAGGACATGCAATAAATATAAAAACTTTAAGCTACTTTTTAGGAAACAACAGTCAGAGTAATGAAAAAAAACAGATTTTTTTGAATTTATGTACCAGCATTGTGAAGAGATGTCAGATAATAAACGGAAGCAAAATTAAATAACCTTAACACCAGAATAAAATTTCATAATAAAAAGCAAAAGTAAAAACAAACAAAAATATATAAAATAAATAAAGATAGACAGTGAAGAATCAAGGATAAAAGAAACCAAACCTTATGGCAAACTACTAAAAAAGGAAACAAACTATCGCCCACCGCAAAAACAAAGTCCCTGACTCGAGTTAGGGGAACTTGAAATAGGAAAAAAAAAAAAAAAAAAAAAAAAAAAAAAAAAAAAAAAAAAAAACACTAAGCCTAGATACTGGTTCTCAAGTGATGCTGCCGGAACACACCTATTGGTATTTGGCAACAGGTTTTCAAACTTGAGGGTGGTAGCTACCCAGGCGGGCTTTATTAGTAAATGCCTCACCGCCATTCTATGGTTTTCTTACGATATTTTCCTTCGCCAAAAGCTCAGGCTGATTTTAGAGTTGAGAGAGTTGAATGAGTTAGGTTTGAACCCGCGTCCATTGACGCGAAATCCGAACGCATTACCAACTAAGCCATCATCGTTTCAAGTTCTGTTCTCTCTTTCTTTGAGATGCAACAAGAAAGCAACAGATTTCTAAAACACACCTATTATTCAAATTTATTGCCGACTCCGACCACGATACATTATTTCTTACCCACAGTAATTATGTGTGTAGATTAAATATAGCACTAACCAGTTATTGTCCCACTCGTTGGACTATAAAATTGAGTGAAGTTGATAAATACTTCTTTTTTTTTAAACTTTAATTTTATCCGTATACAATTTATTCATAAAATATCATAAAAAGTACCCTTTATAATATTAAAAATACAATTAACGAATTCACGATAAATTAATATGAAAATGTAATAAATTTACAACAGAAAAAATATGTATTCACAGAGCTATTTTAAGATTCATGAGATACGTTCGGGGTTTTTGATAAAAACGATTCACAGCGAGACAATATTTTACAATCCAATCTGGAACTCGATAGTGTGAAGCACGTTTAAGTTTCGTGTAGGGCGACCATAATTTAATTATATAATAATTATTTATCTCAGCAATAGATACTTCCAATACTGTTAGTAAAACTAACTAACTTATTAACATAACATAATATAAGCTCACGCCTGTTATCTCCGAAGGGTTAGGCACAGGTGAAATAGGAACATCACCCACATTTCGCAGAGCTTAGTTCCGTCCCAGATGTGACAGGGGGCGAGTCTGTCGCCATATCGGGCACAAATTCCAAACTCCGGGATGATACGGAGTAGACAAACCCAATATCACTTGACCCGAACCGGGGATCGAACCCGAGACTTCAGAATGGCAGTCGCACCGTAACACAACTGCGCCACCGAGGCAGTAACTAACTTACTAACTTATTAACATAGTTAAAGTATTCTTTAGCTATGTTGGTAAAATGTTATGTACACTACAAAATAACTAATTTACATTTGTGAAGCAAGGAACTTATCTGATATGTACTTTTTCGAACGAAGTTCTTTAACGCGGCTTACAGGTAGTCCGATTTAGTAGAAATCGTCACGTATTTTGGATTACTGTATAAGAGATGGCGCTTTAGTATAATATTAAATCGGATTCTCACTGAAGTAATTTGTTAAACGTTCAAAACGCACGCAGAACGGACCGTAAATGTGTCTAGTTGCGGAAACAGGAGCCCACCAACCAATAAGTAACGTTCAGAGTTTGAACACTAGATGGCGTCGCACGATGTTTAACTCCTAGTTACGATGGTATTATAATAATTTAAGATATTTTCTTCACAATGAGTCATTTTCTAATTATTACATGTAGGCCTTATATAGTTTTGTTTTTCTTTTTCTGTTTTAAATTAGAAATTCGTTTCTGACAGGATTCCCCCTACCGCACAGTTTTTTTTTTTTTAATGGCTGAGCGCTCACAATATTACCTTATACGGTATGATATACCCTAAATCTCGTATCTAGGTAGTATCAAGTGATGCTGCCGGAATACACCTAAAATGCTTGGTAACAGATTTTCAAACCTAATGAGGGTAGGCAACCAAATATACATTACAAAATGGTATGGCTTCATAATACTGTTTTCATTCATTTAAAGTTCTGGCTTACTACTTCATGTATTTGAACTTACACACGTCAACAAAAGCAGTATTCAACACTACTAACACTAAATTATTATCATATAATTTTATTACACGGAAATCATAAGAAACTGTAACCTTGGTAACCTATAAACAATCCCAACATATACCTTTTGTACATGATAAAAGCGAATTGTTTATTTGTTAATAGCTCTTAAAGGGTTTGATCGATTTAAATGTTAGGATATAAACATAACATAAACTCACGCCTGTTATCCCCGAAGTGTTAGGCAGATGTGAAAATAGCGACTTCACCACCCACATCTTGCCAAGCTTAGTTTCGTCCCAGATGTGACAAGGGGCGAGCCTGTCGCCATATCGGGCACAAATTCCAAACTCCGGGATGATACTAAGTAGAAAAACCCAACACCACTTAACCCGACCCGGGGACCGAACCCGAGACCTCATTATGGCAGTCGCACCGTAATACAACTGCGCCACCGAGGCAGCTTAATGTAGGATACCCTATATAACTCCAAATAGCTCCGTTTAATTACATCCACTAATAGAAAAAGCGTAGTCTTAATTGAATCAAGTCAATGATACGATGCAGAACTGATAAGGCACTCAAAGTCGAGTTGGAACATTTAACGTGTTACCAAATGTATTAATAAAAAAAGAACGCGTCACCAGCAATAATCAATATTCGAACTTTCCACAAGTTTCACTACCCTCAATACCCTATTTCGAAAAGCTATTTTTGTTTATTCAAAACAACATTTATAAGTTAAAAAAAAGAATAATCAAATCATATTTTTTTTGTTACAAATCATGGTGGGCAGAGCGGAAACCGCCTCGCGGGGTTACGTCCGCGTTCCGTGTGATTTGGCGGGAATTTTCCGGGAACTCGCCTGCTGCTCTTAGCCGGGATACCGGGAACGCGGGTCGCCGCTGATTCCACTAGATAATGTTGTGTGATACAAAACATAACACGGAGCGATTGTTTTTTTATCTTTACTAAGAAATGAATATTGGAAAGAACGGAAATGATGTGTACGTGTTATTAATGCAGAAGAAAAAACAGTATATTTATTGAAGCATTTAGGAACAATAACTAAGGTTCTGTATAGGATTTTTTGTAATATTTACAAATAAAAATGTTTGTCCAAAAACGTTAAATGATCTTGTATGTATGTATGTATGTGGGAAACGTAATAGTGACGAATGAGACCGAATCTACTAGATAGACATAGAATAAGATGGCAACACGATTGTTAAGGATGGTTGTCAAAAGGCTTTTCTGATAATAAGTGGTTTTTTTTTGTTTCTTACGCGATTTCTTCGTCAATTGTAATGTATACCAAAACTTAACCAGCAAAAAGATCTATAAATTTAAAAAGAAACAATTTAATTAGTTTATTGGTTCTCGAATTATAAAACAACCACCGCACAGAGATAGAGAGAAAATTACTTTCGTAACATGAAAGATTACGTAAATAAAGTTATCTCTTATAATTTAAACCACACTTCATCGAATTAGTGAACAATAGGGCACTGTTTGCTTGAAAATTCTCTCCTTCCATAGTACTTAGAGCGGAACTTATAACATTTCCAAATAATAATAAAAAAAATCTTCCCTTTCGCGTAATTGTGTGTGTTTGTTATTGTTTATTCTATTTTTTTTAGATTCAGCTAACTAAGCTAACTTACACGTCTTTGCTCGGGTGAAATTGACATAATTTGAATAGTATATTGTTTAGTTTTTTTTTTTTTAATTATGAACTGAACCTCCATTACTAAGTGCCTTTTTTTACATACAACCTTTTTTTGTTGCATTTGACACCAAGAAATCGATTTTGTTTTTTATTTTTTGAGGATTGACACTGTGTAGTTTTTTAACTGACTAATGCTGTTGACCGAAAGGGCCTTAACAGCTTGAAATAAATGTAATAGACATCAAGTAAACCGACAGGTAAACAGACAAGCATAAAAACAAAGAGACGTCGCCTGTCCTCTAAAATATCAAAGAAGAATCAATTATAAAATTACAAAGTTACTTACACATTGGTTTTATGTTAATCGCAAAGTTTTAAACCCATTTCCTCTCTCGGTAATCAGTTAAAAACAAACTAACAAGATAAGTTCGGAACGATATAAAGTCGACGGCACTTTACGGCCCCAGGCAACCGTCGCGAATTAGGCATTTCAGATAAACTGTGCACACCACACCGTAAGCAACATGACAAATGACATTAAGCTATGCATATATATACCTTTTCCTTATTCATGTATAACTAATAAGTAGTAATAGTGCATTTTTGACGGCCTCTTGTAAATATATTTTTATCTATACTATGTAATATTAGGGGTATTTTGCGTACGTATTTAAGCGATGATGGCGCAGCGGGTAGTGTGGCCAGATTTCGCGTCAATCAACGCGGGTTCGATCCCACCTATCCGACTCTAAAACCTGCCTGAGCTTTCAGTGAAGGAAAACATCGTGAGGAATCCATAGCATGGGGGTAGGGCATTTTCTAATGATGCCCGTCTGGGTAGCTACCACCTTCAAGTTTGAAAACCTGTCGGCAAATACCAATAGGTGTGTTCCGGCAGCATCACTTGAGAACCAGTACCTGTAGGCTTAGTGTGTTTACCATCCTAGACCACATCGTCTCTTAACATCAGGAGAGATTGTGTTCAAATCACTGGCCTATTCTGTGTAAAAAAAAATCCTTTTGTTATTGTGCATAAGTAAAGTGAATTAGAAAATGAATATTGACAACTCACAAGAGCTTCTTGGAATTTCAAGCCACATGGTTATCATTTGCACTGTAATATTAACAAAAGGTTGAGAAGAACTGTAGAACCAAGTGACACTAACAGAATATAAAAGTACATATCCATATCATAAAATACAACAATACCAATTTTCATTATGATCGATCGATTGAATGGTTTACAGTTTAGTGATTTCATATGGAAAAATTGAGTTATTTTCGTATAGGCATATTAATTTTAACCTTTATCGACCAACTAGCAATTCAATCATAAAACTACGGGCATTTAGATATAAAGATATACTCACATTAGTAGTAATGATACTGGTTTCCAACACAATAGTGCGCTATAGCCTGCTAGGCATCATTATACGGAAACACGATATAAAGCGAATCGTTGGACTGGGTTTATATGTAGATAAGCTGTAGTAACTGTCTGTTATGATTCACGAGTGTGTAACGTCCTGATGTCAGCATACGTTTGTATCTTACTAAATAACAGGAAAGGTATCTAGAATGTCTGAGACATTACTGGACTTAATAAGTTTTACTCTTGACCACAACTTCACTTAGTCTTAAGCGAAAAATAACACACTTAAAGTACCTTCTGACGCTGAAGTACAAGTATTTGAAAACAATAGAGAAATATGAAAAATGTTCCTCACTTTTACATGAAACATGAATTGAACATAATTTAGTCTCACGTGACGCTAACTATGTGGAGAGATTAAACTCGATAAAATACCATTCTCTTCAGGCCAGACGTTATATTACTTTAATTCAAGTTACTAAATAGTATGATAGACAGTCCGAATATTTTGAAAGTTTTTTCACTAAAAGTACCTCACCCAAATTTTAGATGCAGCACCTATGTAATTTTCCCCACTAATGTAATCCGTACAAATTTAGGCAAACAAGCTCCTATTTGGCGTATTTGTTATAACTTTAACAAAATTCACAATCAAAGTCCTGATTCATTTTGTTGTTCTTTGGTCTCTTTTAAATCTTCTATTGATAAAATTTACGAAATTTGATATATTCCTATGTTTAATATGTTACTTTTTATTTATACTATGTTTTTTGTAAATCTATATTGTTAAACTATCGCATGTTGTGCTCACCTTAATTAGAGTGCTATATTACTTCAAATTACACTAGAATTTTGTTATCATGTAAATCTATGTATCTACTCTGTTAGTGTACAAAATAAATAAATAAACACAATTAATAGTTAATATTCACTGGTAACTAACTTAAGCAACAAATATAATAACGAGGCGTGAGTACATAATAACCAAACCTATTAGTTTCATTTGAGATAATATATGTGGGCGAGACAAGGACAAATGGTGTGCGAGCGAGATATATAGAGAGATTTCTTCGTTTCGACGACACATGTAGATGTCAGATTAACGGAAAACCTGAAATACGCCGGGGTTAATTTAAGTTGAACGCCGCGTTGGGGAATGATCGGGTACAAAAGTGTTTTGTTACATAAATATTGAGTAATAAATCTTCATTATAATAATTTCGCTTTCGTAAATTATATTAAAAAACTCCCACATTACTAAACATAAGATAATTATAGTTAAACCCTAAACTATAACACAAAAAAGAATAAAATGTATGAGCGCAATTTTCGTCTCCACCTTGAAGACAATTTTCTGATCCTTCGAACCGCTAAATACTAATTTGAGTAATTGCAACACTGAGACGATTAGCTTAAACACCGAACAATATCTGGCGCACAGACGTAATTCGATATACCGTAGACAACTGCAAACGTTTATTTACTTTCGAAATAATCGTCTTGCTTTTCTTTCTTTCCCCCAGTTCTTACTTCTTCCATGTATTTACTATTATGTTGAGAAGTAAAACTGTTTTTTATTATATATGGATGAATTCGAAAACTACTAAATACATTAATATAATTTTTTTATCTGACTATTGCTGACCGGAAGAGCTTTAACAGCATGAAATAACTTTTATATTAAATATATTCAATCAGGTATCCGCGCCACCTTTTTTATAAATCTTTATAAAAGTTTTATTTTCAACAGCTGATTTTCTTGTTACGTTTGAAGTAAGAGTACACAAAAATTATTTCAATAAAACGTTTATTCTGACATGCCATGACTACTCCATGAAAAGTTCTAGCATGATAATCTAGCGTTTTTCTGGAGCTTAGAAGCATTGACACGAGGTTGAAAAAAAAAACCTCACCCACATGACACTGGCAAAAATGTGAATATATATAAATTGCAGATTGCCATTATATGAACAGAAGAAACATAGAGAATCGCATTATGAAATTTCAACACGACAGTACAAACTTCGTTAGGACCGTAGTTCTTGTTGGCCACAGGCTCGTTTAAAACTTCCAACTAGTCAAAGGGTGTATTTACTAACACTCAGAAATTATAACCAGCAGTGCATATCAACTTTATTATTGCAAAACATGTATTCTGAAACTAATCAAAGTTAAAAGTTATAATGGTTTATTGTTTGCGGACTAGGATCCATCCATCCATCTAGATATTCAACCGAAAAAAAAAAACGTCCACTGCTGGACATAGGTCTCCCCCAAAGATCTCCACGACGACCGGTCTTGCGCTACCTGCATCCAGCGGATTAACTCGACCTTCGCTAGGGCATCGGTTCACCTTGTGGGGGGCCTACCCAGCCTACGTTTTCCGGTAGGATGCTTGTAAGTAAAAAAGTGATTTTAAAAGAGAAGAAACTAGGTTCGACTAGTTACTGCTGTTACACTACTCTGATACTAAGTTTTTATACGAAATTTTTTATAGAACAAGCTATGCAATTTAAAATCTATTTTGATTTAATTTGGTATCGTGAACCTAAAAATATTATCGACAATTACCAATCGAGATCAATCAATCTTTTTTCATCATTTATTTCTTATTTTCTGCCCGTATTCTCAACTATTTTATCAACATTAGTTTTATGCGAATTCTTGGTAACTCCTAATCGTTTGCGGTCATTTGAATCCTTCAATTTACAAGATAAGCTACATGAGAACAACAGAGATTCTTTTAATCATTAAATTCACTTCAATCAATCGAGGTCACTTCGAGCACCCAAAACGAACGTAAAAATTACAAGTAATGTTTATAAACATTGCCATTACCAATTTAAAACGATTCAGAATTTTTTTGCATCAATTTTGTGCCCGGAGTAGCTAATGTAACTGAATTCAGTCTGCATCGCGGACGACTGCTGCAATGCGTATAAAGTTATTATAAGGTAATAATAAAAAACCCCGAGCCGAGATGAGGTGAGGTTTGGCCGAGATTGAAATGTGATGTGAGCAGAAAAAAAACTTTTTTACGAAGCCATTGGAATATAATGCCTTTGAGCAACTCTTTCATATATCTTAGTGGGTATTTCTCATTTACAACTTACGCAAGAAATTCTACTATCTTTAATTTAGCTTATAATAATACCAAATATATACACACAATAACCAATAAAGAAATATAAATTAAATGAAAAGAAATTAGGCAGTCATGAGGACTGCCGATAGACGTAAAATTTCGAAACTTTGGAATAACTATATTTTATTTTTAAAAGTTTAGTTAAATTGAAACTAGCTGTGCCCGCGACTTCGCTCGCGTAGAATTCAGGGGTCTCGTCCCTTAAAAAGTACCAAATAAAATATAGCTTTCTAACAGTAAAAGAATTTCCAAAATCGGATCAGTGGTACCGGAGATTAACCCGAACATACAAACTCACAAACTTTACCTCTTTACAATATTCGTATAGATTGTACTTTATTATTGTGGTGTCTTTAATGAATCTAAATAAACACTGTTCATACATTATATAAATATATTATTATATAGACATTACTATAAAGTATAAACTACTAACATATCAAATTTCATCGAAATCGATTTTCGAGAATCGTGATTTTGCTTCATTCACTAACAAACTAATTTTCCATTAGCTAGGATAGGAAAAAAGCATGGACATAACTGTATTTTAGAAAATGAACGCATATATTTTTATCTCTTTCTATAGTTTGCCAAAGTAGTTGCACTTCTGACACGTGTACTCTTTGTTATTTAATTTTAACTAACCTTACAATCACTACCTTATCTGTTATATACATATGTCAATAAAACTTGTCATATTAGTGGCAACCCCGATTCGGGTAGGCGGTTCGGGTATTTATAAACTACGGGAGCTCACCGGTACGGAAGTGACTACGTGACGAAGGTTGATGACGTCGCTATGCGAATGATAAGTCACGAATTCAATACTCGTTTTGTTTGTTTGCTCGACCGATTTTCATAGACTAAGTGATTTTTGAGAAACATTATTTATAGATGAAGCGTATTATCTATACGTATACCTATTCATTTACCGTTTGAAACGACCGTGAAACCGATATGAAAATTACACTTTCAAAAAAATTGTATGAACAACGGTAAGAATTAAAATATAGAATGAAAATATGCTATATTTTTGTAGACCTATTTCACTATGTGACGTCACATTTGACTACAGTCAACAGAGCATTTATTAATATGACGGTAGATTTTTTTTAAATCGCAAAACTAAAATTAAACGTAGTTTAAATAACTCAAATTTCCGTTCTATTTAATATCTCTCCTTTCATCGTTCTATCGTAAAAACGTTTGTCAGAAAAGAAAACATACCTCTTCATTATTCAACACAAAATTCATTAGACATTCATTATGAGAGGTGTACGTAGCAGTGTGACGTCCGCTCTCCACAACAACTCACTAAGTAATGACGGAATCTTAGCTATTATTACGTCTATACTGCGTAAATGTCAAACTACCGTTGGTTACACACGTACTTGTGAACAGATTAGATAACGATTGAAAATTATATGACTTCCAATTAACCAGCGTCGCCGCCAGCGCGATTCAGTGACACTGACCATGCATTGAGCATTACACGCAGAACACTGCACACACACTCCTGCACATAACACGCGAGTACATATCTCCTGTAAGGAACCTTTTAAAGTAAAAATAAAATGTAGGGATAGCTGGGATACAATTCGCGAGAGAGTTTGAATACTCAGATCACGGCCAAGCCGAGTTTCGTACCATTTTGGTAACCCATCAGCACTCGCCACCAAAGTTCAGTGAAGCTGTTAAGGCCCTTCCGGTCAACAGCATTAGCTAGGTTAAAAAAAATCCATTTAGCCAGTCCTAAACTGCAACCTACGGCAAAGAAGATAGAATATAAGTAGGTGACTTGGAAATATCAGTATTTGGAAAATCATTGGAACAATATTATAACCCTCCAATCCAGTGTCTTTACGTGTTAAAGATCATTGGAAATTCGTAAATAAGGACTCCATTTTTATTAAAGTGGAAAGTTCTTCTTCCTCTTTTTGATTTGAAACTAAATGAAACAAAAAAGCGACAACAAACTTTTTTTTTTTACACAATATAGGCTCAGCGCTTTGATCACAATCTCACCTGATGTTAAGTGACGATGTGGTCCAGGATGGAAAAAACAGACTAAACCTTGGTACTGGTTCTCAAATGATGCTGCCGGAACACACCTATTGATATTTGGCGCCAAGTTTTCAAGCATGAGTGTGGTAGCTACCCAGGCGGACATAATTAGAAAATGCCCTACCGCCATGCTATGGTTACCTCACAATCTTTCGCTTCACCGAAAGCTTAGGCCAATTTTAGAGTTGGATATATAGGATCGAACCCGCGTCGATGTACGTGAAATCCGGCCACACTACCCACTGCGCCATTATCGCTTCAATTCGATAAACCATGATACACATTTTATTAGATTCCCTAATAAAAAAAAAAACAGACAGAAGGAAAGGTTTTATAGCGTAAAACTTATTCGCTACTATTCGATTTGTGAAATAAAGTTTTGTTCGGATATTTGTGAATTTACGACCGGATGATTGTCGCATCGATGTCACTATGAATTTTTGTTACCGTTTTTGTAATAACCAGTAGGCAGTATTTGCTTTGTGTTTACGAGAAAACTATGTGAAAATATTGCGATCTATACTAATAAATAAAATTGATGTGTCTGTTTGTAATGTCACTTTTTTAACAGATAGATATGAATCTATATGCGATACCTGGTTGGGCGGGTAATTCGCATTTTTTTTTCTTATTTTGGTTATAATTAGCCTATGCAATGAATCGGGGGTAGTTTTTCTGACGCCGGACTTTCGGGTGAATGTCAGTCGCCAACCGCTCGCTTACCGTGCGCCTGCGTTCCTTGCGCGCAGATGTCATTCCCCATATTGATTATAATTAATATTAGCATACAAAAAAGAACTTTAAGTGTGGTGTAATTACTGGTGGCCACCAAGGAGATACGAGCCAACGGGACCCGCAGGTAAGCGATACACATTTTTACCCGATGGTTTTTGGTGTTAGATACACCCCTGGTTCATTGTAAAGGCTATTCATCCGCAGACCTATCCCTATGATGGTCATTTGAGCCTGGATTGTTTCCAACCTACATTTGCATAGGCCATTCTTCCGCAGACCCACTTAAAGACAAAGTTGGACAGTCACGTCTCCGCGTGTACTGTCGTAACAGTTCTCAGCCCGCTACAGGAGCACGGCTATTTACACGCCTGCCTATCCAATACCTATTCCAAATATTCATTTTTTGAAAATGTTGTCTGTCTGTATGTTTGTAGTGGGTAATCTCCGGAGCCGCTTTACCGATTTTAACAGGACTTTTTTGATAGATAACTGAAGTTACTCCGGGTAACTTAGGGTACTTTTAATTTTCGAAAATAATCTGGGATCCGCGTAAAACAAATAAATCCTCAAAAAGATTTGAATAAAATTCGATTAAATATATAGTTTTACAGGCAAGTGCTATAATTTATGAGAAATATTTTTACTTTATCTTAGTACTAAAATATTTTAGGAAAATTATTAGGGTTCCGTATATAAAAATTAAAACGTAGTGAAGAATATATGAAACGAGGTCGCAGCCGCGGTCAAATATGAGATTCGAATGACAATATTCCTATGATCGATCGATCGATTTTTAGACGTGAAACTTCTCTGCGCGTAATAAGCGTTATATTTATCTTAACTATTAATCTATACTAAAATTATAAAGAGGAAAGATTTGTATCTTTGTATGTCACGAATAAACTTAAAAACTACTGGAGCAATTTGGATGAAATTTGGTATTGTGATAATATGAAATCAAGGGAGTAACATATCTGTTTTATTTCGAAAGTCCTACGGGAACGGGAACTACGCTTGTAAAACCGCAAAGAGCATCTAGTCATCATATAAAGAATAACATTTTTTTTTAAGAAAAAAGTCAAAAACTTCTTAATCGATTTTCAAAATTCTTTGACCTATACATAGCTACATTATCATCGACTAACATAGGCTATATTTTATTTTTAAATTAGAAATTTAAAACGTTAAATTATATAAAATAGTTTTAAAAAAAATTAAACGGCGACGCGCACGTTATACCTCTGGTATTGCAGGCCTCCGTAGGCTACGGTGACCGCTTACCATCAGGCGGGTCGTATGCTTATTTACCACTTTAGTGGTATAAATATATATACCCGTGCGAAGCAGGAGCAGGTCGCTACTATGATAGAAGTGGAATTTAATCATCACGATTTTGAATCTGAAGGGACGGTATAACTATGAACGTAGCGAAAGCGAAACTGAAAAAAGGCTAAAATAATAGGCACTTTATCGTAAAATTATTATTATTCCATTACAGATTTAAACTAAACGATTGCGAACTAAAAAACGAAAGAAGTTTCACTCCTGACACGTGTACTACTTTGTACACATACCCATTTTTTAGATGTGATTTTTAGATTTAGATGTGTGTTCGCGGCTCCGCCCGTGAATCATGTATTTTTCACTGCGTAATGTAGTTTTTTTTTTTTTATACAGGACTTTTTTTGCTACTAATATTAAGCAAAGATATTTTTTACAAATTCAAATACCTGCCAATAAATAGTTGTCTTTTCAAGCGGATTTTATTCACAATTTCCTGAGTTTTAATCTTTTTACACGGAACTATTTTAGAAAAATTAAAGTAGTCCAAGTTATGCAGAGTAACTTTAGCTATCTCCCAAACAAATTCCGGAGATTACCCGGAATAAAAAGATAGACAAAAATTTTATAAATTGTATTTTTGACATAGTTTCTATATACTTTACGGTGTTGGTATAGACAGAGAGCTATAGCGAAATAGAGGCGATCACAATATATCTAATTAGGTCGCAGTAATACAGGTCTGTCTTAGCTGCATAGCCCCTTTTGAATCGTAAATACATTAATATCTATTTATTAAAAAAAAATATCATTACAAACAGACACTTATGGTATGGGTAAGACTTATGGGTCTTCTTACATGATGTTATGTGACACTGTGACTTAAAATGCTATCTCGCTAATCGAACATAAAGTTAACATTCTATGGTAACACAACCAAGCCATCGACGCTTCTTAGGGCCAATTTTTTGATCCGTAGTCAACTCGAGAAATGGTCAGATTTGTAACAAATGGTTAAAATAATGCCCTGATGCCTTTATTCAAACATAGTTAAGCTAACCATTTGTCAAAAATGTGACTATTTGTTATAAAATTTAACCATTCAGCCCAGTCGTGTTAGCAAGATGGCGGATGGTTAACTCTAGTGCGAACAGCTGTTTCATTGCATTTGTATAATATTTGAAGTAGATAATTTGAAGTTTCATTATATAACATTAATTTATATAAAATAATTTGTTAAATAACTACAACGTATTGCTATTTATTATCTTTTTCGTAATATTTTTGTTTATGAATTTTGTTTTTCATAAGAATTTAGTATTCCATTATGTACAGTATATCAAGTTCGTACAAATATTTATTTGGCTTGTAAAATATATTAAAATACAGAATTAAATTACAAAATCAAATAATATTTTAGACAAGACAAAATAAGAAAATGCTAATATCATTACAAAACTATCACAAGAAATAATAATGGACACAGATGTTCGAGAGTACCTCGACCCTTTGTTTTTTGTAATGTTTGTTCGACAACTCGAATTATGGACCCTGACACATTTTACTCGGAATGATCATACAAAAAAAAAATTACCGGAATCAAAAGTATTCTATTATACAGTTCATTTTACTGGCAACATAAATAACTATTGCTAAATTTAACCATAGTAGATTTTGTCATCAGAAAATGCCTTGTGATTATAACCATTGGTTTGTGTAATAGTAATAGTAAAATTGACAAATGGATATAGTAACTTTGACTACGGATCAAATAATTGGCTCTAAAAAATGAGAAAAATAACTTAACACATCACATTTATTTATACTGTATTTATTATTTATTTATCTTTAATATTATCAAAGTTGGCAATGTTCGCTTCGGCAAACTTCACAGTGGTCGTAACTCCGATGAATTCGGATACATTCTCCCAAGTAGCGGAATCAATCGAGAGCAGCACATCCGATTCCAAATACGCAACATCCACTTCAAACAAAAAGAAATTTCTATATACCAACTGGTCCGGTGAATTTTCTATAGGTTCAGAATCAATAAATCTTTTCCATACATAATATATGAGCGAGGGAATTATCTTTACAATTGTTTTTCTTAATTTTTTCAATAGTTCTCTCGTAGTCGATGCAAATACCAATTCAACAAATGAAACATAATAAAAATCCGCCCTGTCTCTCTTGGATTATAAATGGCTTGTAACCCGACTTTTTCCTCTTGTTTATATGTAATTATATAATTATAAAACGTAACAAATAGATAGATAATGAAATTAATATTACAGAACTAACCTAACCCTACGGAGGTAAAGCGGTGCGCATCGAATTTAAAGCACTCCTAATTTTTAGACCAAAAAATAACTAGGCAGCAAGGAAACTGGAAACTTTGGAAAAAAAATATTTAACGATTAAATAAAATAATTTGTTAATTGAACATTTAAAATTTGTTTATTTTAGTTCTGGTTGTTTACATCTACTGACGCTCCGAGCAACATAACATACATTTTATTATTCACCTCTGCGTGCCAGCACTTAAACGTACATCTTATACTTGATATACTGTAGCATGTTGACGGCTGACGTCATAGCATTGGTAACGCGAATCTGTAGTTCTTTCCCCTGTCGAGAATCGCTCAACACCGCTGAAGAAGTTTTCTCTTTAAGAAATTTAAGGAATAATTCAAAACCGTAGGTATATATGGTTGGAGTGTATATGTGAGTAGGTATACCAATATACCTTTGTATGGAATAAACTTTTTTTATTGTTGTGAGTATGTGAATATATATATATATATATATATATTTTTATTTATTTTTATTTTACTACATTCATATACGTAGTCATACACATACATATATATATATATATATTGGATTTAAAAGTAAAAAGACTACCTCACTCAGATTCTTAACAAATGTATACATTTTTTTTTTAATTTAAAATTACTGGGAACCTTAATGTACCTACTATAAAACAAAATCAGGTTACTTGCACCATTTGTAATTCCAAAATAGCTGGACCGAATTTTATGACCTTTGATTTGTTGCATGGGTATCCACTCCGTATAGCAGAGTAAATATTAAAACAATGAAAAATTAAAAAAAAAGCCCTTATGAAGATAATTATTTTTTTCATGCATTTTATATGGAACGGCTTTTTCGATGGTGTATTGAGAACGGATTAACAAATTTTTGTTCGACTTGTACTCCATAGGTTTATTCAGGAACATATAACAAATGTCTGTACACTGGCGAACTTAACGCCACGAGGCATTTTCTTCCACCAAACCAGCGAGAATGCGGAATTTATATACATATTATAGCGGGTAGGTAGTCTTATTGTTATTCGTAAATATTCAAAATAAAGAATTTTTTTTTATATTATTTAGTCCCCTTACATCTCAGACATAATTTGAGTTTTGTTTACTTTTTTTTTGTGCCTTTATTGTTTTCACCTTTTTTTCTATTTTACAATCTTATTCTATTCCTTATCTATGTGTTCCTATTGCATTGTGGTTATGTCATATTTTTATATTTACTTAAATCATATTTCTAATTTACAATCCTTATTTTATTTCTTATCTCTTGTTCTATTACTTTTTGTTTCGTCAGATCTTTATTTATGCATAATTCTTGTCATAGTTTTTATATAATTATTTCCAATTTTACAGTTTAATCTAATTTTTTTGTTCAGTCTATTAAATTTTATGGTTGCTATTTCATTTAATTCTGACCTTTAATATAGCATTTGACACACACAACATATAATACACCTTCAGTCATTTATCATTTTTATCAATTGTTTCAAACAAAGAATAATTAAGTTTATATTACATAAACAAACATAAAATACAAAGAAAATGTATTTCTTTAACTCTATTTTATTATGTAAAGAAATTTTATAATTTTAAGTTTGTATAGTTAGGAGTAACGACCTGGCAGCTATGACTTCGAGTGTTATGTCAAATAGCTTTAAAACAATACAGAGATACATTTTTGTAATATTATTTTAATTAATTGTTATGTCGAAAAATAAACTTTTAATGTCGTTTCTTTATCCATAAAGCAACACATTTTTTATTTTAATTATTTCTTAAACCTTTTAAGCATATTTATTTCATAAACGAATTTGTCACGGCAATGAAAAAACACAAATACGTGTGAATATATCTTAAAAAAAATAAGCCACTAATATTCGCCCAATAAAAACTCCCTCTAAATTAATTTATTTGTATTAAGGTATAGAAGAGCGCAAAGACTGCAGTTAGTTTGCAGTAAAAGATTGATGAGTTTGTAATAAACACCTAAAAATTCTATTATATTCATTCGTAAAAAATCAATTATAATTGGCGTGCTTACCTCTAAGCTGATTAATATCGTTTACTGCTTTCTTTAAATTAATTAACTCCAGTTCGATTTTCTCCTTAATATTATCAAAGTAATCCGGATCATTGAAATCATTTACAGATATACTGGTAGTATCCATTTTAACGATTTACAATAAAACCCAGCAGTATAGATTAACGTAGGATAAAAATGTATAGAACATGTCAGTAACAATTTTACGTGCGTAATGTATTTTCCCGCCATTTGTTTTTGGTTCCATTTATTCCTTATTTAAGAAAAGGCAAAGGTACTAGTAGACCATGCAGTCAAGTCAGACGTTAAGAACACTGTCAATAAATGGAGGTAACAAAATGGCGGCCTTCTGTTACAACCACAACGGGAATGATTGGGACATTTTTCAGAATTCACGCTCCGTGTCATTATTTTCACTTCACTACACTGCCAGTACAAATTTATAGATGTTTGCCTACAGATTTTCAAACCTGAAGGTGGTAACTAACCAGGCGGGATTAAGAAAAAGCCCTGCCAACATCCATCCACATTGTATATTTGGCTCTATAGTTAAAAGTAGCCTTATCTTGTCTTATCTTGATTAAATGTGATTTTGTTTTGTTCTCCGTAGCACCGCATAGTTACTGAAAAACGCATGTTTACCTGACATTAAATTTCATTTAAAACGATCAATCCCGTTTCCAGTCAAAGCCGGGCATACCATTGGATAGATAAATATTTTTTTAAATGTCAGATACGAAATTAGTAATTGTTTAATATCTGAAAAGTGCTACAAATTTTTGAAGTAAAAACTTCTTTAGCAACGTTGAGCAATTCACGGTAGGGAATGGGTTCGCGTTACTCATAGAATGTGATATTAACTGTCAACCTGCTGTCAACGACATGGAAAGTTTTATAATTTATCTTTGATGGAAAGGAATGTTCTTCTTCTTCTTAGTTAATGGCAATCTGTGTGTACACACAATTTGTGCCAATGTCATGTGGGTAAGATTTTCAATCTTGTATCAGCGTTACCAAGCTCCAACAGAACGGTGGCCCATCCTGCTCGAACTTTCCATGGAGCTTTGTCGGCACCTCAGAATGTATGCTACGCGTTGTCTTCTATAATAAACTTAACTTGAACACAATAACTAAACTATTTCACACAAAACGCCACCAAGATTACATGATATAGAGTCAAGTACACAAGTTTAATGAATTAAAGAAAACAATTGCTACATGTCAGACTGAGATCCCGCCAAAAACTCGAAAGGAATGTTAATTGTGATGGTAGATTCCTAAGCTTTTGTGTTGACACATCTAAAATATTTTCCCCTAAATGCCCGAAAAAAAATGTTCGAGTCGAAATGATTACTACTAAAATTATTCTATTGGTTGCCCAACCAGCAAAAAACAGTCTTTTTCAAAGTTACTGCTCCTAATTTTTTGTGGTCGGCGCAATATGTCTTCTTCTTACAAGCATGTCTATTAGCTTCCATGTCTTTATTCATTCCTTTTGCTTTCATGTCTTCCTTCAAACACTCCATCCATCTTTTCTTTGGATGTCTTTGCATCCGTCACCCATGAACCTTCATCTTCTTGTCCTATGCGTTTCGTCTCTTCTAATTACATACGAGTATATATATACGAAGACATACGATTCCTTATCATCTTTTATATCACTAGTGCAACTTTTAAACTCCCTCTAACACACTCATCTCTGACCCTGTCTATTCTTGTCACGCCACACATCCATCTCAACATTCGCATCTCTGCTGCAAGCAGTCGCTTCTCATCCATCTTCTTGCTAGCCCAACACTTCTTGTCACCTGTATAGGACCTGTACTATACACTCAAATGTAGAGATAGAAACTGTAAATTTATAATTAGTATAGATTAGCTGGGCCTAACCTATAAAATGACTAAACAAAAACAGTTATCTATATGAATGTATCCCTACCACAAATGCAATTGGCACAGTATAAATATCGCTCACTATGAAACGGTCGTGTGTGATTGTAAATAAAACTATTTAGAATGATATTTTAAAATCAGTAAATAAAAAACAAACGATAGATGCAACACACATATATTTATAAATCTTGACATACTCCGTTCATCAAATGACGTCGCCGAATGAGAGCACGCTGCGGGGAACGTTCAAAATGAAAATGCCAATCATGTTGGTCGAACTAAATCTGATTTTGGATGAGTATTGGTATGTGCCGCGTGTCGCGTTAACAGAATGTCATTGGATTTATAAATACAATCAGCTCCAGAAATAGGCAGCTACAGGTTTTCCAGGCGTACCGACTAAAATAAAGTTGCCTGGATGCGTTTAACAATAATTATTGTCTTCGGTCGATACGGCGGCCACGGCTCGACTCCCGTCCTTTAACATTTAGCGTGTGACTGTGCAAATCTTTTATGATTAACTGGTATAACATAAATTATAATTAATATAGACAAATAATAAAGATAATAATAAAAAAAAAATCATGGACGATGATATACAACAGTTTTCATTACGCTGGCACAACCATCAGGTAGGTGAGTATAATTATTTTGATTTTTAATCGAACACACAAAAAAACTCTGGCCTAAAGGTACACTCTTTCGTTATTTAATCACGCTTCAGCTGTTGCTCATCCGTCATGTTTGTTAAATTATATGATAATAATATCAAAACATTGTCAAAGAATAAGTATATTATCCTAAATACTTGTAATAATTGTATATTAAAAGTTTTTGATTAATTTATGTGCTATTTGTAACCAATATTGTTGTTAAAATTTAATTCATACGGCATTTGATTGAATTTTAAAGAAAAACAAATATTTCCATTATCGTGTATGTAATTAAAAAGTTTTATTAATCGATTTAATTGGCATAATCCAATTTCTTTGTACATTACAAAACTTTGAGGTTATACTAAATTGTATATTGTTATTAAATACTATAAATTTCCTCGCTTACTTACACAATATACTAAAATACACTCGACACTTTACTAACAGATGTGTTAAACAGAAATAATCTTAGCTGTGACGCGAAAAATAAAAATTAGTTAAGTAACGTTAATTTATCATTTTCGCAGTCTAAAAAGTTTCAATGACGTTGCTTCGAAAAAGTTTCTATAACTTGCTTATATCCATAACGATCTCCTTTGAGCTGAAAGTTTGTTTCATCAAATTATTAGTAGATAGCTTTAACTAATGTTTTCTATTTAATAAATTTGTGTATAATTAATAATAATTATCTATTCATGTAAATGCTTTGTATACATACTTTTTTTCAGTTTTTTTTTTTAGTAAGATATATCTGTAAATTTGAGTATATAACGTTAAATGGATCATATGCCCGTGAGCTACTAATCTGAAAAATAGAGTTCATTATAAGAAATATAGAGTAATAATTCACTCTTCTGTCACAGAACAGTGTTATCGGTGCTCTGGGCCGAATGCTAAGCACTGGAGCCCTGACTGACGTCACTCTAAGTGCTAGCGGGACATCGATAAAGGCCCACAGACTAGTCTTAGCATCATGCAGTCAGTACTTCGCGCAATTATTCAAAGTAAGTTCTAGAGGACCGAAACATGACATTTAAAAATTCGTTGACAAACATAGGAGATAAATGTACCTACTGGACTGTTTTATCTCTGTCTATTATGAGATAATGACGTTGACATTGGCAGTATGAACGTTAACAATTAACCAGTTATTCTCCATGCAACTTGAATTATACCAAATATCACACTCCTCGTTCCTTGCAATATTCTTCATTAAAAGTGTCACCACCTACTTGCTTTGGCTGCATTCTTTATTTTAACATAAAGGATTTAAATGGAGATTACGTTATTTATTTTAAAAAAATAATAATAACCGAGTGTTTGAGAGATAAAACAGAGAAAAAAAAATGATTTATCTATGGCGCAGAACGACAGACATTATATGTATTTTTTTTTAAATCTGTATAGAGCTATTAAAATATTACGTAAGAATGAATGGCGGGGGGGAGGTCAATGCATTGCTGCTTTTTGATGGCATGTTGGGGGGTCTGAATTGTGAAATGAGGATCATGCATACATAAAATAAACAGCAAAATTTTGGACTTATATTGGAATGGCCCCGTACGTATAATCTAACAAAATTCGTACCTTGGAATTATTTCTGTGAAGCGATGATGGCGCAATGGACAGTATGACCGGATTCGGCGTCAATGGACGCGGGTTCGAATCCACCTACCCAACTCTAAACTAAACATGAGCTTTCGGTGAAGGAAAACATCGTGAGGAAACCATAGCATGGTAGGACATTGTCTAATAATGCCAGCCTGAGTATCTACCACCCTCAATTTTGAAAACCTGTCACCAAATACCATTAGGTGTGTTCCGGCAGCATCACTTGAGGGCCAGTACGTCTAAGCTTAGTGTGTTTACCGACCTCTACCACATCGTCACTTAACATCATGTGATATTGTGATCAAAGCATTAAGCCTACACAGTATAAAAAACCATAAGTACGGCGGAATTAAAGATACCTAGTAATTATTAAACAATATGACTTATAACTAAAATCGAATAATAATATGGAGGACAATTACCAAAGGAAACGCGTGAATGCGTTGACAATAGATGATGTTCCTTATGTTTTTTGAGCCATTGAGAATGTGAGTACATCACATATATAAAAAAATAATACATTTACGGGTTTAATTTTTTTATCTGTGATTCCATTACCCCCCAGGAGGTGGAAGCTGACAGCACACTCGTGGTAGTGCTCGGCTGTGAAGCGTCAGAGCTGGAACTCCTTCTCACGTTCATGTACACGGGAGAGGTGACAGCCTCCAAGCTGGTCCTGCCCTCCCTACTTAGACTCGCGCAGACGTTGAAGGTTTCCGGTCTCACCGACGCCGATACGGTGAGAGGAATTAATTGGAAAAAAAAGTAATCCGTCACGGGATCTAAAACATCGAAATTACATTGTACACATAATACGCATAACGGGCCTTTCAAGTATGTATTACGAAAGCAATATTTTGCTATTTTTTATATTGTTAGGAATTATTTTTCTAGTGAAATTCTTTAAACACCTTCGCTGGTAATATTCTGCGTCTCCACTTTTTGCGAATTGACTAAATGGTATTGACCAGAAGGGTCTTAATAGCTTCACCGAACTTTTGTGACAATAACTAAATGCGCTCATCCAGGAGAGAGGTAGCTAGCCAGTAAGGTCACCAAAGTGGTACGAACCTCGGCTAGGGCTGCTATCTGGGACGTAAATTCTGCCTTAAAAGTTACGTTAGCTAAACCGACGCTTGTCAAAGGTCTCAAGGGTAAGGTATCATACCTAAAACCCATGTTCTTGCGTGTAGTATGCAAGAGTGTAGCTACGGTGCAGTGTGATGCGTGTTATTTCTGCGTCTCCCTTGAAAGCCGCAACAACCGGTTTAGAAGCAACGGTACAGTTTGTTACTGTTTACGCTGTGGTGCCGGCTAAGAAAATTACTACTTCATATTTTCCCGTGCCTCTCGTAAAAGGCGACAAAGGAATAAACCAAGGTATGGGCAGAGCATCCTCTGAGCACCACAAATACCTACTGCGATCGTCAACCCGCCTGCCAAGCGTAGCGGTTATGGAAATCCTCCCCTTTGGGGGAGACCTATGTCCGGCAGTGGACGACTTCCGGGTAAATGGATGGGCTATCTATCTACGTCGTCTACCTTTAACTAAAACCATATAATTTGGACAATCTAACTTACATTTTTCTCTTATAGAACCCTTCACCATCTACAACGGAACAAGACCGAACCCAAGACGCATCAAACTCTCCAGTAAACTTAGAAAACAATAACGAAGTACAAGAAATATTAAACACGATAGAATCACCGGAGAGTTTGAAACATTCTTACGATGACCTAACAACGGACAGTACGAAAGAGACGACGGATCCGAACTGCGACCTCACGAGCGGGTACGAGAAGGACAGATTGAGTAAATTGGACCAAATCGTGCAGAATCTTTATAAAATTGGCAACCCGACGAACGCATCGTCTGTGGCTAATGTTGGTAAGTTTCTCAATTTAAAATCCTTAAAAGAAAGATAAAAAATAAGTAAATTTGAATATATTTATTAATGTTTTTAATTGTTACTTACAACTCTAGAGAGGTTTTAGCTTTTTTTAAAGGAAAATTAACTACAATAACACATGTTATGTCGATGTGACTTAGATATTAACAGCCTAAAACGATATGAGTGTGACAAAATATGGTTTCATAAAAATGTTTTGCTACGCCGGGAAACCGAGTCCATTATAAAGAAGCTTTTAAATTCACATGAATTGACGACTGAATGTATTTTTTTTTGTGATAAAAAATACAGAATCAACGGAGCAATACGATAGAAAAATGGCGAATGAACAGCTCGGTCTGTACGATATGCAACAAACGCCTCAGCAACCAGTACAACTTACGCGTGCACATGGAGACCCATGCGGGGCGGAGGCATGCGTGCGGCGCGTGCACGCATGTCTCTCGCTCCAGGGACGCGTTACGTAAACACGTCGCGTACCGACACGCGCCCCAGCACAGGGTAAGGGGAGACCTGTGAAATTCACGCTTGACCAATGTCAATATTGTATTCAGTACGAGGAATTGTTAGAACTACTTTATGCAAATCGAAATCAGAATTAACAAATCAAGTTAACTTCACTGATAAACAAACAAAAAGCAAGCAACAATATATCACGTAAATTGCTAGAAACACTAAAAACATAAATGACAAAAAGATAACGCAAACAAAAATTAAATATTAAATCTATCATTTATAATATAATCAAACAAGATGCCTCTAAAAACTAAATACATTTTGATTTCAACTGATAATAAAAAATTTACATTTTTTGAGATGTGAAATTTATTTGCATATATATTTAGATACGGTAATGATGTGCACCCAATTAGCTAGTCTTATAAAATGAGTTTTTGGGGTGAAGATAAAAAAAAAAAAAAACGTTTTGAATAACTTGCTTATACGTGAACTATTTGCGTTAAAACATATTAAAAAAAAAACCATGTTTTTGACCAGTTTCTAAGTAGGGTCGTTGTCATTACATTATTAAGTACATATAATTAACATCATACGCACCCACCGAATTACAGCCGACTCTTCAAATGTGTAAAAGACATTATTGTAATAGCTATATATTTTTATATATATTAGTTTTTATTTTTCTTACAAGTAGATAATTTATGTTTGTTTAACCTATTTAGCAATATATTATTAACTAGCTCCTCTTCGCAATTTTACCTTCGTAGTTCCCAATCCCGTGTGATTTTCGAAATAAAAACTATCTCCATACCGAATTTCGTTCAAATCGGACCAGTACTTTTTAAGTTTATTCGCTACATATAAAATTACAAATCTTTCACTTATATCTTTGAACTAGAACTTATATTTTTTGTTTTTTTTTTTTTCTGGCAAATATAGACTATGTACAGTTATATAGTTACCCTTGATTCCTAAAATACGCTATTATGCATTTTGTTTAATTTATTATGAAAAATATTATTTGTCTAATATTTATAACAATTGTAAACATTTATTTCGTTAAATAAATATTGAGATGTAAAAATTAAATCAATTAAAATTGCCTAAATAAACGGAATTCATAGTGAAAATAGAAGTAAAAGACATTTATTATTACAAATATTCGATCAACATGCAGTGTGTAATTTAATATGTCGATTGTCCATTAAAAATGAGATAATAGGAAAGCAATAGAAAGCTGGCGTAAACGCCAGGTTAGTGCTCAAGGGCTTAAAGTATGTAATTCAAGTTTTTATTTATTGAAATGAAAACTTCTTTAGTGGCGATGAGCAGCTATTTTCGATAGGGAAAAAACTTATAGATTACTAATGGAATGTGACATTAGCTTCCAACCTGCTGTCAACGTCATTTTATTCTCTTTTGGCGTCGCACAAGCATTTGCCAGAGTATTATTATTTGTTTATTAATTTATTTCTGATGGAATAATTATTTTTGTAATACGTTAATGATTTCAATGAACATATTATGAAATTTTAATTAATCCGTGCTATCAATTAAACAACACAAAACACGTCTTTTCAAAGTTTTCACTTCTGTCGGCAGTCCTCATGGCTGCCTAGTTTTTTATAACTATTACTATCATTCAATTGTACACCGAATAGATATTTAGAAAACATATGTTTTATATTTTTATGTTATTATTATTTACTCATTATTTTTCAGACACTATTATAAAGGAGTGGGCATAGTTTTTTAACTCGTCGATTATTTACTAGTTCAGTATGTTGATAAATTAATTATATATTATTTGATATTATCTACGTTGAACATAGAAGTGAACCAGAGAAAGGATCCAGATTAGGATTACTACAAATTTTTTTAAGAGTTACGTATAAATTACAAAGATTTTTAACGTAAAAATACGTGCTGGCAAGTAATAAATGAAATGGTAAATTAAAGAGCAGATTGAACCTTTAACTGTTTAATTTATACATTAATCTGAGAACTAAAAATATAACTTTATATATTCTAGTCATTTTGTTGTTATAATTATAATCGTACTCTCATTTTTAATATTATTATTACTACTATTTAATTTAGTTATTAAATACATTAAAAGACATTAGTAAAAGTAAAAAGACAATATATTTGAAATAATAAAAGTTTTATAAAAATCTTTTTGTATGTTTTTTTTTCATTTCATATCATGTTATAGAGGTAAAATCAAGGAGAAATACCAACATCCAAAGGGGGTATACTGAAGTAGCGCAGAACGCTAAACGATATAATACATTGTTTATGTAATGTATTATTATACATTGTACATAGAAATAAAATACGCAGAACGGCAGTAGTCACACGATGAGTGAAGCCATTTCAAGTTGACCTTAAAAGGCTGTGTACACCTTTCGTTACGTGCCGGTAATTACGTATTTCGCTTACATACACACATATATAGTTATATGGCTTCAATCGTATGCGAGTTTTTGTATGAAACTATCACTCTTGGGGTTATTACGCTATGTGCACAATAACCAAACTATAATGGCACCAAAATTACAAAGTATAGAATAACAACTGCAAACATTATTACTCTATATATAGCCATATCTACACGAAGTTTAAGAACCTTTTTTTTACGAGGGGAATGCATTTACGCACTCCCCTTACCTATTGCATTAGTGAGACCGAAGTCCTCCAATGCAATAGGTAAGGGGGTACGGAGGGACGACTCCGTGCCAGTGTGGGACTCTTCCGGACGTGAAGCGTCCGGAAATACCCACTAAAAAAGTTTAAGAACCTAAAAATACAAGTTTGTGACATAAATGTTACCAAAGAAGCTAAGCCAATCTAAGCTATTTTGTTGTGGAAAAGTCGAAGACGCTCAGCATCTGTTGGTGGAATGTACCCGAAATGCGGGCGCCCAGAAGTTGTTTGGTTTAGGCCTTATGGTTATGTTATTTAGATATAGGCATATTCCATGGTGTTCTAGCAGAACCTATGTCCGATTCTGCTAGTAAGCTATGAAATTTTATTATTACAAGTAGTAAGTTAAGACATCATTTAATTTAGTTGGTTTTTTTTAATTATTATTGTTATTTTTGTAAGGTATACCGGGTATGCTCCGATAGGGGGCTGGCATACACTAATGTGTAAAAGCCCTGTTCAAATAAATGATTTTAAAAAAATCTAAGCTATTAAGTAATAAAATATTTAAGTTTTTAATTCAAGACTAAAACAAAATAACAAAAGGGTTTTTTTTTATTTAGTCCCCTTACATCTCAGACACAATCCGAGTTTTGTTTACTTTTATGTGTCTTTATTGTTTTCATTTTATTTCTATTTTACAATCTTATTGTTTCTTATCTATGTGTTCCTATTGCATTGTGGTTATGTCGGATCTTTATATTTACTTAAATCCTATTTCTAATTTACAGTCCTTGGCATTTGACACTCACAACATAGAACACACATTCATTATTCATCAGTAATTATAAATATTAATAAAAAGTAATTCAAGTAATAATTAAGTAAGTAATTAATTAATAATAACAAAATAAGTGTCTACAAAATAATTTAACATATAGATATAAAAAATTTAATAGAAGTAGATTTAAGCTCACATATGCGAAAGAAGATTACTAACTGCATAGCTGCTTGAATTGCTATTATAGGCATTTTTTTCCGACGCAAGTCGAATTAAATGTCCAATATAAAAAAGGTGTGGACCCAGAGTCCGCAGATAGTTTAATTTTAATAATTAAAATATATATGTATATATATGTATGTATATATATAAATACTAATAGCAAAAGGTTTGTCTGACTTTGTTTCAATTTTCTATCCTTTAGTTCATTTCAACTTTAGTTAACTTAAGTCAAGTTTTTGTGACACCCCAGACTACATGTTCCGGTTTATTGTTTTGAATACATTTCCTTTGAACACAATAACCGAAACATATCTAGTATTTGCTCTTTTACTAGAAAACCTAACCCTATTGTATTTAATTACAAATTAAACGACATACTATTAACAAGGGTTACCTCCATAAGAGACCTAGGTGTTACTTTTGACTCTAAGCTTATGTTTGATATACACATCGATAACATTATTAACAAAGCTAGTAAAGCACTGGGTTTCATTTTTCGCCATTCCTCGAATTTTAAAAACATTAAAACTTTGAAAATACTTTACTGTGCGTTTGTTCGCAGCCACCTTGAATACGCAACACAAGTATGGAATCCGAATTACAATATATATATATTTATTTATATATATATATATATATATATATAGATAGGATCGAAGGTATTCAAAAAAGATTTTTACGTCACCTACAGTACAAAAGTAACCGTTATTTTTCTTCTTATCTTGAACGCTGTAGATTTTTCCATTTCCTCCCACTATACGAACGCAGGTGAATGGCAGATCTATCCTTTGTTTTAAATATAACAAGTGGAGTCGTGGACTGTTCTGAATTACTGAGTAGTATTTATCTGCGAACTCCTACTGCTAACCTCAGAAATCCACAGCTCCTCTACGTGCCATCTGTAAACGCTACTTACCGACGCAATAGCTATATTTTAAGAGTATGTAGCCAATTCAATGCACTTGACCAAAGTTATGATATATTTAATATTACTTCTTCTTTATTTAAGCATAGATTTAAATCATCATACTTCCTGTAATCTATCCGTTACACGTTTTATTAATCGACCGACTTTAATTTTCTGACTATAGTTTGTATTGTACTCGTGAAAACTTTTAAATGGCCTACGATATTATTCATTGTATTCACTCTAGTGTTTAGCTATAAGTTTTCCTGTAAGAAATAAAATAAAATAAAATAAAATAAAATAAAATAAAATAATACGACTAGTCAACTGATATTGATCCAAATAACACAATTATATATAAATAAAAGCTACTACTAACATTCCGCCATGAAATGTTGATTACTAATAAACCCACTTGAGTTGCCATACTAATAAAAAAAAAAACTTATTGTAGTGAAAAAAAAATTAAACAAAATAGAAATGTATTAAAAGTTTATTTTTGTCATACAATTCATTACAGACCACTAGAAACGAGGGTAGTAAATATTGTTAAGAAATTAGTATAAAAATACTATTCAGAGTAACTTACAATCGTATTATTCGAAAAGATAAATTATTACAATAGAATAAGAAACCATCAAAAAGAAATAATTTTTAAAAACGGTATTTATATTCACATCATTCGTAATTAATAATGTTTATTTATAATACCAGAGATTAAATATTTGCTATTAAAAAAAAAAAGACTTGAAGCGTGCATTAATAAATATATGAAAATCAATAATTTATCATTTCGAATAATAATAAAAAATCATCATATAATTTCTTAAAAGGACGTCGACACGTTTTTATTTTTTTTTCTTGACACTAACATATATATCACTACTAGACAATATTTCCAATAATATAAAAGATCTTCCGAAATATATTTTTTTTAAGTTTAAAAATAATTTACAAAAAAAAACAGAAAAGATCACAATCTTGTCGTATGAAAAATACTCGAGAGAATACAGAATAGTTATTTACACTAAATTTGTTTTCGTCGTCAGTGCATTATGTTCCAAATTATTGTAAATATATATATATAAGCAAAGTTTGTTTTGTTGTCCGAGGTAAACTTGAAAACTATAGGACCGATCAGCACGAAACCGCAACCATTCGACGCGGAATTAATCGTAGATGTTTATAGGTTATATACTTTTTGGATTCCATCGACCCTTTCCCATTATTTTTTTTCATTCATTTGTTTTTTTAGGTACGCAGTGAAGAATATATGCGGAGCCGCGGGCACAGAGCTACTATATATATATTTATATATAAAAGGAAATAAATGACTAAATAAAACGACTTTAAGAGACAAAAATTTACTCCATAGAAAATATAGTTCATACATAATTGCAATCAACTAACTCCATCTAGTTTTTACATTAAAGAACTAATAAATGAAAATTAAAAAGGTTTTAATTTGCACAGAAACGAGCTAATAACATAAGGCTCATTTTACGAAGATACTCTATGAAAAAAATGTATCAATTAACGCCATCTGTTAGCATAAAAAAGAACTAAATTTCAAATTTAAAAACCCTTCATTTTTCAAAATGCATTCTCACCAAACATTATTATTATTATTATTATAGCATACAACAACAAAAAAACAAACTTTCAGCTTTTAACACTCGCATATTAGTAATTAATTAAAAAAAAAGTTTATATAAATAAATTACTGTTATCTGAGAGCTTTCAATAAAAAAGAAAAAAATGTATTCCTTAGAACAAAACTTAAGCAAAATAAATATGTTAGCACATATCTCATATAAAACTTTTAAAAAAAATCCTGTGTAATTAAAATTTATTTATTTTTGTTCTCTTCAAATAAAATTGCATGATTTTATGCGGAAATGTTTCCTGATATTAAAACATTATTTTAATATCACAAAAGCTACTTTTTTTTCTTTTTTTTTTTTTTTTAATATTTGATCGATTACTTTTTTAATAGCGAACTTTTAAAATATAAATAGTCATTTTAAAGCTTTTAATTCGTAATCAACTTTACTAAAGAGTATATATAAATTGAATCGAGTTTAATACTGATTTTTAAGTAGAAAGTTAACGAAATTTTGGAACCTTGACAGCCCAATAATCCGAGACACTGTGTCGGCATTTTCACGTAACTTTTTATTTATTTATTTTTTATTTTTTTTTGTTTTCACACGTAACAAATAGAAACATTTCCCCGTATAAAATTGTAGTGCTATGAATTTATTAGTGCGTTTTGGGTTTTTTTTTTTTTTTTTTGTTTAAGCTTTAGGCACGTTCCAGACGCGCGTGTTGGCGTCCTGTCCCACCGAGACGATCGTCTCGTCGTCGAGCCAAGTTAGACCGGTTATCTGACTCTGAGGATGCGCATCTGAAATAAACACCAGTCACTAATAAACAGTAACACAGTAATTAAAGGTTCTCTTACTCGACCACCGTACATATATGAAAAAAAAAAAAACATATTTGCTAGTAACCATCAAAAGAAGTTTTATTACGTTTTTGACATCATTTTAATCAGGACATATTAGAGGGAGTTTGAACGTTGCGCCAGTGGTAGAAAAGTTGAAAGGTTCCGGTTTGTCGTGGTATGGACATGTTATGAGAAGAGAGGAAGCGCATGTGGGTAATATAGTAATGAATATGGATGTGGAAGGAGGGAAAAGTGGGGGAAGGTTAAGGGAAAGTGTAGATGGAGTGTGTAAGAAATGATTTGAAAGAGAAAGGAGTGAATGAAGAGATGACGGCTGATAGGGACGTATGGAGGAAGAAAAAAACATACTGCGCCGACCCCAAGTGAGTTGGGAAAAGGCAGGAGAATGATGACATCACTAATGCAATGGGTAACACTAATCCAATGGGTAACACTAATCCAATGGGTAACAATAATGCAATGGGTAACACTAATGCAATGGGTAACACTAATGCAATGGGTAACACTAATGCAATGGGTAACACTAATCCAATGGGTAAAACTAATGTAATGGGTAACACTAATGCAATGGGTAACACTAATGCAATGGGTAACACTAATGCAATGGTTAAGGGTAGTGCGTAAATGCATTCCCCCCGTCAAAAAAAAAAAAAGGAGAATGATGACGTCATTTTAATCAGAAAAAAAAAATCCTCATCGATTGGTCTGCGTTTCATCTTTTTACGACGATAAAAAAAGTGACTTCCTACGTCCGTGTTTTGAACAGAAATAGCGCTAACTTTACTGTAAGCCTACTAAAAACCGGTGTTTTACATGACTTCAATAAAAATTAAGTCGGTAATTGGTTTCCCTTTGTGATTTACGCCAAAAATAAATGCCAATGCATCAATGCAAGTAGGTAAATTGTTTCTTTGTAAATCTTCTTCCATTCCGCTTAAATTAGTAAATAAATTTATCTCCTTACAGCATTTTATGGGTATGCAAAAAAAAAAACAACCTCGTTTGCTGTAACCCACAAAAAACGGGATAAAATAATAACCTTAGAATAATGACCGTTGCGGCTACACATTGAAAACCAAAAACAAATTAATGTGCGCAATTAAACGAACTGCCTCGGTGGCGCAGTTGTATAACGGTGCGACTGCCGTTCTGAGGTCTCTGGTTCGATCCCCGGGTCGGGTCACGTGGTATTTGGGTGTTTCTACCCAATATCATCCCGGAGTTTGGAATTTGTGACGTGACAGATGTAAAACTATAGATAATAATCTATCGAAGGTCGTCATTGTTTATTTTATTTATTTAACACTCTTTGCACACAATTATGTACGGGGGGGGGGGGGGGGGGGGGGGGGGGGGGGGGGCTTATGCATTAGGCAACTTTTAGGGTGGTCGAGACATTAACAAAGGTAGGTGCAAAACAGTAATACCCCGCTTTACGCGAGGGATACGTTCCGAAGAAATCGCGTTAACTGAAATTCGCGTATATCGAGGTTTATGATTAAACATACGTCAAAATTTAATACAAAAAAATACAAATCATTTTAATCAATCACTTTAATTCTAAGAACACTTTATGCGATACATACTCTTATTTTTTACGGAAAAATACATCTATTATCTTTACATTATGTTTATACGCACTATTTCGCGTAATGCGAGGCATTTGAGCGCGAAATTTGACATTCGCGTTATAGTGAAACCGCGCGTAACGGGGTCGCGCTAAGCGGGGTATTACTGTTTATGTTTGCAACTTTTTGCAAACGCATATTTATATATGTAAGTTAAGAAACTAGTAAAAAACTAGTAAAACTTTAATTTGATACTGACTCTTGATGATGAGATGCTTCGAAGGTTGAGAGACAGTCCAGACTATGATGTTAGTGTCAAGGGATCCGGACGCGACGCGGCCACTGTCCGGGCTCCAGGCGACGCAGTTCACTCGGGCCGTGTGGAAACCCCACTCCTTGTTGTGCGCCAACTGAGGTAGGCAGAGATAGCAACAAAACAAACATACATTAACTATTCATAAAAATACTATGATAAATTTTTTAAACCGTAAGATTTATGTTGTAGTCATTTATATGGAGTGGAGTTAAACGATTCTCGGTAGGGGGGAAACTTATCGGGCCGGGTGGGTTCGCTGCAGGGGGCGACGCGGTGCTTGCGAAAGCCACCCCGTGTCGCCCCCATCCCAAATGCAGCGGACGGCCCCGGGGGGTTTTAGTGGGTATTTCCGGGCGACTCTCGCCCGGGTGAGTCCCACACTGGCACGGAGCTCGTCACTCCGTGCCCCCTTATCTAAGGTATTTGGAGGACCTTGATCCTCCAAATACAATAGATAAGGGTAGTGCGTAAATGCATTTTTCCCCCCGTCAAAAAAAAAAAAAAAAAAAAAAAAGGGGGGAAACTTATAGATTCGGGTTAGCGATGCTGTGACGTCAGAGCCGTCAACATGCGACAAAATGTCAAATGTTAAGTTATAAAATATAGAAAACTTATACTTGCGCAGCCTATCGTATGTTTGTATGATTATGAACAACCAGACAAATGTTAGATTATAATGTTATAATTTAAATTATTTTAAATTATAACATTTAATACAAAAAAGGTTCTCCAAAGTTTCGAGTTTTCACTTCTGTCTGTAGTCCCATGGTCGCCTAGTTTTTTTTTTTTTTTAAATCTACACTAATAATTTCATTCATTCATTCATTTTGTTTTTACGAAATTGAATTATGAATGTATAATAATACGATGCCTATACACAAAAATGCAATTTTTGTCTGTCCGTCTGTTTGCAGTAAGTTTATCTCCGGAACGGCTATTTCGACGGAACTTTTATCGGTAGATAGCTGAAGTGACGTATCTTAGGCTAGTTTTGATTTAGGACAAAAAAAAAAAATAAGGGTTTAGTACAGTAATACCCCGCTTTACGCGAGGGATACGTTCCAAAAAAAAATCGCGTTAACTGAAATTCGCGTATATCGAGGTTTATGTTTAAACATAGTCAAAATTTAATACAAAAAAAAAAAACAAATCATTTTAATCAATCACTTTAATTCTAAGAACACTTTATGCGATACATACTCTTATTTTTTGACGGAAAAATACATCTATTGTCTTTACATTATGTTTATACGCACTCTTTCGCGTAATGCGAGGCATTCGAGCGCGAAATTTCAAATTCGCTTTATAGTGAAACCGCGCGTAACGGGGGTCGCGCTAAGCGGGGTATTACTGTATAAAAAAAAATTGAAACGCGAGCGCAGGCAGCTAGGAGTAACCATATACTCACTTTATACTCGTCTTCGCTGGAGTAGAGTATCAGCTTCCGGTTCGAGTCGCTAGCCACGAGGTACTTCGAGTCGGGGCTGAACCTCGTGTCCGTGACGGCGCCGAGGTGCTGCAGCTCCGCACCCTGGTCGAGGGAGCCGCCGGACAGCGTGTACACGTGCACTTTATTATCACCACCTACGGACCAACATACACACAGTTTCACAAATATATTTATACTATTATAGCTGGTGCCCGCGGCTCCCGGCCGCATTTCATATGTCTGTGCGTATTTCGTTTCATTTATAGCTAATATAAAAAAAAAAAAACAAATCTATGAATAAAAGTAAGAGTATTTTCTTTAAATTGGAGTGGAAAATGTACAAAAGAGTGAATCGAAATAAAAAAAAATGAGAGAGGATCGGTGGAATCCAAAAAATAGCTGTCTACGAAAAATACTACTGCGTTGAAAGGTATTAGTCCTATCCCGATACGTTCAGTAGTTTCGAGGTGATGGTGCGTCAAAGGAATAATAAACAAACAAATTGAGAAAACATGGCAAAGGGCTCATAGAATTTGATAAATACATAGCCTATAACCATCTACGATTAATTCCGCGTCGAATGGTTGCGGTTTCACGCTGATCGGTCCAGTAGTTTTCGAGTTTACCTCTGACAAAGAAACAAACTTTGCTTGTTTGCTTAACCTATATATATATATATATATATATAGATTAATAATAGACTCAGTGCTTTGACCACAATCTCACTTGATAAATGACGACTGAGTTTTCAAATAATGCTGCCGGAACACACCTATTGGTATTTGGCGACAGGTTTTCTATCTTGAGGGTGGTAGCTACCCAGGGGGGCATTGTTAGAAAATACCCCACCACCAAGCTAGGGTTTCCTCACGATGTTTTCCTTCACCGAAAACTCAGGCCGATTTTAAAGTCGGATAGGTGGGGATCGAATCCTGGTGGACTGACGCGGAATCTGGCGGCACTAACCGCTGCGCCATCATCGCTTTAAAAATTGATTCGCACCAAATGGATAAATGTGTGGGTACCCACAGTATACCGAAAATGTAATTTTTATAATTTTTGTCTGTTTTTTTTTAGTGTTTGTCTTTATTTTGATAGATAGCTGAAATTACTCCGGGTAACTTAGGACATTTTTAATTTTCAAAAATATTTAAGTGTTCCACGAAAAAAAAAAAAATTAAAACGCAAAAAAAAAAATGGAATAAAATCCGATCCATTGCACAGTTTTACGAGCAAGTGTTTCGATTTATTAGGAATATTTTTACTTTATCGTAGTACTAAACAAAAATTAGGGTTCCGTATGAAGAAAAATCAGTGAAGAATATATGAATCGCGGGCGCAGCCGCGGCACGCAGCTAGTACATATATAACAACCGTTCCTTACTTAATCAAGATTGCTCAAAAATTACTAAGGCATTGTACCTCTTTTTAAATATACATTGCGGGTACGACCATCTCGTCACGCACCCCCCTTCACATGGGTCAACGATAGATCATTAAATTATAATGCGTCACAATGAGGCACTGTGACCGGGTTAATGTTTCATACTTTGCAGATTCAACGAACTCATCCCATGTCGCTAATCGTCAGTTGAAAAACTAGATAGTATACTTACAGCGTGCCACAGTGAGGCACTGTGACTGCATTACACTTTGCTGGTTCGACATTTCTATCACGCGACACTTTCCATCAGCTAGATGCTGACTTGTATATTTCGATCGGTCGCAGTGAGGCACTGTGACTGTGTTTTACTTTGCTGGTTAGACTTCCCTATTACACAGCACTTTCAGTCAGTTATATAATGACACATATATTTCGGTCGGTCGCAGTGAGGCACTGTGACTGTGTTATACTTTCCTGGTTAGACTTCCCTATTACGCAGCACTTTCAATCAGTTAGATTATACATATACGCTTATGAAATATATTTAGATCGGTCGGAGTGAGGCACTGTGACTCAACTACTCGTACAGACAGAGGGTATAGAGTACTCACCTCCGACGGCAACGTGCCTCGATTTGGGGTCGATGGTGACTGAACTCGGCTCGTACTGCAGCGGCAGACTCGACTGTTTCTTACCACCGACGATCACCGTCAACTGTCGGCATTAATACACTTGATCGAGAAAGTGGTTACAATATATTACAAAAATTATATCCCGTGTTTCAGGTTTTAGGTAAATCCCCCCTCCCCATCACCAAAGACCACGTTTATTTTTTTTCTCATAAATCTACACATAATTCTCCAAGTTAAACTAAGAAAAAAAAACTAGTTTCTTTTTTATTTATCAAAATTCCTCAAGCGAAACAAAAAGAAGGGTATTTGGAAAAAAAAAAATCCAGATCTAATGTAAAAGTTTTTTAGGAGCCGTGCAAGTACTAGATAGGCAGAATTTAAGACATATTTATAATAACTGGCCCTCTATCTTGTCAGCAATAGTATGGTCTAGCTGCAGAACCGGATGACGGGTAGTGTGTCACTTGCAGCTATTTTGGTCGGTGGTTGTTTGTACCTCTTTAACGGTGGCCACGATGGTGACGTCCTCGTCGATGAGGTGGTCCATCGCACGCGGCTGCGACCCGAGCGGGATGGCACTATCCGTGTAAGCAGGAACACCGCCTGGCACAAAGATATCTTTTTTTAAAACTACCCACATAATAGTTCAGGTAAAAAAAAACGTGAATGAATGACGATCGGGTACTTTTTACAACCATGTGACCAGATCGTCACAAGATTTGTTTGTTACTGGGAGCTCAGTTTTATAAACATCCAAGTTCTTTTTCGTTTGTCTTTTCCCTATCCTTACTAATATTATAAATGCGAAAGTAACTCTGTCTGTCTGTCGCGCTTTCATGCCAAAATTACTAAACCGATTTAAATGAAATTCGGTACACAAATGATAGTCTCAACTCTAGAGCCTGAAAAAGGGCATAGGCTTACTTTTTAATGCGAAAAAAAGGTTGCAAGGGGGGGTTGAAAGGAGGTGATGAAAAGTTGTATGGAGATGTTTTAGATCTAGAATCTTGAAATTTATTTCTTAGGCTGTAGATTCGATATAAATAAAATAGGACATATAAATAAAGTTTGTAAAAGTTCTAAAATAATTAGGGTTCCAAGTAAAAAAAAAACTTATAAAAATTTGAATAAAATCCGATTCACTGCACAGTTTTACGGGAAAGTACTATAATTTATGAGAAATATTTTTACTTTAAAGTACTAAATTTTTTCAGGAAAATAATAAGGATTCCGTATTAAACAAAAAAATTAAAACGCAGTGAAGAATATATGAAAACGAGGGCGTAGCCGCAGGCACTCGGCTAGTAAAGGAATAAATAGGACAAATAAACAAATTTCCGGAGCGATTACCGCAACCAACTCGGGGTTATAACCACCATACATATGGCGTTAAACCAATAACTCACTTCATTCAAACTCTTAAAAAAGACCGTCGCCAAATTTACTTCAGCGACGGGTAATAAAAATAGATTTTCGGATCTCCCGATGGTCGCCATCATACATTTTTTTTATCATAAGTTAATACACAATTCAATCAGCGTCACGGGGGTGAAAAATACTGTAGGGGGGTCACGGTACAGTAAATACGCTTATCTCGTTTGGGTTTATATATATATTTGGCCACGTATTCCACAATATTCGGTAACACTTTGTATGTTATCTCTCTCACGTCAAAATAACGACTGCCTTAAATACTTTTTTTTTTCTAACCTAGTTAATGCTGTTTGCCGGAAGGGCCTTTACAGCTTCACCGTGACTTTGAGGGGCGAGTGCTGAAGGCACAAGTCTGAATAAGACTATGGACTGTCACTGTTTCTACCTCTGTCTTTGTTGCTTTGTCTATGTCTTGTTGTGTAATTGACGTAATATATTAACATTGTAATTTTAATAAATAAGTTTGACATGTTTAATTAATGATAGGCTTGAGATGTTGGCTAAGTTCAATAAAGAAAATAAAGTGATGAAACAAAGAAAATTAAGAAGCAAAAGAACACGCTTTATATAATAATAAAAAAAACAAGAAATGAGCACACATATAAAGAGAATCGTAGTAATAAGGTCCCTGGTTATGCCAGGTGAAACGGCGGGGGACTTTAAACAAAAAAAAAAAAGGTGACTAGCACAAGGGTTGCCAAAATGGTACGAACCTCGGCTTGGCCGTTACCTGAACGATGCCTTAAATACCCGATGGGCGACTAATTTATATTGTAACATATGCAATACCTTTTAAATATGTAGACATTCTAAAAAAACATAAAAATAGAGAAAATTCTTACAGTGCTTATTGATAATTCATCTAAATATATATATCTTAAAAACCTCTATAACTTCAAAAAATAATATGTTCCCTTCCCATCAGAGCCCAAGACCTCTACACAACTTAAAATACGCAACCTCTTTAACTTAATTAAGTAATCTCTGTATTGGCCGTTAGTAACTTAAAGAAATGTTTCCACAACCTCTATAACAATAAACGAGAGCCACAGACGCCATCTATAAGCGTGTCAATCAACGAAGCAAAAAGCATAAAGATAATGTATTCTCCTCTATATTTGTCATTGAAAATCAAATCGATTTAGAAACTGTGAATTGTTTAAAACAAAAGAGAATCACAGAATTTTTTTATGTAGACTAAACCTGCAATGTGCAATGTGAATGATTAAATATGATTATTTAAATTGCTGAATTTATTGAACCAATCCTTCTGACGCATTCGAGTAAAAATAGGAACAAGGGTACATAATACATACGTACATACCTACTTCTATATTAACCTATCCCTAACATAAACCCTTGAAACTTAAAACCTCTATAACATAAAATATTTTGTGTGTTTCCCTTGGACTTTAACTTATCGAGGTTCTACTGTATATATAAAAAAATTAACATCACTTCCGTTTATATATTTTCGGTTCCGGTTTAGAAATTTTATTTTATTTTATTTTTTATTTTTTTTTTGTCATATTAATCGATAATACCATTTTTATTGCGTGCACAAACAAATATATAAATAATTAAAAAATATCAATAAATCTAGCAAAATATCAATTTACACATCTCTACTTTATGACAGACTGAAAGTATTAAAAAAAATCAATCAATCGCCATTGCTTCTGGATTAGGATGAGTTTGATTATCGTCAGCCGGCGGGATCTGTGGAGTTGGTGGACTTACCTTCATCCTGCGGCTTTGCCCGCCTGAGCGTGTCGTCGATGCCGATGGTGAGGAGCGAGCCGTCTCTGCCCGCACGCATACCGTTGACCTGGTTCCCGTGACCCTGACCCACCACGTGCTGACCCTCACCTTCAAACCATATATTACATCTACACTAATAAACGAAATTAAAATGTCTGTTTGTTTTATAAAAATACACAACTTTTTACTAAATGTTGTGTATACAGTAGCTATATACCAAAAAGATAAGATTTAAAATGTTTGTCTGTCTGACTGTTTTTTTTCGTTCCGCGTAATCTCCGGAACGGGTGGACCGATTTTCAAGGGACTTTTTTTTGGTAGATAGCTGAAGAAGATACTCTGCGTAACTTGGGGTATTTTTGATTTGCGAAAATTATTACGGGGGAAAAATATTATTATAATTTATTATTCCTGCATAAAAAATAAAAAAAAAAAAATGAATTTGTGAGAACTATCTTATCCTCCTATTAGTACAAAAATAATTTTAAAAATTAAAGGGTATGTGGGGATCGAAGGGATGAACGAATAAATCGGGTTCGAATTTACTTATCCAACTCTACAATATAAGCTGGAGCTTTTGGTAAAAGGAAAACATCGTGAGGAAACCATAGCATGGTGGTAGGGCATTTCCCAATGATGCCCATCTGGGTGGCTACCACCCTCAAGTTTCAAAACCTGTCACCAATACCAACAGGTGTGTTGCCGTAGCATCACTTGAGAACCAGTACCTCTAGGCTTAGTGTGTTTATCATTCTGGACCACATCCTCAATAACATCATGTGAGATAGTGGTCAAAGCATTGAGCCTATCATCATCTCCCCCAGCCCCTATCCCATTTTCATTTAAGGTCGACAATGTCTTCCTCTTCCAATTTGAATTCCATTACATCAACAGAGTGTATCAGAATATTCTACTTAAGAATAATATACTTTTTTTTTTTTTTAAATCAATTACCAGGGCAAAATTTTTCGAATTATTCGATTTTTGAAGTTATACTTCTTTAGGCGCGTTATGAAAAAATGATGAGAGTGAAATTTTAAGATGCGCGCGCATCTGTGACACAAAATTAACAGTATGAAGTTGTCTGCTTAACCGCTCATTAAGTCTCGTTAGTCGCGCATGTTGGTACGCTCGTCACCATCAACATGTTTCTAGTTTATACATTCACAACACGTGTTTTAGTTTCATACAAGTGCTACATTATATATGTGCTAATAAGTTATATTCAGTAGTGATTTAAATTGAATGTTTTGATTGATATCACTTACTATTTGTGAATATTAGTGAAAAAAATTGTGCTTATATACTTTTTCAAGTGCTCCAATATAATTGAGGTCAACTATCCTTATGTATTATTTATTGATATAAATTAAAATACTTTTATTTAGTATAATTAACACTAAATATTATTAAATTATTAATGTTAAATACTTATTATTATTTGCATGCAATTAAAAACTATTTTTTAATGATGCCAAAGAAGTATAAGTTCTCACGCGCGTACATAAGTACACGCACCCATTTTTTTTTTTTCGAATTTTTCGGGTAATTTCGAATAATTCGTCAGTTCGAAGTACTCACGGTCAAAATGTCACAGTCAAAAAGACCACTTTTTTTTTCGTGTGCCAGTTTAAATCAAGCGGATTCATTAGTCAAAAGTGTCAAATCAAACAATGAGAGGTAAAAAAGAAAATTATGATCAGCTCACCAGTCTGAACGTCCCACTGGGTGATACATCCGTCGTGGCTAGCGGTGAACACCACTCGCTTATCACCTAGTGGGGCTGGTGCGAGACAGGTGATGGGTTTGTTATGCCCCACGAACACCTGCCTAGGTTTATCCGGATTGTCTATATCTAGATAATTGATCACCCCGGATAGAGAGACAGAGATGAGATGTGTCCCTTGCCATAAGCAGGATACCTGGCAACATTATAGACTTACACTTTTTTTTTCTTCTTAAAAGGACACGCGGGCGAAAAAGTAGGTGTTTCGGAATCGTATTGCTATCGCGTTGCGCCCCGAAGAAAGAAAATGGACAACTGCAGCTCGGGCTGACGTTAACGTTTGCAAAACAGACGAAAACATCACTTCGTAGTTGCCCCGTTTCCCCCTCCAAAACTGAACCGATTTTTAATTTTCTTTCAATTTTAGAATAATAAAGACTTTGGCTATGTCTGTACGTTTTGCTTTTTTTAATATTATCCATGAAACTTGTTCGACGAACGTCTGAAAACGACGGCAATTTGTTTTCATTTTCAAAGGCTCCTAGTCTCTACAATAGCCAATTTATAGGAAAAATCAAGACATACGGGCAGAGCCGTGGCGGTTATATATTATTTGGCACAAAAACATTTACCATAACGCTATTATCCAGGGAGGAAACAGGGGACTACGTTTGCATGGAATTAATGCAGCTAGTACATCCTCTTCTTAATTGATGGCAATTGTATGTATATAGAATATGGTAGTTGACTGGTATTTTATTTATTGAAAGACTATGATCAAATTTTAGATAATTTTGAATCCTCTCTCCCCCTTTTTCGCGATAGAAAATATAGCTCTTACAAATATGTAGTAATATCACTTCTGAGGTAGTTACAAATTCATAAAGAAAAAACCTTAAAAAAAAAAATGTTTTTTAGTAATATCTGCTGTATCAATAAAATGTTACTTATAATCAGTCAGCCTTAAAACCAGTCTATTATGATGTTTTTTTTTTTTGCAATCTCAAATGATATTTTTATATAGTTTTTTATTATAATTTCTCTCTTCTTGCAGTTCTCATCCCCTATATACTTGTCAATAGATTTCTCGGTTACGGATACACTTATAGATTCCCGTTACCAATGCTACGACATCATCCGTCAACATGCTACAGTGTGTCAAGTATGCGACGACGTTTAAGTGCTCGCGCTCAGAGATAAATAGTAACATTTATAGTTACGCAGCCCTGTCGTATGTTTTATATTATTAATAAACTATATTTAAATGTATTATAATCATTGCTCGAAGCGCCAAATTTTAAACATAAAAAAAAAGTACTTTTTTCAAAGTTTCTTGTTTTCACGTAGACCCGTGACTGCCTGCTTTTTTTTTAAATAATAATAACACTTCAGGTCGAACCTGTTGGTTCTCGACAGCGGTCCCCATGCTGAAGAGAGTTAAACGTTCCCGGGTCTCAATGTCCCAGATGGCACAGGTCTTGTCCCCGGAGCAGGACAACAACTGTTTCCCGTCCGGTGACCAGGATATACCGTAAACGCCGCCCTTGTGCGCCGGAGAACCGATCTTCAACCATATCATTTATATTTTAATAATGCTATATATAAATACAACAAAAGTATTAACAAAAAAAAAAATAATTACTAATTCTTTACGAAAGGAGATCATAAAAGTTAATAATGAGCAAATAGAATACGTACAGGAATATATATATATATATATATATATATATGTATATATATATATATATATATATACTTAGGACAACTAATATCAAAGGAAGACAGTATGGAAAAAGAAATAGATAGAAGAATAAATAATACTTGGAAAAGATTTTGGTCTCTTAGTGAAGTCATGAAAAACACAGAAACGCCTATGAAAGAAAGAAGGAAAGTATATAATATACGTATTCTACCATGTTTACTATACGGATGTCAAACCTGGGCTTTAACAAAATAAAGATTTGTCAGAACGGAATAGAGAGAAGCACAATAGTAGTTAAAAGAAAAGACCGAGTAAAATTAATAGACAAAGAGTAGAAGCAAATTTAAAAACGCAGACATAACTTACAAACAACTAAAATGGAGATGGACAGGCCATATGATAAGAGAGGAGAAGGAAAAATGGACAAGACTAATAATAACAGAATGGTACCCACGAGATAGCAAAAGAAACAGAGGTAGACAAATCAAAAGATGGGAGGATGAAATCAAGAAAATATTATGGCTGGTCCATTATGGACTCGTCCAGCAAAGGACAAGACAGAGTGGAAGTCTTTAGAGGAGGCCTTTGTCGGAAGACAAGCTGCTGCAGAATAATGACCGTTTGCCGATATATTATAAATTATTAAACGCAAATTGTAAAAATAAACTTAGGCGCACTTTATTTCTTAATTTATAGCATATGAAATTTCTGTACAGCAATAAAGGCATTTTTATTAATTTATTTATCTAAATATAGGAAAATAAAAATATTTTCAATGTCTTATGGTATTCTGCTCTGTAGGGAAGGAAGGCAGCCGAAATAAACAGTATATTTACTTTAGAAAAACTTAGAAATAACAAAGAACCTAAACGAACAACCAGCATAATTTTATTATAAGGAACAAACATATTAAATTAACAGTTCTATATCGTCCCGAGTAAAACTGAAAAGAGAAATACCATTAAGTTTTACATATAAAGTTCTAAAGCACATTACCGATTTACTGGACAATAAATTCAAACGTCGTGTCTAAAACAACTTTTTTTTTTTTTTTTTTACATATTTCATTATTTATTCCATTTATTATTACTAGCATATTACTATCTTATATCATGTGTATTATTAAGATTATAATATTATTTATATGTATGTGTTTATATGTTTGTATATATGTATGTGTGTGTACTTATAATATCATATGTATTATGTATAAATGTCACATATTTTCTTTCTCTATTTCTTTCTATTCATCTCTATTCTCTATTTATCTCTGCACCGCCTTAAGGTTGACGACTGGTAGAGAATGCCTCTGGCATTAAGTCCGCCTTTTTACACAAATTGTAAATCAAGTATAAATAAATAAATAAACTTTCAAAGGTTGAAGGTTGTTAATTATAAGGTGGACCGTTATTTGAACGATTGTGATGTCTGGTAATGGACTTCTTACTCCATGCATTCACTAAACTTTCAACTGTATAGTTCAACAAAATAACATTTATATCTAAAAAAAAAACCAGATTCGAGTTTCTTTTCCGAGTTCTTATCGATGACTGGATTGTTCTCCGAAACGGTGGTAATATTTTAACGTTCATAAGCAACTAATCAGAGACCTAAATTGAATACAGTATTTTTGGGTTTTATTTTGACTCACCTCGCCCTTCAGCTCGGACGTGGCTCCGTCGTACAGGTAAATCTTACCATCGAACCCGGCGGAAGCGAACAGGCTACCGTCCGGGCTGTAGCGTACCGCTTGCGCGAAACGCGTATGCTCCTGTATACACGTATTATTTTTATAACTACGTATATATCATAAGACATTTTTTTATACGATATAAACTCAGCGTTTTGACCACAAATCTCACTTGATGCTAAGCGACGACTGGGTTTTCAAGTGATGCTGCCAGAAATCACCTGTTGGTATTTGGCGACAGGTTTTCTAACTTACCGGGGCAACGCGGTAGAATGCGTTGCCACCCGGTGTTTTTTTTTTTTATTATTATTGAAATTTAACTATCTGCAGACTCTGGGTCCGCACCTTTTTTATATTGGAGATTTAAATCGACTTGCGTCGGAAAAAAATGCCTATAATAGCAATTCAAGCAGCTATGCAGTTAGTAATCTTCTTTCGCATATGTGAGCTTAAATCTACTTCTATTAAATTTTTTATATCTATATGTGAAATTGCCACCCCGTGTTGCACCAGCAAGGTGGCGGGAGGTCCCGGGGGGTTTAGTGGATATTCCCGGCGCCTTCAGCGCCGGGCGAGTCCCACACACCCCTCCATCGACCCCATCGGGGAGGTTTCTCCCGGGTGAGGTTGATGGAGGACGTGCGTAAATGCATTCCCCTCGAAAAAAATAAAAAAGGTTTTCTAACTTGAGGGTGGTAGGTACCCAGACGCAACCACCACGCTATGGGTTTCCTCACGATGTTTTCTTTCACGGAAAGCTCAGACTGATTTCAGAGTTGGATATGTGGGTTTGAACCCGCGTCCATTGACGCGGAATCCGGCCGCACTATCCACAGCGCCATCATTGCTTCTAATCGCATTTAATCTCACTGTCAGCCATTTTGTTACATCGAATGTCTCTTATGTTCCGACTCGACCACTTCGCGTTAAAACCATTAACATATTTACATTATTATTTCTTATAAATTATGGTAAAAACAATGAATTTTAATCGACACAAGAATAACCTGGAAGACGCTCTCCTGTAGATATTTTAACTGGGCCAATTATCATATAACATACACTAGGGGGCGGATCAATTTGAAGTGGGTAGTAGCGGTACGAGAGTGGGGGAATCGTAGGAGACATGACATGAGAGGGGCCCAAAATGGTATACGTCGAGATGACACAAATCTCAAATAATGGCTAGGGACGCCAGCGCGATGTTTCCATAGAACATATTAATTCGACACGAGCCGAGCGCGACCTTTACTATAGTTTTAACGTTTGAATTTTTCACACCATTATTAATATAAAAAACAAGAAAAGTCACTGTCATTTATAGTTTTATGTCTTCACTCGTATCGGCTGTCCTGACATATTTGGAAGTGACAACTCTTTTAGGGGCGTTGAGCGAATTACGGTAGGGAAAAAAAATTAAAATCACGTCACCTATAACCGTCTTTAGCGACATGCTAGTCTCTCAAATACAAGATGGCGTATAAGAATCCGCTTTGGTGTTGCCACATGTAAAATATTAAATTATCCCCTTGCTTCAGACTCAGTAATCCGTGTATTTTTTTATTTCACTTTTAAAAGCGAGTTTATTTCAAAGTTATCACTTCGGCAGTATCGGCAGTCTCCATCATGGCTGCCTAGTGTTCTTTTTATAATATTTACATAGGCTAGATTCAAGCTCAATGGGACAGTTCAAGTATTACTTACGTAAGCAAGTTTTTCGACATTTTTTACCATCCTACCCTCTTCCTCCCCCCTCTATGTAGGCAATAGTGAGGCAAAGCTCTTAACTCTTCAACCCACGACTACGTAGGTTTTGCCATAATTTTGTAAAACAAAACTGAATAAGTAAACGCTCATGTAATAAGTAAAACAAACAAAGCCTCCATCCAAAGCAAAGTTCTTCCCCCCCCCCCTCGCACACCACCTCCCTAGTCAAGTCCACGTGGACCACGTTTCAATCAAGATCAAAACTTTCAATGCAGAGATTTCGAGTAGATTACCTGCTTAGTACACTTGAACTTGAACGGTGGGCCTTCGAAAACGGCAATGGTGTTGTCCTCGGAGGCGGTAACGATCCTGAACGGACGTGTCGGTCTAAAGTCGACCGAGTTGATGGGCTTCGATTGCCCACTGATCTCCCCCACCGATGTGCCCGTTTCCGACATGAAGACATGACCGAATCTGATGAAAGGAGACTTCGATAGATTTTAGACTTGAGGATAGAGACTTGGGACTTTAGAGAGATTTGCCGGGAAATCCAAGATCAAGAGTTCGAAATGTATATAATGTAATAATAATAATAATAATTTATTAGACCAAAAAATCACACAATCTTATACATTATCAAAATAAACACAGAAGTTTTGTGAGCATAACTTAATGATTTTACACATCTGCCTGCCAAACTAGGATTCCCTGTATCTTGGCAGTAGGTTTCACTCTGTTGACAAGTGCCCATCTGCTGCTTCAATATTCGACATAAGGATATTCGTTAATAAGATGTGTAAGTGAGTGTAAGTGTAAATAAATTCAAGGTGAACCCAACAAATACAGTATGTATGTGATGTGTGTCAGAGTGTACGAGCGTGTATGTATATGTGTTTAGGATTAATGTAACTTAATGCTGCTGGTGTTCCTCAAGGCGGTATACTCTCACCTCTTCTTTTTTCCCTGTTTATTAATCTCTTAACTTGTGAACTGCGATGTAGGTATCATCTCTATGCTGATGACTTGCAATTGTATGCTCAAGCCAGGGTTGAAAACTTAGCGACTGCAATAGAATGTGTAAATCATGATTTGGTCGCGTTAGAAAAGTGGACCAAAAGGTTTGGTCTATCAGTAAATCTTTCCAAGGGTCAGGCTATTATAATAGGAAGTCCACGTATGGTTAGTTCAATAGATTTAGCCACATTACCATCAATTATGTTTAGTGGCTCTACAATTCCAATCAGCCGTGTTGTAAAGGATCTTGGTTTATACATAGATTCCACCCTGGGATGGAGAACGCAAATTTCAAATATAAGCCAGAAATTTACTAGTACTCTAAGGTCACTGTACCGTCTGAAAAATTTTCTTCCAGTAAATATTAAAGTAATGTTGGTGCATACTTTAATCTTTCCCGTTATTGATTATGGTGATGTGTGTTACTTCGAAGTCAACGCTGATCTGCTCGATAAACTTGACCGTATTCTTAATAATTGCATACGTTTCGTTTTTAACCTTCGTAAGTATGACCATGTATCGACTTATCGCAAGCAGCTAAATTGGCTACCTATACGTCAGCGGCGGAGTTTGCGGGCGTTGACAACTTTATACTATTTGTTATTTTCTCCTAATGCACCTGCCTACTTAACACCGCACTTTCAATTTCTAAATTCTAGCCATAATCTAAATCTACGTTCTTCACATAATCTTCTCCTTCTGTCTCCTCCTCATACCTCCGGTTTAGTACATTCTTCTTCCTACATCCAATCTATTCTTCTATGGAATGCACTTCCCTTGGAAATCAGGATGTCCACGAGCCGTATGGCTTTTAAAGCCAGGGTACGGCAAATCTATACTAATTCTTTAGCAGAATCATCGCATTAATACTTTTCTATTAATTAATGTATTGTATATATGATGTATGTATGTATTATAAGTATGTATGTATGTTTATAATATTATAGTTATGTACAAGTATATAATCTTATTACTTAGTTGTGCACCTGCCTTTGTTGCTTTCTTCACCACCCTAAGGTTGACTGGGAGAAAATGCCTAAAGCATTAAGTCCGCCTTTGTACATAAATGTGTGCAAAAAGTGTTAAATAAAATAAATTAATTAAGACAATATAACATATATTTTGGCTATTTTAGTGACTGGTTTTACTTATGACTATGTTTCCTATATACTTATTCAATAATCTTTAAGAATTCTTCAGTTTCGTTGATGTGTCAGCGCATTATTGCTGGGCTATCGTCACTTAAGAAGCTCATCAATTTAACGATTTTACATCTGACAACTCACTATATGGCTCATGCTGGTGAACTTCGAAAAATATGACAAGGATTCATTTGTAATGAATTTAATTCGATGTTATTCAGTATTGAGGTCCACAACGTTCGATAAAACTCGATGAGATTATAATAGCAATTTGTCTGAAGTGCACAATATTCTTTATGATAACCACCATATCGTAATGATCATGATAAATTCATTCACAGTCCACCAGGCTGCACAGTTATGGAATCCGTTACCCGTTTCTCTGAGACGGGTTCAAACGATGGGTATTTTTTTTTTAATTTGCTCAAAAAGTACTATATGTCGTCTTTAACATAACTTTATGTGACAAATTGTCTATAAATAATCTATTTAATTTTGGTCCATATCTATGTATTATTATAATATAGTCTATAAGTTATATATTATCTGTATTTTATAGTATATTTATATGTGTGTTATAGATCACATTATTTCAATTTTTGTCGTATTTATTAGGTTAGATTTATCTATGTACCCAAAACACCGCTGATTCTTCTCCATGGAACATATCCATCAAAAGGTTGCCTGGAAGAGATTGCTATTAGCAATAAGGCCGCCCTTTGTACTAATTTCACATTTTCAAATGTATTATATTATATGTGTATAATGGAGTACAATACAGATTAAATAAATAAATACCACTTCCAGTCATAAAGCCATCAAACAACTATCAGAATGGCCCAAAAGTGGGATATGAGGTCGAGCACGTTTAAATTAACCATATCTATTATTACATAGTTACTTCAAATCAGAAAAAACTCTATACAAATGCGTAAAATTTGATGTGTCTGTTTGCAATGAGTAATAACCGGAACGGCTAAGCCGATTTTGATGGAACTTTTTTTGGTAGTTAGCTGAAGTTACTCCGGTTTACTTAGAGTACTGTTAAATTTTGAAAATAATTAAAGTATCTCGTAATTTTTTTTTACAAATACTCATAAAATATTTGAATAAAATCCTATTCAATGCACAGTTTTACGGGCAAGTGCTATAAGTTAGGACAAATCTGTTTACTTTATTTTTGTACTGAATTTTTTTTTAATTAAAATAATTCGAGTTCCGTATAAAAATTAAAACGCAGTGAAGAATATATGGAGCGCAGGCACACATCTAGTATATTCTAAAATCCAAAATGTACCTCTCACGACCTTCCCCAACGACCACCATCCGCTGACTGTCGGCACTCCAGGCGATATCCTTGATAGGTCCACCGATGGGCTGGAACTCATTTTTCAAGATATGCTCCTTGTTCACGGTGTCCCAGATGCGAACTTTCCCCGACGCGTCTGCAGCGAATATTAATCTTCAAAGTACACATTTACGATAGCCCAAATATTACGTATAATACAAAAACCAATCGTTACAGTATTTTTTAACCTAATAAAGATGGATTCAAACGTCAAAGATACACAAAAAAATATGGCCAAAGTTATTCTGTACCGTCGATTGCACAATGTTAATGTGATCGAATTTTGCATCAGTAGATGTATGTTCGAACCTATCCAACTGATAATTATCATTCTCCTGCCTTTTCCCAACTCACTTGGGATCGGCGCAGTGTGTTTTCTTCTTCCATACGTCCCTATCAGCCGTCATCTCTTCATTAACTCCTTTTTCTTTCATATCATTTCTTACACACTCCATCCACATTTTCTTTAGCCTTCCTCTACTTTTCCATCATTCCACATTCATATCATTACTATTTTACCCACATGCGCTTCCTCTCTTCTCATAACATGTCCATACCACGACATACGGGAACCTTTCAACTTTTCTACCACTGGCGCACCTTTTAAACATAACATATCATAACATAAGCTCACGCATGTTATCCCCGAAGGGTTAGGCAGAGGTGAAATAGCGAACTACACCACCCACATTTTTCGCCGAGTTTAGTTCCGTCCCAGATGTGAAAGGGGGCGAGCCTGTCGCCATATCGGGCACAAATTCCAAACTCCGGGATGATACTGAGTAGAAAAACCTAATATCACTTTACCCGACCCGGGGATCGAACCCGCACTTTTTAAACTCCCTCTAATATAATCTATAGCCAAATGATAATATTTAACTGATAATATAATCAGCCTGAGCTTTCGATAAAGAAACCATAGAGTGAACCTTTTTATTTGAAAACCTATCGCCAATATATATTCCGGCAACATCACTTGAGGCTGAAGTTTCTCATCCTGGACTACATCGTCCCTTACGATTAGGTGAGATTCAAGTCAAAAAGTGTTAAGAGCCTACATAATATAAAAAATGGAACTGCCGGAAACGTTTTATTATTAGATTTCAAATACACGCATAGATAATACGAATAGCTAATGAAACCTATTTAGCGACAGGTTATAAACGAATGCTATATCTCTCTACATCACGAAACGCAAATTTAATTCTGGAGAGAATCAGACAGGGCCGCCTGGCGTCCGTCCAAATATTGCACGCTAAGTAAAATAATATCTTTCATTTTATAACGAATAATATTCCTGTAACACTGTGCGTATTATTTCGATTGTTACTGGAATATTTATAACATAGTTTCATATATTTTCTGTCTATTTTTAAACTAAACGAGTTAAGGTGATAGGAAGATGCAGAGAATAACCATCGTTTTGCCTTTTCAGTGCTTTTACCACAATCAGAACTAATACTAGGCAATAATAATGGTCCAGAATGTTTCGTTGTACAATCATTACGAAACTAGCTGTGTGCCCGCCTTTCATATATTTTTAATTTATTTATTACACGAAACACTATTTATTTTCCAAAAAAAAATTTTGTACTAACATGAAGCAAAACTATTTCTCACAAATTCACACACTTGCCTGTAAAAACTGTCCATTAAAAGTGATTTCTAGTTTTATTTATTTTTTATGAGTTTTAATTTTTTTTACGAATAACCTTAATTATTTCCGAAGATCAAAAGTAACCTAAATTACAGGGAATAACTTCAGCTATCTACAAAAAAAAAGTCCAGTCATAATCGGTCCTCCCAGTTCTGGAGATTAACCGGAACAAACAGACAGTCAGACAGACAGGCAAAAATGTTAGCAATTTTATTTTTGTTATAAATATCGAATATACATTTATATGTACATACATACATATCATCACGCCTTTCTCCCGTGGGGGTAGGCAGAGATTACGTCCTTCCACTTGCTACGATCTTGGCATACCTCTTTCGCTTCCTCTACTTTCATGAGCGCTTTCATACATGCTCGTCGGTTATGAGTACTTTTTACCTGGCCTTTATTTAACACATGATTGATTTGGTCTAGATACGTTCGCCTAATTCGACTCTTACCGACTTGCCCATTCACCCTCGCCTTATAAATTAATTTCGTTATTCTTCTCTCATCCATCCTCTCTACATGCCCAAACCAACTAAGCATACCTTTCTCTATTTTGGTCAATTGTTAATTTGACATTACAATCAGACATTTCTATTTTACTATAGATAACATATATTTAGATTTGACAACAACGCTACCAAACTTCCTCTCCCAACTTATTAACTACTATTGGGGTAACCACAATGATATTATCTACACTAATATTATAAAGAGGAAAGATTTGTATTTTTGTACGTAACGAATAAACTAAAAAACTACTGGGCCGATTTGGATGAAATTTGGTATCGACATAGTTTGAAATCCAAGGAGTGACATAGCATAGTTTTTATTCCGAAAACCCTACGGGAACGGATACTACGCGAGTAAACCCGCGGAGAGCAGTTAGTTTATTATAAAAAAACACATTAAAAAAAATTGTTCGTTATCGTTACCCCAATTATATGTGCATCGTTGTCGGGAGAATTAGATTAAGTACAATATTATTTCCACGTCGATTGAACTAAAAATAAATCAAAATTCTTCACATTCACGTCGTCTCTTGTAAAATGGTGGGGGTTTTTTTACTAAAATACTCTGGAAGCTCTACAGAGTATGGTCATACTCAAGTTTTTTATTCTTATTTAAACGTTGTTACGCTATCAGCGTGATATCTGATTAGTTTGTTAATTTTTTTTGTTAATATAACCGCTTGATTACACCGGCACACAAAAAAGTGATCTGTACATTTAACCTTGACCCGTCCTACCTAAATATTCCCCCTATTTACCGTTTTATTCGTACATCAAAAAACTTCGAGTACAATGCGTAAAACCGCTAAAATCGCAAAAAAAACTGCAGGTATGATGATGGTTTTTTTTTTATACATCTGGATTGAATAAGTTTTTATGTAATTTAATTCACTGAATCGGAATTTATTTGGCCCGTAAACTTTCCAAAATTTGAGTAAATTTCGAAAGCCGATATCAAGGAAATAATTAATCTAATAAGGAAAAGTAATTTCAACACACAGTTAACAATTTGTCCTCGTAAACGTAAATAACTACGATACATTCATACTAATAAATAAAATTGGAGTGACTGTTTGTAATATCAATTTTTTTTTACTAAATTGTTATGAATTCATATACGATACCTATACCAAAAATACAATTTTTTTTTGTATGTGTGTTTGTTCCGAGTAATGTCCGGAACAGCTGGATAGATTTGGACCGGACTTTATTTGGTAGATAGCTGAAGTTACTCCGGGTAACTTAGGGTAAAAATTAAAAAAATAGGTTCGGTTCGGTTAGAAATTAGGGTTCCGCGTAAAAAAAAAATGAAAACGCCTAAAAAATGTAATAAAATCTTATTCAATGTACAGTTTAACGGGCAAGTGTTTGAATTTACGAGTATTTATTTTACCTTAATACTAATTTTAAAAAATTATGGTTCCGTATAAAAAAAATAAAACGCAGTAAAGAATATATGAAACGCGGACGCACCCGCGGGCGCACAGCTAGTAATAAATAAAAAAGTGAGAGATCCCACGAAATCCTAAAGACATTGTCTTCTTAGTTATTACAGTCCGACTCCTATTTTCATGAAGTTTTAACTCATTTATCGACATATGAATCATGCCAGTTCGTGTTGATAACGCGCCAAAATTGTACATAGAGTATATACAGTGTACACATTATGACTCACACTAATACAAATAAATCCTACTAACGTAGTTATTCCATGGAAAAAAAACTAGTTTTTAAACTTTTATATATAATTTATAACACAATAATTAAATAGTGAAATTTGGTATTGAAAAAAAGTTTAAATAATCAAAACAAATATGGCGGCGTTAACATGTCATTTCAATTAGTAGTCATCTAATTTTGGTACTAAGAATTTGTATTTATATATTCGCTCTATGATTTTTTATCTGCTTTTTTGCGAGGGACGAAAGCCATCCATCCATTCAACCGAAAGACGTCCACTGTTGGACTTAGGTCTCCGCCAAAGATCTCCATGACGACCGATCTTGTGCTACCCACATCCAGCGGGCTCCCGCGTCCTTCACCAGGTCGTCGGACTTCACAAAGTCTTCCGGGCGTGGTAACTATTCGAGAACTCGTTGGCCCCATTGGGAATCGGTTCTACAAACAATGTGCCCAACAAATTGCGACTTAAATTTGGCAATTTTTGGACAATATCAGTCACTTTGGCTCTTCTGCAGATCTCCACATTTCAACAACAGCAGCAGATTTTTTTTGATCAATAGGGATTTACATTCTCTATTGCGATTTTCACTCAGGTCTTAAGTTAGTATGCAGGGGGCGACGCGGTGCAGGGGGCGACGCGGGGCAGGGGGCGACGCGGGGCAGGGGGCGACGCGGTGCAGGGGGCGACGCGGTGCAGGGGGCGACGCGGTGCTTGCGAAAGCCACCCCGTGTCGCCCCCATCCCAAATGCAGCGGACGGCCCCGGGGGGTTTTAGTGGGTATTTCCGGGCGACTCTCGCCCGGGTGAGTCCCACACTGCACGGAGCTCGTCACTCCGTGCCCCTTATCTAGTGTACTGGGGGACCTCGATCCCCTAAGTACAATAGATAAGGGTAGTGCGTAAATGCATTTCCCCCCGTCAAAAAAAAAAAAAAAAAAAAAGGTCTTAAGTTAGTATGAATGGGCATAAGTACAAATATATTTACCCAGATATCCTTCACAAATCGTATGAAATTTTATAAGGAAAATATCCATATTAAACCCAAGAATAGCTCATATATTTTCATATAACGACATATGAAATATTACACACAGAATTGTTTTTTGTAGATTTTTGAAATTACTAGAATCGAGATTTGGTCTGGCCATTAACAAAAACACACGTTTTCCACTGAAAAGACCTTTACCCAGCAATAAACCTTTGCAGGCCAATATTATTAACATGCAAGAACTCGTTATTTATTTATAAATTCCTTCTAACTTCCAACAAAGAAGCTAAACAAATAAAACAAGATATAGAAAAACAATGGTTTTTTTTCTATTTTTTATTGGAACTATGTCGCCATGAGGTACATAAGAATAGTATCACCCCATATCTTCCCATCGGTGTCGTAAAAAATGACTAAGGGATAAACAGGGGAACGGGCAGCAGCATCCTCTGAGTAACACAAACACCTTCGCCAAAAGTCAACCCATCTGCCAAGTGTGGTGATTATGGCAATTCCCTCCTTATTGGGGGAGACCTATGTACAACAGTGGACATTTTATTGTTAAATATTAAAAAGACAGGTCTTTTTTACAAGAGTATGGTGTTCACGAACCAGTTGGCTCCTTACCACTCCACTATGGGAGGCTTCAAGTATTATGTAACCATTAATAGAGTAAAGTGTATGTTCTGCATGTTTTTAATGGCATGGTAAGAACTACGTTTACTATTAACACCAAAGGAGGGAGTTAAAAATGACCAGCCTTTTTCTTACAGAATACACGAACGATCCCTAACTTTCATTATAGCCTAACACGCATCGTTATTTCAAAATCCTTCAATGTGCTTAAGCTTTCATAACTGTAGCATCATGATAATACCAAGAATCATTTAATGGTTAAGCTGCGCTTGCTACCACCTTCAACCTCGTCAAATGAAACTGTCATCATTTTTTTGAAAATACATAGCAAAAGCAAAAAAAAATTCTATAGGGTGTTAGCTTCCAACAGGGCCCTTGTTACCGACAGAATAATTTAATATAGATAACTAGATTGGTTTCACAGAAATTACCATTATATCATTAAAACTTCTGATAACTCCTGATAAGTAAGTACTGCTGTGTAATTTGATAACATCAGAAAGTCAACATACACATAAAATAATAAAGAATTTGTTTGCATAATCACACAATGAAACTATATATGTAATTGTAAAAAATGAATTAACAATATTGTTATAATTACTTCATCAAATTGTATGATTCAAAATTCTAGCATACATATATATAAATCCTATTGATTGTATTGATACAATGTGAAAAGTTATTTATACAGTATAAAGCACATCCACTGTTGAACTGGAACTTTAAACAAATAATATATTACTCAAATATAAAATCCTCCAAATGATGATAACCACTATAAAGTAATTTAGCCATCAGTTACAGTTTATACTTTAACATTGCAAGAAATGTTAAGAATTAAAAGAAATAAGATAATAATACTCTACAAATAAAGATTTTAAAAAATTAAGTTTATATTTAAAATATGTGTATAATATAATAAATAATTAAGTGAATGTATTATTACACACTATTAGTTAAAAGAAACCTTTATGTAAAAAGTTTGAATCCAAATCTTTTAATGTTACTTATTGCCACAAAACAATAACTCGAAAACATTGTCAGTTGATGTAGTTAAAATTGCCAATCCCTCAGAAAAAGACCTTTCCTCAGTAGTGGGGCATAAATAATAACCTAACATTATTTATTGTAATAAAATATATCATAACCTCTTACCTCCAGAGGCAATATAAAATCCACTAGGAGAATACTTCGCGACATTCACTTGACAAGAGTGTTCTGTGTACACATCCGCAATGGCAGGATTCTCGATATTTCTGATTATTACCGAGTTTCCATTTGTATAAAGAAAATTTTTACCCTTGGGATCTCCGCCTAGAACCAAAGGTGTACCTCTTTGGGTCCGCGGTAAAGCCGCAAAAACGTACTCTGTGAATGCAATGGGTTTATATTAGACACGTAAAATCATAAGCGTGAACAAAATTATCTATATTTGAATCTAGACCTCAATCATCGATATCCTTTAGCTGAAGTAAATACTTTAAAACTTACTGTTTGAATAAGACATTATATTGCTACACTTTGCTAATTAAAAACTACACTTTAACACTATAACTACCTAATAATCAGTATCTACAATTATTCTAAAAGAAAACAGTAAAACACCGTCAGCCGCTACTATATATCCCATAGCCTACCAAAAAATGACGTACGAATAATGATGTGGCAATGCCCATTTGGTTTAGACATTAAAACGATAGTCGATATTCTTTTAAAGTGTAATTATAATTATTTTATATTGATCTCTATAAATGATCTAAAAAAATTAAATTTTAATTTATATTTTAAGTTTTTAGAGATCATAATAATAATAGTCATCCACATCATATATAAATTATTATATACTGGTACATTTTCATAAATCTAATTATTTTTTTAACTGCTAATACAAAAACATATAACAACATTTGGAAATGGTACATTTTGTTATAGCCAAACCATCGTCCTAAAGAATAGAGAGGACTAATATTAAGATACAACAAATTAATAAAGTGAAAAGAATAAGACAAAACTAAACATCGATAGACAATTTAAAATGTACTCGACTTCCTGATTGAGTATCATACTCTAGAGACTTCGGTGATACGACTCGATTGTCTCCTAACTTGGTGTTGGACTTTTGTGGTGTTAGTGATGTGAGTAAGATGGACTTGTTTGGTTTAAGAAAAAGATAGTTACAATGATAAGTTGGTTAATAAGTGCAAAATTATCAAATTCGTATTGCTACCACTTACAAAGAAACAAATTAATATTACATATAAATTTAATTTATACACTGAAAGAAAACAAAAATGTCTTAAGATACTAAATTTAAATCATAGATATGAAATATTTTAGTTAAATTGAAAAAAAAAAGAGTGACAAAAGAACCAGGACGTAACCATTGCTCACAGCTATTAATTACCTTTGATTGGATGTTCATAAAAAAATATTAGGTTTTTTTGTTTATTGAATAAAAATAATAAATTTAACAATTCATATTTGAACAAAATTTAAAGCAATTTCTAGTTTAAAATGAACAATCGATATGAAAATAATTATGTTGCACATCACTACATTTGGGACTTTTTGATAAGGTTGGCACCAGATATGTTGGCACTATTTGCCCATTGACATAATATACCGTACATATCCATATATGGGCATATTTGAGAAATTTAGGTGCCTATTTTTTAAATAATACTAACATCCTCAACTTTGTTCATGTCAATAGTCTTTTAGTGTTTAAATGAAATTAAAATATTAGTATTAATTGTAGCCGTGTGGTGCCGCTAAGAATAGTACCAGCCTATATTTTCCCATGGACAGAGGCGTCTTTACCTATTGTGCAGGGTGTACGTTGCACACGGGCGTAGCTTTGTTAAGGGGTGCCGGCCTCAGCACTTTCAATGAACCTGTGCCCGTGTTATGACATCGGTCGTTATAACTAAACCTTAAGCAAAAAGAGCTCCGGTTGTAAATATAACATATTTGGTAAACATGTAACAGGCCGAAGCGTTCGCATGTTAACATGTATATATAAATGTTATATCAATGTTAAAAAATGGAAATTGAAAAAAATGACTATACAAAATAACCGATCAGCTGATCGAGTAAGTATTAAAGTCGTTCTGATTTTACAATTTCCATTTTTAAAATTGGTGTAGCCAAAGACTGTAATATAACATTTATATATGTTACATGTTAACATTTGTACTTATTCCATTTTGACACCGCGCTTACTAGAGTGGACACTTGTCGTTAATTCACAGGCCTCAGGCGCGCGATCAACCAAGTCTAATTTAAATAATGTTAAGTATGAGAAAGTACTTCTATACCATTTTTATCGAAAACGGTTTCGATATAAAAATAATATAGAATTCCTACTAACACCTCCTTCTTTAGCAAATGACTGCTCCTTTGCATAAGCACTGAAGTTCAATAAAATAATAAAAACGTTCGGTCTAATAAACTTGTATTTAAGGTTGTAAGAAATTATAAACAAGAAACAAAATGTTTTAAAACTAAAACATTTGTCATTTCAAATGTCAAGAATGCATTGAACAGGCTGACAGCGTCATGTGATGAAATTCAAAAAATTATTCTACAATACATTATCTTTAATTTTATGTATTGTAATTTAATGTAATTAGTGATGTTTACTATCGGGACTATTAATTATATTTTCTATTGTGATTTCGTACCACAATTTAGCGGTATCATTTGACACAAGTTTCCACGTGGTGTACGTCAGAAACGGTCGACGTGTTAATTTTTATACATTTTCGTGTTCCTGATTGAATATTCGCGAAGTAATGGAGTCCTTGAACATGGCGAGGTTGAACTTGTCAAGTGTGAGAAGCCAAACTTTGGAAGATAAAGCTCCGAAAGCAGGAACATCTGACACTAAACCACAATCAATCGTAAGTCAAACACGCTTTAAAATACATTATTTGTTTGTTGTGAGACTATACATTGGTGCGATTTAAAAATATAGTCATATTATAAATTAAAAAGTTCTTATCATGAATAAAACTAGAAAAAAAATATTCGATTTTTTATGACTTTAGTAACATATCGGTTTTCATGTGACCAAATAAAGGAAATCACGATAATAGATTCGATGAAAATGTTGAATTTTTTGTATTTTTGTGTAATATTAGATATAAATTGTCAAGGCTGACTTAGACTTTATTGTATTGAAAAATAACCTCATTTGATTTGTAATTCCATATGGCTTATTAACACATATTATGAATGATAACACTGACATCTTGGGATGTTTTAATTGGATAAAAAAAATTAGTTATCATAATCGTTAAGTAATGGTGGGTAGAGAATTAAATTATTGCGTATAATAATTTAAAAAATGTCAATATTATAAAATAAACCAGTCCAATAAATATGAGTTTTTGAATATTAAATTTATTATTATTGAATAAATTATATCCTTTTTTCTATTTACCCATTATCTAAACTGATTTGTACTTGCTAGAGTTATTCAAATTTTCATTTAATAAGTATTTTGTTCTTTCTTTAAAATGGTACACATTGATACTAAAGAATAAATTACTTTTCTTATTACCCACATATGTATTCTCTTCATACCTTAAAATTGTTATTTCTTTTCTCAATATATGTATAGAGTATTTAATGATTTTTTTTTAATTGTTATCACGCTCATATGCTGAGTTTTTTTGTATTCATTTAATGTTAAAATTGAAGGTTTGAAGAGACAAGTTAGAAAAATATATATTAAATATATATAAAACTGTATATTTTAACCAATTGCTGCATTAAAACATATGATTATTTATGCCCAAACAATCCTACAAATATACAAATCAGGGTTTATATTTCCAATATGAAATACAAAAAAAACATAAGTAAAAATCTCCCCATATAGATATATTTTCCTTAAAAGCCTATGGTAATTAGCATTAGCTTATGAATTTACATATAGTAAGTAATATTGTGGTTTTTTCTTATTTCACAAAATTGTGAAATATTTCACAAGAAAAAGTTTATTGCTACTAGTTACATAGACAATTTTCCTGTCTTTCAATAGACAATGTAGAGTCAACATCTGTTAAAATCTGTTACATCAAATCAGAAAGTAGGTTGTGGTTTATTTTCAATTTTGTTATCTAAATATATTTGAAAACTAGCAAGCGCCTGTAGCTGTGCCCGCGTTTCATATGTTCTTCACTGGGATTTAAGTTTTTTTCTACAGAACCCCCAATATTTTTTTTTGTTATAAGATAAAGTAAAAATATTTCTAATACCCATGAAACTGCATTGAATCGGATTTTATTCAATATTTTGTAAGTTTTAATTTTTTTTTTGTGGAACCCTAATTATTTACGAAAATTTAAAGTACCTTATGTTACCTGGAGTAACTTCAGCTATCTACCAAAAAAAGTCCCATCAAAATCTATCCAGCTGTTCCAGAGATTACCTTTTTTTTTTTTTTTTTTTTTGACGAGGGGAAATGCATTTACGCACTACCATTACCCATTGCATTAATGAGACCGAAGTCCCCCAATGCAATGGGTAAGAGGGTGCGGAGGGACGTCTCTGCACCAGTGTGGGACTCGCCCGGGCGTGAAGCGCCCAGAAATACACTAAAACCCTCCGGGGCCATCCGCCTCATTTGGGATGGGAGCGACACGGGGTGGCTTTCGCAGTCACCGCGTCGCCCCCTGCGGCGAACCCACCGGGCCTCGTGTTCCAGAGATTACCTAGATTATTCTTGACATAATTTTTTAGCATATAATGTTTAATTTATTTACAAAAATTAACGATTGTTAATACACTTTTTAGTTATGATATAATTTGATTTTGTATGACAAATAAGATGCGTTTAAAATGGGTACATATATCTGATTATCTAAATGCCTGTTATAAACACAGCAGTTCCTTATTTGACCCAAGATAAATCCTAAATAACTTACTATACATAGTTTGAACTAGTAACATTATGAAAATCAGGTGTGATATTTTTTTAATGGCTATAATGTTCATATCAGTTGGTGCTGAATCATTTGTGTGATCTCATTGTCCCACTTGTGGTGTCTAATATTTACTTTAATAATGGGAGCATAGTTGCATAGTAATCCCATGTAACATTTGCTCATCATTTTTTAGAAATTAACCTACTTTTCTCACTACCTTCATATTTATTTGTTGTCAAATTTACTTTATCTCTTTTGTGTTATCTTACAAGACTAATGGGAGCACCAGAATTAATAATAATATTAAAATAATGAAATTATTTTATTTACGAATATTTTACATTAAAAATACTACTGGCTGAATGGAATTGGATATGAGAAAAATATGTCTGTAATATGAACCATGCTAGTAAAAACATAAAGCTATTGATTATTATTATTTAGTAAGACACACTAGCAGTTAATTGGCTGATGCGTGTGTATCAAATAGCTTGGAGACAAGGAGGTCTTGCTTATCCATTCTCTTCTTAAAGCAGTTTGGTTGCAGCCATAACAACCTTTTCCGGGAGTTTGTTCCATGCTGCCACTACTCTGTTAGGCAAGAAATGCTTCCTTGAGATTCTCCTTGTTGAGGTTTCCCAAAGTTTCCCAAATGTATCTACAATCTAATTGTGGGCTGGTATTAATATTTTGAATAGATATATTAGTTTAGCGAGCACATTGCTAGTAGAAACAATGCCTGATGAGCCCAACAGGTTCTCGAATGGCTACTACGCACCGGAAGACGTAGCGTGGGTAGGCCCCTCACAAGGTGGACGGATGACCTGGTGAAGGTCGCGGGAATTCGCTAGATGCGGGTGGCGCAAGACCGGTCGTCGTGGAGATCTTTGGGGGAGACTTATGTCGAGCTGTGGACGTCTTACGGTTGAATGGGTGGATGGATGGAGATATATTGGTCCAATAGTGGAATACTTATAAGTTGGGATTATGGTATGGATGTAAAATAAAATAAAACGTATTATTGTTTCAGATTTTGACAGATCAAGATGAAGATTACCAGTGTGAGTATCGAGAGGAAATTTGGAAAAGTCTCCTGGAGCAAGAGGCTGAGAAGCCTATTATTCATCTTCAATCACCCCAGGTAAGATTAAATCAAGTATAATTATTGATTATACTTATATATTTAACTTGCTGTGCCTGTGACTCTTGTTTGGTGCAGTGCCATTAAAAAACACAAGAAGAAGAGACTCTTGTTTGCGTGAGATTCCCCATTTGTAAAACAACGATTTTATAATTATTTACTTTATTAAATCTCTCAAATATTTAGTTGTTTAGTTAAAATATTAAATCACTTTTATCTTCTTATATACTTCTATCTAATATAACCTACAGGGTATAATTTACGCTAATTTTATTTTTTTCGAAAATAATTACGACCCCTAGTAAAAATATAACCTCATGAAATTGTAAATAAATTCCGATTCGATGCCACAGCTTTACTGACAAGTGTCTGAATTTGTGACAAATAAATATCTTTGATTACTTTTAGTACCAAAAATAATTTTACAAAAACTAATTATGGTCCTACGTAAAAAAAAATTGGAAATTTTAAAATAGTAAACAAAATACGATCGAATGGACAGCACTATTAAAACATTATTTTCCAGTGATTCTTAATAACTATATTACACAGTAATCAAATAAAGTATAGAAAATATGAAACACGGCCGGAGCCGCGGGCATACATCTAGTATTAAATAAAGCAATTCGAGTTATATTTTTGAAAACTCTCATAAAATGAAAACAAAAACAAAAAACACCTTCCTGCCTTTTGTTTGGTTGACATTGAGAGAAATCTTCACCTTAAAGACCTACGTCGGATATACTTTGCTGTGTTTGTTATGTAAATATAAAGCGACAATGTATAATACATTAATTTGCTACGTATTACGCAGTTTGAGCGAAGTGGGTATTATATAAATGCAGTTAAACAGCTATTAATTAGCCCACATGGATTGCCTTTATAGATTGTGCTCAGATACCTGATGAATATATTGTCTATATCACAATATAAAATAAAAGGAGATGTAAGTATTATAGTTGATTGAGACATCAACTTAATTTTCAACATCAAGGTCTTTATAGAATTTGTTATCAGAATTGACAATAAAAAATAAATAATATGTGTTTTATAAATTCCACACAATAAGTATGTGTGTTCACAGATTATTTTTATAAGGAAAATTTTAAGAGTTTTTTTGTTTTTAATGTGGAAAAAATGTGCATAAGAGTGTCGAAAAAAAAATCAATAAGGCTCGATGGAATCCAAAAAATCTATACGTATAATAAAAGGCTAGAGGAACGAAATCTGTACATTGAAGATATTTCAGAAAAAATACCATTAGTGGGGTTCAGAATCAATAACAGAACACATATCAATGGTTTTTAAAATTTTGGTCTTTCAGTATGTCTGTCTGTTTATTCATTTGTTCGCCAATTACGCAAAAAAAAACTACTGGACTGAATTTGATGAAATTTGGTGTGATTGTAGATTATAGTCTACAGTAACATTTAAAATACATTTAGCATATATATATACACTTAATAATGCGTAAATAGCGTTCATCTATATTAAAATTAAAACAACATAATTTATTTACATTTAATTTAAAGGATATATTTATGTATTTCTGACGATTATTCATGGATGGCGCTATACATCATTTTTAATAATTTAGACTCTTTTGAAACATTAAAACGAAACAGATAATCTATATTAAATAATACTATAATAATAAAAGGGTAAAAAAAATGTCTGTCTGTTTATTAATTCGTTCAAAAACTGCTGTCCCGTTTTCGATTAAATTTGGCATGATAGTAGTTTTTTTTTACTTAGTAGTTAGTATTCTATAGAAACATCTATATATTTATATAGTGTATGAATAGCGTTTATTAAAAAAACCATAATAATCAAGTGTATGCATAATAACTTCATACTAGTATTATAAAGATATAAAGTTTGTGAGTTTGGATGTAAGGGGTAATCTCCGCTAGCACCCCATCACCCTTAGACTCATCACCACATAGGTAGAGTATGCTGTACAGGCCGCGATTCAGGCCTATTAGGGCTAGAATGGCTGGGTACATAGTTTCGGTGGGGTCTGCTTTATTCGCAAACCAAGGGGGGAAGGAGCGGGTGGCCTAGATCTTCCATTTTACTAGGAAGGTTTTCTGGGAGGTAGCATGATCTGCCCGGGATAACCTTCTGGACGCTAGGATGGGACGGGACGGGCATCTAAAGCAAAAATAATTATCTGAAATCCACGCGAGCGTTGTCGCGGGCACAACTGGTATATTCATATCATATGCTTTGCTTGTCCTCCACGCAATGACATATTATACCCCGTGACCACTGACCGTGGCCTATACAATAAAATCTAAGCGGGAAAGAAATGCGTTTCAAATTTAATCAATTGTACTGGGTTTCTTTTTGTTGTTGAATTTGTACCGTACTTTTATGGGAAAGAAGGATTTTTTTAAATTATTTCATCACCTAGAAATTTTTATAATTACTTTTAAAACGTTCATAACGTGTATGTATGTAAAATACAATACCAACCACCGCCGCCTTAATTCGTTCGCTTGGTATAATTTTACTAATATTGCATAGCGCCTAATTGAAGAGCGTGATGATATGTAGCCAAAATTGTTGTGTTAGGCATCTCACTCTTACATTTAATCAAAATATTACTACTACACATCCGATGATTTAGAGAAGCTCGATCTAGTTAGACAAGTTGGCCGTCCCACGCTTTAGGCTAAGTAAGTCTAATAAAAGCATTATAGGTAAATAGTATTCGGTTTTACAATAAGATCCCAAGTAACATTACCGATTTACCTGACAATAAGTTCTAGTATTATGTCAAGGAAGTTTTAATCTCAAAAGGATATTACAGGGTGGATCATTACGTGAACGATACTGATGTCTGGAAATAACCCACATCTCTGTGTGCACCCGATAACATTGGTTAAGAATATGATTTGTATAGTTTTTTATATATAAAAAAAAATATATATTATAATTATAAAAAAAAGAACCGATCGAGTGTCTTGCCGGCTCTTCTCGACTTGGTTGTTTTCCGAACCGTTGGTAGTATTTTAGACGTTCATAGGCGCCTTCTTACGGCCTAAATTGGATTTTTTTTTGATGGTGTTATACAAGTTTTGCCAATTTTTTTAACACTAAAAATAAGCAAAACATAATATTACATATATATTATATTACCATATGAAACAAGTATCAATAATTCTTCAAGTTTAATGCCATATTAAAATACACTGTCGTGCGTTTAAACAAGGAATCGTGATCTTATTATGTTGATCGCGGATTGCACCATATAGTGTAACATTTTACTAAGCATTCAACTCGTACGAGATGAATTTGTCGAGGGCGTTTACGGATGATGCAACTATGTTGATAATTACACCCCTTTGTCTATCTCCTATGTAAAGAACTGTGTTTGCAATGGAATTTCTCCTTATTCCACCATGTCAATAATGGTCATCTGAATCAGTTACATGCGCGAACTAATTCTGCATGGAAAGACACGTGAGACCGTATTTCCTACAATGTTAATTAACTCTCGATATAGTTAATATGAAGATAATAAGATATAGTGAGTTACGGCTTTGTAGGGTATGTAATATAGCTCCGAGAGGGTAATCAAATTTATTATTGCGTCATTAACTAAAAAAAAAATAAGTAAGGAATAATGGGTGCGTAGGTCTCTATGCTTTGTTTGTTGAAGACTTCTTTAACGGCGTTGAGCTATACACTGGTGGGGAATAAATCTTCGGGGTACCAATGCTATGACGTCAGCCTTGAACATGCTATTGTATGTCAAGTATAAGATAAATAATAAAATTTATATTTACGCAAAATGTAAACAAAAATAAATATTGAAGCGCCATTATAAAAACCAGTCATATGTTATATGTAAAAAACTACATTATGTTTGTAATTTTAATTAAGAAATTATGAAATTTAAATATGAAAATACAGATTTACCAAAGTTTTTATTTTTCACTTCTATCTGCAGTTTATATTGCTGCTGTCTAGTTTTCTTTTATATATATATAACACCGGGAACCGGTGTCTGAATGGTGATTACACAAGCAATGTTTATTTATTGGCTTTTAATTACTTAAGTAAGTTACGTTACTAACATTATCATAGGGTGAGATGTAAGAGCTTTACTTATTATTTCTTACAAGGGGGAAGGAGTGGAGGTTGTCAAAAATGTCTAAAGTTCTACTCACGTAATACTTTCCCGGTCCCATGTCGGGTCGATTGACTTTAATACGATTATATTTTGCAATGAGCATGTGTGTTTTTGTTAGAGCTTTAGAAAATCACTCTCATTGCATAGTATTTTGTAAGGTGCGCCTTTTTTTTATATACTTTTTTTTAAACGATGTAGGCTCAGTGCTTTGACCACAATCTCACCTAATGTTAAGTGATGATGTGGGCCAGGGTGGTAAACACACTAAGCCTAGGGTGGTAGCTACCCAGACAGATATTTTTAGAGATTGCTAATTTTTTTACTTTTTTTTTTACATAGGCAAATGCGTTTAGGCACCGTCCTCCCATGCTGGAGCAGGGAGGGTGTGTGGGACTAACACCGGGAAGGAGACCCTAGCGACTACCCACTAAAACCCTTTGAGTGACCGTCTCTACCGCCACACGAGGGGGGGAACACGGGATCGCATGCGTGCACCGCGACATACCCCCCACCATGTTATGGTTTCCTCGTGATGTTTTCCTTCACCGAAAGCTCAAGCTTATTTCAGAGTAGGATAAGTGGGTTTGGACCCGCGTCCATTGACGCGATTTCCGGCCGCACTATCCACTGCGCCATGATCGCTTCGAATCACCTTACTTAGTATCGGTTTCAAACACAAAAATTCGTTTATTCAATTTAGGCTCTGAGAAGGCGCTTATCATATCATATCTTCAGCATCTACATCTTTGGATCCACATCTTCACTTAACATATAAAGCGAAAATGCGAACAAAAGATAAAACGTATAAAGTATTAAAAAACTGCGTGTCTTCTACGTATGAAGTTAAAACGGGTGCATATTGCATCATAGTGCTATATTGCAAACGCCCAAACAACTACAAATACGGTTTGGTCTAGCGGAAATCGAGACTTCGATCGAGACGTTTTTTTTTTTGTTATTTATAAAAAAGATCTAGGATACCTTGACTTCTAGATAAAGGTGTTGGTGGCCGCCCACAAATTTATAAATACCAAATTCGAACTCTATATATTGAAACAAAAGTTTAGTTCATTTTCTTTTTTTTTTTTCGATTTACTCGATTTTTCTCGAGAATAAAAACAAAAGACTCATTTTTCTTCATTCATTTGTTTTTTTTTTTTTGCTTAAGCATATATTTAAAACGCACTGAAGAACATTTACAAAGCGGGCGCAGCCGCGGGCACGCAGCTAGTTGTATATAAAGTGTAAAGAACGACTCGATCAAATATTTTAAATCCATTTGACACACTTGCGGCGCCATCTACATCCATCTGTAACTTGAGATTTGGATTCTCTACCACGATAAAGGAAGGACTTCCCGGTGCGGAATTTATAGATATAATGCGTGTAATTTGTTTTATTTTAAATAATGACAAAAGGTAAATCTAACTGTGACTCTGTTATGCAAAACAAAAACAATATAATTATCGAGTTCTAAATCACTTATATAATGCAATGACAGACTCTTATATAATTAAAAACTCAGCTGTCGATGAAGGTAAACATCAGATAAACATTTCCTAATAATGTCCGCCAATAGGCGTGTTTTCGGTTGTATTACTTGAGAGATAGTACTTTTATCAGGTCAAAACACTGAACATATATACAGTACAAAAAAAACAATGAGTCACACATTCAAATGAGCATATATTTGATATCCGAACAGTTGGAGTTCCGCGGCACTCTTGTCCAGCAGCTTCGTGACGTGACGAAGAAAAACTCGGCCTTACTATCGCGACACTACATTCCGCTGTGTCGCTGTTGGACCTGTTCATGGATGCTCATCGTCTCCGAGCCGATAGGTTGACTCATGTCGCATTGGCATGCCTTAGTCTTGCAGGTGAGATTATAATTAAAAAAAAAAACGTATAAACGTTATTTCATTTAGATCAACTCAGATTTATACATTTCTGTATTTTGGTAAAGGTTCCCTTGCTTGTGCAAAAAACTTAAAAATCAACTAGGATAGTTCAAGTTTTAGTTCCTTTTTTTCTATTATAATTAGGAGGTTAGGCTGTAATATAATGTACCTTTTGTGTGACCGGAAAGGGACAACCAACCACCGTCTGCCAAAATAGACCTACGGTATATGAGGGAGTCAAAATCAAAAGCTTGACTGTAGATTTTTCAGCCATACATACTAATAATCCTCTGTGTTAAATCTTATTAAAATTTTCAATATCTTAGTGTGCAAGTAATGTTAGAACTGTCTTATAAAAATACATATATAAATAACATCACTCTTCTCTGTCATGAGGACAGGCAGAGGCTACATCCGTCGACCTGTTACGTTGTTGTAACGTCTTTCGCTTCATCTGGTAGAGCTGCGTTTGTCTAGGATCTAGGTCAAGACTTACCGATGTGTATACCTAGGTGATTAAATTTGACCAAGGCGAATACTTCAAAATCTGATAGGCGGCCGATACTTAAACATGTGATTTGTAACATAGAAGTTGCAAGATAACACATAAGCTTTAATAGAACTGTACTTTCCTCTGTTTGCTTTACTTAGTCCCTGTGCTATAGTAGATATCTGTAGCTATAACTGAGATATGTTTCTCTAAGAAATTGCAAATATACAATTTTTTTATTAGGGGAATTCAAAAATGTACAAAACCTTGGTTACAGATGTTCCATGTTTTGGATAATTAGAGAAAGAACTCTATATTTACTGTGGTATGACAATCCTGTCTTGATCCTTTAAACCACACAATATGGTGGTCTAGAATAAAAGAGATTTCAGATTGTGCCAAATCTTTTTTCGAATTGACTGAATAAGCGCTTAAGGTGTTTCATATATAGCAAATGGACATCAAAATGGTACAGTCCGTGTCTTGGTGCTGTTACCCGAGACCATGGTATAAATTCCATAGGAGTTTGCCCCTGTTTAACCTATATTGGTTAACGGTAATTAGGAATCTCAAAGTCCCTTGTGCGGGGGATGCTGTGTAATGGATGGTATGCGATTGCTTAGAAATGTCATTGCAATGGCGCCGTGTACCAGAAGTCTCGTAAAGTTGGTTGAAACGTTCTGGGTTGTTACCAGAGAGATCTACCCAGATATCAAATAACTTCTTATATGAATGTGATTCCCAGAGACATAACTGCAATTTGACTCTGAGCAAGTGCATTCTAATTCGAGAATAAGTAGTCAGTAAGCTTTGTAAGACACGCATATCCCCTGTTTCAATTTCATCTTACTTGTATCGGTCACCTTTCATAATCGTTTAGACTGGTTAGTTTGAAGAACATAAATGGTGTTTTACATTAATTACGTTTTTATTAATATCCACAGCTAAAAGTGAAGAGAAATTCAGCAGAGCACCGACTCTGAAAACGCTGGCCAAGATCAGCGGGGTCCAGCTATGTGGGAAAACGTTCAGGCAGCTAGAGTGGATGGTCGGCCAGCATGTCCGCTGGAGGCTGTTGTGTCCGACGCCGGTGACGTTTGCGGCGCTGTTGGCCCAGTACGTTGTGACCGACGTCGATTTGACGACGAGGCATCCGAAATTCGTCAGGCGGTTCAAGAGGGACGGCGCCAAACTGTTAGACGCATATCTGGACCTTACATTGTCCGGTGAGTGTGGCCTACAGAGGTGTAAACACGAAACTGTGGAAAAACTGTTTTTTTTAATGGTTAATTTTCATAATTTGTTAATTTAAATTATAATAATAGACTGGTTTTTAAAATCTATTGGCGCTTCCTGAATAATTATGTAGATTTTCATATAGTTTGAACGTAATCAAAACGAACGAGACTCTGCGTGAGTATACATTTTAATAATCGTCTCTGAGTTCCAGCACTAAATGTCATTTTATATTTGACATACTGTAGCATGCTAAACGCTGCTAAACTGTAGCATGCTAAATGTTGCTAAACTGTAGCATGCTAAACTCTGCTAAACTGTAGCATGCTAAACGCTGCTAAACTGTAGCACGTTTAATACTGCTAAAGAAGAAAAAAAAAAAAAAGTTTAATATTGGATGAAACTTCCAGATGTTCGTCTGAAGGTGGTGGAATGCGTGGACGTGGGATGCGCTTGCGTCGCTTGTGCTCGAGCTGAGCTGGGTCTGACTGCGTGGCCTTCCTGGCTGAGCTCGGTGTCGGGTCGGCAAGCGGCCGCCGTCGCTCCCATCGCTAGGCTGTTGCAACGGTAAGTCTCACCACAAACCAACCCATGGATCAAGTGATGGTCACCACCGTCACTCTTGACGAATATTGGAATTGTCAATTTTCTAATACTGATATGGTAGACTATTAGCTCTAATATACAAACCAACCCATGAAGCAAATGACAGTCGCCACCGTTAGTCTTGACGAATACTGGAATTGTCAATTTTCTAATACTGATATGGTAGACTATTAGCTCTAATATACAAACAAACCCATTAAGCAAGTGACAGTCACCACCGTCACTCTTGACGAATACTGGAATTGTCAATTTTCTAAAACTGATATGATTGACTACTACTTTCAAATTACAATCTATAGCTAAGTATCAATTTTGAGAAAAGGGTAATTAAACATTTAGAACATCTTTTAAAATAATATGGAAACATTATAAGTTACTATAGACATTTAACTGGTTTTTATTACAACTGTGATTAACTTGTCATTTTATTAAGAAAAAAAATGAATATGTTAAGGTATTTTATTAGGTAATGAATGATGAATGAAGGCCGAAAAGACGAGCTCTCGATGAGAGTCATCGGTTGATATCCCACACGTTGGTCGATATCCCTTATACATGTGGTTATCCAACGAAGCGACTAACCTGACTTATAAACTCCCAACAAAACCACTCCAAATTAAAAAAACTGTCATAGGTTATATTTAAAATTCATTCGTTCACAGTATGATGCAAATATTGAAATCACGCGAATCGTCAGTGGATTCTGAAATCGATCAGGGTTATAGCAGTGCGAGGACATCACCCAATCAGACTCCGTCGACTTCACCGATATTCCACGTCTCACCCGCCTCTAGCTCTTCCAGCGCCTCATCCCGAGTTATGAACGATGCATATCGACAACACCCTATAGACAGGCCGGACACCACATACTCGGTTTTAGATTTAGACGAATCGAATCTGCCTAGTGTCAACGTGCAGGACTACTTCAGTCTGCCAACGGTCGATTTAACCTTCCAGAGGGTTAATAACCCAGCCGATTATAGGTACTGTAGGTCTCGTAGGCTGATCGATGCAAGTCTAGATCCAGGACAGGCGAACACTGTGCCGGTTAAGCGTGGTTCAGACACGAATATGGAGCTGGAGAGGAAAAGGTATCGTCTGACGACGCAGATGTCCCAAGTCGTTCTATGATCGTTTCTAGTCTGTTCTGTGTCTGTGAGTGATATTTGATCTTGGGACTTGTTGTGTTTGACATAAATTTGTGATATTTATTGGCAATATTCTATGTGTGTCAGACTGAAATATATTTGAATTGAGAACGATTAAGGGCCAATTTTTTGATCCGTAGTCAACTCGAGAAATGGTCAGATCTGTAACAAATGGTTAAAATAATGCCCTGATGCGTTTTTTGAAACATAGTTAAGCTAACAATTTGCCAAAAATGTGACTATTTGTTAAAAAATTTAACCATTCAGCCTAGTCGGGTTGGCAAGATGGCGGACGGTTAACTCTAGTGCGAACAGCTGTTTCATTGCTTTTGTGTAACATTTCAAGTAGATAATTTGAAGTTTCATTATGTAATATTAATTTATATAAAATAATTTGTTAAATAATTACAACGTTTTGCTATTTATTATCTTTTTCGTAATATATTTCTTTATGAATTTTGTTTTTCATAAGAATTCAGTATTCCATTATGTATAGTATATCAAGTTCGTACAAATATTTATTTGGCTTGTAAAATATATTCAATTCAAGAATTAAATTATAAAATCAAAGAATATTTTAGACAAGACGAAATAAAAAAAAGCTAATATCATTACAAAAACTATCACAAAAAATAATAATGGACACAAATGTTCGAGAGTAGCTCGACCCTTTGTTTTTATGTAATGTTTGTTCGACAACTTGAATTATGGACCCTGACACATTTTACTCGGAATGATCATACAAAAAAAAAATTACCGGAATCAAAAGTATTCTAAAATACAGTTCATTTTACTGGCAACATAAATAACTATTGCTAAATTTAACCATAGTAGATTTTGTCATCAAAAAACGCATTGTGATCATAACCATTGGTTTGTGTAATAGTAATAGTAAAATTGACAAATGGATATAGTAACTTCGACTACGGATCAAAAAATTGGCTCTAATAAGTGCGTACGACCAAAGTCCTTTAATAATACTTGTGCTTTTTTTTTATTTCTTATACTACATACCTTTCTCTTTCTCATCAGTCGATTAAATTTATTATATTCATATATTTTAAAAAGGAAGAATATCAATTTTAGTTTATATTATTTACTCAATTTTTCTTACAAATCCTACAAACCAATGACACAACATGATATATTTATTGTGATAAAATATCTTTATTCATGAATATAGACAATGATGATTATTACATTTGATTACATATTTTGTTATATTATTATTATTATACAATAATATATGATCAAAAGTATTAATGATTTGTATAATAAATATAGGCTAATTGATGACCTTACAATATATTCCAAATGAAACTTTCTCTCAAATGATATGAGTCGGCGCTTTGACTGCCTCAATTAAATCAAGTAATGAGAGAACAGTATGTCAATATTTGTTTACTGAAAAATCTTTAGTTTTGTCTTCTTGCTTTTTTTAATTTATGTTTTATTTTAACGTGTTCTTATCATTATTATCTCATCGTATAGTTTCTTTTTTACATTCAATTTTGGCATATATAATTTTATATTCTTAATGTAAAAATTGTAATACTCGCTGAAACGAATTAGTGAGGTACAGTTTTATTATTTCAGATATTGTTTGGAATATTTAAACATAAAATACAACTCAGTTTAAATTCTAACGAATAGATAAGATTTTTTTACTATTTTGTGTCTTTGAAATTGAGATTAGTCCGTAAGAAATAAATTCAAGTAAAACTAAACTCGATTTCTCTATCAATAAAAAAACATTATAAGTACTCACAGTTAAAACATGACTTTGTTATATTTGATGCAATTACTAAAAAGAAACGTCTCTAAATGTCCTATCTCGTTTTTAATACACTACAAAAAAATGCTTATGAATAGTTAGCATACTGTTCTCTCTCTTAAACGTAAATATTTAATGTAGGAAAATAGCAAACGAAATAAAAAAAAAAACAATCATGAGGTCAATTAAGTTATCGAAGGCTGTGCACTCGATTATTTCGTATGACGAATACTTTCATAGACAAAGTTCAATATTTATTTTTTAATTTTATTTTGTATTATTTAATAGGTGACCTCTTGATTGTCTTTGGTTTTTTTTTTTTTTTTTGTAACTTTAATTTGTCTTAATGTTAGTTAGTTAACAAATTACGAGATCGATTTCGTTGTTACGTCTCGAATTGCCAGTTACAAAATGGACACTTTTTAAAGTGGAAATATCTACTGCGGAACCGGTCTCGGCTCTAAGCTAACAATATAAAATTAGTAACTTGGATGGCGGAAGCTTGACGTGTTTGATAATATACCAATGACAATAATTGTGTTTCTGAAGCAGTTGAATGTCTGTCTGTTATTTACCAAGAATAGTTAATATGGTCATGTGTCGAATATTTACCGGTTGTCACACCTGGTGTTGAGTGACGATGTGCCCTAAAATAAAAACCCATTTAGCCTAGTCATTAGTTTTGCAGCCATCATTTTTTGACAAACTTCAGGTGAGACTTCATTTTCGCAAACTTACAATGTTGCCAACTAAACACTACACTACAACTAAACAGAGTAAAAAAAATTGTATACTTTACCCATTTCAAATGACTATAAAATCCACTTTTATTTCATAACTGTGACGTCGTAAAACTTGCATATTAGTTTTTAACTAGTTTTTTTACTATTGAAACTGTTTGGTGTTTTTATCCGGTTCAGTTAAAATTTGCTTCTACGACAAATTTCATAAAAATCAGTCCAATCATTTGCAAGTTATTAAGGAATGAATACAAAAACGTTAACGTTCATTTAAAACCATACAGGTGACGCAATAATTACACGCAAAAAAACCCCCAATAAAATTAAACTGAGGATAATTTCTACAAACACACATACACCAGAATGTAATTTACAGATATCATGAAAAATTGTGTGTTTCACCAATGAAACATTTACTATGTTTCTTTACAGATTTAAAGCTAATTCGTAGTTAAAATTAATTAAAAACATTTTATTATTAGTGATTTTTTTATTCTGTTCATTCCATACTAAGGAATAGGCAAAGGTACCAAGACCATGCAGCCAAAAATTATTAGTGAGCTAAGTTAGTAGACAACTTTTTTATATTTGGTTCCTGTGCCTTTACGAACAGTTTGGCCAATGTCAAAAGTGTGACAAATTAGTAAAACCTTTATGGTAACTTATTTCACACATGTTGGCTCATATGACACGTCATGTTTGATTCCAGATATCTATTGATTTAAATGTTAATAGGTAGGTAAAATTGAGTTTTGGGCGGACATTTATACACTCACGGATGTGTTAATATTTGTTGTGTTTTTGTACTGTTAAAGCGACTTTGTTTATAATATAACGAGTAAGTTCATAACCCGGCTTTGCTTGTAGTAGAAAATTATTTTAAGTTATCTTTATTAGGCTGAATTTGTTGATTTTACATTTGCAGCTTTGTTTCAGGATAAACTTTATTAGGATTTTGATTATCAGATTTTCTAATATCACATTCTAAGACCAATCTGTGAATTTAGTTTTTATAATTTTACACTCATGAAGATACTCGACTGGGAATAAGTCGCTTTAATAAATTTAGCCATTATAATAAACATATAAAATACTTCATCCTGCTTATAGGATTATTTAGGTATTTGTAATGTGAATTTTTATAACGAAGAGCAGTTTAATGTGTTTGTGATTTTGTTGTAAATAAATATTATGTTTACGTTGATCGCTTGTAATTGTTTATTTTGTAATTTTTTTATATAAAATTGTGTCCAGAATAGAACACCATCTATTATCAAATGAATTGTGTTATAAATTTGTTTTCAGTATTTACATTAAATGTTTCTTTATTTAACGATAAACAATTACAGGTGAAATTCATTGTGTTATGGAAAAGAATCTTTCCTTTTTTGTGTTGTTTTTATTGCTCAGTACGTTTGAGATTCGATATTTATGTTTAAAAATATATTTTTTGCGGTTGTGTTTTTTTCTTGAGAATTCGTTCCCTTTATCAATCAGTAACTGTGCACTGAATTATTTTTGGTGTTATTGGTAAATTTTTCTTTTTTTAAATCGGGTAACACCGACGAAAAAATTAATTGTTTAATATTTTAAATAATGAGAAAATGCAATTTTGTTCAAAATAAGAAAACCACGGCCTTGTGGACTCTATACAATTCTGTTTTCAATCTATTTATCTCTTGTCTTTTATATAAAGGTTAATAATGTTTTCTCTTGGAAGTTACCAGTAATAATTTTTCAATACATTTTTTTAATTTTTTTTTATATTCTATTGAACCAATATTTTGTGTTATGTTTTGTAGTCTAGTTCTCTTTCACTTATGATTTCATTTTAGTTTTCTAATTTGAAGGCGTAATAATATTTTCATTTTGAGTTTCGAAATAATTCAAAAATGCATAATGAAATGCCAGGTTTTACATTATTAAAACTATATATTAAAAAAAACATAAACTAATTTAAAAACAATACGTTCTCATTTTCTAACCTCAAAATGGTTTGTAATAGTTTCTTATTAATTAGTTTAACGGCTCTGGGTTCAAGCCCTTTTGTGCCTAATGGATTTTATACGGCTTTGGCATTGCCAGTCATATGAAAACAAAATGTTATGAAATAAATACATAATATAATTGTTACATACTATTTATATGTGCCTTCAGATTTTAAATGCGTTACGCTCGTAAAATATAATTATACATAGTGCTTCCTACATGTTAAAGCTTTATGTAGAATTTATTGTCCAACATGATATGCGTAATGTTGATTCATTTTAAATTACATACTCGTTAAATTCTTTGGCATCTTCCTTGATATTATTCGTTATAGTTATTTAAATTGTTTAGGGTTACGTGCATAAGATATAATTATTTACTTGGGTTTATTTGATAAAAATAGGAAAACATGCAAATAGAATCATTACAGAGTGAACAAAAGAAAAAACAAAAAGAGATCTTGATTTTCGTTAGGAAGTTTGTTATTTTTGTAGTCCTTTGTTTATCCTTTTAAAATGTTAAGACTGAATATAATATTAGCATTACTGACTACATATTACTTTCAGCAGTAAAGACATGTACAAATCGTACTTAAGTCTATTGTAATATTTTCAATAATTTTAAAATCACAATATATCCAATGGTAAAAAAAATGTCATAAAAACAACATTATGCGTATTTTGTGGATGATTCTGAAATAGAATTACTTAATCGATGCGAAATCGATTATGCAGCAAATACATATTATTATGATAGAATATTGTTACGAGTTGTATTATGAGAAATTTAATGAATGCGTGTTTATATGGAACGAAGACTGAACGAGGTACTAACTATGATGACTTGATCCTATGTATGATAAATTATAACGATTTTGTACTCTAAAATTTAATTAATGTTAAAAAGCACATTATAAACCTTTAAAAATAAATATTTTACTACTTTATTTTATGTGTTTTTTTGTTTAAATTTTGTAACACACCTGTTGATAGAGGTAAATAAAAAAGGTGGTCGTCACAGTAATAGATGGTTCACATCGAAAATAACATAAATACCCAAAAAATTATGTAACAGATATACATATTTTAGCTGTTTTACGGAGAAATAACCTAAGATGTGATTTCCGAGGGAGACAAAGCGAGGTGTGTGAGAGAGAGTAGAGGAGAATTTGAGTTGAGTTTAACGCGAAGTGGTCGAGTCGGGACATAAGAGACATTCGATGTGACAAAATGGCTGACAGTGAGATGAAATGCGATTAGAAGCGATGATGGCGCAGTGGGTAGTGCGACCGGATTTCGCGTCAATGGATGCGTGTTTGATCCCACGTACCTAATTCTAAAATCGTCCTGAGCTTTCGGTGAAGGAAAACAGCATGGTGGCAGGGCATTTTCTAATGATGCCCCGCCTGGGTACCACCCTCAAGTGTGTTCCAACAGCATCAATTGGGAACCAGTACCTAGGCTTAGTGTGTTTACCATTCTGGACCACATCGTCACTTAATATCTTCATCATCACATCACTTAACAAATTACAATGATTGTATAGCAAAAAGCGAAAGGAACTTCGTTCAGACAGGCAGACAGGTCCATAGACCACTAATATTTTTGAAGTTCATAAGCACCTCAAGGCCTAAATAGCATAAAGAATTTTTCTTTATTTATTTTCGATTTAGAATAGTAAGTTCTGTTTTATTTGAACTCGACATACCGACTGCACACTGTATTTGTCATTGAATAAAGTACAGTCCAAGAGTGATAATTCTACCCGATAGATGAGAAACTATCGACAGTCACCATCATCGTGGACTAACAAATTTCAGCGTGCTAAGTGTTATTTTACTCATTTGCCAGCAATTTAAATAAAAATCTAAAAAAATAAAATGTAATAAAGTGATACTTTTCATAAATGTGATTAAAGTTTACAATTATATGTAGTTTTTTTACTGATCCGAAAACAAGCAGCTAAGTTGATTTTCACAACAAAATAAATCAGAAACGTTTCTACAGAATAATAAGTAAATACCTCGTGTACAAAAATTATAAGTAATTTGCAAAAAAATATACGCAAAACATTAAAACGACCTAAGCAGGTAAGTCTGATCAATAATTGGCTTACTTCTTCAAGATTCTAAAATTATAGATTTTTTCACGTAGGTGACCTATTTTCGTCGTCCAAGTAACAAAACCTTGTTTCTTTGAGAAACAAATTCACTTGTTTGAGTAAAACAAATCGAAGTGCCATTTTAATCATTAAAAAGGGGTTACAATAAAATACTGTTTTACATTTATTTACACAATTTATTTACACTAAATAGGAAGGTATATCCAAAAGGATAAAAATATGGTATTCTGTGCAGATTTATAAATGCTTTAAACAGTTTGGAGGAAAACTAAGGCAGACGGTAGACTGAAGTGTCATCTGGTGATAAAGTCGGTAGACGCGGAGGCCGGCGCGGAGGTCTTCGGCGGCGACGCGGCTTACACTCGCAATGTAAAGCGCACAGCCCAATCCCAGCACATCCGGACAAAAACAGCGGTAAAGCCAAGGTCCTGGTCACAGTTGCGACTTGTTCCCCTCTCGACCAACGTGGCACGACAACAGTCGCATCCGCTCTCGACCAATAGCAAGGATATTTCGCACCGACATATCCGAAATTAGTCGTGAAATTCTCACAATCGACCGCAGGTGGATATCCGCAGCCCTTGATATTTACAAACAAAATCGCAGGGTGCCACTCCTCGGTATGGGCTTTGTATTTGACGTGGAGCTGGGTGCATTTGTATGCGTCGCTCGTGCAGCCTTCCCTGCATGAAGCCCATGTACAGTTGTCCAAACCAAGGCGATCATCACGTCTCTCTGTAACACACTCCGCCGGTGTCGGATCGAAATCAGCCGCTAAAGCGCTGAGTGCTGGGTCCGCGTATAAGGGCACGAGGAAAAGCAACGCTGAACCACCGCCCCCTAATATCGTTACTAACACAATGGTGATATATCTGGTTAATTTAGCACGTGTTTCACCTCTGCGTCGCGAAGATCGCACGACGAGGCGTTCCGAACTTCCGCCTCTCTCATTTTTACGGCATTGCGTCAACCCATCTCTTGTATTTTTTTCCTTTTATTCAATAAATCGAATGGATATACACGCATGCGTACATTTGGATCATGCGTGGTTTGTACGCTGATAGCATATTTATAAGATGAGGCATTTCCTTATTAAACAGGAGAATATATTTATAACGTTCTTGTTTTAATTTAGTCAAAATAATGGTAATTCAAATTTTCAAGAAACAATGTATCTAATATCTTACCAATTTCTAGGTAATAAAAATAATTTATAATGTCAGATTATCATCTAACACCCACATGATACTACACGATTTAGTAAAATAGTCTGTATTATTAAACATTTATAAATACATACGTAAGCATCACCATAGTTACAGTTTATTAATATTTTTAATATAATTATATTATTTTATATAAGAATATTATACACACAGTTTACTACTTTCTTTATATCTAAAAATGATTTAATTTGAAAGGGAAAATTTAGGGGTTTTTTTACTTTGTGTATAGTGGTAAATATTTACAAAGCTGGTAACATTGCTGTTCACTCTCCACAGATTATTATTTATCTCTGGTCCACAGCGTGACCACTGTTAGTAGATTTCTACTTTTTTTAGTAGATTTTAAGCTTAAATAATGAACATTTGATAGCTCGAAATGGTGGATTGTGGAAGATAAAACACGCAAACACGCGTCGGAGATCTAATGTGTTTAACGAGTATTGGAGACAATATTATTGATGTTTTGGGCACACGTCAGTAAATTATGTCATAATGATAATAAACACAAGTTAAGAACTTTAGTAAGTTTGTCAAACAAAAGCAACATTTTGAATGCAGAAGGTCTGTAATAAATAGGAAAAATTACAAAGTTTCCACTTGATATATATTGTTATGTAAGTAGTTTAAGATAATATTGTGTACTTAATAAATAAATCAGTTGTCATTAGAATCACTAGTGAGGATGTTTCATTTGATCATAAGTAGAAACTAAGTAGATTTGTAAAATGAGTTAGTAGATCTTTGTAGCTTTTAACGATCTTTTTAGTAGACTTGCTGAAAAATAAGTGGTCACACTGGCTGTCCAGTCCACTACACCACAGGGATGCGATACTTTCCTAAATATATCAATATTTACATTCATTCAAACAAATCTTAATCAATTGCGGCTGAGTGCCTTCAGCACTCGCCCCCAAAGTCACAGTGAAGCTGTAAAGGCCTTTCCGGTCAACAGAGTTAGCTAGGTTCGAAAAAAAAAGAATCTTTATCAATCGATTTCTAGAAATTCTATTGGCCGAATTATAAAATATTGACAATTTGAGGTAAAATCAGTTTCCATAAGAATTTTAAAGATAACACAAAAAGCTGATAATGATATTTAACTCTTTTATCTTTCCATATTTATAGGCTAATCAATATTAGAGGCTATAAGAGGCTAAAGAAGCTAACCACAAAGCCATCTCTTGAGTTATTAATTAAATGAATTCATTTACTCGTGTTTGGGTATATTGTTAATTGTAAATAATTTTATGGTTCTTATAGAACTAGAAAAGATTGAAACTCGATTTTCTGAGTTCTAAGATTGATTTTCTGGATCGATTAAGAGCTAAATATTAAGTATAAAAAATGTTATTTGACCTAAAAGTTTGATACTCCAATTAATCGATCTCAGATCGTCATCCCTACTTCAACACAAAATGGTGTGCTTCAGGCGTTTTACATGTCATAGACTGTTCTTAAGTTTGCTGCGAAAATTTCACTGAAAGTGTGGTTTCCCAGAGTTGATTATTTATTTATTTAGTAATTAGGTATGTCAGTATCATTATATAGATTATTTGTTAGTAAATTGAGAAAAAGTCTCCCGAGGCATCCTGTTACAACAGGTAAAAGTTAAACATGGACGTAATTATTTTACTGGTTATGTTCGTTTACCTAATTTTTGTCTTATACTTATTACAATTAACTGTAATTTGTAGGTATATTTAGGTAATAGAACGTTGGTATTGTTTATAATACGTGCATTTATTGTGATTTCAACTTGGTTTGTACCCACCACATTGAAACAAGCAAGTTTGCTAAATGTCAGGTCCCGTAAACGTTAATAACTAACTGAAAAAATTTGACCGGTAAAGGTTTTTTCAAAACCAAGTCTGAATAATATTTTAACAGCATTTGTTGTCATAAGTTTCGCCTTAAAATATAGTTTCTCGAAAATATATGTGATTACTCCATTATGATGTTCTCGTGGCCTTTCTTCTCTTACTTGAAATAAGTGTGATAAATTTTATTTATTGGTTTTTCATAAATAATGATATTAAAAAAATAGTTAATTGCAAAATTGCCTGTTTACAGCACTGTCAATTCGAACACTCACAGCAATGGAGACAGTGGTAGAAGATGTTAAAGAATTACCTAATAATCAAGCTGAAATTGTTATAAACAAAAATATGACTAGGTTTAAAAAAAGGTGGATGAAACGCCAGTGGGAAGAACTTAGCTCGAAAAAAGATGATGGTGAGAGTGATGAGAAAAAGCCTTGTGAAAGAATAAAACGGAAAAAAATGGCCATTCTTTTAGGCTACTGTGGTGTAGATTATTATGGTATGCAAAGGTATGACTTAGATATATACGTAATATAGTAATATCTTTTTATCTTCTTTTCAAGACTCTTCTCTAAGTGAGACATTTAATAATGTATGGAGGCTGGGGTAGGCTGAAAATCAGGATTATGTGGTAATGCCTCATAGCATTAACTGAGCCTGTCCCATTGCTAAAATATTATATCACACCATGTTTATTTTTAAGGTTATGTTATACCTTTTTGGCAATAAAAAAAAATAATATGTCAGTAATACAATTTACCAAAATTGTGGTAAACATCTTACAATTGAAAAAAGCCCATCAATGAACCAGTATTGATGGTGTACTAATGCATTATTTACTGCCCTCTAAATAAAATACTATTTCTCAAGAACAAAAAAAAAGTCTTTGATAATTGTATTTTATTTTATTGGGTAGCCTATAGCTGATAATTTACTAAATACACAATGGAATTTCAAATGGTCATTTTGTCCATTGTCAATGGTCCTGAGTGCTTTTTTTTTCTGAAATTAGTAAACTAGGACTTTATTAAGTGTTTTCGGTGTTTTTAAATCAATTTTAATGTGATATTTTAAATATTATTCTTATTTAATAGAGATTTATTTTCACTTTGCCTCTATATAACAAGTTTGTGAAACCTGCATGGTAGTAGGGCATTTTCTAATGATGGGCATCTGGGTAACTACCTCCCTCAAGTTTGAAAAACCTGTCGCCAAAAACCAATAGGTGTGTTCTGGCATCATCACTTGAGAACCAGTACCTCTATGTTTTATTTACCGTCTTGGACCACATGTCAGTTAACATCAAGTGAGATTGTGGTAAAACACTGAGCCTATATCATGTAAAAAAAATGAAATGATAATAAGTTTGACAAAAGCAGCAATTACCCAGTTGGAGTCTGAGAGCTGAGAGGTCATGACCCACCTAAAATTATACATGTCAAATTGACAAATAAATTTCAAATAGACAATTTTTGATAGCCTCAAATAAATTACAAACTTCCTGCTTAAATCCTCAAAATTATGAAATTAAAAATATGTGGGTATTATAAATATTTTGAAAAATGCTTGAAACAGTATAATACCAACTCCCCTGATGTCTTTGTTAGAGTGATCACACCTACAAATATCTAATAGCTATCATCAACATTTTTTTGTATAGGCAAGTTTTTTTTTTAATTAAGATTTTCCTATATCCACACTTCTCCAGTTGTAAATGCTGTGAAATATGCCTCTAAACATTTCGTATTTTGTTTGATTTTCTCCAAAAATATATTTATAATAAATATAATTTTTTGTATTCACTTTAGAAGAATTTCAACAGAAATCCGGGAGTAAGAACAATAGAAGAGGAACTGTTCAAAGCTCTACTTGATGCTAAATATATAACCGAAGATGATTTCAACAATGCACAAAACACACAGTTCCAGAGGAGTTCTAGGACCGATAAGGGTGTCTCCGCAGCCAGACAGGTTGTGTCACTTAAATTACGTTAGTATTTGGCATACTTAACTTGTTAGATATTCAGAAACTTTTTTTTATTGCACTCAAACATATATTAATACACTATTATTAATATTATTTACATTCATATACAGCATAAAGATCTTCATTATATTGGTTCTGTAAGTCATTAGCATCATAATCTCTCTACACTTTTTCCATTTTTACTTGGGGTTGACGCAACATGTCTTTCTCCTCCATTCCTCTCTACTTGTCATCATCTCCGCATTCACTCTTTTCCTAAGCATATCATCTTTCACACAGTCCATCCATCTTTTCTTTGGTTTTCCCCTTCCCATGTAACCGTCCACATTCATATCCAATACCTTTCTTATAACATCCTCTTCCTCCCTGCACATCACATGTCTATACCAGGACAAACAACCGCCTCTTAAATTCTCTCAGTCTTCTCTTAGTCATTATGTCAACAGCAATTTATGTTTACTATGCCTTTCAAATAAGAAGAATGTGCACGCTAATGACCTTGATCTTTGTCTTGATCTTGATCTAGAAGTATGAAAAGGAACAAAATATTTGCATTGTTTTCCTTATTTCTTTTTACATATCGTTGCCAAATTCTTGTTCTTAGTTAATGGCAATCTGTGTACTAGTAATTATAGGCATGCATGCAGTCTTATGCAATAAAGACGGATATGAGTCAAATTATTTTCATTGGCTTCATTTTCTGCCTAGGAAATGATAGAAAATTATACTTGTCAATAACTACGTAAAATCACGGGGACTGGGGGAGGGGGAAGGGCTGAGGGGGTTCTTTGGCATATACTAGGAGTGGTCATTGAAGGTTGGGAGGGGTCTAAATATCTTAAAAAATAGGTCACGTAGTATGGGAGTCACAGTTTATGCCAGTGTCATGTGAGTAAGATAAATTTTCTATCTTGTATCAACATTACCAAGATCCAGCAAAACCGTGGCTCATCTTACTCGAACTTTCCATGGAGCTTTGTCGGCACCTCAGAATAAATGTTATGAGTTATTTTTTTTTAATGAGAGCACGCCTCTGCAACCTGTCTAAGGCATCGATGAGATATATAGCGGATCCATCCCAGTGGTGCGAGCAGTATTCTATGCACGGCCGAATCTGGGCCATATATAGAAGGTACAGCTGGTCGGGCAGGAAAAACCGTTGCACTCTGTTTATGTTTCCGTGTCTCTGAGATGTTGTGGCGATGACATATTCGATGTGGTCCTTGAGGTTTAGGTCGCTCCGGATATCCATTCCCAGGATATTTAGTCTGTCACGCATTGCAAGCTGGGTGTTCTGAAGAGTAGGGTTTGGTGAAAAGGGTCGAGTTTTTGGAACTTGTGCACAATAGCCAAACCATATCAAACAAAACGCCACCAAGATTCCATGATATAGAGTCAAATACACAAGTTTAATTAAGTAAAGAAACCAACTGCTACATCTCAGACTGAGATTCTGCCAAAACTCCAATTATTAAGACCATTTTATTTTATGCCTTGTTTTAATGAACCATAATACACCTATAAAATTTTGTTCATTAGCTATGACGTCACAATATGGCACAGATCTGTGCACATTCCTATTTCAAAACGCATTGTATCACTTAGTATTTGCTATCAATGTAATGCAACAAAAATAACCATATAAAATAATGTAACCAAATATGTAGTGTTATTATCGAGTTCTGAAAAACAGTGAAGTTGCTTATTTATATGCTTATGTTTCATAATAAAAAAAATTGGTTGTAAAACTAGAAATATTTCATTAAATCGACTTTTTATTTGATAAGAGGTCAATTTTCTAAAGGCAACATTGTTTTTCTTTTGAATTAATGCTTTTAGTTTATACATTTAAGTATATTTTGAGGCATTGTTTATTGGTTACTTATTAAATATTATGTAATTTCAGAGTGAATGTAATATTAAAATTTGTTCTACCTTTTTGTACTTTAGCAACATTTTTTTATTTATTTTAAAGCTCTAGAAGTAAGCGCTGAAGAGATAAACAAGAGATTACCGGATTGCATTAAAGTATTCGGTATAAAGAGAGTCACTAATAAATTCAATTCGAAGTCTAAATGTAACGCGAGGACATACAGTTACACTTTACCGACTTACGTGTTCGAACCGAGTTTGGAGAGTTTGCAAGAGAGAAAGCTGTACAGAATACCATCGGAAAAGTTGGAGAAAATCAACAGTATATTAGGAGTGTATAAGGGGACAAAGGGTTACCATAATTTTACAGAAAAGAAGTGAGTAATTTGATTTTATTCATTTGTTTTTTTTCTTTTAAACTGCCTCGGTGGCGCGGTTGTATTACGGTGCGACTGCCGTTTTGAGGTCTCGGGTTCGATCCCCTGGTCGGGTCAACTGGTTTTCTACTCAATATCATCCGGGAGTTTGGAATTTGTGCCCGATATGGCGACAGGCTCGCCCCCTGTCGTATCTGGGACGGGACTAAGCTCTGCGAAATGCGGGTAGTGTAGCTCGCTATTTCACCTCTGCCTAACCCATCGGGAAAACAGGCGTGAGCTTATGTTTATGTTTTTTTTTAAATTTTATTTTTCTAAAGCTAAGCAAAATGATTTCTTCTACTCTGAAGTTAAAGTGTGAATGATTGTGATAATACCCAATAAATGAGAGGCCATCAACAGTCTGCAACATCCATCCATTCAACCGTAAAAGCGACCACCTCTGCACATAGGTCATCCTCCAAAGATAAGGGGGGGCGGGAAATTGCCATAGAATGCTCGGAGAATGCTGCTGCCCATCCCCTGGTTTATCCCTAAGTCGCCTTCTATGACACATTTTTTTTTGACGGGGAAAATGCATTTACGCACTACCCTTACCTTGCATTTACGCGCTACCCTTACCTTGCATTTATGCACTACCCTTACCTTGCATTTACGCACTACCCTTACCTTGGAATTTACGCACTACCCTTACCTTTGCATTTACGCACTATCCTTGCCTTTGCATTTACGCACTACCTTTACCTTTGCATTTACGCACTACCCTTACCTTTGCATTTACGCACTACCCTTACCTTTGCATTTACGCACTACCCTTACATTTGCATTTACGCACTACCCTTACCTTTGCATTTACGCACTACCCTTACCTTTGCATTTACGCACTACCCTTACCTTTACGCACTACCCTTACCTTTACGCACTACCCTTACCTGCCTTCTATGACACCTACGGGAATGATATGGGGTGGTACGATTCTTAAGCCGGCACCACACGGCAAAATCATATCAGGTTAAATCTTCAATGGATAAAGCAAATAGGTAACTGTAAATATAGATTTGCTTGACACATTTGTCAATAAAGGCAATATGTTATAAGTAAAAAAAACATTTTCTGCATTGGTTATGTGGCGATATGTATCCATAATGTACACATGTATTATGTGCAGATCTAGAATCTAGAAGATCTAGTGAGAATGATCGTCATAATTTTAATATTAGAAGTAAAGACAAGTTGTCCGGAACCACGCTTTAGGTTAAGTAAGTGTAATAAAAGCTTTACAGGTAATAGTATTCGGTTTTACAATAAGATCCCAAGTAACATTACCGATTTACCTGACAATAAGTTCAAGTATTATGTCAAGCAAGTTATAATCTCAAAAGGTTATTACAGGGTGGATCATTACATGAACGATAGTGATGTCTGGAATTAACCCACATCTCTGTGCTTCCGCTAACATTATTAAGACTATGATTTGTATAGTTTTTTATATGAAAAAATATACATATGGATTATATTTATTTAAAAAAAAAGAGCCAGATAGAGTTTCTCGCCTGCGCTCTTCTCGACTGGGTTGTTTTCCGAACTGGTGGTAGTGTTTTAGACGTTCATAAGCGCCTTCTTAGGGCCTAAATTGAATAAAGATATTTTTGATTTTGATTTTTTGATTTGATTTTGTAATTAATGTGTTCTGATACTTCCGAAAGTTCCAAAGCACATTAACGATTTACATGACAGTAAGTTTAAGATTTATGTCAAACAGGTTATAATGTCCAAAGGTTATTACAGGGTAAAGCATTACGTGAACAATTGTCACGTTAAGTGTCAACAGTCATATTACTGTGGTTTCACTAAAACCGTTTATTTTGTATAACTTTAATAGCTAAAAAACCAGATCGAGTTTCAACCCAGCGCTCTTCTCCACTGGGTTGTTTTCCGAACCGGCGGTAATTTTTTGACGTTCATAAGCGCCTTTTCTAATCTTCGAGATTTATTTTTTAACGCCATTCCTAATCGAATAAGCTATCGCACGTATTGTTAAAAATTTTTTCAAGAATTACCATGGTTTTGAACTTATTAACAGGACTATTTGGCAGCTTAATTAAGACTTATTGTAACTTTAAGTCAGTTTAAATGTAATATATGCTATTACAGTGTTAAAGTTTTTGACGAAGCATTTTTACTTCCAACTCAAATTTTTTTTTACGATGTAGGTTCAGTGCTTTGACCACAATCTAACCGGATGTTAAGTGACGATGTGGTCCAGGATGGTAATCACACTAAACCTAGGTACCGGTTCTCGAGTGATGCTGTCGGAACACACATATTGGTATTTGGCGACAGGTTTTCAAATTTTAGGGTGGTAGCTACCCAGGCGTTACCACCATGCTATGGTTTCCTCACGATGTTTTCCTTCACCAAAAGTTTAGGCCCATTTTAGAGTCGGATAGGTGGGATCGAACCCGCGTCGATTTACGCGGAATCCGGCCGCACTATCCACTGTGCCATCATCCCTTCAATGATTTTTATAATTTGCCCTTTGTTCTAGACATCATCAAGATCCTTCATCTCTTAGATACATGATGAGTTTTAACGTTGAGAAGGTGTTTGTCCATTCGGATATGGAATTTGCAGTGTTATTAGTTAAGGTAAGTTACGGTACTTTATAAAAGTTGGCATTATTATGGTTTTGAGTTCTAGAATAAGAGTATTTTAGTAATTAATAGAGGAAGAATTGTAAAATTTTGTGTTTTTACCTAATTACCAGTATTTTCCTTGTTTTTTTTCCAGTTAAATGTGCTTTGCCAACATATACTGAAAGACAACATGCAGTCTTCTAATATAATCTTTATACCGGTTATTGGTTGAAAATAGTCTTTGAGATTATTACTATAGACTTTTTGGTATCAGTTTTTTCCTTGTTTAACTAAAAAGTAAAGGTATTTAGATTATACAGCCAAGTTACAGATTTTTCATAGTAGTAGTAGAAGAGTTTTCATAACCCGTGTTTTAGATTCAGTTATCTTTTTTATTATTTTGAAACGATGATGGCGCAGTGGATAGTGCGGCCAGATTCCGCGTCAAATGGACACGGGTTCAAACCCACCTATCCAAATTTATAATCGGTCTGAGGTTTCAGTGAAGAAAAACATCGAGAGGAAATAATAGCGCAAGGTGGTAGGGTATTTCCTAATAATGCTCGCCTGGGTAGCTACGATCCTCAAGTTTGAAAACCTGTCGCCAAATACCAATAGGTGTGTTCCGGCAGCATCACTTGAAAACCAGTAACTCTAGGTTTAGTGTCTTTACCATCCTGGATCACAGCCTCACTAAACACCATGTGAGATAGAGGTCAAAGCATTGAGCCTATTGTCTCCCCCTGCCCCTAACTTATTTTCATTTGGGATTGGCGCAATGTATCTACCTCTTCCCTTTCCTACCACACCTTGTGGGGGTCTGAATAGTGATTGCACAAACAATATGGCAATAAAACTTCTTTATTCTCGAAAGGGAGATTCTTATTATTGATTACCTAGTCGCTTTTGAGAAATTATGGTGTTAACACACGTTCGGACCGGACCGCGGACAAATTACGGCGGGCGGCCGATGTTATCAGTACCCTAAATAGGAATGGAATCGATTCCGAAACAGATCAATTTTTGAATCGATACGAATCTAATTTTGATGAATCGATTCACTAAACATCGATTCCGAAAACATCCATCTTTCAAACTGATAAAGCATCGATTATTACAGTGTCTTTTTGTTTTCTATTATATGATGATCATCTGTAAATAAGGAAAAATAAAACAATTCAGTGTCATTTTCTTTAGTAGGTTAGGCATTCTTCTTTTTTTGTTTAGTTGCTACTGATGACCTTTAGTACTGTTAATGAAATAAAATTGGAAGCAGTTTTTGCAATAAATGATAATTATAGTCCAATGTCGACCACTGGAAGAATTCTATTTACGAATAAAAAGTGAAATAAAAAATATAAAAAAAATAATTTAATCTTTTGGACCTCGATGTTTTGTGAATCTATTCAAAAAAATCGATCTTTTTTGAAAAATCTTAATCCCCATAGAGATGGGGATTACGAGTAAGTACGCGCTCTACATACCATGTCCGTGGCCCGGTCCGTACGTGTATTAACACCATTATACAACCGAAGTAGGGACGGTAGCCCGCGTATGAATAGACCTCTTGTTTAGGTTTTATAAAAACGATTTTACTATTTGGGAGGGGGGACTTATTACTGACGAGAGAGAGTCAAGGTACGCGTAATACGTGAACGACCCCTATGCTTTGTAGTGAACCCTTCTCTCGTTCATCACCAGGGTCAAAGCTTCATGCTGCACCAGATAAGGAAGATGGTGGGCCTGATGATAGCCGTTATACGCGGTCACACTGACACCTCCGTGTTGGAGAAGGCGTTCGGTAAAGACAAGGTGATGATACCGACTGCGCCTGGTCTCGGTCTCGTCCTGGATATGGTATGGATTTCTTTTTCTGTTTCACGTCATTTTTTACAGCTTATCCGTAAATTACGTCACATGTTAAAAGTGGGGAGAGGGTTTCAGCAGTGTACCAATGGGTGGAAGGTGCAATAAGTTCTGTGACGTCATACTCTAAAATTTACTATGTCTGAGTGTTTATAGCTTTTTGTTTTTGATGTTGTGATTTTGTCAAAGAATATTTCAAATGGAAACAATTGTTTTCTCGCGAATTTATACTTTAATTTTTTATTTACTTGAGCAAACTGACATTTGGTCAATTTGAGTGGTCAAGAATTTAGAAAATCTTTCTGATTTTTTTTTTTTCTTTTTACACTGTCATAGGTAAATAGGTAATTTACACAGATAACTTAGGCTAAGACATTATTGCACTGTTTCAAAACGGGTTATGCATATCAAACATTTACTGTATGAATTCGGTGTAAATACAGTAATACCCCGCTTAGCGCGACCCCGTTACGCGCGGTTTCACTATAACGCGAATTTCAAATTTCGTGCTCAAATGCCTCGCATTACGCGAAAGAGTGCGTATAAAACATAATGTAAAGACAATAGATGTATTTTTCCGTAAAAAATAAGAGTATGTATTGCATAAAGTGTTCTTAGAATTAAAGTGATTGATTAAAATGATTTGTATTTTTTTGTATTAAATTTTGACGTATGTTTTAATCATAAACCTCGTTATACGCGAATTTCAGTTGACGCGATTTTTTTTTTTCGGAACGTATCCCTCGCGTAAAGCGGGGTATTACTGTATTTATGTATTCGGTGTGCTCAAGTCACATCAACGCGCTTATTACCAATTTTAGATGTGTTTATTTTGATGATAACATTATTATTTATGCGTAGGTCCACTACGACAGATACGATAGTCGGTACAAAAACACACACGACAGTCTAACTTGGGAAGCAGAGGAAGAAGCGACGCAAAAGTTCAAGCACGATTTCATATACCCGAACATCGTTAAAGGGGAAATAGAAGATAACTCAATGGGTTGCTGGTTGGAGAAGCTTAAAATGCACACTTATGAACCGAGTGATGACGCAGAGAAGACTACGGAAGCGGGCGAGGAAGACGATGACAATCCCGATGAAGCCGATGATGACGACGATGACGATGAAAACATTAGAAGGGATGATGATAAAAATTGTAGTGTAAGTGAAGGAAAAAAAAAAACGGTGAATCTGGTGATGCTATTACAATGCACAGTGAAAAGGTTACAGATGTATCATAGTTCTCTATGGACGGTTATAAAGTAATCAGAAACATGTTTATGTAAAATGTATGTATAATAATAAATAATTTTTGTTTTTTTTTTTTTATTGCAATGTTCCATAAAGAACTTAAATCTATCGACTACTGTTTAGATATAGATCAACTTCAAGATTGTAATTAATCTAAGTAAAAATACGTATTTTTTTTCTGGTATCCTACTCAATTTTTATGCATATATTATCTTCCTTTTAAACTCTAATTTATGTGTTAACAATATTCTCGGCACACATCCGGCGGCGGCTTAAGATATTATCCGGTTACATCCGGTGGGACAGTCTCTCACCTGTCACGTGTCAGATCGCATGGAATGACTATATAAGGCTCTGTAGAGCCAACACAGGGACACTTGCATTCTATCTCTGCTAAAGTGAACGTTCATGATATTTCTATATAATAAAGTGTTGACGTGGTAATAATATAGCGAGAGGGTTTTAACATTATCTCTAATAATAGAAAATGTTACCAACTAACACCTAATAGGGAAAAAATATTTGAATGAGTAATTTTATCATTTACTTACTTTTTCGGCACTGAATAGCCGAGTATGTACTTACGTTTGATAGTTTGGATCATATGGATACTTATATACCATTATTCGGATAATGGATTCTTTATGTGTCGAGTACCATAAAAATGAAACAAACAATGAAAAGCTGGCGTAAACGCCGGGAAGTTGCTCAAGGGGTTAAGTAAAGAGGTATCATCCTGCAAATTTACTCGCGCTTCTGTTTTGAACTGCACTTTCCTAACAATTTCGCTTCATAATATAAATATAGCGGGTCGGGCGGCCTAGATTATTCATAATTTTCTAAGCGACGTTCACTAGGCCGTTGTCGGGTTTTTAGAGCTCCGACCTTGACGATTACGCCCCCTCATAACATTACCATCTTGAATTTATTATAACAATAGCTCTCAAACTAGAAATTTTGGGTAAATGAGTTTTTATTTGATTCAATAAAAACCTCGACGAAAGACAATTTTTAGATTGGTTAAATCTCCAGTTCAGTCTCTTTCAAGTGATACAGATACTGAATCGCCGCTTGTATATATTCCTACTTGTCACAATAATTTACTACACTACATATCCCATTGAATTTGGAAGAGATTGGAATTTGAAACAAAATTAGAGATCCAAAATTAAAAGTAGGTTATCCCTAAAAATAAATACCCTCCTTAGTCTTTTGGGTCGCATGCGCATCGTTGGTTGTTTTTATTTTAGTTCTAATACTGGAGAAAAAAAAACGATTGGTGAACTATTTACGCGCTCGCACTACCTATCATCTATTGGACTACTGATTATGGGAATTAATTGCTCATTATGTGTTTTGTTATTTATCCTCCCGCTAAAGACTTTTCTCCGTTACTGAGAACTATAATAAAATTGACGTTTATTCTCGAAAATAATTGTCTTCTTTGGTCTTGTGTTTGTGTTGTTATCATTATCGTTGGGTTTTTTTTATTTTTGTTATAATACTTGGTAAATAAGCGAGAGTAATAATTGTCTTCCTTGGTCTTGTGTTTGTGTTGTTGTCATTATCGTTGGGTTTTTTTTATTTTTGTTATAATACCTGGAAAATAAGCGAGAGTGTGAACTATTTACACGTTCGCGCTACCAATTGAATGTATGGTCCTTCGAACCGGCTTTTCAGAATTCATTGCGCATTATGTATTCTGTTATTAATCGTCTCGCTGAAGACTTCTCCGCTTTCGGAAACTCAAATCGACAGGTTATCCCCGTAAATAATTGTCTTCCTTGGTCTTGTTGTATTTGTGTTGTTATCATTATCGTTGGTTTTTTTTTTTTGTTGTAATACCGGGAATATAAGAGAGTGTGAGCTATTTACACGCTCGCTTTACCCATCAAATATATAGTCTTTCGAACCGGATGTCCAGCGAATTTTTACGTATCACTTATTATGTTTATATCGTTGATTTTTTTGTTGTTAAAATACTGGGTAAATAAATTATTGTGAATTATTAACAACTTTAGGGGTTATTTATCAATGAATAAACACACATAATATGTTTGTGTACATATATATGTTTCCCAATCAATCAAATTAAACAAACCACATAAGTGTTCGTGTTCTACGATCGGTCGGAGTCCAGTAAGTGCCAAATCGGCCAAAGTGGCTAATAAATCATCATACCCGTGCTATACAGTACTGCTACATCAACCACCCCCTTAAAAAAAAGTATATCGTACCAATTACAATGATAAAGTCACGAACGACTTTTAAGTTTGTATTACAGAATACGAGGATTTTGAAAGAAAATTCAACACATCCTACACAACTTCACATTAAAATAAGTATGTTCTATTTGTCAGTATTGAATACATATATCAGTACACAATCAAAATGATATAATGGATACACGGAACAACAGACAGAAAGATACAAAAGTTTTATGCTTAAAAATAGATTTTTAGTTGTTTTTTCGTTGATTTTTTTATGAAAGCGTGTTTTTTTTTAACTATTATTTATTTTTCATTTTTTTTCTTAAATTTTTTAAGCTATAAATGATTTAGTTCGATTTGCTATCAACCGCCTTTAATATGTACAAATGTGTTCCGATTGTATCTTGGTTAAGAAAACATATTCAAAGATTCAAATGAAAATACACACTCATCCTCATTCTCAGTGCCGCCAACAGATTCGCTCCTTGATTATAATATTATGTAGAGTGATTACGGATTGAAAATTCCATACCCAAGTATTAATGTGACTGATTGTAGATTTATGGTTTATCTCGTAATCGAATCATTTCATTCAATGCTTCACTATTACATGGAGTTCTTCCTGTTAATTTTGAGCAATCCAGTTCTTCAATTCATATACCGTCCAAGGATCTTCCACGACTAAGTGCAACATAAGATTGTCCAGCAGCAAATAATCGCGATCCCAAATAAATGTCTGCATGATAAATTGTACAACCTTGCATCTTGTGGACGGTCGACGCCCAACTCAGGATTAATGGCAACATTCGTCGCTCAACAGTTACATAGCTATATTTTGCTGGGAACTGTATCGACATTGGTTTAATTACGTGTACTCCGTCCGAACCAAAATGGATACGAACAGACGGAATATCTTCAGCATATACTTGGGCCCTGCGAAAATTTGGCTAGATAATTTCTGTAATATAACTCATGTTACCATTTACTAAACTTTTTGACACGTCTATGTTCGATCTTAGCATCACTTTCGAACCTACGAATATTTTCAATACTTTAGGAAGACCTCTTGTTTTATTGATTTCATTAGGTACTACAGAATCTAAATCTTTATTACCTAAGAATCTAAATCTTTATTACCTAAATTTCGTCTGGCATCAATGAGTTGGTCTTGTGCTATTTATTGTATAAATAGCCGTCCCTTTATCCTCAAAACTCTGGAGAACCTTCTCGTTGTGTCTAGCAACTTGGACATTCGTTGGATATATCCTTAATGCTTTTTCAATCGAGAGCTCTTTAGATGTATCTGTTGACACTTTTCCGAGAAGGATTTCAAGATGCTCAGACGTCAATGCTCCAACTCGTAGGGCATTTAAGCACATCTATAAATGTTGTCTCCTTGTTGGCGCATGTTTTGTTTAACTTCAACCAGACGAAACTGCCGCCACAGATGTATAGCAGGCTTCATATGTTCTGGTTGTTGGAAAACTTGATGCCCTCGTACAGGTGGTAACTGCATTAGATCACCAAAGAGCAAAACATTTATGCCGTCAAAACATGCGTTGGGGCTCTTCAGCTGTCGCAGACGGGAGTCGATCATGCAGAGCATCTCATAAGGTACCATAGAAATTTCGTCCGTGAACAGAAACTCAACGTTTTGCCATAATTGTTCTTCATAGGCATCATGATCAACACTTTCCTCGGTTTCACTTACCTTTTTGGAATAAAAAAGGTTCAAACAGCATCGCAAACTCTGTAAGGCTCATTTCCGCAAAATCGTATTCAGGATGCTGTAACGGCTGTTTTTCATATCTTTCAAAGATATTACTATAATATCCAGTTACGTGGCCGCTTTGGTTAAACCGCAATACTTTATAACGCTGTTCTGGCTTTCTTGTGTTCAGGAAAATACAACTTCGCGAACTGTCCCGTAACGGGATATGACAAAGTCGATACGCACATTCTGCAGCTGATACCTGTCGTTCATAAAGAATTTTCATACATATCCTGAACAGCTTACGTGAAATATCTGACTCTTCACGTTGAATTTCCTGTATTGCTTGCGCTATTCCAGAATCTACACCTTCAGGTTCTGCTTTTGATAAGTATTTTGCGATATAGTACGCTATCGCTTCGTTTGATCCGCATGGCTGAATATCCATGTTAACTGTCCACAGTCTCAATAATTGTGGGTGGAAATTATTTACCCAAGCATCTTCTTTTCGACGCTTTAGTGACACAATTCGTGTCTCGTCACATTCTTGACGTGGAAAGTTGAATCGACATCTCACAGAGGTATTATTTTTTGTACAAGCTTGTGTATGACGATGAATTTGGCATTTTTTGACAAGTTCATAGAGTTCTGGGTCTTCTTCTTCTGTAGGCATCCTACAAGAACAGTTACTATCAAGGAGAAGTTTCCCTTCCTCTGTGTCAAACTCTGGATAATTTTGAATCCAAACTACCATATGAAGGTGAGGACTTCCACGATTTTGGAATTCATTACGCCACCAATGGTCCTTTACTTTTCCGCCAAATACTATGTCATTGTTTTTAATAAATTTCATTAGAGCATTGACTCTTACCATGAAATGTCGACTCAAAATTACTGGGTACTTTTCGATAAGTTGTTGAGTCTCATAAACATCAAGTGTACTTGGATCCACATCAGGTCTACCATCAGCAATAAAAGCTTTTCGTTGATCTAACCAATTGAGATCATTTGAACTAAATGTTACAAAGTAGGTTGGGGCTCCTAAGCATCTGATTTGAGCTAATAGCTCGTTTAAGGCTGATCTCCAATAGGCTGCAGAACCTCTCAAATTCTTTACATAAAGATGGACGTCTTCGACTGCACCTTCTTTATTAACAATTTTCTTTCCGCACGCTGATATTGTGCTTTTATCTCGATAATATTCAAAGAACGACAGAGCATAAAAGAGATTGTCGTTACGTTGAAATCTTGTGTCGCTTCCCAAGATTATGAACTGAAAGTAGTCCAATGCTGTAATTTTTACAGGTCTATCCTCATTAAAACCGTTTTTTCCATAGGGAAACAAATAGTACCAGGCAAACTCTTCTGCTTTTAGTTAATGACCTACGTTTACGATATTGTCCTTCGTTTTACGGGTAATTTCGTTAAGGTTTCGTGAAACCTGTATTTCATCTTCCACATTGGGTTGCATTACATCAATCGGTGCTACCACTGGTGTCTGCAGTAAAATCAGTTGATCAGTTGGTTCCTGTTGGAAATTGATTGCTTGAGACGCTGCTGTTAACCTGTCAGTACTCTGATGTGTTTCTGGCTCCTTAGAATAGTCTTGTATATCAAAGACCTCAACATCAACGTAATTAATAGTAAACTGTACGTTCTTGCTGCCTATTGTACGTTTACATATGCTCACGAACTCATCGAAATTATCGCATTTAATAACGCAAGCTTTCTCATTGTTGTCGTTTGCTCTGGACCCCTTTGGTCCACAAGAATGTGAATTACTGTCAAGTAATATTTATTATCATAATGCATTAGTCCGAATGATTGTCCAGCTGTTATTAGTATTTCTGCATTATGTACCATGAACAGATCTTCCAAACCTTGACGAAGGGGTTTTCCAAGGTTTACTTCGTTTAATTTGTTGTTCAAATTCCCATATGCAACGGTTGCACACGATCAAGTAATCTTTTTGTTTCAATACCATATTGAAACATACCGTTAAAATCCATGACTTGTAAATTCTCGCTGTCGAAAGAAGTACCACATATCTGTCATCAAAAGTGGAAAGAACTCGTGGTGAATCTTCGATTAATAATGTGTTATCTTGATGAGAGCAATGCGATTCACTGGACGGATTTGCAGTATCTTCTTGGTGAAGAAGACTATAATGTCTTTGATGACGTTTTTGGCAAGAAAAGATAGATTTACAATCGCGAATGGTATGTGACGGCTTAGACAGTTGAAACACCAATTGTTGAGTTTAGCATGTTTCAGTCGTTCTTGAATTGATTTCTGTGCAAAAGACTTGCAATGACTAATCGAATGACCTTCGTTACAAAAAGAACACCTGTAATCTCGTAGGCCGGAGGTTGATGAGCTAGCTATTGGTGATGAATCTCTCTCAGTATTAGACAAGAACGTAGTAGTTGACGGTTTTTTAGCCGATTTCAGATAGCTTGATTTAGTATCAGCATATATACTGGTTTGAACTTTACGCGTTTTGTTGAAGGTACTGTTGGAAAAATGTATGTCGCGAACGAGTGCCTCACATTTGGCATAAAGAAAACTCTTCAGTGCTGTATATGTTGGTAACTCAGAATTAGAATGTTCCTGCTCGAATTCACAACGAGTAGCAGAATCCAATTTGGACAACAGTAGGTAGCATAATATAAAATCCCAGGTTTCGGCACCAAAAAAAATGTACTGCAAACCTATACCGTACACTTGGGTAGATTCATATATGGAGGATGGTTAAACGTACGATAAACCGCCGAATCACATACAATACATCACATACCTGTGTTGGGATGAGCTGCTGGCGGTGATCTGTTCTTCCCACGTCGTATGAGGATGAAAACCTTCGTAATCTCGAATCGGTCGTGATCTCGAATTAGTTTTAATTGCAGTAATGTCAATTGCGCGTTCCGGCCCCGATCCAATCACACAACAACAACAATAATATGACGATTAAAGAAGCGCTCTCTATGATCCGTTCGGTAATCGTGCGTTCAGAAAACGATAGAACGACGAATATGATAATGTTTCAGAATCTGCAATCCATCTAGAAGTCTGATAATGATAGCACCGTTTAGTGCAAACTTCACATATCATATCACAGACCGTGTTAATTGCCTGCATAAAGCCTGTTATGCTGGATTTACTTAATCTTCTGGAGTCGGCGTTTCGTTGCCGCATTTGCTGCAAACGAACTTCTCTGCCGTGTTCTTCCTCTGTGGCTCGAATTTCAGCTGTATGCTGACGCACTTGCTGCAAACGAGCTTCTCTGGCTTTCTCTGACTGTTTGGCTCTATAACTTTTCATATAAAGCTTTATTTTCTTCTCTCTTCTAATTCTTCGCTTGAGAGTTTTGATGTTCTTTTCATTGACAGTTGTCTTCTTTTCTCTAATATCCTTCTTTGTTGTGTTTTGGTTTGATGTTGTTTTTTCTCCATAATACTCAAGCGTATTGAAGAACTATAGCACTCAATAATTTCAGTATCGTGACATGAAAATCAATGATTTTCTTAAAAATCAGAAAATAACTGATGTTTATTCTAAGACAGTAACTGATTTCAAAGTTGGTGACCTTATCGACTGCAGATCCAAGGTCATGCTGGTTACCAAATTTTATTCCGCAAAATAAATAAATTGATATTTCTGTCCTGAATATTTGGTTTTGTTGTGAATACGAAATATTTTTTGGTAAATCACGGTTATAAATATATTATGGATATTATAAAATGGTATAAGGAAAAAGACGCAACTACAATTTTAAAGTCTCTACGAGGTTGTGCTGAGCTGAGTGCTCGAAAGAGTAAGTCTAGAACTGCACGCATGCGTAGTTAGCGAGCTTGAGTTAGAGAGTTAGTTAGAGAGCTAGCTCTCTCTCTCTTACTCGCATGCAAAGAATGCGGAAAGAAATCAATCCTGGCGAATCTAATTAGGATGATCGGATTATTGCTTTGTCATCGATCTTTGACAGGTGTGCAAAGTTTGAATTAAATCTGATCGTTCAAAGTAGGATAAAATCGAGCTCAAAGGGGTCGGTTACAAACATACATACAGGTGAAGCTAATAAAAGCGTGTTAAAAAGCTTGTATGCATGAAAAATGCTTGAAATATACACGAAAATTGGCAGAATATGCAAGATGAAATGAAAAATTTTAGGAACCCAAAAAAAAGAAAAAAGTAGCGTTTTTGTTTCAAAATTAGCATACAGTTTATCTTTCAGTAGGCAATAATAGGTACAGTAAAATTACATGACATCAAGGTTGCTTAATATTTTTGTAATGTTCATTAGTAAGATTGCGTCTTCGATCATTTAGAATATTTTTGTAAATGGAAAAAAGGTTCGGTGCATGCAGTGAGGTCATTGGGCAGAATTTGTTGAAGTTGAGGCCGTCCATCCGTCCCATTAATGAAACTATTAATTTGACACAAACTTAAAAAACTTGGGTTAGTATTCAGTATGTTTTCAAATTTGTCTTTAACTTTATGCGGCAATGACATTGTCAACGTGGAGTTCATTTGGTGGATTTTAATTATTGTTTGGATAGATTGTTAATGCCAAACCGCGAGTTTTAACCCATTACTTCCCAAGTATCGAAAACATTGAAATTTTTTGATCAATTCTTTAAATTAAGTTCATAATACATTAAGAAAAAAGAATATGACAAAAAAATATACCTTCACCCCTGTTTCGGCCTGTCCTATAAATATGACAATGGGAACATGTGATCAGAAATTTAACAATTATAAGAAAATCAGCTTTATTTGAAAATTATGTCCACAAACAGTCTTAAAAATAAAATATTATGAGCTTATTTTGTATGAAACAATCACTGCAAAGTATTTTTTCACACTTAGCACAAAAGGCTAGAGGTTTTTTCTTACAACCTTGTCCTTGACAACGCCTCTGTTTGTCCCTCTGTCATATAGTGACCAACATTATCAAACCTGACAGGTTGTAAAAGAACTTCTGAAGAACCGGGTGTCTGTTTACTTGCCTTGTCTTGCGATTTTTTCATCCAAGCAAACCAAACCCTTCGTCTGAAATCTAACAGAGGGATGGTCTCATCTCATCTTTATTTATCTGATAGTAGATAATCCACGCATTCACAATGGACATCTAAAACACGGATGACTAAAGGCCAATACCATTTTTTTACCTCTACAGCGGATTGGATATTTAGAAATCAACCAATCATGTTTATCCACTCCTCCCATATTTTTATTATAATTATGAATAAACATTGGCTGATTCACGGCTACTTGGGCATTTTCTTTCTTTGAGTACCTATTCGTTTTAACAAAAGGTTCAACAGAATCAAAATTAGTCAAAAAACAACATTGTTGTCATGCCATTTCACGCACAAAATTTCATTATTTTTATCAAAACGATAATCGGTAAAACCTCGGTCTTTCTTTTTCATTCCTTGTTTGTTCATGCATGATAGGACATTTTTAGTCCTATTTTCTCTGACTGTCTCTGTAGCTCTGAACCCTTGAGATTTCAAATCAATCAACAATTGCATGCTGCTGAAATTATCGAAAGTTATTGAAGTAGACTTGTGATCTGGGAGCTGTACAAACTGCAAGCAACTTCTTTACCACTGTTGCACCCAAGCCATCGTCACTACTAGCAGAGGTTTGAGCATCCTTGCCTGTGTAAAGCGAAAAGTTATAACAATATTCGCTGACTCCACACGGTGCTCAAAGCTTATATCCAAACTTTACTGGTTTACCTTTTATAAATTGTTTGATTCCATGGTGACCGAAGTATTTGACGATCATTTCATCAACAGCTAAATTGGATTCAAATAAACCAAACTTTCGGAATGATTCATTAGCTTTATCGATAAGTAGGCGAATTTTGAAAGCTTTGTCAGTCTTATCAATTTGTGAGTTGTCATTGAAATATAAATAGAATTTAATTTTATCAAAACGATTACGGGACATTGCCTGTTCAAGAAATGGAATATGTACATCCTCATCCTCTCTACACCAATAAAGTTTACTATGCGGCAAGTGATGATACAAAGAGAAAAACAAAATTCCTATAAAGACTTTTAACCCATTTATAGTTAGATTGAAGTTCAAATCATTTTTATAATGTTTGGCGTACGTTACAGTTTCGTGCTCAATATATTCTAGCATATTGTCACACAATAAGTTTTCGAATATTTCTACCGGTGATTTTCCTTCCAACTCCGTAATCATATTTTCCAAATATTGTTAAGCAGTATTAGATTCCGGCTGGATTTATATCCGACTAAGGTAAACACAAGCAAGACCCACAAAAAACAAACAATTGACCAGTTTGAACCTACACTTAGCGTGACAGGATCGAACACGCTTTGTGCATACAGGTTCCCGGTGTCATATTTATAGGACGGCTTATTTTGAATGTATATCACAAGTTCACAAATTATATTTTGGTTTTTGTTTTTATTTGTTTAATATTTGGTAGAGATCTAAGAATAAGTCTTATGTACTTTGAAGTAGGTAACGTTTTTCTTTTACGGTATATACAATCGGAACTCAATGCTCTCCTTCAGTCAACAAAAATAATCAATTTTAAAAAATTACATTAAAATTACGTAAACGTTTTTTACTGTGAAAAAAATTATTTTATTAGAAAAATAGTGTAAAAGTATGAATTTCATCAGAAATAATAAAAATAAAAGTCCTAATACGTAAAAAGAAATTTTGAAAATGGTGTCCTAAAATATGACAGTGGGGAGGAATGGGTTAAAAGCTTGTTAATACTTTCAGGTATTTAGGAATGTTTTTTTGAATCATAGAATCGTTAAATCCTTCTTTAGGCTGGCGTGCATCATCTAAGCTTATATTTAACAAAAGTCAAGTCCGTAGTTAAATCTACAGTTAGGCTAAAACGTGTTGCACCATCTGAGTTTAGTTTAAATTACGTCATAATTTAACTGTAATCGTAACCCACGACATTTGGGCGTTTAAAATTTAAACGAAGTTTATTTCGATTGTCATGACATCTGCCAACGATATTTAATAGAGCCTATTATTTACATTGTACAAAAATATGTCTCTATTGTAAGATATTTTATGGGAATCGTCTTCTAGCGATGTTTTCCGTTTTTGTTTCAAGTTAATGCCATCAGGTTTTTTTACATAAAATAATATCCTTGTTTATCAATAACTGTTTGAATACTTAATATTACACAGCGACAATAATAATGAACATGTCTTTCATTAGGATATATATTACAGTAATAAATGTAAGACATATACTATTTTTTTTATTCTTGATAAACTTACTTGGTTTTTTTACAGTTAATAGGATTTGATCCATAATGAAAATTATCCAAAATCTTCGTTTTAGTCTAAACTGACAACAATAATAACACGTTTGTTTTCTATGTATCAATATTGTTTTTGACATTTTTTACGATGTTACCATACATAAAATATTTTCCTTAATATTTATTAGGAGATTGATGTCTCTTTCAACTGACAACTCTTTTAACTTTAACCATAACTAAAATTTGGGTTGTGCACTCGAAACTTTGCTACTGCTATGGTTAAAGATATAGTAAAGATTAAGTTTAAATTTAAACTTTACTATAACTGGAGATTTCGTGCACTCCACCCTTAGACTGATAAACTGCTATTGACTCGGCACTGTCAAAATCATTTAGGCGATTAACACACGGCACCGCGCACCGCTGCGGAGGGCGGTGGCGGTAATAGCAGATTTCGTAGCAGTGCCCCGTGCGGGTAAGGCAGTTTACGCGCCTGTCCGCGCAGATTGAATTAACACAGTTTTAAGAAGCAGAACTATAAATGGGACATTCATGCTATTTTATAAAAGCTTGAGAAAACACGAAGATAAATGTTTTAACTATACGCGAATGTCCACTTCTTTATTTGATTATTCGTTAGCAAGGATAAGGAAAGCAATATCTGGAGTAAATACGAACATGCGTCCTTATATTTCACTGGAAGAAAAAAACTTCTTGTGACCTTGAGGTAATTTAGGAAGAAAAGTTTTTCCAATGTATATTTTTATTACTTTAAATAATCAGTCAGTCAACCATTCTGATTATTGAATCTACCTCAGTCTTTTTAATTATTATTATTAACTATTTTTATGTTTCGTTCCCTCATAGCCTAATGAAGTAACTTTTTTTAGTATTTTGTATGTACTGAGCACTGAGTATGTAATGAGCACACTATGGTTTTTAAAACAGTGATAAGATCTCCGATTCATCAGTAATGTTTCAATGAACTTTGGCTGGTGTTGCTGGTATTGCTTCTGGAATATTATCTGTAACTCCGGCAGCAGAGGCCCTTGGTCATTTTGATGTTTATACTACATCATTTCATAGCGACTGGAATTATGTGCATATGATGAAGAATTCGTATAATATAACCCTGATATGATTATTAGTATAGGACATTTCATCGTCGCACGGTTCTTTATAGTAGTTGTACATGATGATATGCATTTAATTATACTTATTTTCATGGTAGACCTCAATTAATCGGTACTTTCTTGAAATTAGGTACCAAATACTACCGTAAAACAGTACAACTTTGCCCAGATTTCTTGCTAATTTTTATTCCACTTTAAATATTTTCATAAATAATATTATTTTCACATTGTGATTGTGCTAAATTTATTGTGATAAATGTAATGTTTTTTGCCTAGAATATATTATAATATCAAGAAAATCAAATACAATGTGTTAAAAACCTCAATTTATACAGCGGGCCAAATATGTAGTACTTTTTACAAGTTTGCGCATTTTGCAGAAACCTCCGTAACTTTCGTATTTTCTACTTTAAGAACATCGCAATTAGGGACCATTATAGAAAAATAGTCAATCTAACATAAGACCTTTATACAAAACGTTTAAATGTTGATATTACCAGTCAAATTAGAGTGGGCAAAGTTGCAAAATATTTTTGTAATTTTTCATACAAATAAAACAATGAATCAGGGTTGTCATTTTTTAATATTCATCAAATGCATCATATTCAAAATCATCTGTATTTGCAATACTCAGAATATCCGATTCAGAGCTCGTTTCATAAAAATATGTCAATTTTTTCCATTTTACAGCCCTTTTTTTTCTTCCAGTTGTTAGATTTTCTAGTTTTTTCTTTTTTTATATATAACGCATTTTCATTTAACACTTTATTCGTACCAATTTTCATCTGTAAAGCTGATTTTCTGATGACTTCAGTTAATTTAATGTTTTTTTTTGATGTCCTTCATTTTCTTAGGGTTTACTTTATATCTGAGGTTATTATGACTTTAGACTTAGATGAACTATTTGTCATTGATCTTAAAAACCCTGGAGTATCATTTTCATTATAAGTAACAAAAGGCTGATTCTGACAGTCACTTCTAATTTTTTTATTCAATACACAGACGTCGGATAGTTGCGTTAGTATCGTAAGCTGGTGATCCTAAATGCATATTGATAATTTCGATACTAAGTTCAATCAGTCTGGTTGGATTATACATCACTGGTGAAAATTGGGCCGTAGTGCTGGTTTTCCAATGATTTCAGATGAGTTCGATGACATATCGTATTTAATCATTTCCTCTCTTCCCTATTACTTGACCTGTAATTTCATCTAAGTACATCTCATTTTCTGTGTTCCACGGCACTATGATCTCTTCTGTCTCTCTTTCTTTGTTTGCTTCTTGTTTAGTTTTTATTGTTCTCTTGTTTGTATTTTTTTTACATACGTCTTGCTTTTTGTTATTAATTGAATATTTACTGTCGAGATATCGTCAACACACACTGACTTGCCGGGTTCTGTACGTAATTTTTTACTTCTTTTTATTTGCATTGGCTTAGCAGCCCTTGATTCTTTCAGATAATCTAATAAAGTCGTATCAATTCCATATTCTGAATGATCGAAATACTCAGGAATTATCTTAAAAACCTTTCGTGAATTTACAGGCCATATTCCTGTAGCTCTAAAGCCACATATTATGTTGTTGCTTTCCTTATGTTTCATATTTTCTAGTAACTGAGCCAAAAGTTTTGGAAAGTGTTTTGTTCAGGGTGGTCTGTACTGGATTTTTCAATTTATAATCCAATAAGATCTTTCTCCATTCTATTTTTAGTGGGCCAAAGTACCCTACGTCCAGCGGTTGTGTTAGGTGAGTGGAATTTGGTGGTAAAAATACCAACCTTATATTGTGTTTTTGACACAACTTCAATATTTATGTGTGAAGACAAATTATCACCAATGACGACTTTTGGGCCAGGAATTTGTTTTGCCCACTCAACCACAATAGTTTTAAAATAGTCTTCGGATGAAGCCGTATCAAACCATCCGGATTTGGAGCAATTGTATCTGGTTTCAGCTGGGCCTCCTTCAAGCCACTCAGAATATAAATTTGAGGATTTATAAACCACATATGTTGGTAGACATGTTCCAGCTGCGCTTGCAGTGAACATGATAGAAATGGAACTTATTGTGCTATTTATGATCCTTTCAGGATGTTTGGCACCCCTTCTAAAAACACATTTTGAAGTGCCTGGATTGTCTGACAAATTGGTTTCATCGTAATTTAATTTATTCATTGGTGGTATTTCTTTTAGTGTTTCACTTAAATTAGTATAAAACTTCTCAATTTCATCTAGTCCTTTCTGAGCCCGTACCTTTTTTATATTTTCTGTCGTTCTGTAGGTTAATTTCGAACGATGTATGTTTAAAAATCCTTCCACCCACGTATCGTTTGGTAATTTGCCATCGAACAAATCAGTTCGCGAATTTTTTTTCTACATATTTATAGATCAATATTTTTACATCCATTTTCGTCATGGGGTTGCTTTATTGGAAAAATAAAAAAAATGTTTTCGAAGCTCTGGTGCTGGTATAATGGAACCCGGGTTCCAAATTACAATTATAAAATAAATTTACATACAAAAATCAGAAATAGAATACTCCGCGTTACATCCTGAGCATTCAATATGTGTCCACAACCTACATGATTGGCACTGATTCCAAGTTTAACCCTGATGATCTTTGGAGTAATTTTCAGAGCAAAAATTGGAACAAGCGTCATCTTGATTTGTGGGTTGGGCAAGCGCGGTAACATTTTCTGACATTACAGTGTCATCTGAAGAAATCTGCAGTATATTCAGAAACCGAAGAGGTCGAACCCTCGCTGTTTAGAGGAGTTCTAGAAGACTTTGCAACACTCTCCTAAAGTTGCTGTTTGTAAGGAGACCCGATCAATAAAGTAGCGCCAGATGACTTACGACGTCTGTTAGATCTTTTATTCTTTGGTATCGGTACCGGTAAGATGTGTTCAGGAAGAACAACAGGATTGCTATCAATCACTTTCGGAGAAGACTGTCATTTGAACAGCAACATGCGTACTGGTAGACGGTACATGAGGGTCATCATCAATAATCGACTTCAGTAAAAACAATTCTATTAATCGGGTAAATACCAGTTGTTCTGAACCCATTTACAGTAATAGCTTCTGTTTGGCACTTGAGATAAATACGTCTCAGCAATTCAGATACTTCGAATGGACTAAACGTTTGGTTGGAATTGAGTAACCACTGTCTAATATCTTCACTGTAGTAAGTTTTCAAAGGACCCATAAAAGACCTGTCAAGAGCTTGCATCTTGTGTATTGAATGTGGAGGTAAACTTGTATTTGTAACGTTGTTAGCTCTAGCTACCATCAAAACATCTAAATTGCGAGTATGTAAATAAAGACCATCCAGAATTAATAAAACAGGCGAGGCTTCAGTCGGGTGGGTCTTTTTAACGAAATGATTAAACCAGTCAGTAAACAGGTTTGCTTGAATCTATCCTGACGGGTGACATTTGCCTATAGAACCTGGTGGAGCTCCTTTCATCAACGTTTGCGTCATATTTTTGCGTGGAAGTACTAACAGCGGTGGAACAAATTCGCTACTCACGCTCATCGCTGACATAACTGTCATCAATGATACACGGTCAGCCGCAGTTATACTACCTACTTGTCTTTTCCCTCGCAGACCAATTACTTTTACTATTTTACTTTGTACTATAGAAAGCCCTGTTTCGTCGACATTAAAAATGCTCTCGGGAGGATAATTAATTATGTTTTAGGAATTCTTCTTCTAGGAGATCTAAGAACTTATCCACTGCTTCTTTATTGAAACCTTGAGCCTGAGCACTGGAAGTTCCTGTTGGTGATCGAATAGACAGTTTATTAATGTGTCGTAATAAGAAATGATCAAGCCAAGCTCGCCCGCCCGGCTATGTTATTTCGAAACGGATGTTCAATATTATTTTTCACAGCCAACTCATAGGCCATTTTACGAACATCCTGACGGCTCAAGCCATGATATTTACTTTCCATAACAAGATAGTATGACACAAGGCTTTCTTGAAGATAAGTTGGCAGGACAGGTCTTCTTCCTATAGTAGTATTTATAACCTCATCGGGAGGTTGGTGTGTGCACAACAAACTTTTGCAAAGTAGTTTTTGGAACACTATATAGTTTAACTATTTTTTTCAGGGCCTATTTTCTTTTCTCTCACTGCGTTTACAGCTTCATGCATGTTAGTTTTTCGGAGGGACCCAATAAGGGAACAAGAAGTCTCCCTCCCGTCCTCCGATCCCACTGTGTCAAGTGACATATTGCTGCCAAAACTGCTCTCGGCAGAGAGGTCCATCGAGAGCTGATCGAGCGCTCTGTATCGTTCCAGCAGGACAGTGGGTGACAAATTCCGCCCACTTTCGTGAGCCTCTTTCATCCTGTTCTCGATCGCCGACAGATTTGCCAGTGTCACATCTAAAGGAGCCGGTTTCTTCTCCTTTGAGCTAGCTTTAGTCGTCATTCGTGCTCTGTCATCAGTCCATGAGCAAGCAGGGGTCGTCGTAGAAGCAGTATCGGTTACCGGTATTCGTGGCAAAGTCGTCGTTGGTTGTGATTCGCGCAAAACTTTGCCCCCCCCAGAAAACGAGGGGCAGCCTGAACCCGAGGGTCCAGGGAGGGATTCTCCGACGCCGTAGGCGCCGCTACCCTCCTGGGGTAGTCTCTCTTTGAGTTGTGCGTCCATCTTCTCTTCGCTTCATCGTCCAGTTCGCGGTGCGCCTGCCGGGGCCGACGCTAAATCGGCCAACCCCGCCAGCCGCTTTCCGGAACCAGGCCGTTGGGACCCAATACTTGGGTCCTCATCCGCCCTGGCCCGGTACTGGGCGCGCCGCTCACACACACCGCGCCCAGGAGTTTTTAAGGACTCTCCAGACCGCCAGATTCTCAGCCGCCGCCGGTCAACTGGACCGGCGTTGCCCAGGGTGCACCACGAGGAGGTGATCTGGCCCCGCACCCCAAGCATGTTAGCCTTGGGCCAACTCTTTCTTTTCGACTCACCAGCCCTTCAGCCGCTGCCTGGAACCAAACCCTTGGGGTTCACATTGAACCCTCATCGGCCCCGGCCCAATACTGTGCGCTGCTCATACGCCACACTCAGGAGTATTTATTAGCAGCTCCACCCATTTTTTACGACATAGAAGTCGGTCAGATTCTCGGCCGTCGGTCCACTGACCGCCATTGCCCAGTATATGAGGAGGCCACATGGAGATGGCCTGATTTCATACCCCGAATAAGCCTGTCCTGTAGGCCCTCGAATCGGGCAGACCACATCGTGCTAAGGCGCTAAATGGACTCCTCGATCCGCGTGAGCCTGTCGTCCTCTGTAGGGGGAGTTGCCGCCCGCCGCCTAGGCAGCGGTGGGAACTCCTCGCGGGCCGCCTTCTTCAAAGGTGGGGTGCGCGACGAGCCGCCTCCAATGCCGGAGGATGGGCACGCCACCGGTACAGGCCGGCGAGCCTCAGATTGGCCCGCCTTAAACTCCTCGAACTCCTTTCGGAGCCGAGCGAGCTCGACCGCCTGCTTGGCGTACTCTTCCTTCAGCTTGGAGTGGGCATCCTTCGCCCTCTCCAGCTCCTCGGAGGTGGTCCTCCTACCGTAAACGACGGTGGTTTCCGCGATGGATGCCGCCGCCTCCTTAAGAGCACGCTGGAACGTGCCCTTGAGGTGTCCCGACCTCTTCGTGACGTCAAGAATGACGGTCACTTTGTCCTGCACGAAGCTCGTAGGCGAGCTTCTCCGGAAGCGCGGACTCCAGTGGCCTGGAAGTCCACTCGCGCCTGACGCGTGACTCCACTTCGGCGAGCTCCTCCTCAGCGGAGAGTAGGAGCTCATCCTCCCTCCTCTTGGAGTACTTGGCCTTAGCTTCCGCCAAGCTGACGTACTTTCCGGTCGTCGGACGTCGGCCCCTGCCCCTTTTGGGGGCGAGCGGGGACTGCCTCCGCACGACCGGCGGGCCGGACTCGGCGCCCGAGGACAACGAGTCTGACGTGAGGCTAGGGCCAGAGTGCAGCCCTTCCTCTTCCGCCAGAATGGGCCACGGATCTTCCCGAGGAACTTCGCGGACACCATGGTGGCACAGCTCCCGCCGCTACTGATCGATATGCGATCGATCGACGGGTCCCTCACCAACCTCACCACTGGCAAAACAGTGCAGTCCCCCCCCCCAGTGATCGGCCCAAACAGTGTATTTTGTTTTCATTGACTTTTGTCCTCATTTTTGCATCAAATAGCCCTGTGCGTTGGTACTTTTGCCGTTAGTGCTGCTATTATATCTTCTACGATATCTAATATAGCATAATGATATTTAGGCTCATAATTTGTAATATTCGTTAGCACGAGCTTGCTCTCCGATGCGAACAACAGTGATGGTTTGACCGTGTAAACGGAGGTACTCTCACACCGATGCAGTTAATTGCCATTTTGCTACTATTTCCGTTTGTCCAAACTTTCAAACATACTATTACGTTGGGGTCGCTAGTTATAAGAGTCAATAAAATGTTGTCGTGTCGAAAGGCTGTGTGACGTGAGCTTCTTTTCTATGTTCTACTGCTGCGCTGCGCACACGCATGAGCGGTTTACGCATCCCGCACACCGGATGGTCCCCCGCAACTCTATTAATAAATTTGAACATTTATTCTCCTATTTAATCTTATATTTTTTTACTGGTTCCGCTACAGTGCGAAATTATTAAATCATGTATAGGTGAACAGGATTTTTTTTTTAAATTTTTGCCTCTAAAGGTAATTGTGACAAGCTTGATAGATAAATAACCGTTTCTGTCTTATCGAAGTGTTAAGGTGATTTTTTATCAGTATTAATTTTGCTAATCTTTCAGCTGTTGCGGTTGTAACTGGAAGGATTAAGAATCGTTTTCAATTTTACTTTAAACTTGTAAATCAAAGTTGAATCTATTCCAATGATTCAGGAAGCAGTTTCCATATCAGGAACAAAATTTCTTGATGTGTTTCCATCGTTAATGTTCCCGAATACCGGATTTTGGATTATCAAGCAGTAAACCCAATTCTTCGCGGAATGCTGTTTGGATTTCTTCATTAGTTTCTTTTACAATATCCCAATTCTTCGCGGAATGCTGTTTGGATTTCTTCATTAGTTTCTTTTGCAATATTTATTTCTTCAGGAGACTTTATTTGCCACTTCTAAATAGTTACTTTGTAGGAGAGATGTAGTAAAAACTCAAAAAGTCTAAATCTTTCATGGAGAGTTGAAAGCCCAAACTTAAGGTTTCAAGAACGACTTGAATACCTTTTTGCAAATCATTAAAATTTTTAAAAGTAAGTCCACAAATATCTCCTACGAAAACCGCCAAGGCCTCTCAGATGGTGTGTGTTTTATTACTTTGTTAGAATTTGCTGAAGAAATAAGCTTTCGGTACTTTGTAGCTCTAGTTGTTTTTATAATTTTAGATAAGTCTTCATTTCCTTCAGCACGTGGCTCATAGGAGCAGCGTAAGCGCTGCAGAAACATTCTCTCTCAAATTCTTTTTCTTTTTCTGTTTTTCTTCGTACTTCATCAATGGATTCCACGAATTCTTTTGTTGGTCGACTCTGTTTCTCAGCGTTAATGGGCTGGGCTAATTTAATTGTTTTCATCTAAACATCCCAGTTGAACCTAAAAATCAAATGACATTTATTGTAAAATGCGTAAAATACCAAATAATGTTTCAATCTCTGTAAAACAGAATGGCGGAAAAAAGTGTCCGCCCCGGGACGCCCGACAGAAGTGATAACTTAAACTAATCAAAATCTTTTATTGATTATAAAATATATTTTATTCTTAGTTACAATTCTTGAATATGGACATTAGAATTTTGTGTATGTACATTACTAGTATCATTATTAAGCGTCTGTCCGAAGTACGGCTAGCGCTGTGGATTAGACAGAGGAGGAGCCTGCCTACCGGACGCGTGAGAGAGGAGAGCCAAACAGTCTGGCGCCGTAACGCGCTACGTAATTGTTAGTTAGTACAATAGTTTTCTACGTAGAAATTGTCCTTCCAACTTCCAACATTTTATGGATAACTAATTTAACCGGTTAACCGGGGGGTTCTCGTTCAAATTATGCAACATGTACCGGGCGCGTATTGTTTCGCTAGGACATGTCAATACGTCACGCCCGGAGACCGTCTCATTTCATATCTCTATATTTTAATTTATTCATAAAATAAATGATAAACTATGATATGTATATCGTTTATTAATACTTTTGAAGTACAAAAGGAATCACAACACAATTAAAAGAAAGTACAAAATCTGTGTGATATATTTTAAAACAATTATTAATGCATAATGCTACACTACACAATTCGGACACCAGTAAGAAGATTCTTTTCTTGCACCTTTTTTGTAACACTCGACATTTCCGGAATTTAGATTTTCCTGTATCACTTTTCATTTGCTCTGGAAAATGCCTTTCCACTATGCGTGATGGTTTAGGTGTAGAGCTGCTTGTTGATGGCCGTGGGTGGGTGTTCACGATATTGTTATCAACTAATTTCTCTATACACTAACAAAAAATGAAGTCTGTCTAAATGTCCTTTATCCTTTTTGTACAAAATATATGCATTTAGGCAGCACATATCAATCAACCGTAGAAATTTTTTTTATAAATTTTTTTTTACTCTATTACGAGCAGCCGTGTAAGCCACCACAACTCCATCTCCCAAATCTACGCCGCCCATATTCTTATTGTAATCGAGGATAACATTAGGTTTTTCTTGACTTCTTCCTCTCTTTTCAATCATTGTCTTTTCGTTATTATGAATTGAACTGAGCAGCAATACGTCCTTTTTGTCCTTCCACTTTAAAACCATAAGTTTGCCTTTGTATCTTGCAATATATTCATTTTTTTTCAATCGGTTTGTTTTTATTTCACAGGGTATACCGATTCTATTTATTCTCATTGTCCAATGTCTGTGTTGTTTCTCTAGGTCTAGGTAAATTCTATACCCTTTATTCAGTAAGTCATGTACACTAACTTCAACACAGTTCTTGATGATTGTTTTTCTTGTGGGTAATTTGAACCATAGTTTGTGTCCTTTCCTGTATATAAAATGATATTTTGAACGTATCCAGATTGGCTTTCACACAAAATGAATAACTTGCTATGTATTGCTTCCAGGATAAATTCCCTTTCCACAATAAAAGAGACCCGTCAACACATATGTATGTCTCTTTCACAAACATAAAATGTTTTGAACTTTTCTGTCAAATTATCTATAATTGGATCGATTTTGTATGTTTTTTCTATGAGACGTATTAGGATCAAAACTCAGATTGTCTGCAAAATGTAAAAACTTACACAATAATCCAAATCTGTTTTCGCTCATAGCTTCATGAAAAAAGGGTGTTTCAATAATTCTTCTTCTAGAAAAATTACACTCTAAAGTTGGTTTTCCAATTATCCATTATAAAATTAGGAGCCCCAAAAATATCTTCATCTCAGCTTCATTTGTATCCTTCCATTTTCGAAGTCTCGAACGTGGTTTCAGCTCCGGATTATTGGCAAAAAATTGAGCGGCATACAAATTCGTTTGTTCTGTTAGTAATTTTATAAGGTCGTCATCTAAAAACTTCTTTAGATAAAATAAAGGAACTTTTTTTGAAGGAGTATTGAATGTTTTTCCCGGATGTGCAGTAAAAGGAAATGGTGGTCTTTCTGCATTTTGAGCCACCCATTCTTCAGAGACGTTGTTGCTAGGACCAACTTCATCAACTTCTTCATTATCCTCACTCTCTGTATCGCTCACTTGTGTGTCGTAGTCCATTGTTAGATGACTCCGATGACGAAGTCATAATGCGTCTCCTTCTTTTACTTGCCGGTACATTGAAACATACATCATCATCACTGATATCGCACTCATTCATTTTGATGAGCACTAAAAAAATTTTTATAAAAAGATATGAATTAAAAATAATATAAAATAGAAATATTTTTATAGCTATTGTATGTTCTTGTAAACATTTAATTAAAATAGATAAATAAAATAAGTGTAAATATGTACCTGTCACTGGTCACACAAAACACGTCTGTGGAGAGTTTGTGAGTGATTCACAATAGAGAAATTGTTCTGATTCTATGCGTATAGAATCAGATCAATTCATGTCGAGACACGCATGGATGACGTAATATCATAGTTGATCGGAAATATACGTCCTTTCCGTTCCAGGGCGCACATTAATTTTTGAGGACGTATTCATATATCGTACCCGTAATCCCTACTCGTAAATTACGAGATCTTCGAAAAGACGATCTAGTGAAAGTATTGTTGCAAATGACGAGACCACTTACCTTTACCACCGCTGCGTAGTCGCTGGTCGGCCCTGACGTATTTGTTGTGGGTTGCGAACGACAACATACAGTTAAATTATAATAATTTAATACATTAAATTTATAGAATGTAAAACAACAGTCAGTATTAAGCGATAAGCCGTGATGCAACTTGTCCTCACTATTACAGACATTGGTAGAATTACCATTTTGTGTACCTTTTAAGTATTAGCCTATTATACCTAAGTAGCCAATAATAATTAAATTACGTTAAGAAAAATAATGTGTCATTATGCATAGAACTTTAATTAAATTAACTCCTCACACATATATATATATATATATATATATATATATATATATATATATATATATATATATATATATATATATATATATATATATATATATATATATATATATATATATATATATATATATATATATATATATATATATATATATATATATATATATAGATTCGCCAAACCAGATTCCGCACCTTGATTCGTCGCAGCCTCCTTCTCCCAGTTACTCGCCGCCGTCTGCTGTTGTGTTACCTCCGTCTTTGGATTCGAACTCGGACAGTACAGTGATTTTGTAAGTTTAATTTTTTTAAATATTTAATTTAAAGTGCAGTGCGTCGTAATGGTATTACTAATATGTACCGTGTTAAATGAGATGCTGCATTATTGTAACTTTTATTTCAATAAATTTTTACAATACAATTATGTTTTATTAATGTCTGTTGTGTGGTTTTCTTTGTGTCGTTGGTCCATGTGTTGTCGTTCCACTTGATGCTGTGCCGCTTTGTGCTGTACCATTTGATGCTGTGCTGCCTGTTTTTAAAATTTTTTCTTCAATTCTATTTAATGCCTGTAATGCTTCTTCTGATTTTCTTTTTAATTCGCCAATTAAGCGATGGTCTGATGTTGTTGTTTTTAATGAGCCAATTTCACTATTTATGTAATTACTTTTCGATTGTAAGCCTTTAATTTCATTTTCCATTAATTTTTGATTATTTTCAATGTTTGTGGGGTCGAAGTCTGCATTTCGAACTACTCTATGCCCTGTAATTTCCACATCTTCACTATTAGGTTCTGGTTGATTTTCTAGGGCCTGTTCGGCTAGGTCCGTCAGCGGTTGATGTCCCAATATTAAACTACTTTGTTTGTGATCAGTTATTCTGTATCCCAATACCATTGGATTTGGCTGTGGATTGCGCATCGCCGTGTATAGTATATTACCACCGTGTGACATTGCCTCAATTTCGATACCTGTTTCAACCATAATATTTAATATGCTGTTTTCGTGGTTTCCGTCGTTACTTAGCAACGGTATTATTCCAATTCCTACTGGCGGTGTGAAATTTAATTCTGGTATGTTTTGTATGTTGCTGTAAAGATAGTTGTCGACTGTGGCGAATTCGTACTTAACGGGTTCCGCCGCTGTGTGACTTACTGCGGTTTGGTCGCCGTCTCTTAGTACTATATTGTGGATCGCTGGTTTTGATTTAAGGTAATCATATTTTAGGAACCTCCATGCATAATTTTTTAAGTGGATTGTACCGTCTGATGGTATATGTGTTTTTTCGTATATTTGTCCGATGGTGTTTGTTGCATTAAGTATTTAGACGCACTTCCAATTATTGCCGGTAAATATGAATATTTTTCGATGCTCTGTGGTTTTAACTCTTGTGTTGTTAAGTCATATATACCGTTGTGATACCAGTATTCCAATCGATTGTCAATGAATTTACCTTGGCATGCTGCACTTTGATTTTCACCCGCCACTTGTCTATGTTGATTTTGTTCACTGAAATCTCCCAATTTTTTTCCATATAACATTGTTGGTGTGATATTTTGTGATATTCCCCCATTTTTATCGTTCCGTGTTGTCCCATGTCTTCCCATATTCCAATTGTTGTTTGCGAGTTTGCGTTTGCGTATTGTACGTTACCAGATGATGCTACGAATGGTGTTCTATTTCCTAAATTATATATTTTTATATATGTTTTTTTTCACTCTTGCAGTATGATTTGTTTCCAGTATATCGTCGTATTCTTTGTGTGTTAAATACATGAATAATTTATCCCATGGTAATGTGTGTATAAACGTTTTTATCGCCACCTTTCCGTTAGCACTGTTGCTATTTGGTTTTTCTTTCAGATATGTACATAGTGTACTTTTAATATGAAAATTAAACATTTTTTTTAATTTAAATGTCTTTACGTTCATGTCATTTTTGATGCCGTTCGCTACAATAGATTGCACCTGAAGTGGAATGCCGCTGTCCATTATGTCTCCTTTTGAATGTGCTCTGAATCGGGGATAGATAGTTCCTAATATTCGTTCTCCTAGGTAGGTTTTTTCCTATTCCTGCTAATGCTGCGGTTTTTGCTAAGCTGTCGTATTTTGATGTTGGTGAGTATTTGTATACACCTCCGATAAGAATGTTTCGTCTGCTTCTTTTATTTGAGTTGTTGCGATTTGTTTAAGGTTTTTTTCGTTCTTTCCTGCAGCTATTCCCTCTTCGTATTCCTGTTGAATTCTATTGTATTCTTCGTCGTGTTGTTTGGCTATTTTATCCAATTCGTTTGTTGGTTCTCCTATATCAAGATCGTTACCCGGTCCGAGGTATTTATAGCCTGGTAATGTATATCCCTTACTACCACTTGTGTCGTCGCTGTTTTCCGCCATACTGAGTAACATTTCCCCCGCCTGTCTATTTATAGCGATGGGGTGCCAACCCTATTTTAATAAAGGAAACATATTTTGTTTTTTGATCGTTTTATTTATACAGATTACACACTTATAACATATACTTATTATTACAGATTATAAACTTACAATATAAACTTATATACTATTATTAACTTAGTGCTCTTTCCGTTTGTTCTTGGGTGTTTTCTATCGTTTCGCCATATACAGTCCAGAATGCTTCCCATGTGAATGTGTTTAATTTGAAATATTGCGTTTGTTGTGTAAAATAGAACGTTATTGTTCTTGTTTCTATAGCTGTGTTTGCTTCCCCGACACTTACAAACGTACTTATTGGATAATTACTTGCTGTGTATAGTCTACAATTTGTTACGTCTTGTCTCGATTTATATTTAACGTCTGTTGACATTGGTTGTCCTGCTGCTAATAATTTCCATTGTTCGAATTGATTGTCCGTTAACTTGCATTCACCCATAAAACACGCGTTAGCGTGTATTAAACTTGTAAAGTTAAACGGTGACGTTGGTATTAATCCTGTTAGTCTTGTAACATTGTAATGCATGTTTACTAACGATTCCATGAGCATTGTTTTTTTCCCGTGCTCGGTGGTCCATAAAAGAATAATAGATTGTTTTTCTTGTTTGTCAATCCATAAAGTGTAATTTTGTCAATTTTGCAAATGTATATGGATTAATTCCATTGTTATCTAATAAACCTACTAATAATACCAATGTTTTGCAATTTTGCAAATGTATATGGATTAATTCCATTGTTATCTAATAAACCTACTAATAATACCAATGTTTTGGCGATACGTAATGCTGTTCCAAGTCGTTCGTCGAAGCTCCGGTTAAATTGAATGTTAATCCCTTTAGGCGTTCCGCATAGAAGCCTTGTTGCTTTCGATTCATCAAAAGCTTTGTTCTCACAAATGTACAACACAAGTTCTTGATTTTCTCTGACAATTTGCGCACGTCGTCCGCTATTGTGCTGTCCTGTTTGTTCATGAAGATTGTACGATTCACCTCCAAGTGTATTGAAAGAGACGTCACACTGATTACCCCGTTGCTGAATATCGCTGGACATTTGAGATAAGTCTTCATTGGCATCAGTAGCATTGAAATCCAACTGTCTTGGAATTGCGGTTCGTTCATTGCTTTGTTCGGAAAATAGATTATTTCTCCTTTTGGTATTTCCGATATTACCTTGGTTTTGTTTAGGATTAATTCCCATTGAATGAGAGACACACATTGCAATTTTTTCATCACTTCTGGTGAGAATTTGTTTAAGTGTTGTACGATCATCGCCGGTAGTAATGTACTCCAGAAGGCAGAGAATACATGCAATTTGCGAACACTTGTGTTCTTTGGATCTAATAGTTTTTCCAAACTTACTATTATGCTCCCAGTTTTTTTGCGGTGGAGATATATATGATGTGGTAATATAACCGCCTTGTTCCTGTATGCTTAGCGATGACTTTCCAAGGAGATATCCTATTTCGGCCTGTGTTATATTTTCTGTTTCCCACTGAGCAGTCCAATTGGTCATTCTCGCCGCTTTCCTCTGTTTCTGTTTCTGTTCTAATGCCATTTGCAGTTTGGTATCCATGTACTGTTTCTTCGATGGGGCTTGAGCTAGTTTCCATTCGGCGGCTTGGCGCTTCTTCGGAGCCACAGGCTGCGGCATTGGAGGTACTTGACTGGGCGAGGGAGTAGTTTGAGGTGATGTCGTCCTCTCCTCCCCACTCGAATTCGGCGGTGTTAAAAGTTCGGATTGGTATTCTTTCTGTTGGGGGGGGGGGGGGGGGTAGTGTGTATCCCTCCTCTGTCCAATCCTCTTCTTAAATTGCTTCTGTCTCGTCCGCTAAGTTGACCATTTCCATGTCTTCCGTTTGACTCATCGTGTTTTAATAACGCCTCTACGTTCACCGATGTGATGATGTGGTATGCGCAATAGTGCATCGCCAACTGACTTGCTCGTCATTCTGCTCGTACCTTTGTATATTGTATTGATCGTGCAAGGTGTTCGTTTGCAGCCGGCGTCCAGGGGTTTTCGACATTTCACCGCCCCTAGATTGTGTAGGTAGTTGTGAAGTTGTGTGTGTATCCGTTGTGAACCTGTTGCGACATGTTTGTCAGCCGTTATGAAATTATTTCTCCGTTACGAACAACGGTTTTTTTTTTTTTTTTTTTTTATTTTTTTTTTTTTTTAGTCCCCCTGACGTGATCAGGGACTTTGTTATTACTAGTCTAAAATAAAACATCATTCCCCCATTCCCTTTTATTAACTTTTGATTGGTCGTGTTCTTTTGCCAATCCTTTTAATTTTAATTTTGGTCTTTTGTCATTTCCTCTAATTGGGCGTGTTCTTTTGCCAATTCCTTTAATTTGGTTGTGCTCTTTTTTCATCTTATTTTCTTTCTTTTCATTCATTTATTCTTTCTTACTTCTATACATATTTTCACTTATGTCATAACGTTTATCATTTAAATAAACATAATTAAAACATAAAACAATGAATTAAAAGATGAATAAATTTGTATATGGATAAGATTGAATACTGTTGTATACGGTTTGTGGTGCAAACTTCAATCATTTTACGGTCTATGAACAACAATTTCTCAAATTCCCGAGTCGAATTTCCCGGAGCCACCAGCTTGGGACCACCGTTATTTGTTACGTTTCCCAGTACCTCTTGCTATACGGTCCATGTATTGCAAGAGGGCTGGGCGGTGGTCTTCGTCCAGCAGCATGTCCGCCAGAGCGTCCGCTCTAACCCTGGCCCCAGTTCTGCACTCGAGATCGTACCTGGACGAGCCGAACCTAGGACAGTCCTCTAACAGATGTAGGACTGTCTCGGCGGTATCCGGATCACAGGCACATGCGGGACTAGTTTTAATTTTGAAACGATGCAGGTACGCTGCGAAGCCCCCGTGACCCGTTAGGATCTGCACGTGGGTCGGTGACAAACGGGTCTTCTTCAACACCCTATGGGCCACCTCTACCTCGGGGAAGAAGACCCGCGTCACCGCCCCCGTGTCGGAGGCCTCGTAGCGCACCTGCCATTGCCTAATCGTGTCCCGTCGTATGGCCTGTTTCGCGTAGGATCGCGGATACCGATCGTAGTCTGCCGCGGTCTTCTTGTGTGCGGCCCTTTTTGCCAGTTCGTCGGCTCGCTCATTTCCTGAGGTGCCGACGTGTGCTCTCACCCAGTGTAGGCGAACCGAGCGTCCCTCTGCACGCATTTCCCGGAGCATCTGCTGCGCTCCCAGGGCCAGGCGGTGTGGGGGTGCCGGGTTTGCCAGCATCTCCAGCGACGATTTTGAGTCGCTGAAGATGCCGACCTCCCGGTCCCGTGATTTTTCAACCGCCTGAACCGCCCTATAGAGCGCATACAGTTCAGCCTGGAATACCGTGCAGAAGGGCTCTAGGCGAAACGTGGAGTACCTGAACTCTTTGCCCCCCCCTTCCACCAAGTAAAAGCGGCTCCCACTCCACCGGCGATCTTAGAACCGTCGGTGAAGATCTGGGAGCCGCCCTGTTCTAGGGGGGCTTCTAGGCTCTCGTACACTTCGCCCTCGCATAGCGCTGGGTGAGGATACTGGCAAAATGGAACGGGCCGCTCCAACTCACGATCGACCACGATCTCGTCCAGTTGCTCACCACGTTTTATACGGTACAGTCTCTCTACCTCCCCGGGCCCGGAGGTCCAGCGGGAGCAAGTCTGCCAGCACGATTGCCGCCGTCAGAGAGACCGTGCGGTACGCCCTGCAAATCTTCTGGGCAAAACCCCTCTGCAGCGAGTCTAGCTTCTTGCGAAGCGAGAGCTTCGCCGCAGAGGGACCCCAGACATTTGCGGCGTACAACACGATCGGCTCAATGACGGCGACGTATATCGTTCTGATGATGTCCGAGTTCAAGCCCCAGCTCACTCTTGCAGCACATGCCAGTTGTTTGTAGATGTCCGCAGCCTTTTTACAGGCTGCGGTGACATGTGCTTCAAAAGTGAGCTTGCTATCTAGGGTCAGACCAAGCAGGCGGATCTCACTCTCAAGCGAAATCCGGACTCCGCCCATGATAAGGACTGGTGTGTCAAACTTAAGCCTCCTCGTCAGCACCATCGCCTTGGTTTTGCGTGGTGCAAAAGAAAGCTTAAATTTGACACCCCAGTCCATCACGGTCTGCAGAGTCCGATTCGCGAGCTCCTGCATTGGTCCGACCTCCTTCCCGGAAAACACCAGAACGACATCGTCGGCAAAAGCCTGGCAGTACACTCCCGCGGATTCGAGCTCCACCAAAAGGGAGTCTAGGATAACGTTCCAAAAGGACGGTCCAGCTATAGAACCCTGGACACATCCCTTGGAACTTTCCCGACTCACCTTTATACCGGCGTAATTGAGCTCTACTCTCCGGTCCTCCAGGTATGAAGAGACTATACCGTACAAATTCCTTGGGCACTCCTTGGCTACGAGTTGGGACTTCAAGCCCGGCCACCAAGCGTTATCAAAGGCTCCCTCTATGTCTAGTGATACCAGGATAACGACCTCCTTGGCCACCACACGGGTCCTGATATGATTCACCAGATCATAGAGCGAGTCCTCTGTCCCACGCTGGGGCATAAACCCATATTGACGCACGCTGAGTTTTGGCAGCAGATGCCAGCGTAAACGTCGGACGAAGAGCTTTTCCAGGAGCTTTCCCAACACAGGAAGTAGGCCGATCGGGCGGTACGACTTAGGGTCGCAGTAGTCCTCCCTGCCGGGTTTCCGGAGTATGCACACGTGGGCTATCTTCCAGGGTCTAGGGAAGTGAGACAGCTCCAGGCACTTGTTAACAAGGGCCCGGAACACGTCCTCTCCCCCCCCCCTAGAATCGCACGTGTGCATATGTCCGCGGTTAATCCGTCGTTCCCAGGAGCCTTCAGCGGGTGAATCTCTTTACACACCCGCATCACTTCTTCCCGGGTAAACGGCGGATCGTCCGCGGATAGCCCCCGAATATCGGCCGGGAGGATCCCCTCCGTCCCTTCCCTCACGGCCCGGTGAACCTCTGTTTCATCTTCTACAGTATCCTCCGGAAAGAGCACGGAGGCTAGCCGCTCCACGGACCCCTGCGGGTCAAGAATGACCCCGTTGGGGTCCTTGAGCAGCACTTCCTCACGTCTCCGCTCTGTCCGTCTAAGTACCCTGTAGATTCCGTCCCAGAGGCTCTCCTTTTCCTGTGTCGTACAAAACTCCTTCCAACTCCTCGTCTGGGCGTCCGCTGCCTGCCTCTTGTACAACTCAAGAGCATCAAGATAATCTTTGACGACGTACTGCCTCCTGCTAGGGGCGGCGCAGCGGATCCTGCGCTTCCGTCGCGTCGCCTCCCTTTTTAGGCGGTCCAGATCTTCAGACCACCAGGGTGGACGTGCCACTTTCTTTACGCCACCTTCCTTGGGAACTACCTTATTACAGGCTTCCTCAATGCAGATGACGTATTCGGACACCACTGTCTCCAGACCCCCAATGTCGTCGACCTTATCCACATTACATGCCGTCAGACTCTTCTCGGACAGTTTCTCTTGGAATGTGGATATGAATTCCGACCATACAACCTTCTTTGTGTTGTAGATACGCGTAGTGACCGGCCTCTGACTGGGCAGAGGCTGGTCCACGCGTATCGAGAAGGTGATGGAATTATGGTCGGAAGATGTTAAATTCATATCGACCTTCCAGTCATCGATCCTGCCGAGGAGAGCGGGGCTGCAGACGGTAACGTCTACAATGCTTGTGAACAAGCTGCCCCCCCTAACGACCTGGAATGTGGGTAAGTCGCCTTCATTGAGGATCTGCAGTCCAGTGGCATCCAGAAAGGAGCGGTACGCCTCACCCCTATGATCTTCGGATCTGGATCCCCACCACAGGCTTTTGGCATTAACGTCGCCACCGATTATCAGGTTCTGCGCTCCTAGTTTGTCGCAGATTCTCTCAAGTCGTACAATATACGTCTCTATGGGTTCGTTCGGCTCGAAGTAGACGGAGATCACCCCTAGCGACAGGTGGCCCGCGTGCAGCACTGCAGCGGCGATGTTTTTGTCGACGAGTCCGGGATCAACAGTGACCCCGAACTTATAAACAACGATCGCCGCTTTAACTGGTCCAGCTCCGCTGTCAGTGTTCTGGACCGTTCTCGCATTGGGTGTCTGCTGCATTACCCCGGTCCTCCCTGTATAGGGTTCTTGGACCAGGGCAACAGCAGCTCCCATGCGAGATGCCCAGCACTGCAGCTCCGCCGAAGCCAGTTTGGAGCGCTGCAGATTGGCCTGCACCATCGCTATACGGGGGATCTCTTCTTCCCTTCTCGTAGCCTGCGCGATGGTCTGCGAAAGAGTGCCCTCAGCAATATGCCACCCGAGACCGCGCTATAGAGTCCCACTTACGGAACTCCGGGCACTCGTAATCGAGTGCCGTGTGGTGGGACTCTGATGGAGGTCGCTTGCCCCTGTGGCAGTTGACGCAGGCTGGTTCCACATTGTCCGCCCTTCGCTGACACTCACCCCTGCGGTGTTTCTTTGTGCAGTACGCGCACGATTCCTCGGCCTCGGGGCATGACTTGAGGCCATGACCGAAGCCGAGGCATCGCGCGCACCGCACCAGGGGTGTCTGGTCGCGTACGGGGCGGTACTGTATTCCGATGTGTACCTTTCCTGCGTCTACAAATCGCTGCCACAGTTTAGGCGATACCTCCAGCACTGGGTGGCATTCGTGTGGGTTGCGAGCCTTCTTCCGGTAAAGGACTCGCATGGTCTGATCCCCGGCCTCTAGGTCACGGAATATACCCTTGTTTTGCCCCCTCAGATGGTCCAGGACGTCTTCATCGGTGTGAACCGTTAGGACGTCCCGGATCTCAACGAGGGGGTTTTTATTTGCCGGGGTCTCTACCGTCAGGCCGGCCGAGGCCGTCCTCAGCTGTGCTGCCATCGCCTTCGCATCCTCTTCGGCTCTACAGCGGAGGACGACCTTTTGATGTTGGGCCTTCCTGACGGTGTCAACCCTGGCTCCCGTGACCTTTGCATTCGCCACCCGCTGGATGGTCTTCAGGACCCCCTCACTGGTTTCGCGGGGGTCGACCGAAGACACTATCAATGTCGCAGCGGGTGGCGGCCGCTTTGGAAGCGCGGAGAGACCTTTGCGTACGAGTCCGCTTCCCGGACGCGGTTTCGCAACCCTGTGGCGGGCTGTACATTCTCGGTGCTAGCTTGCGGACCCGTGGGGTGGAGTTCCGCTTGGAGGGAAGGGTGTTTCGGTGTTGGGGTCATTAGGGCCGGGAAGCCCATCTCCCGGACCTCAAAGAGCACTGTGTCCAGTTTTGCGGACACCGGCTCTATGAGGTCCTTGATGGCATTTGTTCCCGCCCCCTCCCCCTCCACTCCCTTTTTCCCTCCAGCTACCTCCATCTTGTGCGAGATGTTGTGCACGGCCTCCCATATGGCGTCGAGGGGGGGTCCATAATTCGGGCAGGGGGGATTTGGGGCGATTGGGACCGGTATGACTACCTTTTCGCTCACGCGCCGAGGCAGATCTTCTAGATTAGCCTCGAGGCGCGTGAGCGATCCCGCCAACCTGGCCGACCCGTCAACCAGCCTGGTGAGCTCCTCCGGGTCTAGACGCCTGGTTTCTTTTGGGTCGGGGAACCTGCGGCTTCGCAGGTCATCGACTCCCTCGCGGACTCCTTTGAGCGACTTCAAGGGCTCAGCCACCTCGTAGTCGAGCCATGACCGCAGCGTCCCAATCTCGCTGACCAACGTCTCCACCTGTTTGGTCAGCGAGGAGATGCTGCGTTCATGGTTCCCCACGAGAGTGGCTATCTGTTTGGCGTGCGCGCGCTCCGCCCACGCCAGATCTCTGGCGCCTTCGGCTCGCGCGCGCTCCGCCAAAGTCCTGTGTCGCCCTCGGGAGTCCACCAACTCCAGGGTCAACGTATAAAAGCCCTAGAGCGAGTCGATGACCTTGTCTCTTATCTCCCGCTTCAGGTTCCCCGATCCCTCCAAGGCGTCCTTTGCCTCCTGGAGGAACTCATTGGCACGGATCTTGGCCATATCCATCGCCATACCGGTCCTTCCCCTATGGGGGGGAGCATACTTGGCCTCCCCCCCTTCCCAATTTCTCCTCCGAATAAATGGTCCCCCACCTCGGGGGAGGCCTCCGGGTCCGCTTGTTTTGGGGCCAGCGGAGATGCGACGCTCGAATGGCTAGAGCTCGGGGGGCTTGTAGTCGAAGGGTGTGCGCTTGATTGTTTTGTAGCGGCAGTGACATTCCTGCTGAGGATTCCTTTTAAAAGGTTGTCCTCGTTGCCACTGCCGCGGCAAGTCATTTCGACACCCTTTGCCCTCCGAGCTGCGACCTCCGTGTCGCTCTTGGATGGTTTTGCTGCCGCTGGACGTTTTGTGGTAGCACTGGTGGTGGGTTTCATTTTCAAAATACGTGTAAGATCTAAATTCTATAAATTCCACTATCCCTTTGGAAATGTTATCTGTAACTATCGGTAAGTCAGGATCAACTGTATTAATTATAACTGAAATTGTAAGTGAAATTTGCGTCACAAAATTAAATTAATAACAATAAATTATTAAGTATTAGAATTAATAGCATAAAATTAGATTGAAGTCAATAAATAACAATTAAAATAGTAAATTAGAATGAATTAGAATAATTAATAATTTAAAATAATTTGTGAATTGTGAATTAATAAAATTATTGTATAAGAATAATTTATAAAATAATAAAATCAAAGTAAAATGACAATAATTAAATAATAATCTAAATAATTTAAATAGTAACTTTGTAAAATTGTAAAGATAACAGAGTTTAATAATTTAATAATTAAAAGTATGGAATTAAAATAATAAATTTAAAATCATATTAATAATTAAAATTTAAATGGTAAATTTGTAGAAGTTGTAGATAACAGACTAAAGATTAATAATTGTTAATTATGTAAAAGTAAAATTTAAAAATAAAATTTAAAATAGAGTAATACAATTAATAAATTAATAATATAAATGATAAATTTGTAAAAGTTGTAAACAGCGGAATTAAAACAATGCACAATGACCAATTAACTAAAGATTAATAAGAACACTAAATCTAAGAAGAATAATTTTAACAGTAATCTGTATATAGTCAAAACAATCAGTAATAATGTAAAATATATGTCAATCTGTAATTCTCTGTCCAATGTCTATACAATAAAGTCAGTCTAATCTATCAATTAATAATTATGGACAATTATCTTGTAATCTAAAGAGGGGAGTACAAGGTTTCACAATAGTGAACCTTTAGGGGGGTCAGGGGGTGACCAACGAGATGGTCAATATTAAATTAAATTTTAAATTAAATTTTAAGTCTAAATTAATTAATTTTTTGCAGGAGTCCGTAAGGGCCAGATTGTAGCGCTCCTCTTTCTGGTTTAGGGGAGCCGTCGCACTCCTCTCTCCGGCCAAGATTGGGGAAGTTAGCCCAAGGGGGGGTGAGGTAAAAATTTTTGGGGGGCGAACAACGGTTGCAAGTGTCGGTGACATGCAAGTGTCGCTGACATTTGCAACAATGTTGCTCGTAACGATGTAGTACTCGAGTTATGTCTTCGGCCAGTTCAAAAAAAGTGATTTCGAGAATAACGCGTTTTAAGTACTATAAAATCATATTAAATGCGTATATACCTTTAATCTGCGATGCCTGCACCGTACAATTGCCTTTCTGTATCAATCTCTTCGGCTTCTTTTTCTATTCAGAACGCTTTTAATTACATGCGGGCTTCTTTTGCGCCAAAACTGAGTGACTGCTCCGCTTTCTTGATACGGTTCGCATCAATCTCCGTGCATACGTTATAGCTGTTTGGTCCAATTTTCATCCCCATGACATCGAATACGTGTAGAACTGATCGTAGTCCATCGTTGAAGACACACGAAGCAATACTAGTAGCAATATCCACGATCACTTTACCCGAATTCATAGTTTTTGGAGTCATCGCCCACTCCGTTGAGTTGAAACTCTCGTTTCGTCCGATGTAAGTCTTTCGTAGATTGGCTTTATAGCTTCAAACACATTATCGCGCATAGGTGGTTTGTGTTGATATTCGTCTAAAGTGTTCGTAGCTTTCGCTTTTTGCCACGAGCACCAAGAATCTCACCAGTCGGACAGCGGTCATGTTGCGGATTTTCATCTGTAGACATTTTGTGATCTAGCGTTGCCCAGATAGCCTTCTTCATTTCTTCAGTTGAATCACAATTCCGATGAATGGCTAACCCGTAATAAATGGACAGTTCATCAATTTACCTTTCCCTCCCAAGCCTTTTGTATTTTTTTTTCAAGTTTCGGAGATTGGTATTCATTCGTTTCTGAACGTGATCAACACGTTCTTTTTTTTTTCGTTACTGTAGTATTTTCGTAGGGTTTCGCTTCAGTAATGCCTTTAAATGTTTTCGAATCGCCATCACCGATATAACTCACGTACTTTACACCATGTAATGTTTCGGAGCGCTGGAACATTTCAATTGCCGCGTCGACCTCCATTTTTCCCGCCGATCCCTCGTGGTTTGCCTGGCATTCGCTTGCGTGTTGTTCTGCCCATTCTGCGTATTCTTCTGTCTCTTGTTTTTTACTCCAATATTCACAAGATTTGCAGTACTTTGATTTTACTATAAAATCAAGAATTTTGTCAGTGTGCCATTCGATAAAGGAAACTAAACCATATAAAGATGTGGAGAAGAAGGTGATATTGTTTTATTTTCTACAATTAACGACACAAAAATGTCATTGTTTACCATTTATTGTACTCCCCCGTAATTGAAAAATAGGTAACTTAGCTTCAAAACTAGTGTGTTGATTGTAAAACTGTGAACTCTTGAGTTTCTACTGTCATGGCTCTGAACTTCTTCTGCAGACCCTTTTTAATTACTGTTCGAGTTAATTACGACTGTAATCAAACAAATCGCGCTGGGACCTAGTCTAAACGATTCGGGGTCGTGATTAACCCTGGCCGACCTGCGATTCGCAGTAGACCAAAATAGTGTCTTATAGATCGACACTTACTTCTTGAGTAACGCCGGTGTCCTGCTTTACCTTCCGTAGCCCGTGTGTACTAACCAGTGTATAGTGTGAATGTGTGAACTGAGTAATAGCTAGGAAGGCTTAACAATCAACAAACAATCACTTTAATGTTTAACGCTAATCACAAACAACTTTCACCTATAACAACGTGTATACTCGCGTCAAGTTATTACCAAACTAAACTCTGCGATTCTCGCGGGTACTACGATAGAATTCAAGTGCCCCCTTTTTCAGTTATGATCAATAATTAACAATTACTATAAGTCATGTATTTTTCTTCGAAAACTTCATACAAATAATCTATAAAATATTCCTCTGTGTCTTCTGTTCTTTCTTTTTGTTTGATTTGAGAAATTATAATTTTATGAATCTGTACAATATTCTTCTAATTTTTCCAATTTTGTTTCTGTAACGGACGGACACACGAGTATGAGCGCACACCAGTACGAACGTCCGTATATACTACTACGTAGACTGCTCTGCCACGGCCTTTCAACACAGAAATAGGATGGTATAAGTTTGATAGTTTGACAATTCTGACAATGCCCACAGGGACGCAGTAGAGCACGCCCGTAAAATAAAACTAAAATGTTAATATTTCTATCTTTTATTTAAATATAACAACCACTTCAACATGGTAGAAGAGCGTGGTTACGTGGTTTTGAAGAAAAAGTCGTGTGAAAAGCAAATAGATACAAAGTGCAAATAAGATATAAAAAACCGATTGAGGTTATGTAGTGACAAAGCAAAAAGTTGGTTGTGAAAACGCGTCTATTTACTAGAATAAGAAGTTATATACATAAATATGGCAAGACAAGCAAAGATAGAAGACATAATGATACCTATTTTTGATGGGGCAAACTATTCAAGTTGGAAATTAAGGTTGGTTACTTTGTTGGAATACAAGGAATGCAACGAGCCCGCCATTGGAATGATGCCGGTGAATTATAAAAATGCAGAAACGGAATGGAAAAAGATGGATTTAAAGGCAAGGACTATTATTATGAGTAGTATTTCGGATAAACAACTAGAATACATCACTGAATGCAAGACAGCTTTTAATTGATATTATTAAAGTTGATACAAAATGTAACTTAGCAGACATGTTAACTAAGAGTCTAGATAAAACAAAATTTTTGAAAAAGAGGATGGAATTAAGATTAGTTTAAAGTTCAGATAATTACTTTAAAATATTGATTATGTAATGTTGTAAAATGTTAAATTTAAGGAGGCGTGTTGTAATAAGGTAAATTTAATAATCTTATTAATGTTCAAATGATACAAGTAACGCCATCTAGTACTGATTTGGTAAGTTTCCCGTGATGTGGTTTTAGTTGTGCGTCGTTTGTCTTTGCAATGAGTAGAATAAAATGTGCCCGTAAAATAAAACTAAAATGTTAATATTTCTATCTTTTATTTAAATATAACAACCACTTCAACAAAACTAACACCACGCACGTATCCAATCTATTTATAGATCGTGTACGTCACCGGGCGAGCCACCTGACGCCGGCTAGACGCCGATTGCTGAATACCCGCAAACAATGCTGCACCACCCGCCACAAAAATGCAAATATCTTAGGATACCACCGTCACACATCTCCTTTCCAAGATATAGGCCCCCGAAGTACGCCGATCTTCGCTAACACCCAGCACCGCAACCAGACGCCCCTCAAATACAATAGATAAGGGGGCACGGAGTGACGAGCTCCGTGCCAGTGTGGGACTCACCCGGGCGTGAGGCGCTCCGGAAATACCCACTAAAACCCCCCGGAGCCGTCCGCTGCATTTGGGATGGGGGCGACACGGGGTGGCTTTCGCAAGCACCGCGTCGCCCCCTGCAGCAAACCCACCAGGCCCGTCAGTGCAATGGCCCGATGGGGATGGAGGAGAAAAGTTCCCCTCCACCACTTAGCCCGCCTCTTGAAGAGAGGCATGACCAAAGGTCAGACATCCAGGGGGCGGGACAGACACCCGCCCCCATAGAAGGAGAAGAAGAAAGAGGAAGAGCAGTGGCGGGCAAAGGGGAAAAAAAACCGCAACCAGACGCCTCACGAGGAGACTGCTGATGCAGGACAGCTTCTCACAGCACACACTTCACCCACACTGTTCACACCCCCCCCCCCTTGGAGCCTTTCTTTCCCCCACCACGTGTTTACGTGAAATCCGTAAATCCGTCTTAAAAACCCCCACCTCACAGATCGTTTCGCGCCAGCGCACGCACCAGAAGATTTACAAAATCCGTTCTTCGTGAATAACTCCGCCTACCGAACTCGTATCAAATCGAGCGATACACCATAAGAAAGCGCACAGCACGCCGCTTTCAACAACACCACAACTGTAATCCAGCAACAAAAAACCACACTTTTAGAATTTTCCGCCCCGGAGCACTGAAAAACACATCCGCTTGAAAACGCGCATCAGCCGAGACAATGCCAACAGCACCTGGGGGACTACCTCTCATTAGCTGATCACTCATATTCTTGCGCGGGAATATAATAAAGGGAGGTACAAAATGACAAGGGGGGTTCATGGCAACAACATTCGTCATTAATGAACCCCTTTCCGCTGAGGTACGAGAAAGCTATCTGCCGTTTACCTTTATGTCCAATCACTTGGGGCATCTTGCTCTTCGACGGTGGCTTCCGCGATGGACGCCGCCGCCTCCTTAACCCTTAATTTGGCAGAGGTTCAATGTGTTATATATATGTAAAATTTATGTATATTTATAAGTTTAGGGTAGTAAGGAATCCAGAAAAAATTAAAAAAAAAATGTTGCGACCTTCAGGTTTCCAGGAAACCAATGTTCATCGGAGTGAACATTGCCAAATCTGTCGAGTAATACCACTTTATTGTAATGTTTACTGTGATGAACATAATCAAATTAGGGTACACATTCAAACAGGTAGTGCGGTTTACAAAATATTTTTATTTATATAAAAAACAAAACAAAGACATAACAAAATATCTTTTATAACATAATAGAGCCTCTTCTAGCATTTCACAAAAAAAAACTTAGTATTATTTTGTATGAAAATTGAGAAAACAATTACGAGATTTTTTTCCGGTAACAAAACAGAGTCTTATATTACATTTCATGCAGTACACAGTAGTATTTTTTAGGCAATATTTGCACCTCCCCATATCTTCTTTTGTATTAGGAAAGTGGCAAATATTGTCGAAACGTATGGGGCTAATGGGCCTGGGTAACTTAGGGTTCCTTATTGTTGAATTTTCAACGATAGAGTGAGAACGTACTGTTAGGAGACCGTCCCTGTTTGTCTTTTTAAAAAAAAACTACACATTGAACTACTAAAATATTTATATATTTTATAAAGATTTTACACTGTCACTGACTTCCGAATTTGAGTGGTTACCACCGAACTCCGCGAGGTTTAAATCCTGACTGTTTGAACTAAGTAAAATTTGTAATAAAGTAAACTAAAAATGCCTAATTGCAAAATTGTGCACGTGATAAAACAACGTCATAAGCTAAGACGCTGAGTGAGCTTTGTGGACATAGAAATAAGGGTTATAACAGCTCCCCCTTTTTGACGAAGCTTTATCACAATAAGATGAAGCGAAGTGAGAAATAGAATCGATCAGAATTAGGAAGCCATCACAATAATAAAATGTAGTAATTAAAATTCATCTTAAAGTAGAAAATTGAAAAATATAAAAAAAATGTTAGAATTAATAAAACTAGAAAGTATACAAAATTAGTTTTATCTTATAATAAGTGTATTAGTATAAGATTGAAACAAGTTCTAATTAGAAATTTAAATTTCGTCTGGAGGCTGTCATATCTGAAAAACGTTTGTCACATGATTTATAACTTGTCTGAGGTACTGACAAGGATTTAATAGATTTATCATCTTCAGATGTAGAGATATCAGTCATCTCAACAATATTAGTTATTCCGGGTTTATGTTTGACTGATCTCTTATTATAACATTGGTTAAAAATTTGAATACAGCATCCAGCGTTATTAGAACGACTACATTTAAAACATTTGTAAAGTCTAAAACAAATATAGAAAACTAAACAAATTATTAAAATATAAGTAAATGTAGAATAATAAGAACCATATTAATGAAATGGGATTCTTTTTGTAAATTATTTAATTCATTTTCTAATTGATCCATTTGATGGGTAGCATATTTTAATGAGTCTAAATTGATTTTGCTTAAAGAAATCGGTGACAAATATGGCAATGTTTCATTGAATATGTCCTTCTTACAACAATCATCGGTTGTTATATCAAAACTTACATCTAAAGGAGACTTAATTTTAACAGAATACGAACTACTTGGCATTAATTGGGTAGTTTTAGAGAAACCAATACAATTATCTGTTATTTTAACCATTCCTGTTCCGACTATGGAATGATCGGTTAATTCTTCATCACATTTAATTGTTAACTTATTTAAGGTTGATTGGACATATATCCATTTATTATTTATTAATTTATGCCAAATATCAATATTACCGTACAATAATTTGGCGTTACATTCAGGAGGCAATGTAAGAGTTATCTCGGTTGATAATTTCGATTCACAATTCGGATTCGCTAAAGTTGAAAATATAGAAGTTAATTCACATATTGAATATTCAGTGTTTATAATTTTACAGCTATCTAAATTGTCCAACATAGCATAATGCATTCTATCGTCACTTATAGCCGTGTAAGTATTAGAAGGTTGTATAAGAGCAAACGTATCAAGCTGTTGCGCATCGTGAGGTGTAGGCAGAGGTATGTTTTTTATAAACAATGAACTTATCAGGAGTGATCAACGGAATTTGTAAAACGAAAACAACTCTGTTCTTATAGTAATAGGAACTAAGTTCCGAAACATCAATTAAGGAATGAATATTAGTTATGTTTAGGTATACTGGGAAATCTAGTCTTTTATTAATTTGATTACTATGTTTCGATAGTTCGGTATATAAGCCTATGGGGCTTATTACACTAGGATGTAGTACATTTACCTTAGAAAATAATATAGCATTTAATGTGGTATCCAGTAAATTAGAAATAGTCAATAAAGAACCTTCAATTATATTTAAAAGGGTATTTATCTTAGTCGTATAGAGTAGTAAATTATCAGTTTTGGTAATTTGAGACAGAATTGCATTCATGTCGTTAATTTGAGAATTAAGCTTTATTTCGTTTTGATTAAGTTTATAAACAGTGGAGTTAAAATTGTTAATGGTTGATTTGATAATGTGTATATTATCTTTCATTAAATGGAATAGTTCTGTCTCGCTCTTTTGACAGGCGTTGATCGCGGCGTCATATTTTCTTGCGTCATCGGCGTCTAAGGTGCCGAATATAAACTTTAAAACTTCTCCACCAAATTCTAGAGACCTTTTGGTTTTAGTGGGTGATTTATTAGTGATAACATGAGATAAAGATTCCAATTTAATATAGTTTGATTGTATTAAAACTTCTATAGGACTACAAATATCTTTACATTGATTTATGTCCTGTGGCTGAATCTTAATGCATAGGTCTTGAGTATTATGTAATATTCTATCGATATTTTTGAGGTAAGGTTCTAAAGATATCAAATCAATGTGCGTTATAACCTTCCAGTTATCATTGTAAAAGTTAGCATGTGTAATTGGTTCAAAATAAATTCCGGGACTATGTAATATAGGAGTAATCTTGAATTCAGCGTGACATCCATACAATATGACTCTGAAAACACAGATATAGTATTGTTAGGATAGTATTATGACGTAGCGGGTTTGATTTCATTGGTATGGTATTTCATATATTTACGACCTACTTGTAATGTTACATTATGTTTATTATGAACTTTTATTATTTTGAAGGGGCCTTTCCATATAGGAGATAAGTAGTATCGCGAGAACTAGAATCGTAATATTGTTTAGACCTTTCTTTACTATTATTGATATTTTGTATAGCCTTTTCTCGGCTAAAACGCATTCTGTATTGTAGAGCGCGTATGTATTCGTGATATGTAGTATTGGTTGAGGTTTCGTATAGAGAATTTGGAATTGTTGGTTTGTAACCGTATAATAACTCGTAAGGTGTAAAGGTTGTGGTACAATGAGGAGTAGTATTATAAGCTAAAATTGCCGTAAATAAATAGCAATGCCAATCATTTTGATTCTCGTTTGTAAATGATTTAAGGTATTCTTTTAAGGTAGCATGAGACCGTTCTAATGCACCATTTGTTTGGGGATGGTAAGGGGTAGTAAATAGAGCCTTGACTTTTAATATTTCGGTTAATTGTTTGAATAAATCTGAGGTGAAACAAGTACCTAGATCTGTTAAAATCATTTTAGGAAAACCGAATAGAGACATAAAATGTACAATGTTACCGGCTATCTCGTCACTAGTAGCCGTAACCATAGGATAAGCACTAGAAAATTTTGTAAGATCATCTTGGAGAGTTAGTATAAATTTAAATTTTTGGGATCCCGATTCAGGTAAGGGACCTACAATATCAAGAGCTAAACGTTCAAACGGTTTTTTGTGGAGGTGGAAGTTATCTCCATTGGAGCTTTATTTGATTTTCGTAAAGGTTTATTAACTTGGCATAATTTACAATTCTTTACGTATTGTTCAATGTCAGAGCGCATACCTTTCCAATAATAGGCTGCTTTAATTCGATTATACATGCGTTTTGACCCTGGATGACCCGCAATATTGGAGTCGTGATTTTCCTTTAATATTTTCGGGACTTCAACTGGAGTAGGATAAATTAATTGATTCTTGTAAATATGAATTTTAATATTGGTATTATGGAAAACATAAGAAATCATATTATAGATTTTAGTATAAGATATTTTAGAAAATGGATCCGTAAAATCAGGCAAAGCGAGATCGGTAATATTTGAATCGTCACTTAAGATTTGATTCCTTAATTTTATTAGTAAATCGTAAATGTCTCTAAATTTAGTTTCTTCATAATGATGAACTTTAGTGTATAAAAAGAAAAATAATTTACTTTTATTGCTTACACGTTGAATAGTAAAAGGTTCTCGTTCGGAATTTAACAATTCAGCGGAATTCTCGAGTTGCGATAATATTTCTTCGCAGTGAGGCATCGACGAGTCAAAGTCTAGAGAAACGGGACACGCGATTGTTTTAATTTTAGATAAGTGTACACCTTGTGTACATTCTTCGATAACAGTGTTAGGACTGGGAAGAGTCTTTGTAAATTGAGCTTTGAAATAATTTTCATAAGTAGAATTATTTAGGTTGTTAGTGTCGATAGTATTAATTGGATAGCGAGATAACGCATCAGCGTTAGAATTGAGACGACCTTGTTTATAAATAATTTCGTAATCATATTCCTCAAGTTTGAGGCGCCAACGAATGAGTCTGCTGCCTGGATCTTTGACATTAAATAGCCAAACCAAAGGCCGATGGTCGGTTACTATTTTAAATTTTCGACCATATAGATAGGGACGGAAAGTTTTGACGGCGAAAATAATTGCTAGAAGTTCTTTTTCAGTTGTAGAATAATTACCTTCCGGTTTGTTAAGCGTCCTGGACGCATAGGCTATAGGTTTGTCTTTACCTATGTCGCCTTGTGAGAGAACTGCACCTACGGCATAATTCGAGGCATCCGTTGTTAATAAAAACGGCGCGGAGAAATCCGGATATTGAAGTAGAGGAGCCGTGGTAAGCTTGTCCTTGAGAATTTGGAATGAACTGTCCTGTTCAGAGGTCCAGTTGAAAGGAATATCCTTTTTCAATAACGAAGTTAGGGGTTTGGTTAATTTAGAAAAGTTTTCGATAAAACGTCGGTAGTATCCGACAAGACCTAGAAATGATTTTATTTGTTTGACATTGACTGGAATTGGAAATTCGGAAACGGACTTGACCTTATCAGGATTTGGAGAAACACCTTTATCGGTGATGATATGTCCTAAGTATGCGACTTCGCGACGTAAAAACTCGCATTTGTCGGGTTGTAATTTTAAATTAAATTTTCGAAATCTATCAAACACTACTTCGAGTTTAGAAATATGGGATTCAAGGTCATGGGAATATATAATGCAATCATCTAGATAGACATAGGCGTGGAGACCTTGAAGACCAGATAGAGCCGTATTCATCAATCGCTGAAATGTGGCAGGGGCATTTTTCAACCCAAAAGGCATTCTGGTGAATTCGTAGTGGCCAGACATGCTTGAATTAGTGCTAACAGTGAATCCTGTTTTGGGAGCGTCCTTAGGGCTCATCCTCAATTGATGAAATCCACTTGCGAGGTCGAGTGTGCTGAAATATTTAGAATGACCTAATTGGTCGAGAATATCAGTGATAAGAGGCAGCGGGTAGCTTTCAGAAACGGTGGCATCATTAAGTCGGCGATAATCTATAACTATTCTCCACTTTCTTTTGCCAGAGGCATCCATCTTTTTCGGGACCACCCACACAGGGGCGCTCCAAGGCGAAATAGAAGGACGAATAATATCTTGGTCCAGCATTTTCTGAATTTGGGTGTCAACTTCATTTTTGTGACATTCAGGGAACCGATAAGATTTTACGTGAATGGGAGGCGTGTCACCTGTATTAATATTATGCTCGATTGCATTCGTGAAAGATAGTGGTTCGCCTTCGATATGGAAGATATCAGTGAATCGAGAGCAACATTCGAGAAGAGATTTTTTCTCTTCATTGTTTAGATGAGAACAGCGAATTAAGTTTAAAACTTGATTGAGTCGATTAGGTTTGATAGTGGATATAGTATTAATTTTATGATATTGATTAGAGTCAAAATCGTTATATTCTAAAGATGTCAGCTCTACATAATAATCTTTGACCTCAATATTAGAATCAGTTGTATTTAAAACTGATATGTTTGTTTTCCCATTGGGTTTAATGCAAACAATGCAATTAGCTACGTAAACACCGTCGCATATAATATGATCTAATACGAGGGCTCCATTGTTAGAACAATGTTCCCACGATGAGTTAGAAATCGCGCATTCTATTACCGCTTCGGATCGCGCGGGAATAATATAAGTTGGTTGTGTGTAAATAATAGGTATAGAATAGTCTTTGATTAGTAAAGATTTTGAAGAATAATCAATTTTTGTCTCTTAAAATGGCTGCAAAAATCGCTGCCAATAATACCGTCATACTCTTTTAAATTGACGTCATCGGTTGTAACATGAAATTTATAATTAAAAGTTTCTTGAGAAAGAATAAATTCGAGCTGGAATGTGCCTAATGTTTCGACTAACTGCTCTGAATTATTAATGCCTTTCAGTTTTACTTTTTCAGATGAGAGACTCGGACATTCTTGTAGGCTAGACTTTTTAATGATACTGATACATGCTCCTGTATCGATGAGAAAACATAACTGTTCTGTAGAGTGGTTTGTATAAATGAATATGTGTGGTAAGGATACCCTTTTGCTATACGTATTAATTTCACATATGGGTATAACCTTTTCATTTGATTTAGGATTAGCATTCGGTGTAATTGATTTAGCAGAAATATGATGACTCGATTTATTTGATCGAGGTGTAAAAGAATTAGTAGATATAGTATGACTCAACTGATTTGGTTGAGGTTTAAAAGATTTAGTAGATATAGTATGACTCGACATATTTGGTCGAGGTGTAAAAGATTTGGCAGATATAGTATGACTCAACTGTTTTGGTTGAGATGTAAAAGATTTTACAGATATAGTATGACTCAACTGTTTTGGTTGAGATGTAAAAGATTTAGCAGATATAGTATGACTCAACTGTTTTGGTTGAGATGTACAAGATTTAGTAGATGTAGCATGACTCGACATATTTGGTCGAGGTGTAAAAGATTTAGTAGATGTAGTATGACTCGATTTATTTGGTCGAGGTGTACAAGATTTAGTAGATGTAGTATGACTCGACATATTTGGTCGAGGTGTACAAGATTTAGTAGATATAGTGTTATTCGATTTATTTGGTCGACTTATAAAAGATTTAGTAGAAATAGTATTAGGTTTCGTGTCCTTTAGAAAACGATATGATCTCGGCAGACACGTACTCGAGATCATTTTTAGTTTAAATTATCGTCGCAGGCTAGTTCGTCAGAATCGCACACGTGAACCGCCTTAACGTGGTTACTATGCGATATGTTTGGATCGGGTTGCGCGTTGTTAGTATTTTCGCGACGTTGCATATTGTATTGCCTTTTGCGGCATTGTTGAATCGTGTGACCGATGTTCTTACAATAATAACAAGTTCTAGGATTTAAGTTAATATGAGAATTAGAACTTACGTGATTTACACGTACTTGAGAATTATTTATATGTTTCTTATTTTTAAAACACTCGGATGAATTATGGCCCGATTTGTTACAAATAGAACACTGTTTATGGTATTTAGAAAAGTTTGATTTCGAAAGGTTAAATATTTTTTCCTCCTCGATAGCGCGTTGTACCGCTTCGTTTAAATCGGCAGGATTTCGACACATAACAATAGTTGAAATCGAGGGGTTTAATCCTAGCATAAAGGTGTTGAGCGCAAGATCCTCCATGGCTGCTATTCGACCAACAAGTTCTTGTTCTACCTTGCAGTTATAATGTATATCTGATTGTATTCTAGTTAATATAGATTCAATCCTTAATGAATATTTAGTTACATCTTCCGAACTAAGTTGTTTACAGTTTTGCAAATCGACCAAAAGATGGGTAGCGTGCTTTTTCTCCCCAAATGTAGATCTGAGATAACTTTTAAGTTCAGACCACGTGGAAAATGTTTTTAAACTACAAGCTACCTTCGCCTTTCCTTCCAGTTGTGATATAATAAATTTAGACAGTACAATTTGTTGATCTGGGCTGGCGAGAGACATTGCATTGTCGCAATCCGTTAAAAACGCGGGAAGTAATTCCCTGTCGCCATTGTACCCTTTTATAAATTTAGTAAGAACTGTAAGAGGAATTTTCTCGGCCATCGCTTGTGCTTTAGAATTTTCAGATTTAAGTGACATTTTTTTTTTTTTATTGATGTTGAACAAAATAGAAATCTGTTTAAGATTACAAGATATGGTAAAACGTATAAATGTAAAAGAAATAGTATAGTTTCTAAAAATAGAACAATATAAAAATGGTAGAAATAGTAAATTAAAGTTCGCTAACACGACACAGATGTAGTAAAATATATTAAAAACACTGAGATAGACTTGAAAAACAAAACACTCACTGTTTGACTACAACCAGTAGTAACATTTCACCAGTAGAGATGATGCTGAGCTGATGATGAGCTTCGACGAACTGCACGAAGTGTAGATGTTGTGTTGCGATGGTGAGTCAGGAACCTGCGAGGCTGGTGCGAGCTCGATGCGAGGTTGAACCAAAGGAATGTGTCAGTGGAGTGTGCGGAGCGGGCTCACGCTATAGAGCTGAGACTGACCGTCGTCCTGGCGTAGTGATGCGTAGCTGATGCAGGCTTAACCTTAGGTCAAGTCTTACTGTCGATCAGAAGACTGTAGTACAGGGTTCCCGGGTTTGGATGCCAGAGTCTATATGACTTCACGTCGCGAGACTTGTTTCTGACATCCCACTTCTGACACCAATTTGTTAGGAGACCGTCCCTGTTTGTCTTTTTTTAAAAAAACTACACATTGAACTACTAAAATATTTATATATTTTATAAAGATTTTACACTGTCACTGACTTCCGAATTTGAGTGGTTACCACCGAACTCCGTGAGGTTTAAATCCTGACTGTTTGAACTAAGTAAAATTTGTAATAAAGTAAACTAAAAATGCCTAATTGCAAAATTGTGCACGTGATAAAACAACGTCATAAGCTAAGACGCTGAGTGAGCTTTGTGGACATAGAAATAAGGGTTATAACAGTACGGACCGGTTCTTTTTTGTTAAATTTAGATATAAATCTTGCCGAAATATTTTCAAAGACATTTTTTTTCTGTCGTTAGTATTTTTTTTTATATAAAATCCATGAATTATTTATACATATATCTAACAACTGGCAAAATATACCTATATACCATCTTCTAGACTTGAATGGTATTTTATAAAGAGATACTAACATATCACCCAGGTCTACACCCCCCATATGTTTATTGTACTCCCTTACTATTTGAGGACAGTCAACATCTAACTTTCGCTTTTCTACCTTACAATATCACTTTATTTTATGCACAGGTGTGCATCCAACAAATGAACTTATCAGGGTGACAGGTTTATTGTCGTTCCAGCGAACGAGAGCCAGCTTGGTTTTGTCACATACGACCTGTGAATAAGCTCCTCTCTTTTTCTTTTTCATTGCCTTTTCACTAGGCAAAATAGATCCAGCTCCCCTGGTTCTATTGTTACGAATCGTACCTAAACCAAATACGCCATAATTTTCTTTTAAAATATAAAATAACTCGGGCGATGAAAAAAAATTGTCACAAAATATGGTGGCTGGCTTTCTTTGAATAGATTGACACAGAACTATTACAATTTGTGCCCCAAACCCAATTGAAATTTCTTGTTCAGTTAATTTATGAAAACGGAATGTATCTTCTCCTCCATATAGGATAAAGTCATAAATCATGCCACTTACTCCAGCTCGCACGTAATTTTTGAAGCCCCACTTGTTGGGTTTATCTTTCATGTACTGCTTTCTGTTGCCTGCCTTTCTTCCTTTATAAGCAATCATCATCTCACCTATACTATATTTGTTTTCATTTTCTTGCAGCAAACAGTTTTTTCTTATTTTTTCTGCTATTGGTCTTACTTTGTAATACCTATCAGTATCTTCTAAGCTATTATCAGCAAAGTGTAGAAATCTACGAATCTGTTGATAGCGTTTTAAACTCATTAGATCTGCTATCGGAGCATACCGGAATCTACTGCTCCAATAGTCTAGGTAACTAGGCATTGAGACAATACCCATAAGTATATGGATAGCTATAAAATCACGCATTTCGTCTTCTGTCACTTGAATAGATTTGCCAGTTTTTTGAACAGAGTATAGATTTGACTGTACGGTAATATCGGTCACAATGTCTGAAGAAAAAAACAAATTAAAATATTCTAGGGAATCTGCAGTGGGTAGGAAAGAGGCATTCATTATATTGTGGTCTTGGTTTTCTTCAATTGTAGCTTGGTGACGGAAGGTGACGCTCTTTTTCCATTTATAGGTTAGTACAAATTTCGGAACTTTCTTTCGTCTTTTAGCCAGCACTGGAGTAACGTGGGCTATAGTTTTCCTGGTAGCACTTTCAGGAGTTGATAAAGGGGCTTCAGATGGAAGAGATGGTATAGAAGATAAGGAAGGTATGTTCTCGTAGTTCGGTTCTCTAGTCAGCGTAGCTGGGCAAATTTGACGTAGAACTGGAGTCAATTGCAATGATGTTTCTGTAAAATCAAATTCAGGTGGATCGTCCCCAGTGTCATGATCTTCAGCATCAGGTTCAGGACTGCTTAAAATATGCATTCGCTCTAAAGATGAATCTAGAGATGGTGATGATGATGAAGCTAAACTTGGAGTATGCAGATCTGCCAATTCATTGTCCATGTCGGACCTATCACTGGTATCTGAGGGAGCATGCTGTATAGGCACAAGCGCCAATATTTTTGCCGTGCGTCCATGCAAAGTATGCTGTTGGCAACAGAAAATACCGAAATAAGCAAAATAAAACCCATAACTTCAAAATGTTAAAAAAAAAGACATAACTATTTTGGATTAATTTATCATTAGGTATTTGGCATCGTTTACCGTGATGAACATAACAAATTGTAGGTACTTTATAGGTTATTTGGCAATGTTCATCACAATAAACATAAGCTTTTGGCGGGTCATAAAACTTGAGGATTCACATAAAGGCACATAATTCACACACCAAAATATAACAAATAGTCTAGATAAGTTAGTGAAAGCATTAAAATACTTGAAATAATAGAAAATCAAGTGAAATCTTTATATTTACCTTGCGGAACATAGACGACCTGCGAGGCGCCGACATTTTGCTTTGACAATGACAAGTAAAAGTGTTGCCAGGTGCGTAGACTATTTTTTTTACTATTAAAAAATATTATATACGGTATGATAATATTACAAAAAATACGAATTTGGTGTAAAAATATAACGAAATCATTTTTTTTCTCATATGTTTCTCACAGTGAACACAATCAAATTAAGGGTTAAGGGCACGTTGGAACGTGCCCTTTATGTGACCCGACCTTTTCACTACGTCAAGAATGACGTTTACCTTATCCTGTACGATCCGGCTCAGCTCGTGACCGAGCTGCTCCGGATTCACGGACCCCAGTTTCCTAAAAGTCCGCTCGCGCCTGATGCGTAACGTCACTTCGGCGAGCTCCTCCTCAGCGGACAGACGGAGCTCTTCCTCCCTCCTGTAGGTGTACTCGGCCGTAGCTGCCGCCAGGCCGACGCACTTTCCTGTCCTTCCGCCAGAATGGGCCGCGGATCTCATATACGGACACCATGGTGGTATAACTCCCGCCGCTGTTGAACGATAAGCGGTCAATCGACGGGTCCCTAATTAACCTTACTACCGGCAGTACAGTGCCGGTAGTAAGGAAGAAATAAGCAAATTGTTGCCCTCCCCCCCCAGAGAACGTGGGGCAGCCCGAGCTGGAAAGCTCGGAGAGGGATTCTCCAGCGCCGGAGACGCTGGTACCCTCCTGGGGTAATACTATTTGAGAATTTGCCATTGTCATGCTTTCAATCATCGTCAAGTTCGCAGTGCGCCTGCCGAAACTGGAATGACCCACCAGCCCGCCAACCGCTATCTGGTACTTAAACCCTTGGTGCTCAGACTGAGCCCTCATCGGTAGCCCAGTACTGAGTGCGCTGCTCACACGCCAAACTCAGGAGTATTTGTTAGCAACTCTCCAGCCATTTTTAACGACAGAAGTCGGTCAGACTCTCAGCCGTCGGCCTCATTGACCGCCGTTGCCCAGGATATGCCACGTGGAGGCGGCCTGACTTCATACCCCCTACGGTAAGCCCTGATTCATCCACGTTGTATATGCGACTTGGACCATAGTTTCCTTAAGCATAGACGTCTTCGAGGAGATCAAAGTATGAGTCTACTTTTTCTTTGGTAAATCCAAAGGCTCTAGCAAAAGACGTGCCAGTTGGTCTTCTCACTGGATAGCTTGTCCTTATGGCGTTTCATAAATAATTTAAGCCATTTTTTCCAGCCATGCCAGTCGCACCAAATGGATTTTTCAACTGATTACGCCATGCTTCGAACATCTTTTCTCGTCAAGCCATGAAATTTGCTATCCATCGTCAAAATGTAGTCTACCAAAAGATTTTCTAGGGTTGTTCCTAAGACAGTATTCCTTCCGAGTGTAAAGCTACGGCTTCTTCTGGAGAAAATTCGTTTTTCTGACATGAATGAAACAAGGTAGATCTTGGCACATCGAAGTGTTTTGCAGCTTTGAAATAACCCATTTTTTTTCTCGTACTAATTTTATAGCTTCTGCCATATGCTTTTCCATTCTTTTCGCTTCGTTTTCAAATTGACGCCATTGATTCTGATAAAACCCGAAAAAAAAAAATATAATTAACAAAGTCATTAAGTCAGCTGATACGTCAGAGACCCAATTATGGAATAGTCCATAATTGGACACTGTGATCCGTCCATATTTGGATTTTCCAACTATTTCAAACTGATATTCACATGTTTATATTTAAGAAAGTAATATTATCTAATACCGCTAAAACATACTAAAGAACATCTAAAGGGTCTCTAAAAGTTATTAAAACAATTCTGTGTGCACTTCATAACTAATAATTCAGTCCAATATGTTAATAATCATTCGACTATAAAGAGTTCTACGCCTATAGGAAGAGCATTATATGTAGAAACAGACTATGCACCCTATATTGTTCATGTACAGCGTATTGAATCCACATCAAATGATGGTACAACACTCCACCCAGTAACATTTGCCAAATTTTTGAAAAGTAATGGCGTTCATAATATAACTAACGGTAGCTTACAAAGAATAGGACGTAATAGAATTACTCTTTGTTTTTCTTCATATGGTGACGCTAACTCGTTTTTAAATAATAAGAGTTTGGAATCAAATAAATTAAAAGCTTTTATTCCAACATTTAGTGGGACACGTATGGGTTTGGTGCGAGGTGTTCCTGCTGAATGGACGTCAGACGAAATTACTGAAAATATTTATGTACCAATAGGTTGTGATAAGATTTTAAAAGTGAGAAGGATAAATTATAAGGTTATGGTTGAAGGAGCCCCAGTCTGGAAACCCTCACAGACTGTAGTTCTTACTTTTGATGGTCAGGTACTAACAAAACGGATATGTCTATGTTTTAATGCTTTACCTGTTAAACTATATACCTATCCAACTATCCAATGTTATAATTGTTGTCGTTATGGTCATACTAAACTACAATGTCGTTCTAAGCCTAGATGTTACAAATATGGCAAGGAATATACAGGTGTATCCTGTAATGTTGATGAAGATTACGTCAGTTGCTGTATATGTGGTGGAAATCACTTTGCCATTAATAAATCATGTCCAGAATTTTCACGACAAAAGCAAATTAAAACTACAATCGCTGAGAACTGTATATCTTATCCAGAAGCCTCAAAAATGTGTGTCCTCCTGTAACCCGCTTATACTCTGATGTTTTAACATCAAAGATATCTACATTTGTTAGACCTAATTCAATTAATAAAAATACCAGTGTGTCATAAAAAAAACTGTTTATCGTGAACCTCATAGAACACTGAAAATTAATAAAGGTTAATAACCAGGTAGCACATTGAATTCATTAAAGATTATAATAATAGTTCATCTCAAAATGGTTGTGGTTATAAAAGTACAAATAAATAAGATCAACAGTCTATCCGTAAAATTATCATAGCACTCATTAAGTTATTAACTCAAACTCAAATAATACTGTCCAACGAGGTTACACAACTTTTAACTTTATTAAAAAAAACACACCCCTTTACAATGGATCATCGGATAATTCAATGGAATGCCCGAAGCATTAGTAATAAGAAAAATGGTCTCATTTACTTACTAAACAAATATAAACCTATGCTAGTTTGTTTATCAGAGACTTGGCTGAAGCCAAGAACTGTATTTAAAATAGTTGGTTTCTCCTGTGTTAGAGATGATCGGCAGGATGGCTATGGAAGAACAGCTATATTAATCAAAAACACCTTTTCATATACTGTTATTTCTCTTCCTCATTTTGATGATTTTTCTATAGCCGCTATTCAATTCAATAATATTTGCTTTGTTTCTATATTGTCACATAGACAAATGGCAGATGTCGATATTGGCCTGTACAAGTAATAAAGTAATCGAAGACAATCAGTATAATCATTGCGCCCAGATATAAAACCCCATCCTTCCTCTTCTATTTTGTCAAAGATTAATATCATACTTTCTTCCCTTCCTAAACCACTTTTAATAATGGGAGATTTTAACTGTCACCATCAATCATGGCGTAGTTCCTATTCTACAAGTTATGGGGATAAACTTTTAGATATACTTGATAATCAAAATTTAGTTTATTGAATACAGGCTCACCAATTAGGCGTTCTGAGCCTTCTGATAACATTAGTGCAATAGACCTTTCTATTTGTAGTCCTAGTTCAGCATCTTTAACCTCTTGGTCTACATTGCCATATACATATGGAAGTGACCATTTTCCGATTTTAATATCAATAAATAATATTAAATATGAGAAAACATTAGGTAATAAAATAAAACAACCTCATATTAGGCATAAGTTATGTAAAGAAAAGTTGTGTAATTTAAGGATGGCTGAAGAAAATAAAATATCTTTACTGCCAAAATCTTTTGAAGGTACAGGATTGTGTGCCAACGCTTTTTCCAAACTTTTAATAAGCACAGCAGATGAAATATTCCCTCTAAAAAAATCTGCTTCATCTCATATACCATCTCCGCCATGGCGGGATCATGAACGCACTGAAGCTGTAAAAAGGAGAAAAGAGGCAGAGTTAAATTACAATAATAAAATGACATCTGAAAATTTTGAAATTTTAATTAATGTAATGTGTAATACTAAAACGTTTTTGAAGGAAAAAAAAAAAAAAGAAGGTTGGAAAGCATTTTGCCTTTCAATCTCACCTTCAACAAGTTCATCAGAAGTCTGACGTAATATAAGACGCTTTAGGTATGGGATGGATAACTCTAGGAATTTAAAGTTTTCTCCTTCAATGGCTGAAACCTTCATGGACCACCTTATTTATTAAACTCCATACCATCTGCTATAAACAATAGGTCAATTATTAGTTCTCTGTTTACGCTCAACGAATTAAAAGGGGTGTTATCTATTAGAAAAGATACATCACCTGGTTCAGATGGTATTCTATGTTCGTTTCTCTCCTATCTAGGTGACAGGGATGTGTTGGTGTTGGGATATATCATCCCCAGTACAATATAGTACAAAAAATTAAACTGCCCCCAGAGTCTTCTGTATTTGCTCGTGAATGTTTTGGATTATTTAAAGCGATAGAATATATTCTTCTTATGAATTTACAAAACACAGTTATTTTTACAGGTGCTAAGAGCGTTTTACAAACATTAAAGAAATTTCCTTTTCAAAGTAAAAGTAATTTTTCAATTATTATCGATATTCGTACCAAACTCCATATATGTTACTTAAAGGGATATTGTGTGTCATTTGTTTGGATACCCAGCCAATGTGGTATCAAAGGCAATGAAAAAGAGGATGAACTAGCTAATCAAACGGTGGATTGCGGTGACTTATTCCCATGCAAAATTTATTATAATGATCTAGTTGATCTGCCTCGGCTTCATCTCTGGCAATCCTGGAATGAAGCCTGGGCGGTTAGTAGCAATGTGTTCGCGCTGGTTCTTTTATGGTACAAAATATTAGCTAAATTATGTGCTGGTAGGACACGAAAACACTGCACGGCGACAATGAAGTATGGAGTGTGGAAAATGGGACTCACCACTGTTCTCCGTTAAGAGGCCTCCTACTTGTGTACTGTGTACTCGATGACACTGTAAAACACTAATTACCGACAAACGGGCAATTAAAAGTATTTTTATTATAATGTATTGTTTTCGAGATGTTTTTCGATAAAATTCAATCACTCGACTGTTCATGCAGTAGTAAGAGGGGAAGGGGGTAAGAAAAAAAGAGAAGGCATATAAAAGGAAAAATGATGGGATAAGTGTCACCGTGCATTTCAGCGTCCACCTACCTAGACTTCAACCTTAACACAAAGTAAAATTCTATTATATAATAAGTTTCCGCCGTTTTTTAACCCAAATTAATTATTTATTATAGAAGAACGGTAATATAAATTTATTTAAAATATTGCCCATCACTTGCAACCACTTTTTCCCATCTCTCAGGTAGCATTCGAATCCCACGTCTGAAGAACTCCTTGTCTTTTGAGGCTATCCACGAATCAACCCAATTTTTGGTATCCTCATAAGATGTGAACCGCTGCGCCGTCAGAGCATGTGCCATGGACCGGAACAGGTGATAATCGGACGGTGCAATGTCTGGTGAATACGGCGGGGGGGGGGGGGGGGGGGTAACACTTCCCAATCAAGTGTTTCCAAGTACTTTTTCACGGGAGCCGCAACATGTGGACGAGCATTATCATGCAGAAGAATAATTTTTTCGTGTCTAGAATAGTATTGAGGGAGTTTTTCCTTCAGAGCTCGCCTCATTCTCATCAATTGTGTTCGATAGAGGGCTCCAGTAATTGTTTCGCTCGGATTAAGCAACTCATAATACACTACACCTAGCTGATCCCACCAAATACACAGCATAGGTTTTTTTCCGTGAATATTCGGTTTTGCTGTTGATGTTGACGCGTGGCCAGGTAATCCCCATGATTTTCTTCTTTTTGTACTCCTAATAATATTCAACAATCTATACCAAAAAAACCATGGTTCTATAAATTCAAACTTAATAAGACTGCTACATCGATTTTAATACGCATGCTGCTAGGACATGTTTGTACTCCTGCACATCTTTTTAAACTTGGGATTATAGAAAATTCCACTTGCAGTTGTGATTGCGAAGTTGCAGATTTAAACCATATTTTTTTTCTTGTACCAATTATGATACTTGTTCACTTTACAATAAATTGATAATCTGCATTTACCTTTACCTATTAACATAACCACATTACTTCATACTTTAAATATAAATATATATATCGGAGACTCGTTATCTTCACGGTCGCTCATTGTGGGCATCAGCAGGGATCCGGGCGAGAACTTCGTATGTTCCAAATACTAATTTTTATTACACAGTGTAGGTAAATCATAATACAGCTTGACTCTAAATACTTTTCACTATACACAGTACAGTTCCTAGGCTAATGTTGCTTATTCAACCGATAGTACCATAATAATCCTCGAATACAGAGTCCACGTTCTTTTATTAACGTTTACCCTCTCCAATCTAGGCTCTGTACACGTCATTTTGACGTTTGTGTATCGTTGATATTCCGAAATATTGACCCGGATGCGACATATATATAATTTATTAGCTCTGTATATAAATACTAACAATATTAGAATCTAGCTTTTCTTTTTTTTCTGTTAATTATATCCTACTGATCTTATCAAAATGTTCCTTTTTCTTTAATATCTTATGTTGTGTACCTAATTTCATTTCTCGTACACTCCATTAAAACAAGACACTGGGATATGCGTCATTAACGTCTTGCCAAACAAAGAAAAAAAAAGACATATTGGCTTACCGTTGTATTCCGAAAAAAGTATTTCCAAGCCCACTCTTCTTTAAACAAACGACATTCGGAATCGACTTTTCATTTTTTATACTCCATGTTCTTAAAAGAGGTGCTTATATTTTGTATTCAAAAAAATTATGATGTAAAGCATTATGCAAACAAGCAAGAAAAAAAGACAAAATTAAAACAAAAATAACGTAAAACATGTGGCTCGGTCCGGTCAGTGAGAGGTGGCGAGTGGCGACTCATTCGCCCCCTCCGCCCGTGCTTCTCATTTCACCAAGCTTTGCGTCCCGTATTACGCATCACGTGAACTACGCGGCTAATTTAGCTTCACCTATAGGTTATGCATATATTATTCTACTAAGTAGAATCTACTTTTTCTTCTCGACCGCCAAAACGTAATTATAACGGGCCATATACTATCCATGTAGATGGGCCCTCGGCGGGCCGAATTAAATATTTCGCGCGCCGGAGCTGGCTCGTTGGGCGTACTTTGCACATCACTAGTTTACATACATCATTTCATCGAACAACAATATCCAATGTCTGTAGAATACAGGTTTATCTCTAGCAGTGTCTGCCAAATGTTAAGATATATAGCCATTAATACCTGGCCTCAAAGATGTATTACTAAAAATCTAATTAATTGCACTTTTAGATAGTAGGGCTAAATGTTTCCCTCAAAATATATTCTAAAATTTCATCATATGCACATTGTGTTGGTTGGTGAGGGCTTGACCGATGTACAGGATTAAAAGCTTTCTAGAGCGAATTAAAGAAAGCCACTGGCGACCATTGACAATCTAAAGCGGAAGAATCCCCACCAAACAACTCATTTTCTCGTACGTGGAACGTCTTCATTATCAGGTGGAACGTTTTCAATCATTCAAATATATTTCTATCACTCTATCCTCACCCCTTCGCTGCCTTCCATACCTAGGTAGAGGAGTACTGCTACGGCTCGTGACAGATGATCTTATTGACCGGCTTTTCGCCTCTCGTGCGGACTTACCTTCATGGCACAAGACCCAGAAAAATATTATCATTTATATTTTATAAACGTTATTGTTATATGATACTATTATAAAAAACATATATTTAACTCACATCAATAACACGGGTCAACATGAAATTTGACTTTGATTGCAAAGCATTAAATTTCGGTAGTTTAGGTCGTAATTAGACGGAAAAAAAATATATGGCATGAAAAACTTTGCTTTTGTGCTTAGAAGACTGATTGAACAAAATTTTTAAAAATCTCGGATTTTAATTTTTGATTGAAAATAAAACTATTGAAATAAAAATGTTTTTTTTTTTTTTTTTTTTAAGTTTTACTATCAAATTAGCTTACAGAAAAGTGGAAAATAACTTAAAAGTGCACACTTTTACTTTTTCTTTTATGTTCATAGCTACTTTCTCTCAATAAACCCCAAATATAGTCGCCCATCATGTTTTCATTGTATTGGCCTTGATAGCGTTGTTCAAAATTCATGATGTCCTGATGGAAACGTTCTCCTTGCTCTTCGGAATAGGCTCCCATATTGTTTTTAAATTTATCCAAATGAGCATGCAGCATATGTACTTTTAATGACATCCTGCAGCCCATGGCCTTAAAATTTGTAAGCATATCCTCAACCAACTTTTCGTAGTTTTCAGCTTTATTATTTCCTAAAAATCCAGAAACTACTGCTTTAAAACTGTTCCAACTTGCTTTTTGAGTACGATTCAGCAACGTTGGAAATTTTTCATCGGCGAAAATCTGTCTTATTTGCGGACCAACAAAAACCCCAGCAAAACCTTTGCTTCCGATAACTTCGGAATTTTTTTTTTTAAGTATCCAAAAGCTTCTGAAGTTTCATCCAGTTTTTTAACAAATTGTTTCATCAACCCTAACTTAATGTGCAAAGGCGGCATTAACACTTTTTCCGCTTCAACAATCGGCTCAAATTTGACGTTCTGTTTTCCGACACACAATTCTGTTCTTACAGGCCATGACCGTTGAATATAGTGTTTAGAATCCGCTTTGCTATCCCACAAGCACAAATAACACGGATACTTTGTATATCCACCCTGTAGCCCCATTAAAAATCCCACCATTTTAAAATCTCCCATCAGCTCCCAGTTATACTCACGATACTTTACAGATTCAAGCAAAATTTTGACACTTTCATAATTTTCTGTAAGATGTACTGAGTGAGCAATTGGAAGAGACGGAAATTTATTTCCGTTGTGCAATAGAACTGCTTTTAAACTTTTTGTAGAGCTGTCAATGAATAAACGCCATTCGCTAGGGACACAGGGTATGCCAATTGCTTCAAACATACCTTTAATGTCATTACAAAAACAAAGTCCATCTTCCTTCGTGAAAAACGTTGCAAACATTTCATGCCTAGTCCGCTGATCCGTGATCTTAACATCATCAAGCAAATTCCACTGTTTTAACCGAGAGCCTAGAAGCTCTGCTTTACTTTTTGGCAAATTTAAATCTCTAATTAGATCGTTAAAATCTTCTGAAGTAATGAGATAGTGTTTTGGTTGTTCAGGTGTAGGCAAAAACTCCTTATCGGAATTACTTTTATAAGAACTAAAAGATGAGCTACTTTTCTGCGATAATTTTTTTGGTGGCTCAGGTACTGGTCGTGTCAGGTCGTGAGCAATTGGAGCAGAAGAAGATTCGAGGTCAGGATATTCAATAGGTTTTGCATTTTTACTTCTACGTCTTTTACTCGGATTCACCATACAAAAGTAGCAGTCAGTAATATGGTCTTTTGGTTCTCGCCAAATCCTTGGTATTGCAAATTTCATAGACCTTTACTCACCTCGATACCAACCTAAAAATATAAAAATAAAAATTAATATGTCTATTATTTTGGATTCATCGCTATTAAATAAAAATTGCTTACCTTCCAAACACCTTTTACAATAACTACAAGCAACATGTGGAGCCCATGGCTTATCTTGATTCCGTACAGGACAATCAAAATATGCTTCATAGGCTTCACAGAGAACGTGAGATGTCTTTAGTTCATATTTCACGTCTCGAACTTTAATAAATTGACCACATATAAAACAAAATGCATCAGCATCGTATTTGCACTTTCGTGACGACATTTTAAGTTATTCTGGGCTTGTAAATAACACCTGATGGTTGTTTATCACTCGGGTGCCATCTAGCGGCACAGTGTAAACGTTAATACCCCACTCTCACCGCGCGGTCTTTTTAAAAATATTTTTTTTTTTTTTTTTTTTTTTTTTTCAATACCCCCTGACGTGATCAGGGACCTTTTTACTACTTATTCTAAAATAAATTTTTCATTCCCCCGGTCTCTCTTTATTATATTTTGTTTTAAATTGGGCGTGTTCTTTGCCAATTTATAATTAGAATATGCTCTTTTGTCATTTTTTTCCTTAGCTGGGCGTGTTCTTTTGCCAGTTTATCTTAGTTTTATTGTGCTCTTTTATCATATTTCATTCGCTTATTATAACTTACATCTATACATAATTTAAATATTGTCATACACTGTGTGACTCTTGTCTTTTAAATAAACATAAATATTAAACAAAACAAACAATTGCTGATGAATACATAACAAACGGTTGTGGTGCAAACTTCAATCATTACGGTCTATGGCTAGCAATTTTTACAATTCCCGAGTCCACATTCCCCAGAGCCACCAGCTGAGACCACCGCTATTTGTTGCGTTTCCCAGCACCTCTTGCTATACGGTCCATGTATTGCAAGAGGGCTGGGCGGTGGTCGTCGTCCAGCAGCATGTCCGCCAGAGCGTCCGCTCTCACCCTGGCCCCAGTTCTGCACTCGAGATCGTACCTGGACGACCCGAACCTAGGACAGTCCTCTAAGAGATGTAGGACTGTCTCGGCGGTATCCGGATCACAGGCACACGCGGCACACGCGGACTAGTTTTAATTTTGAAACGATGCAGGTACGCTGCGAAGCCTCCGTGACCCGTGAGGATCTGCACGTGGGTCGGTAACAGGCGGGTCTTCTTCAACACCCTATGGGCCCCCTCTACCTCTGGGAAGAAGACCCGCGTCACCGCCCCCGTGTCGGAGGCCTCGTAGCGCACCTGCCATTGCCTAATGGTGTCCCGACGTATGGCCTGTTTCGCGTAGGATCGCGGATACCGATCGTAGTCTGCCGCGGTCTTCTTGTGTGCGGCCCTCTTTGCCAGTTCGTCGGCTCGCTCATTCCCTGAGGTGCCGACGTGTGCTCTCACCCAGTGTAGACGAATCGAGCGTCCCTCTGCACGCATTTCCCGGAGCATCTGCTGCGCTCCCAGGGCCAGGCGGTGTGGGGGTGCCGGGTTGGCCAGCATCTCCAGTGACGATTTTGAGTCACTGAAGATGCCGACCTCCCGGTCCCGTGATTTTTCAACCGCCTGAACCGCCCTATAGAGCGCATACAGTTCAGCCTGGAATACCGTGCAGAAGGGCTCTAGGCGAAACGTGGAGTACCTGAACTCTTTGCCCCCCTTCCACCAAGTAAAGGCGGCTCCCACTCCACCGGCGATCTTGGAACCGTCGGTGAAGATCTGGGAGCCGCCCTGTTCCAGGGGGGCTTCTAGGCTCTCGTACGCTTCGCCCTCGCATAGCGCTGGGTGCGGATACTGGCAAAATGGAACGGGCCGCTCCAACTCACGGTCAACCACGATCTCGTCCAGTTGCTCACCACGTTTTATACGGTACAGTCTCTCCACCTCCCGTGCCCGGAGGTCCAGCGGGAGCAAGACTGCCAGCACGATTGCCGCCGTCAGAGAGACCGTGCGGTACGCCCTGCAAATCTTCTGGGCAAAGCCCCTCTGCAGCGAGCCTAACTTCTTGCGAAGCGAGAGCTTCGCCGCAGAGGGTCCCCAGACATTTGCGGCGTACAACACGATCGGCTCAATGACGGCTACGTATATCGTTCTGATGATGTCCGAGTTCAAGCCCCAGCTCACTCTTGCAGCACACGCCAGTTGTTTGTAGATGTCCGCAGCCTTTTTACAGGCTGCGGTGACGTGTGCTTTAAAAGTGAGCTTGCTATCGAGGGTCAGACCAAGCAGGCGGATCTCACTCTCAAGCGAAATCCGGACTCCGCCCATGATGAGGACTGGTGTGTCAAACTTAAGCTTCCTCGTCAGCACCATCGCCTTGGTTTTGCGTGGTGCAAAAGAAAGCTTAAATTTGACACCCCAGTCCATCACGGTCTGCAGAGTCCGGTTCGCGAGCTCCTGCATTGGTCCGACCTCCTTCCCGGAAAACACCAGAACGACATCGTCGGCAAAAGCCTGACAGTACACTCCCGCGGATTCGAGCTCCACCAAAAGGGAGTCTAGGATAACGTTCCAAAAGGACGGTCCAGCTATAGAACCCTGGACACATCCCTTGGAACTTTTCCGACTCACCTTTATACCGGCGTAATTGAGCTCTACTCTCCGGTCCTCCAGGTATGATGAGACTATACCGTACAAATTCCTAGGGCACTCCTTGGCTACGAGTTGGGACTTCAAGCCCGGCCACCAAGCGTTATCAAAGGCCCCCTCTATGTCTAGCGATACCAGGGTAACGACCTCCTTGGCCACCACACGGGTCCTGATATGATTCACCAGATCATAGAGCGAGTCCTCTGTCCCACGCTGGGGCATAAACCCATATTGGCGCACGCTGAGTTTTGGCAGCAGATGCCAGCGTAAACGTCGGACGAAGAGCTTTTCCAGGAGCTTTCCCAACACAGGAAGTAGGCCGATCGGGCGGTACGACTTAGGGTCGCAGTAGTCCTCCCTGCCGGGTTTCCGGAGTATGCACACGTGGGCTATCTTCCAGGGTCTGGGGAAGTGTGACAGCTCCAGGCACTTGTTAACAAGTGCCCGGAACACGTCCTCTCTCCCCCCCCTAGAATCGCACGTGTGCATATGTCCGCGGTTAATCCGTCGTTCCCAGGAGCCTTCAGCGGGTGAATCTCTTTACACACCCGCGTCACTTCTTCCCGGGTAAACGGCGGATCGTCCGCGGATAGCCCCCGAATATCGGCTGGGAGGATCCCCTCCGTCCCTTCCCTCACGGCCCGGTGAACCTCTGTTTCGTCCTCCACAGTATCCTCCGGAAAGAGCACGGAGGCTAGCCGCTCCACGGACCCCTGCGGGTCAAGAATGACCCCGTTGGGGTCCTTGAGCAGCACTTCCTCACGTCTCCGCTCTGTCCGTCTGAGTACCCTGTAGATTCCGTCCCAGAGGCTCTCCCTTTCCTGTGTCGTACAATACTCCTTCCAACTCCTCGTCTGGGCTTCCGCTGCCTGCCTCTTGTACAACTCAAGAGCATCAAGATAATCTTTGACGACGTACTGCCTCCTGCTAGGGGCGGCGCAGCGGATCCTGCGCTTCCGTCGCGTCGCCTCCCTTTTTAGGCGGTCCAGATCTTCAGACCACCAGGGTGGTCGCGCCACCTTCTTTACGCCACCTGCCTTGGGAACTACCTTATTACAGGCTTCCTCAATGCAGATGACGTATTCGGACACCATTGTCTCCAGCCCCTCAATGTCGTCGACCTTATCCACATTGCATGCCGTCAGACTCCTCTCGGACAGTTTCTCTTGGAATGTGGATATGAATTCCGACCATACAACCTTCTTTGTGTTGTAGATACGCGTAGTGACCGGCCTCTGACTGGGCAGAGGCTGGTCCACGCGTATCGAGAAGGTGATGGAATTATGGTCGGAAGATGTTAAATTCATATCGACCTTCCAGTCATCGATCCTGCCGAGGAGAGCGGGGCTGCAGACGGTGACGTCTACAATGCTTGTGCACAAGCGGCCCCCCCTAACGACCTGGAATGTGGGTAAGTCGCCTTCATTGAGGATCTGCAGTCCCGTGGCATCCAGAAAGGAGCGGTACGCCTCACCCCTATGGTCTTCGGATCTGGATCCCCACCACAGGCTTTTGGCATTAACGTCGCCACCGATTATCAGGTTCTGCGCTCCTAGTTTGTCGCAGATTCTCTCAAGTCGTACAATGTACGTCTCTATGGGTTCGTTCGGCTCGAAGTAAACGGAGATCACCCCTAGCGACAGGTGGCCCGCGTGCAGCACTGCAGCGGCGATGTTTTTGTCGACGAGTCCGGGATCAACAGTGACCCCGAACTTATCTCCATAAACAACGATCGCCGCTTTAACTGGTCCAGCTCCGCTGTCAGTGTTCTGGACCGTTCTCGCGTTGGGTATCTGCTGCATTACCCCGGTCCTCCCTGTATAGGGTTCTTGGACCAGGGCAACAGCAACTCCCACGCGAGATGCCCAGCACTGCAGCTCCGCCGAAGCCAGTTTGGAGCGCTGCAGATTGGCCTGCACCATCGCTATACGGGGGATCTCTTCTTCCCTTCTCGTAGCCTGCGCGATGGTCTGCGGAAGAGTGCCCTCAGCAATATGCCACCCGAGACCGCGCTATAGAGTCCCACTTCCGGAACTCCGGGCACTCGTAATCGAGTGCCGTGTGGTGGGACTCTGATGGAGGTCGCTTGCCCCTGTGGCAGTTGACGCAGGCTGGTTGCACATTGTCCGCCCTTCGCTGACACTCACCCCTGCGATGTTTCTTTGTGCAGTACGCGCACGATTCCTCGGCCTCAGGGCATGACTTAAGGCCATGCCCGAAGCCGAGGCAGCGCGCGCACCGCACCAGGGGTGTCTGGTCGCGTACAGGGCGGTACTGTATACCGATGTGTACCTTCCCTGCGTCTACAAGTCGCTGCCACAGTTTGGGCGAGACCTCCAGCACTGGGTGGCATTCGTGTGGGTTGCGAGCCTTCTTCCGGTAACGGACTCGCATGGTCTGATCCCCGGCCTCTAGGTCACGGAATATGCCTTTGTTTTACCCCTCAGATGGTCCAGGACGTCTTCAAGATCGGTGTGAACCGTTAGGACGTACCTGATCTCAACGAGGGGGTTTTTATTTGCCGGGGTCTCTACCGTCAGGCCGGCCGAGGCCGTCCTCAGCTGTGCTGCCATCGCCTTTGCGTCTTCTTCGGCTCTACAGCGGAGGACGACCTTCTGGTGTTGGGCCTTCCTGACGGTGTCAACCCTGGCTCCCGTGACCTTTGCGTTTGCCACCCGCTGGATGGTCTTCAGGACCCCCTCACTTGTTTCGCGGGGGTCGACCGAAGACACAATCAGTGTCGCAGCGGGTGGCGGCCGCTTTGGAAGCGCGGAGATCTTTGCGAACGAGTCCGCTTCCCGGACGCGGTTTCGCAACCCTGTGGCGGGCTGTACTTTCTCGGTGCTGTTCACTAACGGATCCGCAGGGTGGAGTTCATTGTGTAGCGTAAGGTGTTTGTTAGGGGGGGGCATTAAAGCAGGGAAGCCCATTTCCCGGACCTCGTAGAGCACGGTATCTATTTTTGCTGCGACCGGCTCTATGAGGTCCCTAAGGGCCTCCGTGCCGACCCCCTCGCTACGGGGTTCTTTATCCCCCACCAACTCCACCCTGGTCGCGATGTTATTAACGGCCTCCTGTATTTCAAATAAGTGGGGGCTGTAGTTGGGGCAGGGGGGGTTGGGGACTATTGGAGCGGGCATTACCACCTGCTCACTCACGCGCCGAGGGAGATCTTCTAACTCCACTTCAAGACGCGTGAGCGAGCTCTGCATCCTAGACGCGCCACCTACTATCCTACTAAGCTCGTCTGGGTCAAGACGCACCGTTTCCTTTTGGTCGGGGAACCTCCTACTCCTAATGTCATCGACTCCCTCGCGGACTCCCCGGAGCGACTTCAAAGGCTCGGCCACCTCGTAGTCAAGCCACGAGCGCAGCCCCTCAATCTCGCCGACCAACGTCTCTACCTGCTTGGACAGCGAGGAGATGCTGCGCTCATGGCTACCCACGAGGCTGGCCAGCTGCTTGGCGTGCGCGCGCTCCGCCCACGCCAGATCCCTGGCGCCTTCGGCTCGCGCGCGCTCCGCCTGTACTTTGTGTCGCCCCCTAGAGTCCACGAGCTCCAGGGTCAAGGAATACAGACCCTGAAGGGAGTCGATGACCTTCTCCCTGATCTCCTTTTTGAGATTCCCCGAACTTTCGAGTGCGTCTTTGGCCTCCTGTAGGAATTCGGTGGCGCGTATCTTGGCGAGATCCATCGCCATGCCCGCTCTTCCCCTATGGGGGGGCAGCATGCTTGCCCTTCCTATCTTGATGTTTTCCCCCCCAGAAGATGTATCCCCCTCCTCCCCAACGAAGGCCGTCGGATCCGCCAGTACCGGGGCACTGGGTGTTGCGTCGTCTGTGATGGTTGTCGGAGGCTTATTTGGCGGTGTTTTTGTGCGCGACGCGGCCGCAGTGTTTTTGATGAGGACGCCTTTCAAAAGGGCGTCCTCATTATCGCTTCCGCGTCGCGCCACATCTACGCCTTTTGCCTCCGAACTGCGGCTTCAGTGTCACTTTTAGACAATTTAACTGCTGCTGGACGCTTAGTGTTTGTACTGGTGGTGGGCTTCATGTTGTATTGATTCTATTGTCAACTAATGTATTAATATGTCTGTAATGGTACTCGTCAAAATCTGTTTAGAACAATTGATTAAAGTTCAGCCAAGTCACTATCTATTCCAATCCAATGTCAATCAATAAATAATTAATAAGTGATAATTAAAATAACTTAAATTGTAATAAGTTAATCCGTTTATGTTTAAAATGAAGCTTGTAAAAGTTGTAAATGCACTAATATAATCAAAACAATAATAATAGTAAATGGTAATTAATGTAAATAATGTAATTAAGAATAATTCTGTATAATTTAAAATAATTCAATAAAATAATTAATAAAATGTAGGTAATAATTGTAAATAGTTAATAGTTCTGTATAATTTAGAATAATAATAATAATTAAATTGAATTGGATTAATATTAAAATTAAACAATAGATGAAATCAAATTAGAACAATAAATTAAAATTAATATCTATTACAATAAATTAATTTTGATTAATAATTAAAATTTATTTTAATTATTAAGGTTAAGATTAAAATTTAGATAAATGTCAATTTGACTTATAATTAAAGAACAATTGATTAACGATTTAAGATGTAAAGTTTGTAGAATTGTAAATACAGCAAATCTAAACAACGCACATAGAGCAATAACCTATTGAGTAAGAATAATAACACTAACACTAATAATACTTGATATATGGTCAATTGACTCAATCACAAATTATGAATTAATAATTACCAAATTGCAACAGTAATCCGTATATAGTCATTAACAACAATAATAATAATAATGTCAATAATATCACTATAATTTCTAATCAATGTCAATCTTTATAAATGTCAATTGCAACCAATTAATTACCAATTGTCATAATTACTATAATGTCATAAAAGGGGGGTGCAAGGTTCTCGCTAGTAAAACCTTTGGGGGGTCAGGGGGTGACCAACAATATGGTCCTATATTAATTATAATTAAATGTATTCTTAAAAAAAATTATTATCTTAATTTTTTAAGTCCGTAAAAAATTTTAAATAAGGAAAAATAAAATAATGGAATATTAATAATACTGTAACGCAATTCAATGTCAATAATTTAAAAATAATACAATAATAATACAATAATAATAAATCTAAGTCCCTACTGCTAGCCGCCAGCGGTGAACACGTGGACCCCGGGAAGAGCGCCAGTCTGTGTGGACAGACTGTGGCCGACGTGGACAGATCCTGGTATAATCTTGATGGGGCGTACGTGCCCCACCGATTCCGGGTTAATTGAAGCTGGTCCACCGGCGCGTGCTCCCAGGTTCGTGTTGTTCTGAAGAAAGTATTGGGGCCAAAAGATTGCCCTGCTCGAGCCGATCAAAACGAGCCGTCGCACGCCCCTCTACTCCCAGTATTTCCGGAGTTAGACCCAGGGGGGGTGAGGTAAAATATTGGGGGGGGGGGAAATGCTTCCCACGAAAGTTGGATTGGGGAGGGGGGGAGAGGGTAGGGGGGAGTGTGGGTCGAGTGCCTTTGGTCCTAGAGTCCTAGGACCCTTGGGCGAGGAGTTATGGTGATGGAAAGGAAAGTGGAAGGGGTAAGGTACTCACCCAACCCCTGGTCTCCAGCAATTACTCCAACCTGTTGGGCGTACAGGAGCTCCTGACGTCACAAGATGGCGTCCTCCACTGACGTTCAGGTGACGTTGTGTCAGCTCGTTCTGACGTCTGGACGCTGGCAGAATCTTTATCCGGTCCTCCGCTGAATTTGACGTCACGATGACGACCTCTGACGTCTGGTTAGTTTATGTCAATTTGTGTTGACATCTGGACAGTGGCCAATTCTCGATTAAGTCCTCCGCTATTATTTTTTATGATGCACGCCACACCGACGTCAAAATGTCAATAGTGTCACCCTGACTTATTTGGTTTTGACACAAGAGAGACACTGGCATGTGACACTGACGTTTCGTAATTATGGCCAATGTTGTGCCAAGACTTATGTCAGATGATATTTTTCCGGTGCGGCAATACCAGCCGATATCATTTGTGTCAGATGGTATGACAATGACGTCTATGGCACTGGCCCTATCTAGTTCCCGGAAAGTTCTCGACGGGTGGGTGGCTGCAGGGTGGGCGCAACTAGGGTGGCGTCGATGATGACGACTGTGGGTGTTTTTGGTGTGTCCCCACGTGGCTGGATACACCCAGTGATATAGCGTGGGTTCAAGGGTCGTGGGACGGTTTTTTCCCTATAAATCCGGAACTATCCAACCGATCCCTACGATTTTTGGAACACTCACTGATATAACACTGTATCACAAAGTTATCTAGGTCTTAGATTTTTAGAGTGGCCACTTAACGTTTAATAGGGGTTTCCGTGTAAAAGTCACTTTTTTGCCCGTAAATAAAAAAGTACTTACCGGAAAAATCCGAAATTTTTGGACAACACAGACCTAGTATATACACACACTTTCACAGTTTAAAAACACCACGTCATCGATCACTATCGAGCGCCGCACGCGCTTAAAGTTTTGCGATTTTTTGAAATTCCGTTTTTTTGCGATAACTTCGGACACAGTTATCGGATCTCGAAACGGAAAACACCATTCACACCGGCTTCTTAGCGCGCACGTTTTGGTATGTCACAACCCTTGTTTTTCTCGGAAAATCCTATTTTTTGGATTTTTTAAGCGCGGAGCTGCTTTAAAAATGATCCGCTCGCGGGGGCGGCTGGCGCGGGACTTTTTAAAAATATTAAAATCAATTAAAATTTATGAAAAAATTGAAAAATGAGTATTATTATTATAACTATCACAAAAGCAAACTTTATACCGAAAAAAGGTATTTTCTTTTCGTTTTTGTGCATAACTAACTGGAAAATAATAGTATAAACTTTAGGACAAAGAACGAATTTTTTTTTTGTAGAGTCGTGTAATTCAGCTCAGTCAAATATAAAAGGTCTTACCGGCCTATCACGGCTGCCGATAAATAGGTTGAAGTTGGATCAACTTCTGATCCATAACATAAAATATACTATGTAATACTACTACAATGCTGTTTTTACAATTATTAGTAATAATAATAAAGCCCTTCATTCAGACCAACTTAGTATCTATATTTACAAGATATTAAGAACTAAAACTATGAGTATGTGTATACTTTCCATTCCTGACTCTCTTGGGCCACTCTATTCCACGTTACTCCTGGTGCTTGTTTAATGTCATCATCCCACCTTTTCTGTGGACTGCCCCTTTTCCCTTCTCTAGGGTACCACTGTATCACAATTTTGCTCCATTTATCTTGGCCTCTTAACATGTGCCATTTGCCTCTCTCTATGCGGCTAGGAAAGGACTGTCCCAGCCAGTACCGTGCAGAGAAGTAGAGACGCCTGGCAAGTTCGCCGAAAAACCCCACCCGGCGGAGCATGTGGCGAGGGGTTATGTTTATGTTGCCTGGAAAATGAAGAGGAAGTAGCTGAAAGGTTGACGACGAACACCAATACTTCACAGATGGCAGTAAGATTGATTGAAACAATGAATCCATTGGCAATAAAGACCAGAACAATTTTGGATGGAGCCGAACACAAAATATCATTGTTCTGGATAAAAGCCCATGTAGGTATACCTGGAAACGAAAGGGCGGACCAACTCGCGAAAGTGGCAGCGCAACAAATTAAGACCAAACCTCATTACGACAAGGTCCCGGTTTCATTCGCCAAGAGGCAAATCAGACTCCAGTCTCTTGACGAGTGGGACCGGAGGTATCGAGAAGGGACAACCGCTGGAGTCACGAAAATCTTCTTCCCTGACGCAACATCCGCATATAGAATTGTTAGGAAATTAACATTTATGAATATACTGACGCAGGCTCTAACGGGACATGGCGGTTTTTCGGCATACTTAAATAAATTTAAATATAAGGATAACTCGTCATGCGCCTGTCAACCTGACAAAGATGAAACTATTATGCACATTCTCCTGGACTGCCCCATACACGCATTAGAAAGATATACGCTACAGCAAAAACTACACACACAGATATAATCCAAGAAAATATTAAAATTATTATGAAAAATCCGGAATACAGACAAACATTTATTGATTACGCGATAACACTGGTGAAAAAAGTAAATAACAGAAATAAAAATTAATTAAGCTCAACAATAGTACCTCGACTCATAATCTCTGATCACGTCAGAGGAACAAGTGCCATTGCCATTTAAGTCTTCTGTTTTTTGATGTTATGTCTATGATCTTCGTCGTTTTTCTGATGACATGGTTTTTTATTCTTTACGACCTTTTCACATTCAACATACTTCTTTCCATCGCATGTTGGCAGGTTTCCAGTTTTCTCGTCGTATATAGTGTTAAGGCCCATGTCGGGCTGCCATATATTAAAACAGGTAGTACGCAGGTGTTGAAGAGCTTTTTCTTTACATTAATGTGAAGAGTTTTATCTTTCTTGGCCTCTCTCATACTACAATTTCTCTTCCAGCCATTTGTTATTCTCCTCTCAACTTCTTTGGGTATAGGATTCTCTTGTGTTATTAGCTGTCCCAGATAGATATATTCATCGGTGTAATCAATTTGGTTATTTCCTAGATGTATTTCCCGTTTGTCTCTGAGTTCAACTTTATCTAGTTTTTTACTTTCATTCGCTAGTTCATGTATAATTTGTTGTATGTTTTCCGGTGTTTCAGCAAATAACACTTTAGCGAGGCTGCGTCGACATTGATTCCGAGGTTTTCCCAGTTAAGACTCCTAAAGATTGTTTCGAGAACCGCTGAGAATAGTTTTGGAGATAGAGGTTCTCCTTGTCTGACACCCTTTCCTACTCTAAATGGTTTACCTTTCTTTTCTAATTCGATTCTCGCGGTACTATGACTATATAATTTTTTTATTAAGCGGATATACTTTTGTTCGATTCCTTGTTCCTTTAGGGACTTCCATGTTTTTTCGTGGTACAAGGAGTCGAATGCTTTGGTATAGTCGATGAAAGCAATGTAGTACTCGCGCTGGTAGGCTTCATACTTATCTAAGACCTCGCGGACAACATGAATGTGATCGATTACCGAGTAGCCTTTCCAAAAACCCACCTTTTCGATAGGTTGATGTTCATTTAATGTTCCTTCTATCCATTTAATAATTATCTTGGCAAATGTCTTATGTATGTTAGACATGAGACTGATTGGACGGTAATTTCCGATGTCTTGTATGTCTCCCTTTTTATATAGAAGGATAACTAGCTGACCCGGCGAACTTTGTTCCGCCTTAATGGCAATAAATAAGCAGATTGTGTTTTTTTTTATTGGAAAAAATACAAAAAAAAATTAAATAACTACATTAATCATTCATTATTATTTCTGTATTTTAGTACATACATAGGTTGCTCTTCACTTAAGTACCTTGTTATACACGACATTTTTTGTTTTATTATCAGGCGCAAAAACAAAACAACGCAGATGGTATTCCGACCAGTGAACAAGCCACGTATAATTGACCATGGGAAAAACATGTATGTTCTAGATTTAAACCACAAACTTTTAAGGATTGGCCTTGTGATTTGTTGATGGTCATGGCAAATGCAAGACGTATCGGAAATTGAAGTCTTTTAAATTCAAACGTTATATCGGTTGGGATCATCGGGATCCTCGGGATGAGAACTTCCTCACCTTTGAATTTTCCTATCATTATCGTAGCGTAAATTACATTGTTCATCAATTTACTAACCACCAAACGCGTACCGTTGCACAGTTTTGGTTGGTTTATGTTTCGAAGCATGATTACTACGGAGCCAACCTTTAGGCGTAAATTGTGCGGTGGTAAGCCAGGCACGTCCAAAGAGTTTAAAAATTCAATTGGATAGTTGGTGGCTTCATCTTCATTTGTGACGCAGTCAATAGATTTGAATGAATGCATTGTTCCAATGATCTTATTTTGAATTATGTAGTTCAGGTCATCTACATCTTTATTCTTAGCCGCTAAAATTGCTCGCTCACTCAACCATTCATTATTTTTGTAGTTAGAAATAATATTTGGAAATACATTGTTGATAAGTTTGTTATGCAGCTGCATTCCACGGAAAGAGCCACATTCCAATTTCCCAATAACACAGCTGCATCCCACGGAAACCGCTACCTTGCAGTTTCCATGTAACAGTTGCAACATCGGACCACTGACGCTACATGCACCTGCGATTATATGGAACTCCACATCGTCATCGTGGGAATCACCCCCATCACTCGAGGCTCGCTGAAGCTCACCTCATCCGTTGAGTGCACCAAGGAAGGCACTAATGAATCTGACATCGATCAGTAGGCGCGCAAATTAGGTTTAGTCTTAATATAAGTTTATTGTAAACTTTAATTAATAAATATTAAGTTGAATTGGTTTTTTTTACGCCTCTCGGGCGCGCCCCCCATAATTGGCGCAGTCGGTAGGATCTCGTATAATACGTCGCGTACGTCGCGGGATTACGAACCTATTCGGGAGTGCTGTCCGGGAGCGATCTACACATTGATCTTCAAGAAACCAGTTCGTCGGCGCAGTTCACGAGTGATCCAGACATTGATAACTCAAGATACCGATATGTACATGTAAAGTACTATAGTATCTATCTAGAATTGCATTGTTCCGTTTTTCCTATAAGTTTTACTATTCATTCCAAGATTTTCCATCCAAGGCAATCTCGGTCCCCTAGGTTAGATTCAAATAGGATTAGTAGAAATAATTTACAAGACGTGTTTAGGAATTTAAATTTTAGTGATAGTAATAGCGATACAATAATTTATAATACTTTGATAATGGCGGAAAGCATGATCGAACAAATTTACAAGGCTCTTCGATTATCACCCGAATTCGAATGTGTTAACAAGATTTATTAAATTGTCGGATCAACTAGTTTTATAATTTATGAGAAATGATACTAGTTACAAATTAAGCAATTTGTCTCTTTTAAATGGCATATTAAACAAAATTACAGGACCTGCCGCACGCTTAATAAATTCAAACGGTATTTCAGATAGCTGGGAAGGTATTCGATCCGCCTTAATTAATAATTTTGCCGATCAACGCGATGAAACATCACTGTATAATGATCTCGCGTTGCTAAGCCAAGGTTCAATGAGTCCTCAGGAATTTTACGAAAATTGCCAAAATCTTTTTAGCACTATTATGACATATATCAGTCTGCATGAAACGATACCCAGTACCATAGAGTCGAAACGAACTTTATATAAAAAGTTAACGCTACAATCTTACTTGCGTGGTCTACGTGACCCCTTGGGATCACGAATTCGTTGCATGCGGCCTGATACAATCGAAAAAGCTCTAGAATATGTCCACGATGAAATAAATACGTTGTACCTACAGCAACGCAACGAGCACCTCCCTGAGAGGAAGATGGTTATTCAGCCTCAGGGTAGTCACTCTAATTTTAACGGTGATTTTGTGCAACCTCGGTACGTTATACCTCCTCCGCGTCAATGGCCAATACAGCTGCCGCGTTCAAATAATATAATCCCCCAGTCCTATAAGCCGATACCGATTTAGGCACCTCAGACTACTCAGTTTAGAGGACCATCACGTACACAGCAAATGTTTAAGGCACCGCCACCGAATTACAATCCGCGAAGTAATATGTTTCGATTGAGTCCTCGTAACTCACCCCAAAATCACGGCCCTCAGCCAATGAGTGGTGTACAACATTTTACTTCACGACCCTTACCACTTAAAGGGCATGATTGGTCGAAAAATGGAAATCCACCACCAACAAATTATTTTAAATCCCAAATGAATTTTAATGAATGTGCAGTTGACGATTACTCTGACTTTATTGACTATTACTACGAACCAGACTATTATAACGCAGATTACGATTATGAATATATGTATAGTGATCATGTTGATTATAAGCCTCAAAATGTTCAAATAAATGAGTATCCTGATAATAATCGAGCTAGTGACGAGGTACAGCCGTCTGTTAGTGATGAAAATTTTCAGAAATCTACTCCATTAGACAAACCAAAATAGAAATTAATTTGCAAACACAGAGGCAACTGCCATTTATACAAATTTTAAACCCTCCTCTTAGGCTACTGATTGATACGGGAGCTAATCAATCTTTTATAAGCCCTGAGGCTATCCAAAAGTATTATCTGAACATTAAAATGGACTATGACCCGTTCGAAGTTACAAACGTTTATGCTGTTAGTAAGAATGATTATTCTATAACAATACCTTGTTTTCTTGAATTTAATGATAGCGACCCAATGAAATTTTTTGTGTACCGATTTCATAATTACTTTGACGGGTTGATTGGTTTAGATTTATTAAGAAAATGGGAGTCAAAAATAGACCTAAAACTGTTAAATTTAGTAACCAAATCAGCAGTAAACTCAATTAGGTTATATAACTCTAGAAATGTAAACTTTTACGAGGAAATAATCCCAGCACATAGTTCAAAATTGATTAGAGTACCTATTAACGTTAATCACGGCGACGTCTTAGTTCCGGATCAGGTTATATGCAATTGTATTATTCACGAATGTGTAACGAAAGTAGTCCAAAGTAGAGGTGTATTGGAAATTGAGAACCCAACCGATAATGATTTAGTATTTTCGTTAGATCAGCCTATATGTGCGGACTTATTCAATACTGAGTGCACAAGCATAGACCACTCTCGAGCTAAGAATGTCATTGATCAATTGAGAACTGAGCATTTGAACATTGAGGAAAAAACTAATTTAATAACTCTGTGTTCGAAATACTCAGACGTATTTTATATAGAAGGGGAACAGTTAACTTTCACTAACAAAATAAAACATCGTATTCGAACTACAGTCGAAATTCCAGTTCACACAAAGAGTTACCGATATCCTTTTATTCATAGAGATGAAGTTAGGAGTCAGATTGAAAAAATGCTGTCACAGGGAATTATTAGACCGTCGGAGTCAGCTTGGAGTTCACCTATTTGGGTGGTACCGAAAAAAATTGACGCCTCAGGGAAACAGAAATGGCGTATAGTAGTTGACTTTAGAAAAATAAATGAAAAAACCATTGATGACAAATACCCTATACCTAACATTACGGACGTGCTTGACAAGCTAGGAAAGTGTCAATATTTTACAACTCTGGACTTGGCATCTGGATTTTATCAGGTGGAAATGAACCCTGCAGACATTGACAAAACAGCATTCAATGTGGAAAATGAGCACTTACACTCACAATACAAAAGTATCCTTTGCCTAAAACTTGTAAAGAAATAAAACAATTTTTAGGACTTCTTGGTTATTATAGAAAATTTATTCCCGATTTTGCCCGTATTACTAAGCCTCTTACGGCATGCCTGAAAATAGGTAGGAAAATTACGTTCGATATGGATTATGTAAATAGTTTTGAAAAGTGTAAAACCCTGCTGACGAACGACCCCATTCTTATATACCCAGACTTTGACAAAGACTTCATACTGACTACGGACGCATCCAACTTTGCAATCGACGCAGTACTCTCACAAGGCACCATAGGAAGCGACAAGCCTATAGCGTTCGCTTCACGGACACTAAACGATAGCGAAATTAATTACAGCACGATAGAAAAAGAGTTACTAGCTATAGTATGGGCAACGAAATATTTTCGTCCTTATCTTTTTGGTAGAAAGTTTAAGATAGTCACAGATCATAAACCGCTCCAGTGGGTTATGAATCTCAAAGAACCGAGCTCTAGATTAACCAGATGGCGACTTAAATTAAGCGAATACAATTTTACTGTTATTTATAAGAAAGGCAAGAATAACACCATTGCCGACGCCCTCTCTCGCGTTGAAATTTTTAACGAAGAATCTAGTTCAATATTAGTTAATATCTCAGAAAAAATACCGTCAAATTCCGATTCCAGAACCGAAAGTATAAATTCTAGAACTGATACCGCGCATACGGACTTAGAAAATCCAATCTTAGAAATACCTATCACAGATGAACCTCTAAATAAGTTCAGCAAACAAATCTATTTTAATGTCGTAGGCGAAATTAAAAGCAAACCAAAAATAACTAAGCCATTCATAACACATACTAGGACGAATATTCAACTTTCAAAATCGAGTTTAGAACAGGATGTAATAGATGCAATTAAAGAATACGTAAATCCAAAAATAAAAACAGGTATTTTTATTCGTGATCTACTGGACATGAGTATTACAGAACATCTTTTACAGCAATATATTCAGGACCACCGTAAACGGATGTTAAAAGTATACGAAACTATTAATGAAACTACACTTCACAGGCGTACGGAAATAACAGAAAATATTAATAAAAATCGCGAACCAGAACAGGAGTATACCCCTGAGCAACAAATTTTCATTAGGAACCCTTTAGCAAATAGGCAGAAGTTAGCACCGCGGTATACACATGATAAGGTTTTAGCAGATTTACCCATTCATATCTATACTAAAAAAAAAAAAGGTCCTACACCCAAAGCAAAATTAAAACGTATCCCTAAAACTGCCCAATTGTTGCAGGAAACCACTGACCCAATTGACACTGACTCTACCATTGACCCTACTTGACACTTCGTTAGTCGCCAAAGTAATTTCTACTACATCACCTAATGTGTACCAAATTAAGACCATTACAGGTATTTCCCGCTTTCACGACGTATTGGTAACATATTCGGACATCACGCGCCGTGCTGGAAACCTAACAGAGCGCGTGATAAAGCATTCTACCGTGCATTACATTCGCACAACTCCGGGCCACCCGTCGTCAGCCAACCACGTCGCTTAGCACCGGATAGACTTCGCATCGCCAAGCAAGAAATCGACGATATGGTGAGACTAGGTATATCTAGACCTTCAGATAGCTCATGGTCGTCACCTCTACACCTTGTCCCCAAAAACGACAATACGTGGCGTCCATGCGGAGACTACCGTGCGTTGAACGCACGCACTATACCCGATCGCTATCCCATCCGCCATATCGGAGATTTTTCTCACAACTTATTTGGTTGCACCATATTCAGTAAGATTGACTTAGTACGCGCGTACAATCAGATACCTGTTGCACCCAAACACATCCACAAAACAGCAATTGCTACTCCATTTGGACTTTACGAATTCCCCTTCATGGACCTTTGGATTATGTAATGCAGGTCAAACATTTCAAGGCTTTATAGATGAGGTACTCAGAGGCTAAGAATTTGTTTTTCCTTATAGTGATGACATTTTAATAGCTTCCAGAACAGAATATGAGCACGAGCATCACCTACGTGCTGTGTTCGAGCGCCTCCATGAACATGGTGTACTCATCAACTGCGCGAAATCTCAACTTGGCGTTTCTGAAGTGGAGTTTCTGGGTTTTAAGGGTGACTGCTGAAGGTATTAAGCCAACGACACGAAAGGTCAGTGCGTTATTAAATTACACGTCCTAAAAATATTCGAGAGTTACGCAGATATCTCGGGATGTTGAATTTTTACCGGAAATTCATTCCGAATGCAGCCCATGTACAAGCTCCTCTGCATAATATCTTATCAGGACAATGTCTTAAGGCTACTACACTAATTAATTGGACGCCAGAGTTAGAAAAGTTTTTTGAGGACTGTAAATCAGGCTTAGCTAATGCGACTTTGCTTGCACACCCAAATCCACGAGCACATCTAGCCAACATGACGGATGCCTCAGATAGTGCTATAGGCGCAGTATTGCAACAAAAATCAGATACAGACTGGGTTCCTCTAGGATTTTTCTCGAAGAAACTGAACAACGCTCAACGTAAATATACCCCTTATGACAGAGAATTGTTAGCTATTTATGAGAGTATCAAATACTTCAGATTCATGGTCAAACATAAGCCATTCACAGTGTTCACTGATCACAAGCCTATCACATCAGCCTTCAAAAATAACTCTGATAAATGTTCACCCAGACAATTCCGTTATCTCGATTTCATATCACAATTCACTACAGACATAAGATACATCGCAAGCGATCGTAATCATGTGGCTGACGCCTTATCACGAGTAGAAACTATCAGCAAGACTATGAATCTTAACAAAATACACACTGCACAAGAAAGGCAGTGAGCTACAACAACTTGTTGAAAACAATTCTTCTTCACTGAAATTACAGTTATTACATTTTTTCTGACTTCAGGAAGAAATTATATTGTGAATCAGCACTAGCTGAGCACTAACGTCTCCTCGTTTATACTTACCTTCAGAGTTTCGGCGACAAGCCTTCGATACAATCCATGGACTCAATCATCCTGGAGCTAAAACTACAATCAAGTTGATTGAACAGCACAGCATGTATGGCCCAATATACATGAAGACTGCAGACTTTGAACTCGTACGTGTGTTGACTGTCAGCGTTCAAAAGTTACACGCCACACGAAGCGCTCATGTACATGTTGATATTATTGGACCTGTTGAAGTGGTTGTTTTATTTAAATAAAAGATAGAAATATTAACATTATAGTTTTATTTTAGAAGCACATTTTTTCTCATTACAAAAGACAAGCGACACACAACAAAAAAAACATCACGGAAAACTTCCCACTAGATGACACTAGATGGCGCCACTTGTATCATTTACATACATACATACATATGCTCACGCCTGTATCCCCGAAGGGTTAGGCAGAGGTGAAGTAGCGAACTACAACCACCCACATTTCGCCGAGCTTAGTTCCGTCCCAGATGTGACAGGGGGCGAGCCTGTCGCCATCAATCATAGCCTTGTATCATTTGAACGTTAATAAGATTATAAAATTTACCTTATTACAACAGGACCACTACCGATTTCGAATGGTTTCAAGTATTGCTCATACGCTGGCCTGAAGTCATAGCTTTAGAAGACATCAAAGCTGAAACTGTAGCAAAAGCTGAAGCTGAAAGCAGAGACTGGATATCACGCTTCGGTTGTCCGCAAAAAATCACCACTGATAGGGAAAGGCAATTTGAAACTTATTTATTTAAAGAATTGTCTAAATTAACAGGTTCCTGTCGTATTTCTACCACGGCTTACCATCCAGCAGCTAACGGACTTGTAGAACGTTTCCATCGGCAACTGAAAGCAGCAATTATATGTCACTCCGATCAAAACTGGTATGACGTCATTCCATTAATACTTCTTGGGATAAGAAACGCCTGGAAAGAAGATATAGGAAGTTCCTCAGCAGAGCTTGTATATGGAGAAACTTTAAAGCTTCCTAGCGATTTTTTCCTTGCGTCATCGGTTGCAGAAGTTATTGATTACAGTGACTTTTTATCACGTCTGCGCCGCTACATGTGCAATTTGAAACCTACAACCGTAATACGACACGGAAAATCTAATATTTTTGTTCATAAGGATCTGCAAAAATCATCTCAGGTCTTTCTTAGAACTGATGCTCTTAAAAGAGCTTTACAAACACCGTATACTGGACCGTATAAGGTTATCAGCCGGAGCGATAAAACTTTTAAGATAGATATAGCTGGTAAAATTGTTACTGTTTCTATCGACAGACCTATGTCTGCTTATTTACTCAGCGAGTCCCTGACGCCGCAAGGAACTACGAAGTGTCCGACTCAACCTACGTCACACGATCTGGCAGAAAAGTCAGGTTCCAGGACTTTTATCGACCGTAACGGTCTCCGGGGGTGGGCTGGTGTAGCAACCCGATCATTGTCGTCCGCTCCCGCGCATCTCATCCGAGGTGTCGGGCGAGACGACCTTTGCCGCGTGGCCAGTCGCGAACCGCCCACGACACCGGAAGGCCGCGCGCACGCTCATCGACAATATATATATCATATGTATCGTGCTAAACGTATAATTATATTCGCGTTATACAAGTATATGTGGCTTTTAATTATAACGAACCCCACAGGTCCTTATACTCTATCTTCTCAACTTTTAGGGTCGGGGCAGCTTCTCTTAATCTCTTTGATATTGCGTCTACCTCACTCTTATCATTGCATCCTACCACAAATTTCTGGTCCCTCACCTTCCTGAGCTTGTCTATCCTTAAACCCGTTTTACCAGCGTCCACTGCTCGCCTTATCTTCTCTATGACCTCAATACTCGTTTCGTTCTCATCACTTGACGATATTATTACTGAGTGTGTTGAACTTCTGTTTGTTTTTGGCAGACACGAATCCGAAACCATAATATAATAATAAAGCCTATTTATTTCCAATCTAAAGTTAAGTATAAACATAAATATATTTCAATTGTTACTTATATGTTTATTATGACTTATAACTATATTGCTTTTAGTCACCATTGATCGGAACCCCTTCTCGGGTAAAGGCCTCCTCCAGCTTATTCCAGACCTCTCTATCTTTTGCTTTGTTTATCCATTGATTTCCTGCTATCGCTTTTATATCGTCTATCCACTTTTTTCTGGGGCGCCCTATTCTCCTTTTTCCTGTTGGTCATTCCCATATAGTTGTCTTTAATGTCCATCTTTTGTCTGTGTATCTGGCTATGTGCCCCGCCCATCTCCATTTCTGTGTTAGGGTATAGTGTAAAGCATCTATAACTTTTGTTTTTTGTCTTATCTGTACGCTTTTCACTTTTTGTATTTTTCTTATTTTTAGTATACTCCTTTCCATAGCTTTCTGGCATGTTATTAGTTTATCTTTTATTTTGGTGTTGTATGTCCACGTTTGGCATCCATATGTAAGAGTAGGTAAGACACAGGTATCTAAGACGGTTTTCTTAAGGTGAAGAGGGAAATTCCCTTTTAGAATTTCCTTCAGGGACCAGAAATTTTTCCAGCTCTTATTAATACGTCGTTCGACCTCTTGTTCTTCATTTTTATCTTCGAATGATACTTGCTTTCCTAAGTATATATAGCTGTTGACATATTCGAGCGGCTTACCGCTTAATTTTATAGCATTTATGTGGCTGTTTGTCATTATTTTCGTTTTATTCTCGTTCATTTTGAGGCCTACTTTTTCACTTTCTTTATTTAAGGTGTTCATCATTTTTTCTAGCCGAATCCGAAACCATATTTAGTTTAAATTATCATTATCTTTTAATTGTAGAACATGCACGTCAGATTTATTACTGTTACTCGAATTTGGTGCATGCGTAGCGGATAATGGCACCGAACTATTTAAACCATTTCTATATTTTAGTTTTCGGCACTCGTTAATTAAATGACCAAATTTTTTACAGTATTTACATGTTTTATTGTTGTTTAGTGTATTATTATTATTATTAGATTTACTTTGGTCGTTAGTATAATTTTGTGAAGTTTGATTATAGTTTATTGGATACATTTTGGGCTTACTACTGAAACCTAAAATGCAACATGAATTGGAAGAGGAAGACATGTTGCTCCGACCCTAAATAAAAATGGGAAAAGGGTAGGGAGATGATGATAATTTTGGGCTTACTACGTTTATATTTATTTCTAAAACATTCAGAAGAGTTGTGTCCGCTTTTATTACATATTGAACAATTTTTTGTTACGCGAGATAATTTTGTCAAATTATATAACTTTTCCTCCTTTATGGCAAGAGTAATCGCTTGAGACAGTGTTTTCGGGTATCTGCATCGAACTATATGTGAGAAATTAGAATTCATTACAAATAAAAATACGTTGAGCGCTAAATCTTCCATGGTGGCAAGTCTGCCCGGAGTTTCTTTTAATTCGCAACTATTATGTATGTCGGACAACAATCTTGTCAAACATGTTTCTATGCGTAATGAAAATTGTGTAATGTCTTCTGTGGATAATTGTATGCAATTTTGTAAGTCTACTAATAGATGGGTTGAGTGTTTTTCTCCCCGAAAGTTACTTACGAAATTTTTAATTTCGTGCCAATTATTAAATTCTTTTAAGCAACAGGTTGTTGATCAGTGCTAGCTAATGACACAGCTTTGTCACAGTTTGTTAAGAATGCAGGTAATATTTCGCGATCGCTACTATATGGTTTAATAAATTTTGTAAGGAAAGAAAGTGTGATTTTGTCACTCATTTTGGAAGCCAACATTTTATGTGTTTGGTCTTCCCGTAAAGAATTTGAAGAGTAGGAAGTCGGTTCCGCTTCTGTGACTTTTAACTTTTTAGGTGGCATTAATTGAAGTTATTATAATTATTATTTTTTTATGCAGGACAGATGATCAGATACAATATAAAATATATTAAAGATAGAATATATATTTTTTTTTTTTTATAATGGACAGCACAGTGACTGCACTGGACCTGATGGTAAGCACAGTGCAATCCAAAACAGCGATGACTGACACTGAACAGAGTTCACTGCCAGTCACCGCTGTCATGCTGGCCTGCTTAAATACCTCTTCACGCCTCTTTTGAAGGACCCAATATCATATGAAGGAGGGAACACGCTGACAGGAAGACGGTTCCATAACCTCACAGTGCGACAAAAGTATGAGTGAGCAAACTTTTTGGTTCTTGAAGTTATGGGTGTCACCGTGAAACCGTGACACCGAAGTCCTGCCCGCGTGGTTCTGTTATGGAAAGGAGAGGAGGGGATCAGATCAAAGAGCTCTTCAGAACACTCGCCATGATACAAACGGTAGAAAATGCTTAGAGAGGCTATGTCCTATAGGCTATGAGGCTATTCAAAATAATAAAGTAAAACATAAATTTGTAGATAATAAAATATGACGTTAAATAGAAATTCGTGATTGTTTTAAAGTCATTTATAACTTTGAATATTCTGGAACAATTACACGAATTATTTTACTCACAAAGTTAAAACAGCATGCACGAACATATTGATAAAAGGTTTTTTCTAAAAATGTGAGAAATACGACCAGGAAATCCTCGAAGCTTTGGATCGGGTGCCTGGCGACTAAAGAAGTCGTATTGCCGTGTACCGCGAAGTCTATTGCGTTGTCCGTGAGAAACATTGAAATAGATGTGGTGATGAAGAATAAAGATGATGAGCCAAGAGTCTTAGGACGAGCTAACCTGATCACTGGTTCTCTTGTATGTGATGTTATTCTGCGTTGCGGGCTTGCACTTAATAGTGAAGGCTTATCGTCTAACACAGTTAAGGGAAGCAGTGCGGGCTCTGGAGTGGGTTCCGGAGGCTGATCGTCGACTACTTTTCTTTCTGAGTAGCGCGGGCTCTAGGATGTACCCAGAGGCTTACCGTCGGCCACTTGTTAAGACAGTTGTTCACAGATGCACTTTTTGAACCCCAATTTGTTTTTTGGGATCCCACTTCTGACACCAACATTGTTAGGATGGCAAACCGTGAGGTCTTTTTAAAAAAAATCAAAAAGTTGGAACACGAGCACACACTTTTATTAGAAACAGAACAGATGTACAGACCCGTTAATTGACTTACATAGACTGACTCGTTATTGAATGACAAAGCTTTTATATATTCTAAATTATGTTTACACTGTATTTTTATGAACATTATTAGGGCATAACAGGACGCTTGGGATATAATGATCACTTGTACGTGAGGTGGCAAGCGACTTGACCATAAACTGCGTAAAAATTCGTCATTTACGCTTTCAGCGGCTAACGTCTTCAAATGACGTAAAAATTGCGAAGGATTCGTGTCCCCGAGCTCTTCGTGAGAGCAATTGTGTTATTTGACGTTCGCGCGAAAAAGACAGCCGTTTAATTTGCTTCCGTCTCAATTTCTCGTATTTACCTGTCGGTGGCGAGTTTTTTTACGATATCCTTTATTTCGCGAATATACTGTTGGTCCAATTGAGAAATGACGAGGTAAAATTTCGTCGTATCTTCCTTGATGCAGGATATTTGAAACTGTGCTTCAGCTTGAACAAACTAAACTTCGGGGTCTTCGGGCCAAAATGGAGGTAGGCGTACGGGCACGTGGTCGACGGAGTGTCTTACAGCGTCTTGACTTTCGTCGTCCTTAGCGTTAGTGGTCGACTTATTTTAATGTGTGCGATGTCTAACGCAATGTTTTCTTTATCGGAGGTCACCAACTGTAGACGTATAGTTTTGTTCGACGTTTAATAAATACAGCGCGATTATCACGTTACGATGTTTATAACGTAACCGCCATTCGACACAGGCACGGCCGCTCGCCGACTCGGAACCGGTTTTCGCGATTGCACCCCGCGCGTCTTCTTCTAGCCGCTCTCGCCAAGACCAGTGTTGCAATAGTGTTGGAGCAGTGTGACTAGTGACGTGTTGCCACAGTTCCTTACCCACTTCTGGTCGGGCATTTTGTTACTAAAAATATAGGTGAGTCCATTTTTGACTAAATAGTCGTGTAAGCAGGTAAGGGGATACCCATATTCTCCACATAGAATCAAACAACTTTCTATTCATCAGCTAGTGGCAGTTTGATAGGACACTCAACTCTTTTTGTGTGTCCTTGTTTGACCTTATTTAAAATCGTGCGGCGAGGTGTACCAAATTGTTTTTTCAAATTTGTATGACGAAATATCCTTATTTTCTACGAGTCCTACAGCAATTTCTAGCAAGCTGTTGTCTTAATCTTTATATTTCCTTCGTGGCTTGTCCATCTTGGTTGTCTTCCAAAACAATAGGAAAACTAGAATAAGTATAACAGTTCAACTATATTGTCAAACAAAAAAGCAAGAATTTGTTGATTTAATATCCACTGAAGTTAATTATTTTATTATATAATATACTTATAAAAAAAAAACATTATTAATTAATAACAAAAATAATTTTAAACAAATAATATCAAAATTAGTTAAAAACGACGGTGTTATCGCGTAACATGCATATTAATACACATGCTTCCTTTTTAGAAGTATGTTAAAATCAATTTGGTAGCCTAGGCTATGTTATGTCGCCTGGTTCAAAAAAAATTGCCAAACTTTGCCCATTTGATATTTTTTCACTAAATATACGTTTAATTCCATCGTTAACAATGATAAACGTTAAATCAATAAACGTTTTATAAAATAAGTATAAACAAGTTATAAATATACATATTTTAGTGACTTACTTGAAAAGTTTTTGCGAAACAATATAACCTACCTCGACGCACTTCTGTTTAAGACACTGCTTTCAAAAAATAAGGCTTGCTACCAACATAATGTCAAGTTATAAAAAAGTTAAAATTACAGCTAATGTATGTTATTGATAGGCATATTTAAGTGACTAAGAAGAAATTTCAATTCACCCCTACTCCAACCTGGAGTTTGGATAAAACATCCTGAATATCAAGACGCGTAACGTTAGATCTATCATCGGCTATAGGCCAAGAGAATTCCCCATTTCCGATTTTTCTTAAATATTTTACACCAAATTTCATCTGGTTTATATTTAATGATCAAAGCAATATAAAATTGAATTGTTTTACCGGTGGTAAACTTTATCAAAACTTATTTTCCGACGCCAAGTTCTTCGCTCATCGAATCTGGTTGTTCTTCAATGCTTTCAATGACAATAAGTCATTGTCTCTGTGTTACTATTAGATTCCAAGAATGGACCATCAACAGAATCACCAGAACCAGGTTGTTGAGGACAAATTAACCTCTTTCAATAAATTTTATACATTCGATCACGAGAATAGTTAAATTTCTGCACAAGCCTTAAACACACACACACACGTAAAGCATAGCAAAGAAACATAAGATATAACATATGTACCTCATGTGTGCGAAACAGATGGCCAATAATTTTTAATATAAGGTTAACTATGATCAAAATGTACCAGTATCCGTGCCGACCGCCGGCAAAGTTGTGTCTTCGGTCACATCATTCGTTCACGCATGCACGCCTTACAAAGGATTCAGAATCGCTTTATAAGGAAGGCAGTAGGTGGCCAATGGTTCGAGAGAACTGTGGATTTACACAGGGATCTCAACATGCCCTCCATTAGGTCCGTTTTTAAAACCCAGTGTCGCGCATTCTTCGAACGCGCAGAGACACACTCGAATCCCCTCATCGTGCGAGCCGTCTCGTACTTGCCAGGACGTAAGCCGCGTCGTATACGTCGGCCGCGTAGGATCTTATCGTGTCGCGACGATACCATAACTCGTAGTAATAGGATCTTCCCTCCTTTACCTCGTACAAATGCGTGCCAGCGCCCACGCCCGCGAAACCGCCGTTCCCGCCGCCGGGGACAGGCGGCTAACTTTGCTCCCGCACACACACACCGGGTCCCCCTCAGGTGGCGACCCAAGACGTCTCGTTCCCCAACTGGGGAGGCTCTTGACGTCGCCGCCAGCGCGATACAGTAACACTGCCCAAGCATTGAGCAATTACACGCACAACACTCCATACACACTCCTGCACATAACACGCAGGTACATAGGTCCTGTAAGGAACCTTTTTTTTTTTTTTTTTATTAATATAAAAAACGCTTTCATCTTCAATTTGTGCATGTATATCTTCAGGTTTTAATAAAGTGCTTGTTGAGGCGATGTTATATGCTACTGAAGTACCGCATTTAAACAAACTTCCATCGTGTAAAATGTAAATGTTTTTGGCAACATTTATCACAGTAATACTAAGTAAGTAAGTACCGAGCAAGACTCGTCGTCTTATACTAATAATGTAGGAATTCAAATGTACAGTGATTAAATTTGCACTCCTATTAAAGTGATGTACAAATGATCAGTAAAAAAATTAAGTGAGATTACTTATAATTTAAAAAAAAAAAGAGAAATTAAATGAACTTACGGTAAAGTAACAAACAACTATTAAGATTTAGATTTCGGACTTCCCAATAACCTGTGCCCATGGATCTCCAACTTTCTACATGAGCGCAGATTTCGTGTCCTTGTTGACGGGCACAATTGTACATCCCCTGAGACACATTCATTGTTATGCAGATGATAGCACGGTTCACGGGTGCTACGTTAGTAAGCCTGGCTGTGGGCGGGGAGACACAGAAAAGAGACTGAAGGAACTTGTCATTGAACTTAACCAAGTCTTGACCCGCATATCCACTTGGGGAGCAAGTAACATGATTGAGTTCAGTGCCAAGAAAAAGCAGGTATGTGCCTTTACTCAAAAAAAAATCCCCAATTTCACCCAACCCTACTCTTACCCAGCTTGCAATGCGTGACAGCCTAAATATCCTAGGAATGGATAATCGGAGCGACCTAAACCTCAAGGACCACATCGACCATGTCATCTCCACCACATCTCGGAGACTCGGAATCATAAACAGAGTGCGACGGTTTTTCCTGCCCGACCAGCTGTACCTACTATATAAGGCCCAGGTTCGGCCGTGCATGGAATACTGTTCGCACCTCTGGGATGGATCCGCTAAATATCTCATCGATACCTTAGACAGGTTGCAGAGGCGGGCTGTCCGCATTGTAAATGATACAGGTATCACCAACTCCATAGAACCGCTTCTATTGCGCAGGGGCATGGCTTCTCTAAGTGTATTTTACCGCTTGTATCATGGCGAGTGTTCTGAAGAACTCTTTGAGCTGATTCTCTCCTCTCCATTGCATAATAGAACCACGCGGGCGGGATTTCGGTGTCACGATTTCACGGTGACACCCATAACTTCAAGAACCAAAAAGTTTGCTCTTGTCGCACTGTTTGTGAGGTTATGGAATCGTCTTCCTGTCAGCGTGTTCCCTCCTTTATACGATATTGGGTCCTTCAAAAGAGGCGTGAAGAGGTATTTAAGCAGGCCAACATGACAGTGGTGACTGGCAGTGAATTCTGTTCAGTATCAGTCGCAGCTGTTTCGGATTGTTGTGGATTGTTAACATTATGTCCAGTGCAGTCACTGTGCTGTGCAATAAAAAAAAAACAAATTAATGCTGTAGCTGAACGGAAGAACCGTACAATTTACAATAAAGCTAGATCATTAATGTTGGAGAATCCAAACTACCAAAAATATCGTTAAACGTTACGAAACGAAATCTTCAGCTTGTTTTCCCGTACATAAACTAAGATCGAATCGTCCTCAGATTTTTACGGATTATAACACAAGATCACAACCTCTTGAACTAAACAAACAATCAAGTGTGCTAGAATTACGTTGGATACCCGATAATGATATACTTCAATTTTCTGTCAACATTAATACGGGTAGTCTAACAAAAAAAATTATCCTGTCGAATACTTGATCGATCCTCTCGGGGTGCTTAATGCTTCCACTATAACACTCAAAATATTATTACACATTTTAATGGCTGCTTAAATTAGGTAGGGATGGCCCTGTTCCTCAAACAAATTTAAAAAAAAAGTTATAGAAAATGTTCACTATTTATCTTTAATAACAGTCCCTCGACATGTGCTATGCGCTGACCATGTTTCAATAGAACTTCATTTTGCTTTACAGGAAGCATACGGTGCATGCATATATATCTTCGTTCCATCAATGCTGCGGGCATGGTATCTTACATCAGTACATCTACTTTGCTCTAAGAACTATCTCCGCTTAAATCAACAACAATCGTCATCGTAACAATTCCTCGTCTCGAATTATGTGCGGCATTATTATGAGCAGAACTCACCGATAAGGTTGTTAGTGCACTGAGATGTAAAATAAAGACAAAAAAATACTGGATGTATTCTACTATTATTGTTTTTAGGATGGTTTAGGTTTGAGCCCGGTTATTTATGTACATAAGAGTACATAAAAATCTCGATTTTGCGAAAGAAGGTCCAATCTATGGATATGGGATCGCCGATTAATCCAAAGTGAGTACTAAATTATCTGATTATCTGATATTATCTGATTTATTCTACTGAAAATCTTTCTCAAACTGCAAACCCATTTTTCTCTCAAAACTCCCTTTGTTAAGGTGGTGGTTGACACGATATCTATCTAATATCTATCTATCTAAATTCTATCTGACCGATTCCTTTGAAATTTTGTGATAATCTTCTTTATACATCTCTTTATCACTTGGACCTTGGATTTTGCAAAATTTAAATTTGAAATATTTTAAAAAAAAATCGTCGAAAAGGTCGAAAAACAGAGGTAAAATTTTTTTTTTTTTTCAAGTGGACGCCGTTTTGTGAATTTTTTTTTTCGGCCAAGGTTTAAGATATAGCGACATCATTACTAATTAAGAATTTTTTTTGTTTGTTCGATGTAGATCTCTACAAGAGTTGGAATCATGTCAACCAGGGAGCACCGTTTGACTGGCAACCCCCCTTCACCGGCCTGTCACTGGATGAATTTTCGATTTTTTTTTTATAAACTTTAAAAATCAATAATATTTTATTACAAAAAAATGGATATTAAAAATGTTTTTTAATTTATTTTTTATCCTAGTTTGAAAAATACCAAAAAGAAGAGCTCTAGACCAGAATACCCTCTAAAGATACATCGTAGTACAGATAAAATAAAACAGAGCTTGACACCTTACAAAGAAGAAATTAAGATAAATGGCATCAATGTCAAAGTTTTAATTGATACCGGAAGTGATGTTAATTTAGTCAAGAGAACATTACTTTGATGAAATCATAAGCGAAAAAATGTAACTATAACCTCGACTTGGTACAAACGCTTACAGGAATAGCTGCAACAAAATTCACACCAGAGGTTCATTTACAGCAGAAATCGAAATGGATGAGTGTTATTTTAATGCTACTTTCCACATTGTTGAAAATGATTCTATACCGGTTAATGTAATACTGGGAAATCCAGTACTGAACGACGTAGACATACATTTTAGAGCCGGAACCGTTTTTTGCTAAGAACCTTACCACACTAGATGACCAGAAAGACGTCTATAATTTTGGTAATATTAGTGGCGAAGATATAGAAAAGTTAAATAATATGATCAAAGATTACGATCCTAAAAATAAATTTAAAGAATTTAAGGTTGCATTAAAGATTTTACTTACTGATGAGACTCCGATACAGCAAACCCCACGACGTTTTATCTCCATTAGAATTGGAAGTAGTAGACAAACAAGTAAAAGAAAGGCTTGAAGTAGGAATAATTAAACCAAATCAATCGGACTTTGCCAGTCTTATTTTGTTGGCGAAAAAGAAGAATGGACTCACTGGATATTTCAGAAAGTTTATTAAAATTATTTGCTTATAGCAAAGCCCTTGACTGATCTTTTAAAGAAAGGAGTTATTTTTAACTTTGACCAAGATTGCGAAAAAGCTTATGAAGAGTTGAAGAACATTCTATGTCATTCCCCGTCTTGAAAATCTACGATCCAAATCTGGAAACCGAAAACTGCACACAGACGCTAGCGCTGACGGATACGGATTCTGCAACGAAGTCCAAAAGACAACCAAATGCATCCGGTTCATTTTATGAGCAAGAAGACATCAAGCACTGAAAAGAAGTACCATAGTTATTATTTAGAGATTTTGGCTATAGTTGAAGCTATCAAAAAAATGTAGAGTATACTTACTAGGATTTAAATTTAAGATTATCGCAGATTGTTCAGCCTTGACTATGACTCTTCAGAAAAAAGATTTTACCTCCCAGAGTAGCTCGTTGGGCGTTGATGCTAAAAAGAATACGACTACGTCATTGAGCACCGCCCTGGAACACGTATGAAACATGTCGATGCTCTCAGCAGATACTCTATGGAAAATTTATATCGCTTTCCCGAAACTGAAATAGGACTCCAAAGTGGTTAAAGTGCATAAATTGTGAAAGATTTAGTCGCTTGAGCGCTGAAGATCTTATTAAGATATGATTAATGTTTATTACAAATAACTACACTATCATGAGCATAACTACGCTAAAAAAAAACAAAACCGCATGAAGATCACAATTACTGTAAGACTGAAACAGAAGTATAAAAGCATTAAAACTGGTAATTTCTAAATAAATTTAAACTATGTTTGTTCATTCGTAAAATACTATTTTTACATGGTATAGGTTTGATACAGTGTTTGACCACAATCTCACCTGAAGTTAAGTAACGACGTGGGTGGACACACTGAGCCTAGAGGTACTGGTTCTCAAGTGATGCTGCCGGAACACACCTATTGGTATTTGGCGACAGGTTTTATAACATGAGGGGTGATAGCTACCCAGGCGGGCATTATTTTGAAATATTCTACCAACCAAGCTATGGTTTCCTCATCGCATGATTTCTTTCAGCGAAAGCTCAAGCTGATTTTTAGAGTTGGGTAGGAGGATTTGAACCCGTATCCATTGACGCCAAATCTAACTGCCCATACCAAATAAACCATCATCCCATCAAAATTAACAATTTCAACGATAACATTTATACAATAACAGACTGCTTTTAAAACGCCCCCTATCTAAAATATTTATTTTGGCCCCCGGTTTTAAGATTCATAATTGATAGTGATTGAATCCTATTATATTTTCAGAAATTCAAGTTGCACCATCTATAAATGAACAAGACCTAGAACATTTCACCTCACATAATACACCTACTACAAGTTTGTAAAAATGGATCATTTCTTAATCCAATAGCACACAAAGGTAAACAGTATGAAAAATATAATTTTATTACATATGTCGCATCCGGGTCAATAGTTCGGAATATCAACGATACACAAACTCCAAGTGACGTGCACAGAGCCTAGATTGGAGAGGGTAAAAACGTTAATAAAAGAACGTGCACTCTGTATTCGACGATTTTTACCGGTACTATCGGGTTGAATAAGCAACACTAGCCTAGGAACTGTACTGTGTATATTGAAAAGTATTTAGAGTCAAGCTGTATTGTGATTTACCTACACTGTGTAATTAAAAAATTAGTATTTGGAACATACGAACTATTTATTTCTCGTCCGGATCCCTGCTGATGCCCACAATGAGCGACCGTGAAGATAACGGGTCTCCGATATATAAGTTTATAAAGTGTAGCAATTAAAGAAACTTCAACCTTTCCATACATTTATATTTGTTTACAAAGTGGTACAACCATTATGTTAGGCATTAAACTCTTATTTTCTTATAACAGAAATTCCCCTTTCCCAGCTACACCTAGAACATTAAAGAAAAAAAACCCCCCCCCCCCCCTCCCCCCCCCCCCTCCCCCCTCCCCCCCCCCCCCCCTTTCCCCCATGTGTAATTTTAAATAAAAAGGCCCACTATCACGGAAATGTGCTGGACTGTATTAGGAAATATATAAAATCTCAGAGGGTAATTGATATTCCGTAATAGAGCTTCAAAGAGCATTAAAAGTTCTGTAAAGATTAATTCATTTGAAAATTAACAGAAAAATTAAATCCCTTAGCCAAGCCAAAAATTATTATGTGAATGCAAGTAAATCAATGCATAAAGAAATCTCAAGTAAGGACGATTTTCTGTTGAGGTAAAATTAATTTCACTAGCAATATTAAAAACAAAGCTCCAAGTGTTATAAAATGTTTCACAAAATATTTATTTTACCTACTAAATATACTTTGAATAAAAAATGATTGCAAAAATTCAATATTGAGGCAGGAATCAACTATCTAGTATTTGATGCAGTGAAACAGTAGGTAAGATTTAGTTTGACTTCAAATTACTCATAATAATTTTTACATAAGTAATATAGAAAAAAAATGAAGTTAATAAAATTGCTGATACCCAACATTATTTATTAATCTTAACAAAATAGATTAAATAAATTACTACAGAAAAAAATACTTTACATAAGAACAAGTGTTCAAAATAAAAAAAAAAAATTTTTCCAGTAGTTTTTGTATGTATTGTCTTTTCACAATCCTCTTGGTAGACTTATATCAATGTATTTTTTCATATATGTTTTTCTCAGATAATAAATGGGAAGGAAGTAACTAAAAACACATTGTTCAATCCAATTTCCAGGAAAAATTAATGAATTGCTGACCATGCAAGGTTTTTATGTTAAGAGGTGCAATTTACAAACTGAGAGGTTTCGCCCAAAAAATCTGTCCGATCATACAGGACGGCCCCCACTGAACTCGGTGCTTGCTCTGGCAGGATTGCTTCCCTAGGTACCTGAGGTTGAGGGAAGCCCGCCCTTCCTGTATGAGGCGAAGAGAGGACTGACCGCGGAGATCTGGATCAAGGACAGGGAAAATGCATTTGAAAAGAAAGTGAGCCCTCAAACCCTTCCCCATCCGTCAGAGGAAGTGGAAATAGATGTGGAACTGGAGAAAAGCGATGCTAAGGGAGCTAAGAGTAAGACAAAACCGGAACTGGCAAACCTTGACGAAATATTTACAGAGATGGGAGCAAAAATTGAAGGGAAAGTGGGAGCAGCTCTGGACTAGATGGAGAGAAGGGGAGGAGATCGAATTCAGGAAGTATAGATTAGAACACTCACTGCCACAGTTCTACCAGGCAGAACTGTTTTGCCCTCACAAAGGCATTAGAAATAGGCCTAAAAATTGGAGGGGCAAAAAAAAAATCCTCAGTGATTCGAGGGCAGCCCTAGAAAACAATTAAAAAGGAAGGGACTACTTTTCACCCCCCCTCCTTTAGCCCCCCCCCCCCCCCCCTTCGCGTCTTGCACCCCCCCCCCCCTGCAGGGTGACGTGGCGAGATAATTAAAAAGGGAAGGATTAAAACTTCTGCGGGTGGTGACGATTGCCTCCGGTTTATGCTTCAGATCAAAGCGCATACTGGCAGAGCTGGAATATGAGAGGGCTGACGAGCTCACCAAAGAGGCCGCGGCGCACAACTGCGCAGAAAAACCAAGGCTGACTACGACCAATGCCCCTATTTCCTTCGTAAAAAAGGAAATTCGACATGAAACAGCCTTGGAGTGGGAAAAAAAAACGTTACAGCGTAGAAAAAAAACATCACGCGGAGGGTGGTAAACTAAAAAAACCTTTTTTTTCCCAGCGCTGCGATGGCCCTTCACACTCGCAGGAAAAAAAAACTGGGTTTTCTCGCCCGCCTTAATACAAGTAGTGACAGGGCATGGAGCCTTTGCGCACTACTTGTATCGCTTTTTTTAAAAAAAGAAGGAGCACCCAAAATGTCCCTGTGATGACGAAAGTGATCAGACGGCCCTTCTGGTAGTCTTGGACTGCCCCATATTCGAGGGGAAACGAATGACGCTGGAGTAGGAAATTGAGATGGAGCTCAATCGTGACAATTTGAATCGGTTAATTGCTGGAGAATTTAGCGGGGAGAGATTTAAAAATTACTGCGAAGAAATAATAGGGTACTGCAAAAGAATGAATAAATAACAAAATTATACATTAAGGGGAAAATTTAAATACATTTCATATATATATATATAATATAAGCACAAAAATGTCTTTGACTTGCGTCAGAGGATGATGGAATTTAAAAAAAAAAAAAAACATGGGCTGCATGCGACGACCAATCATAGGTCAACTCCGGCGCATCGATAGTCCTCCATGATTGATAAATATTATTAACAACTAATATTTATAAATACTTTGTAGCTGCGACTACACAAGACATTACGCATTTCTCATTGTAAATAGTAGCTCATTATACCGTCAAACAAATATTGTGTTTCCATTCATCTGCCCTCGAATAAAATATAAAACTTTTACATAATCTAGTATTCAAATACTAGACCACGTAACACGCCCACCATAAATAGTATACTTTATGTATTGACTTACAACGTTTTAAATAAAACAGAACATTATTCAAAATTTCACTGATCATTCCATTGTCATTTTTAGATAAATAATGATGATTCATGCCATTACAATTTATACATGTCTAATGCATATTAATTGATTACAGGTAAAATATTGTATGAGAGTATTCTCATATACTGCTATATGCTATACTGCTATATAGTCATATACTGCTCAGTTTTGTAAGTAATTTACAGATTTTTTACTTGACGTTTTTTATGCTAACATAAATTAAACAGTTTTCTTTTGTTATAGTTCAATATGCAGATGGAACCAAAGTAAGTGAAACATTAAAGAATACAGCAGATATCATTTCATTCTTTGATGATCTATTTGACTCTCTTAATGGAGCAAGTACGTATAATAAAAGAACAAAGGGGAAACCCCTACGAAATGCAGTGACAGTATCTTCAGGATATCATAATTTTTTGGAAGAAGCTATAAATAAAATAGAAAATATCCGATTTATTAATAATATACTGTAGCACTACGCAATATATTATACACGATGCAGTACCGCGTGCACACACCTGTTGCGCACCCCACTCGTCATTCCCCACTATTGCCTTGCCGCCCGGCCACCGACTTTAGTATATAAAGGCTTGCACGCCAGTCACTCTACCAGCAGAGATTCTCGCTTGGTCAGCCGAGGCGTGGCACACGCATGCCGGTCCGCTCGCTCGCCGAGATAGATCGCCCCTGCGCCCCGCCCGCTTCGTCCCGCGGTCGTCATCTATTGTGAAGCCGACTACCTGGAACGCGCCGTTTCTCGGAAAGGGTCACGAAGATACGCATCGCGCCGCGACTACAAGTGAAGACTTGTTTATAATATTCGGTACTCCGTATATTATAGAAGACAACCGTACTTTTCAGTACGAATTCTATTTAACTGTGCATACGTTCGCGCTCACCTTAGGGTGAGGAATCGTGGTCAACCAAACAATCCACTCCCTTTGGATGTGGTCGCCCACTGGAAAACCTAACGGTGCCAACTAAAGGTGGTGCACAGGGTTCAGCAGGTTCCCTGGGGACCCCCTTCTGGGGTCGCCGCCATACCGGAACTTGGCGCGTAATCACGCCGAGTTTCCTTCTGTCTCACCCGATTGTCCGATCCTGCTACACATCCATCCCCTGGGTGCTGTTTGGGCGTCTGACCCACGTCCTCGGCCCTAGGGCTTGATAGGGCTTCCCCCTAGGCCTAGTAGGTTCCAATCTCCTTTGGGTCATTGCACCTCGACTCAAAGGTCCCTTGCGAGACTCGCGTAGTCTCTTAGATTTTTTGGCGCGCCCCCCTGCCCCCTTCCGGCAGGGCGGTAGTACACCCCCCCGCCCTCTCGCCGTCCCGGGATGGCCGACCCTTTGTTGTGGAGCGTCAGGCTCCTTAGCTTTGTTAAGTCGCTACTCGCGAAGTCTCCCGAAAAAACTCGCTCGGGAATTCGCGAGTTTTAGAAATAGCTCGCAGGCCCCGTCCGTCGCGCGAGCCCCGCAGCCGTCCGCCGCGCTCCCGCAACCATTTTTCGTCACGCTTTCCCAACGCGTCCGCAATTGCCGGTCGCGAATATTAACGCTCCGGAGCGTTTCCGCCGTCCGCGCTCTCAGCCGCCCGATCGTTCGTTCGCAGATAGGGAGTCCGTTAACTCGGATTGTAGGGTCGCGTTCGAAAGATCCCCATACCGTCCGCCTTCAGCGGACATTATTAATGTTCCGGACGGGAACAGTTTCTCCCCGCTATCGCCCATTTAACCAGGCAGGACAGGCGTCCGAGCCTCATGCCTAGGTTCGCCGAGCCCTCCGTTCCAGTCGTCCGCGGGGTTTTCAGACCTCTGACGATATGGACGTTCGAGTTTGACCCCGCTGGGGGGGTGATTTGGTAGTTCATCACCCCAAGGCGAAAAAAAAACAAGCGGAAGGCGGCGGCTTCTCCGCCGCTTTCGCCGCCAGCCTCCACCCCCCAAGATCCTCGCGGTAGAGGACACACCCCGGCAGCCTACGCGCTCTGCCCGTCGTCGCGCCGACAACACCGGCGCCGCCCAAACCCGCGACCGAACACTCTCAGGCTCAGCCTAAGAAGGTTCTGTGCCCGCCTCCTCCCGTCACGATCCAGGACAAAGCGTCCTGGACTAAGATCTCGGCGGCTCTCGCGAGCCGCCACAGGGGTCATCCACTTCACCACCGCGACAAGCGTTCGCGATGGTATTCTCGTCAAGGTCCAGGACCGTGGACACCTTCCGCGCCCTGACCAAGTTCCTCCGCGAAGCAAAGTACGCGTTCTACACGTACGCTCTCGAGGAGGAGAAATCCCTTCATGCTGCGTCGTCATGCGAAGAGTTCCGAAGGAACTCTCGTTGCGACGAGATAACCGCCTCCCTTAGGGAACAAAACCTGCCCTGTCATTGACGGTACATCGCATTACTCTCAGAACGACAGGCAGAAACCATTCAACATGGTTCTCGGTCTCCCTCTCACGCGCACTGAAGAGGGTAAGAATGGTCTTCGGCCTGGAGACCCTCTGTGGCCTGTCCCGGATCTCTGTAGAGATCCCCCACACAAAAAGTCTTACCCCAACGCAGTGGTCCCGGCTGCCAGGGGTACGGGCACAGTTTCTCGGAGCTGCTTTTAAGGCATTGTCTCCAGATGTGTCAAGTGCCTCGGGGATCCCTGACCCCCCGACTGTCCCCGTCCAAAGGACACCACCAACCGACCCCCCCCAGCTGCGTTCTATGCAGACAAGAGGGTCATCCCCCGCCAACTATCGCGGGTGCCCGTGCGCACCCAAGATTAAGCGCAACCACCCCAGACAGGGCGGTAGGTACGTTCCTCAGAGGAACACCGCCCCCCTCCTCCTCCAGCCTCAAGTGCCACCAGTATGACACCGAGGGACGTTCCCGTGTGCCTTCCAGGCAAGTCGGCAACGCCTTCCGCGGTTGCCAACAGGTCAACCTGCCTCCCGGGCCCGCTGCTCCTCTGGACTCCGTGGGCCCCAGGCCCCAAGCTAAGACGCAGCCCGCGCTGGCTACCTATCAGGCCCCGTCAGGCCCACTCCGCCGGCCTAGACCCGGGTTCTCTTTCCTCCTGCGCGTCCACGACGTGACAGGATGTCGTCGCGTTCAAACACGCTCTGTTGAACAGCGGCGCCGGAACGGAAAATCGCCGAGTTAGACGCTATAAACTCTGGTTTTCCCGCCATCGCCATGACCCTCCAAGGGCTGGCACGCGCTTCCCAAAACACCCGTAAGCGATGGATAAGACCAAGCCGTACGGACTCTCTCTTTCCTTTTTTAACGCTCGGAAACTAGGGCTCCGCATAGCGTGATTTAGTCGCTCTAACTTTTCTCCGCGATCGTCAAATAGACGTATTTTGTCTCGTCCAGGAGACCCTTTTGAAAACCAGCTGATCGCCAATCCCGGGATTGCGAATTACAAAATAGTCAGGAATGATAGGACCCCTCAAAGGGGCGGTTGGTACCCTTATTTATTATAAACGGTCTTCTTATTGCTCGCCGTTGCAAGCTCCGGAGCTTACCAATATGGAAGTTTCGGTATGTGAATAGGTATGACTGGCCATCCGCCAATCATACTTCGTGTCTGCATACCTCTCCCCCAAACAAAAAAGCTCCGGAGTCTTACCAATATGGAGGTTCGGTATTGTAGAATAGGTATGACTGGGGCCAATTTCCGCCAATCAATACTCGTGTCTGCATACCTTCTCCCCCAACAAAAACAAGCCTCTAAATAGGCCAGGACCTAAGGAAACTTTTTAGCCTTAGGTGGGACTCAGTTTTATTATCGCCGGTGATCTCATTGCGGGCATACATTCTCTGGAAAACAGCTCTATGTGACACCCTGTTGACCCACGGGGTGAACACTCATGCGCTTTAGTGTACAGAAGCTCGGACTTTTGAGGTCATCGCGCGCCCTCAGAGCCCACCCCACTTTTCAAAACCGAACTGCCGCCCCGTCAGTTCTAGACGTGTGCGGCTCTTGTTAAAAGGAGTCTCGTCTTCCTGTGCGTCTCATACCAAGTACGTACACGAAAACTGGACTCCGACCAAACCGCCCCCAAGTGATGTATTGGATTGTTAGGTCCACACGGATGACTCTAATTCTAGGGGGGGCCCGCCAGTTGTTAAAAGTCGCCTTGGAAAACTATTAAACTCGGGCCGTTCTGTACCTCAAAAGGACCATTCAAGTCCCATTTTTTTTCCCTCTCTCGCTAGGATCCCAGATGTTCTGGATACGTCTGCGCGGAACGCGGACCTCGCGATCGATGCTGTCTGGTCCGATGCACCTCAAGATCGGCATCGAGATGAGGACCTCGAAAGAGGTGGCAAGCGGCGAACGATCGCCGCTTCGTACTCCCCGGGGTGACGTGAGAGCCTCTGCTCTGCTCACGGGAGACTCAGAAAAAACGCCGCGACCCGCCGCCCCACACCGACACGTATCCGACTGAGGGGAAAATCGTTGCGCGCCTTTTTACGTTCTCTTTTTCGTTTGCGTAGAGGCGGTGAAAACGGGAACCCCGCACTGGATCAGAGTGGCCGGTGAAATGATAGGTGGGACAGACTTACCTAGGAGAGTTGAAACCTTTCCCCACCCGCGGGTCGTACTGGGAAGCTCGCACGACTCCATGAAGATGGGGACCGTACCATCGCTAGCAATTGCCCCCCCTGGACAGAAATACGCAGGGTCTCAACCCGCATTTTGACCGATATCACGAAAAAGCCTGAATTAGTGCTTAGCCGATAGGCCCTCGAGCAACAATGCGTGCCCCCTGTAACCGACAACATTGAATATTGTCGCACACATCTCTGTTTTGTAGAATTCCTCAGTGAAGGATCTAGTCGCTCTTACTCCGGTTTGTTCCCCCTCTCACCTGTTGTCACCTGTGATTGAGGTTCGCGATCGCCCATCAAGGGCACTTAAGCCCAGGAAGTCCCCCGGGTCCTGACGGAAATCAGGAACGAAGTTATCAAACTTCTTCCCTCCGTTTCTGAAATCGTCGTTGCTGGTCTGCATTTTCAATGCGGCCATCCCCCAAAAGAAACATAAAAAACTCCACTTTTCCAGCCGCCTGGAAAAGCCAAGCAATAGTAATAGGGATACCCACAACCTGGCAAAAAAGACGCCAGGCTACCAGATAGTTACCGTTCCCATCAGCCATCTCACACGTTGGGAAAACTCTA